>JARYZH020000040.1:712500-1912500 GCA_030021035.2 Notholithocarpus densiflorus
ATCATGCATTTTAAAATGAAGCAAGAACAAATATGATACATAAATAAAAATGTTGAGAATGAGAGATCTGGATTAAACTAAAAAATTAAAGAGCTGAGAGAGAGCTACTGATCTGAAACCGGAAACAATCAAACGAAAAAATTTACTTACTGCCTTAACTTAATGTATGAGAAAAATAACACAAAGCCAAAATTTTCTTCTCTATACATTAATTTATTTCTCACACTCTTTCTGCCTGTCCCTTTCTGTTCTGTCCTTGTCTTTCTCATCTCTCACACTCCAGTTCAGATCAGTGGTAACTTTGGGTCATAGTGGCTTCGGTGGTGACTGTGGAGGAGCACGAGGTGGCTGCGTTGGGTTCGGTCTGGGTTCTGAGAAGGAGCACAACATTGGGTTAGGTCTGGGTTTTGAAGAGGAGCGTGGTTGCGTTGGGTTGGGTTGGGTCTGGGTTTTAAGGAGGAGCACGCCGTTTTGCAATTTGGGTTTTGGTTGTGGTCGATCTGATCTCTCTTTCCTTTTCAATTAATCTTTATGCTTCAACAGTGTTGGTTATGTTTTCTTCTTCTTTTTCACTTCTATTTCTTTCTTTTGGCTTTTCATTTTCTTTTCAACTTTACTATGGATGGGTTGCATCTTGTGTAGAATTATTTTTGTTTTTGTCTCAATTCTTTCTCCATTACTGAATATTTAAATGGGTGCCTTGACTTTTTTTTTTTCTTTTTAGTAGCTATGTTGGTAGGGAACATTTAATTGAAATCAGTAGCTATGTTTGGCATTATAGCTTGTCGTCATCATCTGGGTATCAAAATCAGGCCATAGGCAGTGAAGATGATAAGATCTCTTATTCCTTTTGAGCTTTATCTATCTTTGTGTATCTGTGAGGAAGAAGATGAGTTTTCTCTTTCTTGTTTTCAGTCCTTAGCGAGGAACTTTGTTG
Source organism: Notholithocarpus densiflorus (assembly GCA_030021035.2). Lineage (NCBI taxonomy): Eukaryota > Viridiplantae > Streptophyta > Magnoliopsida > Fagales > Fagaceae > Notholithocarpus > Notholithocarpus densiflorus. The sequence goes on from JARYZH020000040.1 coordinate 713,438, forward strand.
CTGTCCTTTTGTTTTTGTGGAGGTTGATTTGGGTTTGGTTTTTCCTAGGGGTATGTTTTCCGTGTTCAATATCTGTGTGAATGGAGAGTGACCAATATCAGTTTTTGATCTTGTTTCTCAAGTATTTTGTCTTTTTTTTTTTTTTTTCGAGGAGAGAGACATAAAAGGGATGCAAAAATACCTATTTATCCTCATTTTAAATGGAGGTGGGTTACAGAAGACTCACAGAACTTACCTCGGATGGATAAAATGACACTTTTCACACCACGGGTAAGCAAAATGATTTTGGGCCAAACTACAGATTATTTACTGTAATTACCCTTATTGCATAAGTGTTGCACTTGCACATCACATATTGAAGGAGTAAAGGAAGATGACATGATTATTCCTATGCAAATAAGGGGGAGGTTTTAACAGAAAATGTGTTATATAAGGTTGTGTTTGGATAACTTATTTTTTGCTAACTTATTTTACTATTCAGCTTATTTTTGCTACTATTCATAAGCTCTACTGCATTTTTTGGTACTATTCATGAGTCTCACTGTACTATTAAGCTAACTTTAATTTTACCTTTATCTACAGTATTTTCAATAAAAAGTTTTCAATTTTAGCAAAATAAGCAGATTCCAAACACACTCTAAGTTGATCCATATTGGGAAAACAAATGAACATGCTATGATTTTTCGTTAATAAACAGGACACTCGAAGTATTTAAAGTATTGAATGTAAGGGCTAGCTTTCATTAGAGTTAGCCTTCTTCTGTTAAATGAATAACTTGATCCATTTATTCTTGGTGAAAGAAAAATATTAAATTGCATGTGAAACATTTTTTTTACGTAGTCAAAAACATTTTGAAGTAAAAAATTGTTTAAATTAAACTGGTTCTAGCTCTGAGGATTAACTGGTTTCACTATACTTTTTACCAAACTTTAAATTGGCTGATTTTTAGTTAAGGATATGAATAGCCTAGGAACCAGTTCACAAGTAATTAACCAGATCATATCAGCAGGTTTAGTCTTGTTTTAAAAACCATCGTTCACGCCTTTCATCTATGCAGTTGGTTTAGGAAATGATATGGTACAAATGAAATGGTATTACTGTATTAGTACGTACTGCGAATGATAGATGTGTAGAAAAGATAATTTATACTATATAAATTCACTTTGGTATGAAAAAAAACGTTCTTCTCCAGACTTTGAACCTAGAAGAGCCTCATTCGGCTTACTGTTTCTAAAGAAGTGAGTATTCTTGTCATCGAACAAGCTTTTGTCACCCCCAAAAGGCTTGTTTCAAGTTCATTTGATAGGTGAGATGGAAGAGGATCTAGAAGAGTTATGAAAGAAACTATCTTTGGCTGGTGAAGAAAGTATAGTTGTAATGGTGGAAATCAATTCAACAGACAATTGAGACCAAAAAGCAGCATTGACTAATGGCCAAAGTGCTAACCACCAAGCTTATCATCGCGTCGGCAATGAAGACAATGACGAAAAAACTAATGGCAACCCACGAAAGGTATGAAAGCAGCGAATGTAGACACAGAGAAGGGGGGGGTGGGGTGGTGTCGGGGTGAATACGATGCCATATTGATGTGTTAGGCATTAGATACTAATAATTATATTCTTTCCCAAAAAAAAAAAAAAAAATACTAATCATTCTATTACAAAATAGCTCGGTTTTATCAAACTATCAAAGGCCAGTAAATTTTCCACAATAGACAATGAGCTAGCAAAAATAACATAATCAATACATTGAGAGATGCTACATTTAGCGAATGAGTCAGCACACTGGTTGGCTTCTCTGAAGAAGTGCTAGATTGCCGAGTCGGTAAAGTTTCTCATCAAGTTCTTGCAGTCATTGAGAAGGGTTACATCATAATGTTGTTAATAGCCGAGTTAGAAATAGTACGAAAAATGCGCTCTGCATTCAGCTCAACACAAATCGGCCTGGCTAATCCCAAGCTGGAATGCTATGGAGAGTCCGTTCTTTGAGGCCCTTAGGTTCGCTATGAGGCTAGATGTAACACCCAGGAAGCTGGCAAAACTGATTTTTGAATGCCTAGTACTTCAACAAGTGTCACTCATATTTTTTATTTTTTATTTTTATTTTTTTAAGGGGTTAAGTTTTTTCTTGGTGTTGGGTTGTGTTGTGTTTGCGGAGTTATCACCTATAATAGGATTTATTTATTTATTTTATTTTATAGAAACACCTATAACAGGATTTATCGGTGTGATTGGTCACTAAATATTTTAATTATTAAGGGTATGTTTGGTTGGAATGATTTTAGGGAGGATGAAAAAAAAAAGTAGTGAAAAATAGGAGAGAAAATGTAGGAGGGGTATTTGCTTGAGAGGGGGAGGGGGGAGAGAAAAGTGGTCGGGCTGGCTTTTTTATCTTCTGGCCCACCAAAGCTAAATATCTTCAAAATAGAGAGAAAATGAGAGTGAAAATGGGATGCAGAATTTTGGACTAAAATACTCACAGGTTCGGTTTCTATCCAGTGGCCAGTGGCCACTGGACCCGTCAAGATACAGACATGTGTCCACAATCCAACGTGTCCAGTGGCATTGGCCACTGGATAGAAGCCGAATCCAATACTCACTACCTACATATGTGTTTGTTGTTTAGCATTTTTTTTTTTTTGCCATTTAATTTCCACCTGCCAAGTGCCAACGCTAGACAACGTTTTTTTTCCTATCAGTTCTTTTTATTTGAAGTCCTATTCGGTTTTTTTTTTTTTTTTTTTAATTAGTTTTGGTTTTATATTTTTTTAGGGGGTTATTCGTTTCTTCTTTTTTTTTTCCTCCCCAGTTTTGGTTTTATAAAAAACAATTTGGGTTTTGAATTTCTTGTTTTTATTTTTTTTTATTTTTATTTTTATAAATGAAGTGCCCATTCATGTATATATTTTTAATAAAAATTAAAAAAATGTTTCTTTGTTTGTTTTATCTAATAGGGATATGATTATAAATTTATACAAATTACATTTTCTGTCCTCCCATTTTTCTTTTTAACCAAACAAAAAAAGTTTTCTATCCTTCCACTTTTCACTCTTCCAACCAAACATAAATGAGGGAAACTAAAATCTCTTATATTCTTTCACTTTTCCATTTCCTCTTTATTTTCTATCCTCTCACTTTTTCGCTTTCCTAGTCAAACAAACCCTAAGTTAGGACTATGAGGGAGTGAACTTGTTGGTTAGGTTGTTGTTGTTGTTTTTTTTATTTTACTTTATTTTATTTTTTATGCCATGGGCAAATTATGCCATGTCATCAAAATGGTCAAAACAAAGGAAAATTAAAAATAGGCTTAGGCTATTAAAAGCCGAAGGAAGAGCCTCAAAAAGTTTTTCTAGGTTCTACACGGGTTAGGATTTTGCTAACAAATCTTCACATTCCTAAAGGTTGGACCCAAACTCAGCATTACACGAAGCAGACTCAAAAGCCCATTATATCTTGCTTCACAGATTGGCCTAATAGACCGGACTTCACCGCCATACAAATTGGGCTTGAGGCCCGCGAGCATCATTTATAAAAGTTTCAAAGCCTCAACAATACAGAATGGGCATACAAGCCCATAAACTCTTACCTCCTGAATTGGCCTTGAAAGCTCATATTTTTTCACCACACGGATCAAATTTGAAACCCAATTTAAGGTGTAATTCAAATTGTGTATTTTAATTTATTCAAGGTGTAATTCAAGAGTGAATTTTAATTTATAAAAAAATCCAAGACCCCTACCTTGTCCACGCAAAATGGACCATGGGAAGCAACAACTTCACTCAAAGAAGCCATTTGTGCCATTTGAATTGATTGGGTTTTAGGGCTCACACTCTAAAACCAACCTATAGAAAAAAATCAAGGTAGCCCAACCCACCAAGCGAGAAAAAAGGATAAATAATTAATTGTTGGGCTCATTCAAGGTGTAATTTAAACCATGAATATTAACCACTCATGGTGTAATTCAAGGGTGAATTTTAATCAATTAGGTTTTGTTTGGGAGTTTATAAATGAATGAAATGATTGTTTGAGAGTTTTTAAGGTATAATTTGGAAGTGAATTTTAACAATTTAAGGTGTAATTCAAATTGTGAATTTTAATTTATTCAAGGTGCAATTCAAGGATGAATTTTAATTTTTTAATCAAATAAGGTGTAATTCGAAAGTGAATTTTAACCACTTTTTTATTATAATTCTTTTATTTTTTATAATGTGAATTTTAACCACATAAGTTGTAATTGAGAATGAATTTTAACTATTTAAGGTGTAATATGGGAGTGAATATTAATTGCTTAAGGAGTAATTTGAGAATGAATTTCAACCACTTGAGGTATAATTCGAGGGTGAGTGTAAACATGAAGATGTAATATAATAGAATTCTAGGAATTTCAATATAGATATTTAAAAAAGTTTTGGAAATTTTAATCAAACAAGTGTAATTTCATATGATTTTTATCCAATTAAAATATAATCCAATGATGAATTTTCAACATCAAGGTTTAGTTATAGGATTTTTAGAATTTTAACCATCAAAGCTATAATTCTAAGAAAAAGACTTTATAATTTTTAGCCATTAAGGTGTAATTTCAAGAAAAAAGGAATTAGAATTTAACCATGAATGTGTAATTCCAAAAAAAATATTTTAGAATTTTAGTCATTAAGTTGTTATTCTAAAAAGCTGATAGTAGAATTTTAACCATTTAAGCATAATTAGAGCATTTACATCAAGGAACTTAAAATTTTTGATTTTTAACTAATCAAAACACTACTTTATCTATTTTAACACATCACTTTACAACATACCCAACATCAAATTTTTTTTTTTTTTTACCATTTCATTTAAATATTAAAATTTTATTCTCTCAATATGTTTCTTTCTCTCTCTTCTTACCTGTCTCTCTCTTTCTCTAAAGCAACCCCACCACTTTCTTCTTAATCCAAAGCAAACCCACACCCACATCTACGGCTAGTCACTGCTAGCCACCACCACCGAAAACAAACAAAAAAAACCACTAGTCAACAGCCACCATAGCTACAACTGCCATTGTCGCCACTACGCACAACCATGACCCCCAACCACCAAAATTACAACCAAATCACAAGCCAAAACCCACAATCTCATCACCAGCCAAAACCCACAATTTCATCACCACCAACAACTGGAAAAAGAAAAAGAAAAAGAAAAAAACCCACCAAAATCACAACCAAATCACAAACTCGTAGTCTTTGCTTTCCTTGCCTTCCCTATGCCAAAAATCACTGCCCTCCCCGGCCACACCGCAGCCGCTGGATTCCTCCTCGCGCTTAGCCACGATTATGTCCTCATGAGGTGCGATCGAGGCGTGCTGTACATGAGCGAGATCGATATTGAACTCACTTTTCTAGATTACTTCACGAGGCGAGATTGATATTGAGGAATTGTTTGACCACCAAATCAGAAGTCTCAGAGAGAGAGAGAGAGAGAGAGAGAGAGAAGAAGAAGAAGAAGAAGAAGAAGAGAGCCCGGTGAAAGAAAAAGAAAGAGGAGAGAGAATATGAGAGAGAAATGTTATTTTAATTGAAGTGTGTAATAAAAAAATATTATTATTTTAAGTTTTGAGCTACAGTATACTGCTATAGATAGCAGTTTATTGTAGTTAAGTTGTCAAAATTTAAGTATACCAACATTGTTGTAGTGTGTTTTTTGTGGAATGAGTTGCTAAAATAGTTTTTTTAAGTTTTTAGCAACCTTAATGTGAATGTTCATAGATTCTTTTTGGGACAAAATTTTGTTAAAAAATTGGTTGTAGTTTAAGGCTATAACCTTACTCAATATAAATATATATATTTTTTTATTGGAGGTGAATTTTGACAAATTAACAATTAGATTACATCTTTTTTTTTTTTTTTATATCCTTTATACTTACAAAATTTCTAAAAAATTAAAGATTAATAGTTATGTCATCAATAAATTGTTTAAATTATAAATTTTTGTAGTTTAGAACTATGCATAAAATATAAGCTTATAGATCCTATTGTAAATAATATCCGATTGACACAAAATTTGATATGTGTATTAAGAACGTAAAGAACATGCAATTAAACGGTTAGATTTTCAAAATATATAGTAATGTTTATTTTATTGAGTAAGGTTGTAACTTAATACTACAACCAATTTTGTAGCTAAACTTTGTCTATTTTTTTTAAATTCAAAAACAAGCATTTGGAAGATTTTATTCTTTTAAAACAATCTTGGGTTTTGACTCTTTATTTGCTAGGCTTGGGCCTAAAGAACCATGGTTTGGGCGTTTAAAATTAAAAACTTTGTGGATCGTTTGATGTTTGTACACTCTTCTTTATCTCTAATTCAAGAGGTCTCATTTTTAAAGAGCCCAATTGTCCAATTTTACCTTCAAATTTCGATTGGGTCTTGGGCAAAAGCCCAAACCCATTTACCTTAAAAGCTAAAAGTGATTTTTTTTTTGGAGAGAAAAGTGATTTTCAGTTATTGGGAGGGAGAGTTTGAACCAAACTCTTATTCTACTTTCCAAGCTTCCTTCGTACCCGAAACAGGTCCTCTATTTTATTAACTTCTTTCTTCTCTTATCTTCAATTCTTTAGATTTTCAACACGATTGTGGATATGCGTTTCATCTCTAATTCCATAGGGATAGCTTACGCATCCTCTCAAAGCCAACCTCATACACCCGTTGATTCTAGCAAGAGAAAGATCAAGAAGTACGTTGTTCCTCCATCAATGGATTATCAAGGTTGCCTTGGTGAGTCCGCTTTTCTCTTTCTTTTTGTCTTGGAAGATGAAATATTCAGTTTTGGCCCATAAAATTTTCTGCCATAGGGTGCTCTTGATGATATATTTTGCTTTTCTTTGATTTCCTTTGATACTCATTGTTGATGTTGCTTGAGTGACTTTTGTATTGGGAATTTAGGATTCCATGTCCGATTGATTTTACAACTTGGGTTCCATTTTTCTGCACTCCAATTGTTTTATGAAAATGTCCCAATGAATAAACCTTGCGATTGATTCCTAAGGAATTTGGTTATGGATTGGATCCTTCTTGAAATTTGTTTCTTTCCATGAGAATGACTTAATTTAATTATCAAGACTCATTCTTGGACTTGGACATGCTATCTTGTGAATTTTTGAATGTCATGAACAAGTTATGAATTTCCCACAAAACATGTAACTTTTGATTCCTAACACATCTTAGTTACAAAATCTAAATGTTCACCTTGTTATGAGGAATCAGACCTGGCAATGCATCACGTGAGACCTCATGTTTGAGATTTCTCTTTGATGTACTTGATATTTCCTGGTGCACATGATTCTTGATTGCGAGTTGTTATGCTTTGTTTTAATCTCAAGAGCCAAACATAGAAAATGCATTGTTCCTCTAAGGTTCTTTAGCCCAACTCTCTACGATGAGAAGTCCATGATATGATATGCTATGAATGAGAATATGAATATAATTACATGTCAACCATGTCATGAAGAACTGAATTTATATTTAAAACAATGCATGATGTAAAACATGATCACATGTGAAATTTCTACTTATGCATGGAATGATGCATTGACTATTCCAACATGTTCATGACGATTAAATGTATTGAGTCATAGGTTTATAGACTTTAATGAACTTGTGAAGGCTGTTTTGAGTTTTGACTTGAGTAGGATGAGTTAGTTGTGACACACCTCTTTTCGCGTTATAGTAAGTGGAGGCTTGTAAGAACTAAGAACCCGGGGTCCTTATCTTCTCCCTCTCAATGTTTAATGAAACCTTCTACTTAAAGAACAACGAATTGGGTTTGATTGTAGGCAACCTAAAAGCACCCACAGTAGATGTGGGATATGTGCCAAATGCTAAATATTTGACACATATCCCACACCAAACACAAAAAATAGGATTTTAGCAGATGTTGCATATGTTGCTTTTTTTTTGGCACATATACCATTTTGTGTCCGTACCGTTGCAAATTTGTAACGGTACGGACAGATGTGGTAAACTAAAAAATGTATTTTAATGTGTAGTAAATATTATTTTAATGTATATAATTGAATTATAAAACATCTGATAAATGAAATGTTGTAAAATGATGTGGTAAAATAATAAAATAGGCATTTGGTGTGGCAAAATGGCATAATTTTTGCACCAGCTGTTATGGATGCTCTAAATACATCATTTAGGTGCAGCGATAAATAAATAGAAAACATATTTCCCCTTAAATATAAAAATCAAATTATTCATGAAGTTATTAAGGTTGGAATCAAAGAGTTTACCCTTGAAACCTAAGAAACATGGATACTCCATTATTGCTCAAGTGGGTGTATTTGATACGTATCATTACTTGATATTTATGGCAAACCTTTGCATTAGGCTTTTTTTTTAAAAAAAGAAAAGAAAAAGAAAAAGTGATGATCGGTTTGGGATATGACCATGACATGGCCCTGATATGACCTTCTCGATCTAGATGCAATTGTAACCCAACACCTGATAGTGAGAAATTGCCGAAGCTTATCATTCAAAGAGGGGTGGGTGGTTATTGAAGTTTGCAAAGTCTAAAACTTCATCATGTTGGATGCACCCAAACCCCGTTAATCAAAATTCGAGTAGTTAGTTGAGGAAGATAAAAACTTAGCAATATATAAAAAATATAAATAAAAATATATTAAGTACTCGAAAACATACTTGTGCTTGTTACCTTGAAATAAAGGATGCGTGAACTCTTTCAACCTCGGCTTTTAGTTCCTTTTACTTGATCGCTTATTCAACCTTCTCTACTTAAATCTTGGCCTTTTAGTCTCCAAAAGTTTAGACTCCTTACTATACAATACTCCAAATTTCTCATTTTCACATGAAATTTGAATTAGGGTTCTCTACTTTGCAATGATAGCTTCATAATTTTTGGTTAATTCAGTTAATTGAATTAACTTAACCCTTGGATCCTCTTTCAATAATTTATCATCCGACTCCATCGTTGTCGCAATGGCTAAAGTGCGATGAATGAGTTTGGAAAACTTTGGACAGGTTTTCCAAAATCATCATGAGATACAATACCTTTCAATTTGGATAAAGACTTGTCTATAAGACCACAATGGCATAATAAATCATTGAATGTAGTTGATGTGGTGAAGTAAATTGAAACGTGGTTAATAATATCCAAGATAAACCTCCCTACACTACAAAAAACGCTAGCTATAGGGGTGTTTTTTTTAGTCGCGTTTACTAAAAACACGGCTATAGATACCCTATAGCCGCATGTTTCAAAAATGTAGCTACAATGATAGACCTATAGTTGCGTTTATTAAACGTGGCTATAGATGAGATCTGTAGCCGCGTTTTTTGGTGTTTTTAGCGGCGTTTATATGGGTAGGCATATGGCCGCATTTGAAAAACATGGCTATAGACATGCCAATTTTTTTATTATTTATTTGTTTTTTTTAAGATGTCCTATAGCTGCGTTTGGAAAAACGCGGCCATAGGCACACCTAAAGCCGCACTTTACAAAAACACGGCTATAGTGTTGTCTGTAGCCACGCGTTTTAAGCGCAGCTATAGGTTGAACAAAATAAATTTTTTTAAATTTTTTTTTTTTTGAAAAAGGACCTATAGTCGCGTTTTAAAACCGCAGTTATAGCCTACCTACAGCTGCATTTCCCTAACCGCGGCTTAAAGCATGTCTATAGCTGTGTTTTAAAACCGTGGCTATAGCCTGCCTACAGCTGCATTATCCTAACTGCGGCTTAAAGCATGTCTATAGTTGCGTTTTATAAACGCGGCCATAGCCTTGATATAAAAAAAAAAAAAAAACCCCTCAATTTCACACAAACTCAGATCACTCCTCAAAAAAACCCTTGCTCTCTATCACTCTCAACGCCATGCCGTGCTCTGAGCCACACCATTGTGCTCCGATTGACGCCACCGTCGTCGAGAACCTGAAGCCACCGCCGCCGAGAACCTCTCCACGCCGTCCAGCAACTCGCACTCTCCACCACCCATTTCCCTTCTCCATCTCCACTCCACTAGCCACTACCGACCCATTCCTAGTTCAGTTCTCAGAGCTCTCTCTCTCTCAGCTGCCATAGCCATCATTCTTAAGTTGCCTAATCGAAAACTCTTGTTCCCGAAGCTCTCGCGGTCTACGTCGTCGTCTGCCATAGGTCAGAACTCTCTCTCTCTCTCTCATAATTTTTCTTGAATTGACCCTGTTTTTTGGTTGTCGAGTAACTGAGTAAAAATTGGAAATTTTTTTGTATTTGGTGCTTGATATGCTTATATATGGATTTGCAAACTCTTTTTGGATGTGGGTCTTTGAAGCGCTTATGTGGTTTGTGAGTGTAATTTGATGTGGGTTCAGTGTGAAAAGAGTATGAAAGGTGTTTGTGAAAAGTTCTCTTAGAATTTTTCAAGTCACAATATTATTAGGTTGGGGTCATTTTGGTTCATAAAATTGTTGGTTTTGTTGGTTTTGCTATTTGAACTATCTTGATAGCTTTGACATCTCCTCCTATGGTCCTATTAGTTAAGTTAATTAAACAATGATAGTTCTAGAGGTAAACTCATCATGTGGTCTTATTTGTGATTGCAATGGTAGTTTTATTAGATTTCTTAATGAATATGGGCTTCACTTTCTGCTGTGTGTAAGAACTATGAGCTAGTTGTATGTACACAAAGGACTATGTTAATTAATACCTATGATGAAGGGAACAAAACATCTTTATACACAATATTTCTTGTGTGAACACCTTCCTCCTCAGGTATTCTTCCTTTTTGTACCAATAGTTTTGTGGTGGATTGGGAAACTCCCTTTGACAACGCCACATATAATTGACCATGACTAAAAACATGATCAGGAAGATAAATTCCAATAGTTGGAATTGTTTGACCTTGTGCTTTGTTTATTGTAATTGCAAAGCTCAAACGTACAGAAAATTGTCGTTTGATCATTACAAATGGTAGGTGTACATTTTACGTTGTCTTCAAAGGGATTCTTGGCAAGAAAACATGTGTACCCACATATTGTCTAGTCAAAATTTCAGCTTCAATTACGTTGTTAAAACATCCACAACATATCAATCTTGTACCATTACATAATCCGGCTTTTGGATCTATATTGCGCAACAACATAATTGGAGCACCCTTTTCAGCCTTGATATATGTGGTGGTAAACCCCCTAGAGATATAGAATTTAGGAATTCTTGTTGATATAGATGTTGTGTGTCTCCTTCAACCTCATCAAAAGAATGTAACGTAAACTCATCTCCTAGGAACTGAGAAATTATCTTTGCATTAAGCTGTTCAACATCATCATTTATAGGTGTTAGCAAAGCCCTATCAACCATATATCTTGCATCATTGGCATGTTCTTGCAAACTTGGAAAAACTTGATCAATCAAATTGTATATAGAATTCTGACCCTCCCATTGCATTGCCATTGAAGGGGGTAGTTTAATCAAATCATCCATTATAAATGGTTCATTCCCATCACCGATGCGTTGTATATACTTAGCAAACTCTTCATCGTTGATAGACCTCATATTCTGCTTCAAATGTAACACTTTGACGTCTTTCCATAATGGGGACTTAACTATGCATGCATCAATCATTTATGCCTTTGTACCCTTTGGAACAACCAGAAGTACTTGACAAAAATCTCCCCCAAAATTAGCACCTTCCCACCAAAAGGTAAATTTACTTCCATAATATCTTTAAATGTTCTATCTAAAGATTCAAGTGCACGTCCACTTACCATTGGGGTTTCATCCCAAATAATTATGGTGGCACGTCTAATAAGTTCAGCTAAGTCTGATTGTTTACTTATTGAGCAAGTAGATGAAGCATTTGGAGTTAAAAGAATCTTAAACCTAGAATGCGCTGTTCTTCCACCAGGGAGTAATGTTGCTGCTATGCTAGATATAGATGTGGCAATTGCAATGTGACCGGCTTTTCTCAAGGTTGCCAATATTGTACGATACAAAAATGTTTTCCCAGTTCCCTCTGTCCCATCGACAAAGAATATCATGCTTTCCTTATGATCAATAACAGTTATGATTGTCTCATATACAACTTTCTGGTAGTTATTCAACTTCTTAATTAAAGTGAGTTCTTCATCTACATTAGGAACAGTTAGCTCATCTTGTATAAGTCTTGGTACAGCTAAATCATTGTCACATTCTCCAGTTGAAATCGGCAAATCATACTCTGTGATGTGTTTTCCATGTTGCAAGAGCAACGCCTCTAAATCATTGAGAAGTTTATTTGTACGGCGTGTCTCTGTTGTAACAGATGTTGATGGGTAATCTTCTACCATATATGGGTAAAACTCATTCCACAATTCTTTTACTCCAGTTGGTAGACAAAATACCAATATTGTTGCAAACAATCTTTTTAAAGCTAACGGCATTCGAATGTCTCTTGTCTCAAGCAGATACTGTTGTATGCTGTTATCATTCTCTAGTAAACCCCTTTGTTCAGTTGTTTGCTTAAAAGTTGGATAGGTTATCCCATTGACAGTCAATAAATCGTCAAATCATGTTAGCTCCTTAACATGATTAAGAAGAACACGTAGATTGAACTTCTCTCCATCAAATGGTGAAACAGTATATACCTTGCCCACTACTTTTTTATGAGATCTTCTTCGTGTTCATGTTTTGTTTTTATAATCCCAACAATAATGCTTAGGAAACTCTCACTATATAGATAATTTCGTGCATCCTGATCAATCATATTCATATAAAAAAATTCAGTTAGCATTGTCTTTTTACTTCGCTCCAAAACATTAGAAATAGGTTCATGTGGTCTAAAGCGTACCTGTTGTCTATCTGGAAGATGAATTTGCAAACGAAAAACGATAGGGTACATTTGATACATAGGAAAAGCAAATATCTTCCAACGTGCGTTTGGAACACATACCCATCTTGCATCAATGTACTATTGGACCTCATCATAATTTGGGCCTGATCTAAGTTCCATAGAGACATGATTTGGGCCTTTATACACATATTCATATAATTACTTTACACTCTTGATATTGCAACATATTTCAACATTAATATAACAATTATATTTCAGCAGTAACCAAAGATTATATGGAACAACCCAAGTGTTATCTACCACAATTCTGCAATGATCATTCAATGACACAGGATTATTAGCATCATATCGTTTGTAAACAGGATATGAGCCATTGCCTTGGTAGGTTTCTGGCGAGAAAGACTTTGGGTATCCTTTTTTACATTGCCCATTTTTCATTCACGGTGATCTTGGATTTTGTATTCCGCAAGGACCATGTATCATATGCTTCAATACAACTTTATGTAACTGAGGTTGTTCCTCCTTATATGGTATTTTTGCTTTAACATCCCGATTGTAATCCTCTAGATTATACAATTTATCATCTTCATTGAGAATTATAAGTATGTGTGCATGTGGTAAACCCTTTTTTTGGAACTCAAAGACCTGCACATATACAATAACTCTTCCAAGAACCCCTTAAACCACGATATCATATTTCAATTCTTCAAATTTCGATTTGAAAACTCTTGCAAGCAAGTCTGGATAATCTTGTGCGGTTTGTGTAGGTAAAAGCTCATTTTGGATTTCTTCTCATCCTGGATTGCACGTCATTGTGATGAATAAATCTGGCTTCCCAAACTTTTGAACCAATGACATTGCATCTTGAAATCGTTGGATTATATCGCGTGGGCTTCCCACAAATGATAATGGTAGAATGGTTCTATGTCCAACATTTCCTAAATATAAGATGACAAAGTTGGGCCATTAATAAATATTGATACAAATTCGCCATTTATAAAGTAATGTAAATTTCAAGTGTGAAGTTTACATTACCAGTATCACTCTCTCCTTCATGGAAAACATCTTGTAGGCCTTGGTACAGATCTGCCTTGATAGAATATTGATTATGCTCAAACCACCTAAACTTGTGTGTTACAATTTTTACATAATTATCAACAACATACTGTTGTGAAAGGCGTCCTCCATACCAGATCATTGATAGATCATTGTGGCGAATCTTCGACAATAGTAAAAATAGATTTAGGTTCAATTATTTCATAGTGTAAGTGGCATTTTGAAGTAATAGATTGAAAACAATAAAACTGTTACTTGAAGGACGTATGCATAATAATCGTGACATCACACTTTATTTCTATTAGTGTTGCATGTGTTGATATCCCATCCATATGTTCCAAATGGAAAAAGTATTGGGTACTACAAGGGATCATATAATCCTGCTATATCTTGAACATTGATCAAATTACCACCAAACCAAAATTTCGCCTATTATTTAGATATTATTTAGAAGTAATTTTTTCCATGATTTAATAATTTTATCATTAAAGAAAAGAGGAAAAAATGAAAACCCACGTTTTATAGATTTTTACCTAGGTACTTTTTATTTATTAAACTTTTGGGCTTGGGTTCAAAAAATAATGTATGCATCAAAAAATCTTTGGTAAGAATACTTTTCCATCCTTTCAACATATCGAGGATGTCTCTCGGGCATTACGAAAGCGACATATCTTTGGTTGTGGTAGTTGGTACTTAATGGTCTCTCTACCTTGTTTAAAATCTTTGGCACAATTGTATCTGCCTTGCATATAATTTGTTACATGTGCAATACTATCAAATGTGTTGTCAATACTTAATTTTAATTTTGAGGAAAAAATTAGAGATAAAGAGTGTAATGATAGTTGTAAAAGAAAATATTAAAAATTGTATCAAATATTATGTTTTGAAATAAGCAAAATATTAATAATGTTTCGAATATGCAGCATGTAAACAAATAATAAAATTGATAATAATAAACATGTAAATTGAAATAAAAATGGTGACATTGAGTGACAAACCTTGTTCTCTGTAGTCATCCCCATGATTTTGATAATTTATATTTTCAACTTCTTCAGTTCTTTCTACATCTGCAATGCAATTATAAAAAACGCTAATTTTAAAAAAAAAAAATTATAATGGTGCAAAGTTTATAAATATTTGACATAAAACTTACCATCATTAACATCAGAATTTATATGACTTGGTCCAGCCTCAAAATCATTTGGCATTATAGTTGGATATATTTGAGGTAAACCTAAAGTTATTATAAACATTAAGTTAGTATTGTTCTTGATATTGACATGATTTTTGGCATGTTAATTTTATGTCAATATCAAGAACAATACTAACTTAATGTTTATAATAACTTTAGGTTTACCTCAAATAATATTGACATGATTTTTGGCATGTTAATTTTATGTCAATATCAAGAACAATACTAACTTAATGTTTATAATAACTTTAGGTTTACCTCAAATATATCCAACTATAATGCCAAATGATTTTGAGGCTGGACCAAGTCATATAAATTCTGATGTTAATGATGGTAAGTTTTATGTCAAATATTTATAAACTTTGCACCATTATATATATATTTTTTATTAAAAAATTAGCGTTTTTTATAATTACATTGCAGATGTAGAAAGAACTGAAGAAGTTGAAAATATAAATGATCAAAATCATGAGGATGGTTACAGAGAACAAGATTTGTTACTCAATTTCACTATTTTTATTTCAATTTACATGTTTATTATTATCAATTTTATTATTTGTTTACACGCTGCATATTTGAAACATTATCACTATTTTTCTTATTTCACAACATAATATTTGATACAATTTTTAATATTTTCTTTTACAACTATCATTACACTCTTTATCTCTAATTTTTTCCTTAAAATTAAAATTAGGTGTTGACAACATATTTGATGGTACTGCACATGTAACAAATTGTATGCAAGGTAGATACAATTGTGCCAAATATTTTAAAGAAGGTAGAGAGACCATTAGGTATCAACTACCACAACCAAAGACGTACATGTCGCTTTTGTAATGCCCGTTTGTTCCATCGAGAGACATTCTCGATGTGTTGCAAGGATGGAAAAATATCCTTACCAAAGATTTTTTGGTGCATATATTATTTTTTTGAACCCAAGCCCAAAAGTTTAATATATAAAAAATACCTGGGTAAAAATCTATAAAACGTGGGTTTTTATTTTTTCCTCTTTTCTTTAAAGATAAAATTATAAATCATGGAAAAAATTACTTCTAAATAATATCTAAATAATAGGCAAAATTTTTGTTAGATGGTAATTTGATCAATGTTCAAGATACAACAGGATTTTATGGTCCATTGCAGTACCCAATACTTTTTCCATTTGAAACATATGGATGGGATATCAACACATGCAACACTGATAGAAATAAAGTGTCATGTTGCGATTATTATGCATACGTCCTTCATGTAACAGTTTTATTGTTTTCAATCTATTACTTCGAAACGCCACTCACACTACGAAATAATTGATACTAAATTTATTTTTACTATTGTCGAAGATTCGCCACAATGATCTATCAATGATCTGGTATGGAGGATGCCTTTCACAACAGTATGTTGTTGATAATTATGTAAAAATTGAAACACACAAGTTTATGTGGTTTGAGCATAATCAAGATTCTATTAGGGCGGATTTGTACCAAGGCCTACAAGATGCTTTCCATGAAGGAGAGAGTGATACTGGTAATGTAAACTTCACACTTGAAATTTACATTACTTTATAAATGGCGAATTTGTATCAATATTTATTAATGGCCCAACTTTGTTATCTTATATTTAGGAAATGTTGAACATAGAACCATTCTACCATCATCATTCGTAGGAAGCCCACGCGATATGATCCAGCGATTTCAAGATGCAATGCCATTGGTTCAAAAGTTTGGGAAGCCAGATTTATTTATCTCAATGACGTGCAATCCTGGACGGGAAGAAATCCAAAATGAGCTTTTACCTGCACAAACTGCATAAGATCGTCCTGACTTGCTTGCAAGAGTTTTCAATTCGAAATTTGAAGAATTGAAAGATGATATCGTGGTTAAGGGGGTTCTTGAAAGAGTAATTGTATATGTGCAGGTCTTTGAGTTTCAAAAAAGGGGTTTACCACATGCATACATGCTTATAATTCTCGATGAAGATGATCAATTGCATAATCCAGAGGATTACGATCGGGTTGTTAAAGCAAAAATACCGTGTAAGGAGGAACAACCCCAATTACATAAAGCTGAACTAAAGCATATGATACATGGTCCTTGCGGAATACAAAATCAAATATCACCATGCATGAAAAATGGGCGATGTAAAAAAAGATACCCAAAGCCTTTCTCACCAGAAACCTACCAAGGCAATGACTCATATCCTGTTTACAAACGATATGATACTAATAATCTTGTGCCATTGAATGATCATTGCAGGATTATGGTAGATAACAATTGGGTTGTTCCATATAATCCTTGGTTACTGCTGAAATATAATTGCCATATTAATGTTGAAATATTTTGCAGTATCAAGAGTGTAAAGTACTTATATAAATATGTGTATAAAGGCCCAGATTATGTCTCTATGGAAGTTAGACCAGGCCCAAATTATGATGAGGTCCAATAGTGCATTGATGCAAGATGGGTATGTGATCCAGAAGCATGTTGGAAGATATTTGCTTTTCTTATGTATCGAATGTACCCTGCCATTTTTTGTTTGCAAATTCATCTTCCAAATAGACAACAGGTACGCTTTAGACCGCATGAACCTATTGCTAATGTTTTGGAGTGAAGTAAAAAGACAATGCTAACTGAATTTTTTTATATGAATATGATTGATCATGATGCACTGAATTATCTATATAGAGAGTTTCTTGAGCATTATTGTTGGGATTATGAAAACAAAACATTGTTACGAAGAAGATCTCATAAAAAAGTAGTGGGCAGGGTATATACTGTTTCACCATTTGATGGAGGGAAGTTCAATATACGTGTTCTTCTTAATCATGTCAAGGGTCCAATAGGATTTGACGATTTATTGACTGTTAATGGGATAACCTATCCAACTTTTAAGCAAGTAGCTGAATAAAGGGGTTTACTAGAGAATGATAACAGCATACAACAGTGTCTACTTGAGGCAAGAGACATTTGAATGTCGTCAGCTTTAAGAAGATTGTTTGCAACAATATTGGTATTTTGTTTACCAATTGGAGTAAGAGAATTATGGAATGAGTTCTATCCATATATGGTAGAAGATTACTCATCAACATCTATTACAACAGAGACACGTTGTACAAATAAACTTTTCAATGATTTAGAGGCGTTACTCTTACAACATGGAAAGCACATCATAGAGTATGATTTGTTGATTTCAACTAGAGAATGTGACAATGATTTAGCTGTACCAAGACTCATACAAGATGAGCTAACTATTCCTAATGTAGATGAAGAACTCACTTTAATTGAGAAGTTGAATAATGACCAAAGAGTTGGATATGAGACAATCATGACTATTATTGATTGTAAGGAAAGCATGATATTCTTTGTTGATGGGCCAGGGGGAACTGGGAAAACATTTTTGTATCGCACAATATTGGCAACCTTGAAAAAAGCCGGTTACATTGCAATTGCCACATCTACATCTGGCATAGCAGCAACATTACTCACTGGTGGAAGAAAAGCGCATTCTAGGTTTAAGATTCCTTCAAATCCTGATACTTCATCTACTTGCTCAATAAGTAAACAATTAGACTTAGCTGAATTTATTAGACGTGCCACCATAATTATTTAGGATGAAGCCCCAATGATAAATGGACGTGCACTTGAATCTTTAGATAGAACATTTAAAGATATTATGGAAGTAAAATTACCTTTTGGTGGGAAGGTACTAATTTTTGGGAGAGATTTTCGTCAAGTACTTCCGGTTGTTCCAAAGGGTACAAAGGTAGAAATGATTGATGCATGCATAGTCAAGTCCCCATTATGGAAAGACGTCAAAGTGTTACATTTGAAGCAGAATATGAGGTCTGTCAACAATAAAGAGTTTGCTAAGTATATACAACGCATCGGTGATGGGAATGAACCATTTATAATGGATGATTTGATTAAACTACCCCTTTCAATGGCAATGCAATGGGAGGGTTAGCATTCTATATACAACTTGATTGATCAAGTATTTCCAAGTTTGCAAGAACATGCCAATGATGCAAGATATATGGTTGATAGGGCTTTGCTAACACCTATAAATGATGATGTTGAACAGCTTAATGCAAAGATAATTTCTCAGTTCCCAGGAGATGAGTTTACGTTACATTCTTTTGACGAGGTTGAAGGAGATATACAACATTTATATCAACAAGAATTCCTAAATTCTATATCTTCAAGGGGTTTACCACCACATATATTAAGGTTGAAAAAGGGTGCTCCAATTATGTTGTTGCGCAATAAGAATCCAAAAGCTAAATTATGTAATGGTACAAGATTGATATGCCGTGAATGTTTTAACAACGTAATTGAAGCTGAAATTTTGATTGGACAATATGTGGGTACACGCGCTTTCTTGCCAAGAATCCCTTTGAAGACAATAGAAAATGTACACCTGCCATTTGTAATGATCAGACGACAATTTCCTATACATTTGAGCTTTGCAATTACAATAAACAAAGCGTAAGGTCAGACAATTCTAACTGTTGGAATTTATCTTCCTGATCATGTTTTTAGTCATGGCCAATTATATGTGGCGTTGTCAAGGGGAGTCTCCCAATCCACCATAAAACTATTGGTGCAAAAAGGAAGAATGCTTGAGAAGGAAGGTGTTCACACAAGAAATATTGTGTATAAAGATGTTTTGTTCCCTTCATCATAGGTATTAATTAACATAGTCCTTTGGTGTATTGCCTTCGAGCCCTCTTAGAATTTGCTTCATTGTCAGTTGAAGAATTGTTTTCCATTAGCGTTGCAGTCCTGTAGATAAGGTAGGGATCCTTACTACGCACTATGAGATCAAAATCATTTCCAAATTGTTGAATGAATCCTCTAATATGTCTATTTGTATGGTTTTAATATAAAAAACTAGTACATTTCTTATGATAAGATTGTCCTATCAAGTAATGAACCCAAAGAACTGAAAGAACCAAATAAGGTGTAGAGAATTTGATTGAGTATCGACATTACCAGTAATAGCATTATCCTAGATGATACATGCTTAGTATAAAAAATTGAACCAATGTTGTGTGTCTTAGGAGCAATCCTTCACCTTTTGCTAGTTTTTTAAAACTACGAACTTCTTGTTGAGAAAAACTAGTAAGAGATACATTAGCAAGAGGGTTCCAACCATAATTCTTGGCCAACCTAGATTAGTAATACCTAGAGTGAACAAATTCGAATTGCTCAAAGGTCACCATAATCTAGATCAATCCCGTCTACGCTCTCATTAAATGAAAAAGGATGGTGAATAATATTTTCAGAATTTCTGAAGGATATTAGGTGCCAAACAAGATAAATTATTTGCCCTTACACCTGTGTATCTAGCAAGTCGAGGAAATTCAGTAGGAAACTCATGACCCAGCCTTTGACAATACAATAAAGGCTTATACTCCCCAACCAAGAACGTAATGCACAAGAAAATTCAAGTTAGTCATGCCAGGGTTTATAGGGTGAAAGATAGCTTGGTTAATACCGTAATAAATATAACCCAAAAAAATTAATAAAAATGTCAAAGAAACTCTAACTCCTTCAGCCATTAAGGATGCCATGTAAAATGTCTCTAGTTTCATCACATCATTTCGATACGAAAGAATAAAGTGACTAAGCCATAATGCCAAAAAAAGAAAACAACTTCTCCTTCTCTAAAATAGACAAGGAAAATTCATGCGTGAAATAATGAGCTTCCATCCCTTGTAAGTAAAAGTAAAATTTTCTCCAAAACCAGAGTAAACTAATTCTTTTCAATAAAAATAGTGAACCTATTAAGACCAAGTAACCATAGAGTCTCCGAAAAAAACACATAACTTTACATGAATTCTTAAAACTTCCATTAACGTAGGAAGGAAGTTATTCCTATATATTAATAACTCATTTGTTGGGATAAATTTATTATAAGGAACGCGAAATACTTGTAAACACCCCAATAATTTTGAAAGAACATAAGTTTAAACTCATCTCGCCAGTGCCATGATGCAAGGTTTCAGTTAAATGAGCTTCACAATTCACACAATTCCCTTTAAATATTTTTGTCATGATTAAAAGAATAACATGATACATCCACTGCACCATAAATATTGGCCTGGTGTAAAACATCATTCAAAATCAACAAAGACCATTCTATCAAATAAAGTTGGAAAGTGGCTTTTAATAAAAAGGACTTTTAGTTGATTTTGGAAAAACAAAATGAGGTTTTACGTCGGGTCAATATTTATGCTGTAGCGGGTGTATCATGTTACTCGATCTTTTGATTGTGATAAAAATATTTATAAGGGAATTTTGTAAATTGTGGAGCTCATTAAATAATACCTTGCACCATGATACTAGTGAGATGAATATTAATATATGTGATCTCAAAATTATGAGTTTACCTGTATTAGGTGTTCTTTACGATGAATTTATCCCCACAAATGAGCTATTGATATGTGAGAATGTCTACCTTCCTATACCAGTGGAAGTTTAAGGATTCATGAGAAGCGATATACTTTTCTTGGAGACTTAAGTTACTTGGTCTCAATGGATTCACTACTTTTCTCGGGAAGAATTAGTTTATGTTGGTCTTGAGGGAAATTCTACTTTTACTTACAAGGGGTCGGAAGTTCATTTTTTCATGCATGAATTCCTTTTATTTGTATCAGATTAGGGGAAGTTGGTTGCTTTTTTGGCGTTATGACTTAGGGCACATTTGGTACATTGTAATGATGATTACATACATGGCCGGCCCCAGGTTTAGGCCAATTAGGCCATTGCCTAGGGCCCCCTTACTAGAGAAGGCCCCAAATTTGGGGGCAACTTTTTTTATTTTATTTTTATATATAAATATTTTTGGGAGATATTAAAACATTTTAGTTTACATTTTTTTTCACTATTAAAAAGGCTCAAAGAATTAAGTAATGCTAAAGATAGAGATAAGACAAATTTAAATAATTAGGTCTTACAAATAGATGTGTTACTAATTACAAGTAATTCAAATAGGAAAATGTTAAAAATACTATAAATTTTACTAGCCAACCCATAAACGAAGCTCAAACATAAAAAAACGCGGCTATAGAGATGGTCTTAGGCTGCGTTTGGCAAACACGACTAGTGTAGCTGCGTTTTTACCAAATGAGGCTCAAAGGTAGTCTATAGCCGCGTTTTTGTAAACCCTGCTTAAAAAAACGCAGCTAAAGCTCACGTTTTTTGTAGTTAATTCTATATATAACCAGTTACTCTCATACCCCGAAACAACAATTATACATTTCCAAATCCCCAACAACTAGTCATTCCCAGATCGCCCAAACATGTCTTCAAAGTCTTCCTCATCTCCTTCCAAGCTCCAATCCTCTTCCAGTAATGGCTCTCCTTCAATAGACCTCCCTTTAAAGCCAATCCCAGGCAACTATGGCAGACCCTTTTTTGGTCCCATCAAAGATCACCTAGACTACTTTTACACCAAGGAAAAAAGCCCTTCTTCCAAACCCAAATGCAAGAACACCAATCCACTGTCTTCCGAGCCAACATGCCTTCAGGACCATTCATATCCTCCAACCCTAATGTCATTGCTTTCCTTGATGCTATCAGCTTTCCCATCCTCTATGACCATTCCAAAGTCCAAAAATTAAACGTTTTAGATGGTACTTACGTGCCCTCCACAACTTTCTTTGGTGGTTATCACAACAATACAAAAAGCCATCGTAAATTAGTAGTGCTGACGGCAAAAGGCCATCGTCGTCGTCGACAAAAGCCTCATCAGTAATACGTTATTACTGACAAGGCCATCACTAACACTAATTTTCGACTTAAAAAGCCATCGTAAGCAATTCATTTTTTCCGTCGAAAATACTTCTTCATAAGAGGAAGTTGGACAACCAAATACATTTTGTGATGAACTAAGGCCATCGTTAATGTATTTTTTCGACGACTAAAAGTTGTCATAAATACTTGTTTTGTCGTCGAAAATACAATTTCATACAAGGAAGTTGGACGACCAAATATATTTTGCAACGAACTAAGGCCATCGTTAATGTATTTTTTCGATGACTAAAAGTCATCATAAATATTTGATTTTTTTGATTTGCCGCCAAAAATACAATTTCAAATGATGAAGTTAAACGACCAAATACATTTTGCAACGAACTATAGCCGCCATTAATATATTTTTCTCAACGACCAAAAGCCATCGTAAATACTTAGCTTTTCATCAAAAATACAAAATCTTAGTGACCATTTACATTTTTTCAACGAACTTTGACCGTTATTAAAAATTAGTTACCACGTCACTAATACATTATTTGCAACAAAATAGCTTCGTCGGAAAAAAAAATGTCATTTATAGTACTTTAATTGTGACAAAACAATTTTGTCGAAAAAGAAACACATGAATTACATGAAAGTAAATAAAATAATATATAAATTACAAACATACATCTCATAAAAAATTCTCCATTCAAATAACAAGTACAAATCCATAATTGTTCAAAACTAATAAGTGAATAATGCAATAAAAATGAAAATATTAAAAGGTCTACAAAATAGCATGATGTTCAATAATACATGAAAGTTATATTATATCCTTCACTAAACTTGAAAGCATAAGTATTGGAAGATCATTCATTATCCAAGCCAGTTTCCTCTAGCTAGGTTAAGGAATAGAGGTTATATAGCTTTTTAAAAGAATAAGGACATGTTTGGTAGACTGTAATAGGCGCTGTAATGTAATAGTTATTCCTATGATTTAGTTATTCTTTAGTTTGATTATGTTTTTATTATAAGGAATAATTATTTTTTATGAATAGCTATTCTTCAAAATGAGGAATAACTATTCCTCTTTAAAAGGTTGTATTAGTTATTTCTTAGTAAGTGTAATAATTTCAAAACTTAATATATTCCTAAATAAACAAACTTTCCATATACATGTAACAATTATTAAAATAAACAATCATAAAAAATAACACATATATCTCTTAAATTTAAAACTAACAATTTTTAAAGAGATATAATTGTATGAGTAAGAAATTTCCTAAAATAAATGTCAAGTTTCATTCTAATGTTATAACTCACAACCAAACTAATGAATAAATTTATTTATTACATTACAATACATTTTATTCCTAGTAATAAATATTATAATTCCTGTCGTAATCCCCATTCAGTGTACTAAATATACCCTAACTATTCCTCGTTTTAAAGAATAGTCATTCTTTTATAAATATCTATTCCCTCCAACAAAACACAACCAAACAACTGAATATCTATTCCAGATGAATAGCTATTTCATTACAGGGTCTATTACAGTGTCCCAAACGTGCCGTTAGTCTTCTTGTTCTTCATTATGGGAACGATGTGGTGAGGTGATAGACATTTGACATGGCATCTTTAATGGCTGAAGGGGTTAGAGTTTCTTTAGCACCTAATGACTTAGGCGATATTTATCATGGACTTAACCAGGTTGCCTTTCACCTAAGAGGCTCTGGTATGACCAATCTAAATTTTTATGTGCACTACGTTCTTGGTTGGTTTAAGGAGTATATGCTTGTATTGTACCATCTGAGTCTAGCTTATAAGTTTCCTGCAGGATTTCCTTTTCTCGCGAAATGTGTAGGTGTACGGCAAATGATTTTACCTTGTTTGGTGCTTGCATGTCCTTAAAAAGTTCTGAAAATATTATTCGTCATCCTTTTTTGTTTAACGAGAGTGTAGATAGAATTGATCTCATCTCATGGATCTTGGTGACCTTTTAGATGAGCAGTTCGAATTCCTGGTGTTTATTCACTTTGGGGTATTACTAGTCTAATTGGGTCAAGAATTATGGGTGGAAGCATACTACCCAAATAGATGTGCTTTATAGTTTTCTCTTACCGGTATTATCGATACTGAGTCAAATGCTCTACACCTAATTTGAGTCTATTAGTCCATCGAGTTTATTACTTGACAGGACAATCTTATCATAAGAATGAACCCAATTTTGTTATTAAAATTATACCAATAGAAACTTCCAATATTAGATTACCCATTTTGACTATAAGAAATTGATTCCAATCCCACAATGAGTAGTAAGGATCCCCCATTTATTTGCAAGACTAAATCCCAAAGCTGATAGAAAACGTTGTTTAATTGATGATGATGTGTTCTTTAATTGAAGATGATGTGAAATTTAAGAGGGTTCGTTATAAAAGGTTAGAAGGGTTAGACGACACCAATAATAGGGGCACAACACCTGTACCTTATCACGATTTGCTAGTCCAATAGGTAGTTGGGACTTCACACGATACTGAATCTTAGGTACAAGTCAATATGCCAGAAGATAATAATCTCACGGAAGACCTCATGGATTTAGTGGGTTTTTTAGAGGAAGATTTGTAAGCAGATTTCTCCAATGAAAGTCCAAATTACATGGCTCCTCAATTGCAACAACTATCTTTGTTAATTGAAAATGTGGATAATGTACTGAACCATTTGACAGGGAAGTTTATATTGAAAATTGTCAATTAGGTTTTAGGTTACTTCACCACATAGACCACATTCAATGATTTATTGTGCCTTAGTGGTTTGATATACAAGTCTTTATCTAGGTCACAATGTATTGTATTTGGTGATGATTTGGGAAAACTGATCGTATAGTGGTTTTCTGAACACATTCGTTGCACTTTAGGCATTGCTACAACAATATAGTTAGAAGAAAAATTATTAAATGAGGATCTAGGGTTGACCTAATTTGATTATGTGAATTGTCTAACAGCCATTAAGATGTCCTTTCAAAACAGGGAAATTAATGAGAAATTTGGAGTAATATATATAGTATCACTTAGTAGTTCAGATGACCAACTCCTGATGTGTTTTTTAAAAATATTATTTTTTTAAGATTTTTGTAAAACCCAAGAGAGAGAGATAAGGTGTGAGATCCCGTCTTTAGCTATAAGATCAATCAATAGCTTTTTTTAATGTTATTGACTCAGCTTGAAACTCTTTCAAAATAATTTCTTAATTTTTTTCAACCATATCAAGAAAATATTTGAACTTCTATAGATTGCAATAATATCCATCAACCCCTAAAGATTAGAGAATTACATATGAGGTCCCATTACTTATAGTTTTATATATTTGTCCTTCCACCACACTATATTCCCATAAACCACTAGGACTGGATTAATATCACTGTCATGTCTCTAGTTTATGTAACCTTTAATTTCTTGATTTCATAATTTCTATTGGACTCTAAAATATCTTTGAAAAACTTTATATATATATATACACACACACACACTGTATTTTATATATAAAAAATGCTTTTAAAAAAAGTCATCAGCCGGTTTTGTTTTGAATCTAACTCCAATATGAAAATCAACTGAATGTACTATCTTCTTTAGAGACTGGTAGATTCACTGTTGAGCATTTACATATTTTACTCATTACACACATAACCCAACCCAATGTGTTTGTATATAGCATTTAAAAGAGCATCACCAATTGACATCATTAAAGCTATGTGTATAATAAATAAATATATACTCTCATGTTTGAGGATAATAGGAAAATTGTGATAGAACAACATTTTAACTAATAGTGATCACTCCATGGCCTTTAAAATGTAACAAGTACATGCACTGAACTGGATCCGATCAAGAACACCTTATGAGGCAATTGTGATAGAACAACCTTTTAACTAACAATGATCACTCCATGGCTTTAAATATAAATTTTTTTATTTCATATTGCTTCCACAAAACTATGAATGGTATCAGAGCAGTGATATTAATCCAGTTCTGGTGGCTTATGAGAATATAATGTGGTGGAAGGAAAAATATATATAATTGTAAGTAATGGGACCTTATATGTAATTCTCTAATCTTCAGAGGTCGATTGCAATGTATTGATGGACATTATTGCAATTTGTAGGACTTCATATATATATATATAAGATAATTTCTTGATGAGTATTGAACTCTATACATGAACTTTGGAGTTCCTAACTACCTAATTAAAATATGGAGTTTGTGTTCCTAAATTAAAGATTTCCAAGTAAAAATTCTTCGAAATTTTTGTGATAGGGATTTCTAATTAATCCCTTAATAACATTTGGAGTTTCTTACTACACAATTAAATTTAGAGATCATTTTTAATTTTAAAAGTTGATCCAATGGAGCTTCTAACTCCTCAAAATTTGGCATTTATTTATAACTCTAACATTGGTGTCCTATAGTTTTATTTTTTTTATAGGCATCCACGTTCGAGTTATTGGCAGGGCCAGCCCTTCCACTAGGCCAGTTAGGTCATTGCCTAAGGCCCCCAAGTGGAAGGGGGCCTCAAAATTTTGGAAAAAAATAGATACTAGAAAAAAAAATTGGTTCCTAATTAAACCCAAAAAAAAATCTGCACCATCCTTTTGACCAAAAAACAAGATAAAAATTCTTTGTTCTAAACAAAATTAATTGTCTAAAAAATAACATCTTTAACCTCTAGACAAACCAAAATTTACAACAAAATAAAATGCAAATCCGGTCTAAGAAAACTACTCACAAAACAATCACAAATAAACGCACAAAAAATCCCAAATTCCAAAATTTTACCCACACCGTTTCTCTCTCTCCCTCTCTCTCTCTCTCAGCTCTGCCTTTGCAATTTTTGCATCTCATTCTTCCTCTTCACTGGTCAGTGGTCACTACTCTAAAAGGTTAAATCTCTTCCGTTGGTGGCTCCACTTTTCCTCCGACCTAGTCTATCATTTACTGCTCACACTCACGGCTGAGGTATCTCTTTCTGATGTGTGGGTTTTTGATTTCAAATATTATAAACCTCGAGGGTTAGTGGGTGGAACTTGTGGGTTGTGGTTGTTGAGTGATGACTAATGATATTGATTGCCATTAAAACTTAAAGACTTGTGGCTGTGGGCTGGGTTCTATTTTTGGGCTGTGGTGTTTTGGTTTTGGTATTGGTATTTTTTTTTCCTTTTAATCTTGCGTTTTATTAATATTTTTTGTTATAGGATGCATTTTACACTTTTACCAAATCTTGCATTTTGTTGTGTATTAGTAGTCACAGACTACACTAAAGACTAAAGCAAAAAAAAAAAAAAAAAAAAAACCTTCAATCCAAAAAACAAACAACAAAATGAAATAATAATACTGAAAGGAAAAAAAAAAAAAAAACATTATACATGTATGAGGGAAGAATACCACACATTGTAGCACAATTTTTTTTTTTCTTGTACACATTATAGGACCAAAATGGATATTTAGAATAAATATATATTATTTTTATTAGTTTTAATTCATTGAATAATATAATGAATATGTCTTTATTTATGCAGGTTAAGATTACTAGATACTTATTGTTTGGTGAAGCTGCAATAATACTTTTTATATAGCAGGTTCTATTGCTTTATGTTTGGAAATTACCTTTTATTCAAGTTATATAAATATATTATTGATAATGTTTCTTTTATTTGTATATATTTTTTGATTAGAAATGTCTACTAGCAAAAATGCATCTAGATATGAAAAATTTTAAAAATAAAAAAGAAAAAAAAATTAATTTAGTTTTAAAATGATCAATGGATAAATTTGTTATAAGTAATAAACAAAATACAGCACAAATTTAGATGAAAATATCACAAATGAGTAAGAAACTCACTAAAAAGAGTAAAATGATAATGAAATGATGCAATTGCTAGATAACAATGAAAATAACGATAATGATGTTCAATTTTGCAATACAAAAAATCTTGATTATGAACTTCAAAATAGTTATATTATCATATTTAAGATCAATAAAGTCCCAAGAAAAATTAAGTGAATTAGCTATATAATTGAAAAAGATATATTAGAAGAACATGAATACAAAAATTTAATTAGTCAATTTGCATCTTAAAAGGCAAGAAAAATATATTTTAAATGAAATATATTATAATATAAAAATATTAAATAAATATTAATTTAATTAATACAAAAATATAAAAAATACCCAATTTTAATTATTGCCTTAGGCCTCAAAATGTTTGGGCCGGCCCTGGTTAATGGGGAAACCAACTGCATCATCACACTCGAATTGAACCATTAGTGTCAAAGGAGCCACTATAATGGTTATAACTGTCATATATGTTTAGGTCTAGTGATATTTAGGTAGAATGCTTTTTTTTTTTTTTTTTTTGATTTCTTATGTCTTCTGTTTATGTGAAAAAGCTACAATTATTATTAAAATTAAAAAGAGATAAAGAGGAAGCTAAGTCGTAACAATAAAATACTTCGTTAATTAAGTCCTCTATAGAGCATGGGTGACAGAAAAAGGACTTCATATCAAGCATATTAGTGTTAAGAATGCATGTATTATGAGAGAATATGTACTACGAGATATATTTGTCCCCAAAGTTGCTTCCTGTATTGGTGTCAATATGCTCGCATGATTAAGCTTAATTAATTTCGTTTGGACCTCTTTGTTTCTCTCATTATGTAACCCATTTTCGCATGCTTCATACAGAAAGGCATATCTATGATAGTTAATTAAAGTTTAAACAACCTTTTAGGTCCGATATTATAATTACAAAATTGACTGAGGGTTAATGCTATTAAAGCCAGGTTAGAAATAGTGGTCATAAAGATATTCCGGGTGAAAAAATGTTTCATATACGACAACCAAATGCTGGTGCAAATGAATTTCCAAGGAGATAGTGATCAGATTTATGTGAATCTCAAGAAGATATGATAATTCCCATAAAAAAAAGTGATATGATACTGTCCAAAGAAAGGGAACAAAGAAAAAGAAAAAGAAAAAGATGAATATGGTAAATTTTTTCTACCCTTTGACTATCTTTGCCAAGATGCAAGGTTTGTATCATGTGTTACATTCACTTTGTACCACATGTCAAAGGGATCATCTTATCCTAATTAGCTAATGGGCTGCTAATTAACCTGATAGTATACCTTTTCCATGTCTCCTTCCCTTCCTAAAAAGAAAAACAAAATAATAAAAAATTATCCAGGTTATTTGTATGTTAAAAAAAAACTTCATTCCCATAAATTCCTAAATATGTCAAATTGGATTCAAGTTTTATTCATAGGATTCATCGCCGACTTTAGTTTGGATGGTGAAACATTTTTCTTGTGTTATGTGTTTTGCATATTAGGGACAATAGTGCTTAGGCTAGGTGAGATAAGTTCAAGATGCAAACATGTTGCTTTTGTTGACTTTTCTTTTACCAAGTTTTTTCTACATTTTCAACTTGTAGGTTAATTTGTAGGAGTTAATGGCTTGTCTCCTTAGTATAGTCTTGTTTTCCATATATAAAGGCATTCTACTGATTGAATCCAGCATCCAATAGAAGTATTGTATTCAATGATATAGAGATTTGCCGCCACGGAAGCTTTGATAAAATAAATTTGAACTTAAAAAAAGAAAATATATTTTCAAATATTTAATGATAAATCTCACCACACTCAAATAGAATATACAAAGAGATTATCAATAAAAAGAATTCTTATTAATGCTATAACATTTACACACTTTAGTGTACGTGAATAGCAGGCATTTCTTCTCTTTTCCTCCATACCCATTTATGTATTTTGTTTATCTTCTGGAATCTCCCTTTATGTTATTTATGTCTCTGTGTGTGATTGTATTTTTTTTTTTTTAATTTTTCTTTTTGAATTATGTTGCAAAACTATGAAGTGTCGAGTGTGTGTGAGCATGACCTATTAATACTTATAAAGAGAATAGATAGAGTGAGTAATTACTAAAAAGTTACTTAGTAAAGTTAAAAAAACTTATCCAAAAAAAAAAAAAAAGTAAAGTTAAAGTAAAAAAAAAATTATTGTATAGTTAGTAAAAACATTTGGTTGGCTAATAGGTTGTTGAGGGAAATACATTGGCTATAACTAGCTATAAATTTATAAATTGAAAACTAATAAATTATGAATTGATAAGTAAAAAATTTATAATTAATTTCTTATGCATATTTTCCACATTCTTATATTTGTCTTTATTTAGTAATAATAATTAGTCATTTTTTTCTTATAAAAAAACAAAAATTAATCCTTTTGTGAGATTCAATCTTAGAAGAATTTTGCCCCCTCCTAACTCAAAGCTCTGGCTCCGTCCCTGTATGGATTGGTGGATGGTAAGGAATAAAATTTCGTACTGTTGGGTTTGATCTAAAGATTACTATTATTGTTGTATCTATTGCTTCATTAACCAATAGTCAGTTTATTTTGAGACTTGGCACCAAATTGATAGTGGCAATAAAGGTTAGAGGTAAGATTAGTCTTGATAAAGCCATTAATGTCGTAGGAGGTAGAGTGGCTCTTTCAAGTCTTTGATTAGGCTTATGGGACCAACAGTTTGAGAGTAACACACATTATATAGTCTTGAAATTCAAAAACTGAGTTGCTTGGTAGACAAGAAAGTTACAGTTAAATAGTTTAAACCTAGATGGACCAAATTAAATACGGATCGGGCTTTGAGACTCTCAAGGCAACTGGGTTAGGGGTTTCTCTTGAGCAATAGGTACCACTTCTAGTGTTGTAGTTGACTGTTGGGCAAATGAGGGATGGACTGATTTTGACATTACAGCACTTCTCGAAGTGGAGTTAAACATTAAAGTTGTAGTAGATCTTGTTACCAATCAATCCTTCTGTTAGGTTCAAGACTTTTGGAACTAATGTATTAGAACTTCAATTTGTATTATGTTGGCAAACCATGAACAAAACATAGAGTCTAGGTTTAGGCTTGCTCAAAGTATGTTTATTTGTAAAATTGGAATCGAGTGTTTGCAGAATTTATTAGACTAAATCTGCAAGGCTCAATCGATCGAAAATTAAACTTGATCGATCGAACCACGTGCAGATTTATTTTTCTGCAGAATTCCAATTCAGCCCAAACTCTACTTAAACGTATTGAGTTTCAAGTAAAACACTCCTATTTATAAAGGAAACCCTAAAACGTTTTTATAAATTTTTTAGAGAGATTAGAGTGCATCTTGTGCCTCTTTTGTAGATCTAGGGTTTTGTACCCAAAAGCTCTCTAAGGTTGTTGTTTTTGCTGTGTGTGTGAATCTTTTGTGAGATCTAGAGGTGTTTGCCTTCACATACACTTAGGGTTTCCAATCTCAAGATTGATGTCGAGAGCTTAGTGATCAATTCAGTTGCTGCATTAAGAGCTTAAATATACACAAGCGGGAGTGCTTGTACTTGTTGTGAATCCAAGAAAGAAGTAGTTCGTGGACTCAGAGCTGTCACGCGGTCATGGTAGTAAGTTTCCTACTCGAGGTAGCAATAGGATGTTAGTGGTCTAAGTCTCTATTGTGTAAACTTCAATTCTTTCATAGTGGATTTATTTTACCTTGAGGATAGATAGGTT
This sequence comes from Notholithocarpus densiflorus, assembly GCA_030021035.2. Lineage (NCBI taxonomy): Eukaryota > Viridiplantae > Streptophyta > Magnoliopsida > Fagales > Fagaceae > Notholithocarpus > Notholithocarpus densiflorus. The sequence goes on from JARYZH020000040.1 coordinate 745,840, forward strand.
AAATTCTCCCTAGGTTTTTTACTGGTTTGGTTTTCCTGGGTTATCATATCGTTGTGTTCTTTATTTTCCGCACTATTCAATGATATGATTTATATGTGTTAACCTAAACCTACATAATTTACTTAAGTTAATCACTTGGCTAAATAACTAGGTTAATCTGTTTGTGTTTAAGGGGTCTAAAAACGTACACCTTCATTAACAAAACGCTTTTGGCACTCTTGAATGTTTGCAAGGCCTTGTTGAGCCAGTTGTAAGTTTTAACCAATCTCGTGTGAAGCATGTTTTCCATGAAACAAATAACTGTGCTAATGTGCTTGCTAAGTGAAGATGCCAACAGCTGGATCTTCAGGCCCTGGTGTGCTACTTCTAATCTCGTGAAATTCTCTCATCAGAAGATGTTTCTGGCCATAATTCCCATGCATTGTGCTTGAGTGTACTGGTATTTGCATGCGATTGACACAGCTCTAGTGCATGTAGAGTGCAAACCCGGTCCCCATGCTATTGGTCGAGACTATGAATGGCCTTGGATAGTTAAGCATGGAACTTCTCAGGTATGTCAAGGAAGTCCTATCCCCTAAGTACATATTTTCTAACTTTTGTCTAAGTTGTCCTTTTGAGCTTCAACTTAACGAACTACTCTAACTTTTGCCTGAATTGCCTTTTGATTTTCCATTTAGTGAGGTGCGTTATCTCACCATATTTTTTTCACACGTGGTTATTTGGGAAATTTTTCTTGGTCCTTCCTCCAGAGGTTCCCTTCGAGAGATGCTATAACCGATCAAAGTTGTCAAAACCATACCTGAGTTGTTTGGTTTGGTTAGGGGTATAAAATACGGTTGTGTTCAATGGCAATGTACCATTTTGGTATTATTGGTGTTATATATATATAGACTTAATCAAATGCCACTAGTCATACCAACTAAGGGTGTGCTTGAGTTGAGTTGAGGGGTTTTTTTAACTCAACCCAAGTGGATTGGGTTGGGTCGGGTTAGACCCATGAGTTGGTCAAATTTTTTTTTAATTATGATTATTATTATTATTAAATTGAGTATTAGAACAACACCATCACAAATAAGAGTAAATTTATAACTAAATAATCACGAGTATAACACCAAACCAATATAAACTATATGAGAAGAACTTAAGGTATAAGTTTTATTTAGGTAGAAGGGCAAAAAAGTAAATAACAAAATTGTACAATATATATTTTTTAAATTTTAAATATATATTAAATATAGGTGAGTCAGGTCGGGTTAGGCGGGTTTATGAATTTTATGACCCGAACCTAACTCGACCCACTATAAATTTTTTCTTTTCATAACCCAACCCAACCCACCAACTCTTTAAAACTGACCTAATTCGATGGGTTGGGTTGGATCGGGTCGATTTTAGCAGGTTGGCGAGTTGGTTGCACACCTCTAATACCAACCTTAAAGAATCAAGCCCATATCTCAATCATTTTTTTTTTTTTGTAATAATAATTTTATAAACTTATATATTTGAATAAAATACACATTTGACCTTTAAAGTTTAGGATTGTTTTTATTTTGACCATTCATGTTTCCTCCCCTAGCTCTGCCTTCCAATTCCATTAGTAATCAGATAATCTATAATATGTTTTTTTCCCCACAACAATGAAATTCTTGCAGTCCACAGTATTTTAGAGCTAATATTCATGAAATAGTTAAAATAAGGCACTTAATAGATAGATTGCTAATGGGAGTGGATGGCAAAACCAATATGATAAAGAAATCACATATGATAGGCCAATATGAAAATTTTGAATTGTGAAGGCCAAAATGAAAATAAATTCAAAATTTAAGAACCAAAAGTTTACTTTAATATGTACTTTTTTATATTATGAATTAATATATTTAATAAAAATATATATTTTTTGCAAAGAGCCCAACCCAATGCCCAACCCATTTGTTGGCCCAAATATACTCAAGGCCATGTAATTATTGCTGGTGATTGTGGGCAAAGTATATGCCTACAATTTGAACTCTATTTCTTCAAAAAAATTTTTTCCTAATATTTGAACCTACAGCAGTAGTAGAATTTAGATATAGTAGATTAGTTTTTCAATTAAATTTAAACACATAGTTGTATTGACTAATAAAATATAAATAATGTTATACTTTTCAATAAAAATTAAATTTAGTGTTGCTATATGTATAAATTTAGTTGAGAAATTTAATGTACCGTACCTATTTTTTTCCCTCCCAAAGAAAAGAAAAGAAAAGAGGCCGCACATATTGCTTTACAAAAAATGCTAAGAGCAAATATAGTAGTAGTAGTAAAAACTAAGTTTCTTAGTGTTGAAACAAAAAATCAATCTTTATTTGAGTTTCATATCCAACTTTGCTCAGATGAACCTTTGGTAAGTATAAAAGTTTTATTTATTTATTTATTTTTCGTGTGTTTGACGGTAGAAAGAATGAAAATTTCTTATTCCAAAGCTTCTTTTGTGTGTGTGTATTTTTATGTTATCAAGTTCCAGCAAAATTTTATTGATATTTTTTTCTAATATAATATGCATTATGTGATTTTAAACTTTTAATGCATTGAAATTAGCTTAAGGTTTTCTGTCATGCTACGTGTAAGAGAAAATTATATAATTTTATGCAGTGATATATCTGCATTATGTTATAGTGTGGACAGCTTGGCATTGAAGCGTGTTTATAGTATTATTTCAATTTTACAAGATATAATAGAAATATGCTCTTTTTGTGTGTTTTATGGTAGAAATACTGAAATTTCTTATTCCAAATGTTTTGTTTGTATGTGTGTTTTTTAATTTTTTATGTTTCTCAAGTTTCAGCAAAATTTTATTGATATTTTTTCCAATATAATATGCATTATGTAATTTTAAATTTTTAATGCATTGTTTCTAAAAAAAAAAAAAAAAAAAAAAAAAAAAACTTTCAATGCATTGAAATTAGCTTAACGTTTGCTGTCATGCTATGTGTAAGAGAAATTTATATATATAATTATATGAGGGATCTAGAAATGTAATGTCATAGAGTGGACAACTTGGCATTGAAGTGTGTTTCTAGTATTATTTCAACTTTACAAGATATAATAGAAATATGCCAATATGGTATTTTAAAAAAAGGGTAAAAAAATAATCATCACATCTTCCATTTGGTCTCTCACCACTAATTCCTGGCTCCTGGCTCCACTACTGAGGCTAGGCATCGTCATCTTGCACCTTGTTTATGCAATTATACTTTGTATTTTAATTTTAGTATTAATTTGTTTTTATATGTTTTATTAGCTTCTTATTTTTCTTACATAAGCTGTGAAAATACGTTTGAAATTTGTTTAAATTTCTACATCTTTTTAGTCAAGGAAGCTAATTTTAAAACTTTATTATTTATTTTTTTATTTTAATAATTATTAAGTTACTTTTTTTTTTGTTGATAAAAAGGTCATAACTTTATTAAGACGAAGATAAAAACAAGACATCTTGAGCCAAAACTTGCTCAATCATACTAAGATTCTCTATCTAAGTCAGTGGCGGCTCCATGATTATTTTATAGGGTGGTCAATAAAAAACATAAATTATATAAAATTTAAAACAAGAGAGAATTTGAATATATCGACATCACAAAAAAAAAAAAAAAAAATCAAAAAAAAAAAAAACAAAAACAAAAACCGAAATACATAAAGTATACAATTGTTTTCTACAATATTTCATATTTTGAAATCGTTGCATGATATTTTTATTATCAATCCTATGAGTTACATTTATTTCGATATACACAACCAAGCAATCATTCATCAATTGATCTCCCATTTGATTGATTTATTTCAAATTTGTTAAGATCTAAATGGGCATTTAATTTTTCCAAAATTTTAGATCGAATTGGTTTGTTATTGGGCTTTTTTTGTGTGTTTAAAAATGCTAAGATATTGTTAAGAGGATTGTATTCAAATTTATTTCAGTTGAGCTTAAAAATAAATCTAGAGTGAAGGTGCTTAAATTTTTATTTTAAGGTTTCAAAACAAAAAATAATTAAAAAAATAATATATATATAATTTTTTTTTTTTTTTTTGGGATAGTTCAAGGGGTTCATTTGAACCCCTGGGCTCCAAGTGGAGCCGCCCCTGATTCAAGTTACATAACTAACAACATTCTTAGCATATTAAACCAAGATGTGTGCTAGCTAGACATGACAAAACGGGTCAGAATTTCCTGATCCGACCCGTTTGACTCGCAACCCGATTGACCTGACTCGCCCATTTTGCCATGTCTACCAACGTTGAGTAGATTGAGATTGAGGTGTAATTCTTATAAAATATTATCCTTTTTTACTTAATATGTTATGTACTCCATTATAGTTTGTCATTCTTTACTTGCCACATTCATTTTCTCTTCCTACTTTAAACAAATCGAAGATTATACCAAGATTAGCTTCTAGAAAGCTGGAACAAGAGTTGCGCCAAATTTGGGTATCAAGTGTTTAGTGGTAATTGGTAACAGTATCACCAGTGAGAATCTAATTACAATTAAGGAACTCATAAATAATTGACAGATTGCATCTATTTAAAAAAAAAAAAACTTGTTTGAAAAATACAGGTCAACTCGACCCAACTCGACCCGCGACTCGTTTGACCTGTTTAAAAATGACCCGTTTTGATCCGTAACCCGTTTTGACCTGCAACCTGATTGACTCGAACCCGACCTCGACCCGACCCGCCCGTTTTGCCACGTTTAGTGCTAGCTGGTTGCCTTATCTTCTAACATGAGAAATTTGTGATGAATTCCCTCAATAATATTACTTATTGTAGTTGGTCTCACTCACACCATTCAAAGCATCAACCACAATTTGAGAGTCACACTCTACAATTACTTCCAGTATACCTACATCCCAGGCAAAAAGAACACCTTCTTCTAATGCTTTAACTTCAGCTTCCAGCGGTCCCAATGGGAGAAGTAAGTGTTTGCTTAAGGCTGCTGTTACTCTTCCCTCGGTGTCTCTAATAACAACCCCCACACCGGCCGACTGAGAGCTAGAGAAGACTACTCCGTCAATGTTAAGCTTATACCAAGGAGATTGTGGAGCTTACCATTGGACACAGACCAGACTTAAGAGGAATATTTTTCAACCCACTACATGTTGATTCAAATGATCATTAACGTATATTTTTTAGTCACGTGAACTTTTTAATAAGTTATATGATTTGTTTAAATAATACTAGTAAATAATTTTATGAATGACCACCAAATAGGTTAGAAGACATTCCTCTAAATTAGGTTGGTGGAAAACTTTATTTTGATTGGTTTTTACCATCGACATGGGTATAATATTGACAAAATGATCCTTAGTATTTACCAGGCTGAATTTCCTACCGAAGAATGTAAAGACGAAAGTTGGAAAGTCAATGTGAACAAAAAAAAATCTTGGCGCAGTACCTAGCTATGGGGTGTCATCAAAAGATATATAAAAAGAGTGTAATGAAATCATTAACTTTTGAAAGAACTGACCATCACTTTCACATTGCCCTAGTAATTATTTTGGATTTATCTACTTTATGATTCATTATACATCTAGATTTGAATGGTTTCATCATATTTGACCTAATTTAAATCATTATCATAAATTATAAAGTAAATGATAGGAATGGAAAGGATACATTAGGAACATAATAGAGGAAGATAAAAGAAGAGTGATGGTACAAATAAAATAATTGTTATAATTTTCATAATAGTTAAATTGACAAATTCTTACTGATTTTCATAACTAAATGAAATAAGTAAAATGAAACAAATAATAAGAGAGATGTATTACTAAAAATTTGTAAAATATAAAAAGGGCATTATGAAAATTTTGATTAAAATTTTATTAAACTCTTTTTCATCTTCTTCAATTACTCTTAATTTAGGGAGAATGAATGAATGAATGTTCTCTCATACTCATTTTATTTATTCTACATACTTAAATTCCCAAACAAGAGAATAGTATTTCCATCTCCCAAACAAAAGAATAAAAAAAAAAAAAAGATTCTTTCCATTCCATTCATTTACCCCATCTCAATATAAGTAAACCAAGTTGCTTGTAAACAATTTAAATTTTGCTAATTTGTTTATTTGTTTGAGTTTGTTCATTAACCAAACAAACTATCCTGATTCTAAGTTTGAAGTTTGAGTAGACAAAGGAACCAAGCTTGATCAAACATTTCATAGTCAATATGTTACAACTCGAAGAAAAATATGTTGAAATTTTCATTTGATTTTTTTTTTTTTTTTTGGTTGTGAATATATAATAAGATCAAACTATTTAGTGTCATTTTTTTTTATACTTTTAAAAATAGAACAATTGTATTGAAAATGATTTAACAATAAAATATATTAAGAACACAAAAGTAAATTGAGAAATTTAAAGCTATCCATCAAATTCTGCTCCTACTAATAACCTCACGCACGCAACTCTATTCACATAACTACTCGTGGTTACAAGGGGTTTTAAGAAGTGTTTTTTATTTATTTATTTTTTATTATCCCTTATTTTTTTTAAAGAAGGAGAATGGTTTGTCTTTTTATAAAAAAGTAAAAAGAAAAAGAGAAGTCTCTAAATATGCACAGAGCAGACTAGTTAATAATTATTATTGAGAGTAGGTATATTAATTAGTATATTTTATAATTGAAAGTAAGAATTCTAGTGAACTAAACTAGAGTTAACTTTAATTTCCTCTACATTAAACAAAAAAGAAACAAAACTCTTTAGTTGTTGATCAAAGAGATAGTCTAAATGAAAGTGATTATTAAAACACACCTGATTCGTGATTTCATTGAATTCACTTTTCACGTGCATTTGACGAACTAACTTAGTTTTGGGAGAGAGAGAGAGCATAGGTTAGTGAACGAGATAAGAAGACAAAGAGTAGAACATTAAAATAATGGAAAAACAGAAATTCTCCATAGTCCATACAGATCCCTTTCAAGTGTCCAAGAAATTATCGTAATGGGATTCCCTACTGGGAATAAAACAAGAGCACACGCACACTTTTCTTTTATATTTCTTTGCATGTAAGATATATAACAAAATAGGAGAGAGAGAGAGAGAGAGAGCAAATACAGACGTGACAAGCCCACAAAGCATTGTCTTGGTGACGGCCGACCCAACACAAGTTAGTGGGAGACAATCTAAACGTTAGCCACAACTCTCTCAACTCTCATCCTCTCTCTCTCTCTCTCACAAAAAAGCCTTTGCGTCCACTTGAAAAAGACAACACTGACGTTGTTTGCCTTTTCTTTTGCAAACTTCTAGTGCTTTGTTTTGCATTATGTCTCTTATCTCTCTCTCTCTCTCTTGTGGCATCCTTAACCAGTTCTTAAAACAAATGGGCTTCTCCGGCCCGTACAACTAGTGCGTGCATTGTTTATATTATTTTGGCTGGTAAAAATCCTAAAAGTGGGTGTTCAAAGCTTCAAAGTTTTAAATGCTTCACCGATCTATATATAAAACTGAAAGAATTTTATTAAAACAAGAAATATATTACATGTACAATCTGACCGTGAAAAACTCATAAAATAGAAAGTTTATGGACTAATAGAAAAAGTTGACAACTGTTGAATATTGGAGATTGTTAGTAATAGGTACAAATGTGATATTATTAGTGGGCTTTAGTAAAAAAATTTCAACTTAATTAGTATGAAATGTTATAAATTTTTTTTTATACGTAGCATTACTTTCTAGAAAAACATGAAGGAGTTACCTCCATTTAAGAAAGCCCAATAACCAACCCTACAGCAATACATGTGGAATCGAATATGGTTATAACAAACTCATTTTTAGCAAAGCTAATTAATAGAAGAACTATCATTTAGCCCCAAGAAAGGAATCGCAAAACCTGCTATTTTCTTAATCACAACCATCCAGGGTTGAACATGATGTATGAACTTTCAAACATGTCTTATTTATGCGATTACATGAAAGCCAACTAATGGTTAAGATGATCTCCAAGTCTGATGATCTAACATATAAGCAGTAATATCAACTTAGATACCAAGGTTCATTGACCACTGGGCTAGACCATAGAGCATGAGTTACACCTTCCAGTTCCTCCCTACAGTCATCACATTTAAGGCCAGATTTACCTTGCGTTTGAACAAATTTATTTTGTGGCTAGTAGGCACGCCTTTCAAAGAAATAGCTTGATTTTGTTGAGTACTCGAGGTTTCCATAGTGTTGGGTTTGTAATTTTTTAGAGTGTTACTAGAATATTCATCACAAAGCATAGAATAAGCACCTTTGACAGAATATTGCCCTGGATTTAAAAACTTTGAAGAATACATAGGAAATGATTGTTCTTCAATAGTCGTCATCCCTATTTTAATTTTGCTAGCATTGCCAAGTTAAAACTGCAAAGCCCGTGGAATCTCATTACCCTTTTAACCTTTAGCCTGCACAGATTGCCCTAGCTTAACCATCGAATTTTCTTCTTCTAAGATCTCTGGCCTCACTAGAAGGCTAGAAGCTAGTCATCATCATTGCAAGGTCCCTACAGAATCTGTCTGGTAGAAGGAAACATTCCATGCCATAAGTAGGAACGGACTATGCCATAGCTTGATCCGAATTTCCCTACCCGTTTGTGAAAAGGTTTTCTCATTCCACCCAAATTTTCTCTAGACTCGCTCCTTGATTTCTGCAAAACCAACTCATTTGTTACACCCCGCCATATCTGGTAGCCCCAAATATCTCTCATATTTCTTCTCACTACTAGCCTGCATTGCTGTTTTGATTGAGTCTTGAATCTTCTGGTTGATGTTTTAGCTAAAGAATAGAGTGGTCTTCCCATTGTAGATCTTCTACCCCAATGCAACCTCAAACCTAAGGTGTTAATGATGCGTTGATACATAGGAAGCACGAACACGAATACTGGCACAGGTATGAGAATAGGTACAATACAACACCGCAATTTTTGAAAAATTAGAATATAAGTATGGTGGTGATACGTATATTAATTATATATATATTTATATATATATATTTCAAAGCTTATAATTTTTTTTTTATAAAAAAAAAATATTATTTGTTTTTAAATAATTTTAGAAGCATATTAAAGCCTAGTCACTAATAATATATACATGTGTCTACTATCTACCTAGATAATGAAAAATAATTGTAAAACATTAACTACCTAGTGGTGGACTTTAACTCATAAAAGACAAAAATTTGAAAAGAAGCACCTATATTTACACATTTTTTGTTCATATGAGTGGCTAAAGATAAAAGAACTCTTCACGTGTGATACAAAATAATAATAAAACACACACGGACAAAACAAGGAAAAAGGGTAAAAGAACGGTAAAAGTGAAATAGATAAGTTGAAGAAGAAGAAAAAGAAGATATTAGAGTGAGAGGAGAAGAAGAAGAAGGTATCGGTGTGAGAGGAGTAGGAGGAGATCGGCGTGAGAGGATGAAGTAGGAGGAGATTGGCGCGACAAGTAGTGTGTTTTAGCTTTTTTTTTTTTTAAATTTTAAAATTTTTTTTTTTTTTTTGGCTCAGTTCATGTCCCAACCGTGTCCGTCATTTTTCAACAAAAAAATAATGGCTGGGACACACATGCAGCCGTGTCCAACACGACGTGTTGGATCACATGGGCATGACAACCCAAATGTCATGTCCGTGCTCTCTAGTTTGATACTCTTTTAGAAATGACCTGCAAAAAAGTAAACTATCGTCTGTAAATAATAAGTGGGTCAGCCAAGGCCCACCATTACAACTAATCACACCCCAAATATGTTTGTCCAACTCAACAATCCGAAGAAGAGCACCCAAGCCTTCAACATAAAACAAGAAGAGGTAAGGTGATAGAGGATCATCTTGTTTCAACCCTCGAAAATGAGCAATGTAACCATTAGGTTTACCATTGATTAAAGCAAAATAGTACATTGTTGTAATTCAAGTCATCACTAGACAACCCCATTTAGGTATTGAGAGGTATTGAAGTCCTGTTTGATAGCTTTTCTTGAGTAGCCTTTTGAGTAGTTTCTTAAGTCTTCAAAGTATACCACTCGTGTATGATTAAGGCATACTTAAACTAAGACTCAAGTATAGTAAAAGCGTGTTTTATCATGTGTTTGCCAACATATACAAAAAATATGACCCTAACAAAGACCATAGAGTATGTCTATAATTTTGCTTATGCTCTTAAAGTAATTCCAAGGTGAAGTGAAAGCTCTAGTATCTATCAATAATGTTCAATTGTTAAACTATGAGAATACCAATTTAAAACAATTAAACAATGAAGTTAGCAAGAATTCACTGAATATGTAAAGCATGCAAGAAAATAAATAAACAAATAACACATCTATATGTTAACGAAGTAGAAAACTAGTGGAGAACCTCTCCAAAGAACAAACTACTACGAGGGTAATCTACCTTAACAAAGCAATCCACCATATGAAGAGAATTTTACATTCTAGTATAAAACCTTTATCCATAAATTCTAACTAGTAGACGAAATTACTGCAGTATCCCATTACAACTCTAGAACTTCTGAACTCTCAATATATGAGCGCCTACATGAATGATGCATTCTTGTGGAATCAAGTGTAAATTTTAGAATTAAACATTAAGTTTTCTATGTATTAAAAAGAATTTTAAAATGGGGGAGAGTTTTAGGGTCAGGGACAACTAAAACAATTATTCTTAAATAAAGGAAAACAAATTGCATAGCATTATGTGACTGCAATTATAATGTTAGAAGTATAAATAAAATAACTTAAGTGAACATGTGCAAAATTGAAAATCCAAAAGAAGAAAGCGTAAATTGGAAATATTGTAAATATTAACACCCAGAGTGCAACATCATGGTATATGTAAAATTGTGATTTTCAATTATGTTTTGTTGGTTTTAATTCCGTGTCAAATTTGATTGTAATTCTTCAATTATTTCCCTATGTATTTCTAAGATTCAATGTAATGGGTTCAGTGTGTGAAATTGGTGAAGAACTGCGAAGACAGATCATCTTGCGATTGACTTGCGAATGGAGCAACCCGGGAAAAGTCACACGAGGAGAACATGCTGAAAGTTGAAGCGTTTAGTGCCTAACGGCATCTCGCGAGTGGCTTGTGACTTGGCCAACTCGCAACCCGACTCACGAGATACACTGCCAGCTGTTTTGTGTGCCTTTTATCATTTCTTTACCCATACATTACCCACAAAATTGTAAGGAAAATTTCAGAGAAAAAACACTAGAAATCCATTGAAGAGTTAGAGATTGCTTACCTACAATCCTCTACACATTTCTCTTAGTTTTCCTCTACTTCTACCACTCTAATTTCATATCCTATGAGAGGTTCTTAGCTCAAACACATACCTCACCCATTTTGAATGTTGTGAGTTGTTTTGGTGCTCTTGTCATGCCATTCTATGGTGGATGCAATTGGTGATAATTGCGGGATCCGAGAAGCTAGTGAAGACAAAGCTCGGTGAAGCACGTTGGTAGCTGGGACTTGGAGAGCCTAAGTACAAAGGGTAGTCTAGGCTTGGAGGGTCTATATTGTAATCCTTATACTCCAACTTATTCACTAATGGATTGATTCAGCTTAGAGGGCCACGGAGAGGTTTTTATACCAAGCATTTCGGTTTTCCTCTTCGATAACACATCGTCGTGTTATCTTGTGTTTGTATCACTCTTCTCTTACTCCTTGTGTTTTATACTTAATTTTTAATTATGTATGCCCAAGCACTAGGTAGTATTCCTGATTAATTGCACATTTTAATTACTTTTATTCCGCATCTAGTTGAGTAGATTAAAAGCAATTAAGCCGTAGTTTTAAAATTGGGAGTCTAGACTAGCTCTAGTAATTTTACTATCGAGCTTTTAGTATCCTCGTAAGAATCTATAATATGTAGAGCATTAGTATTGGTGGTGTCAAATTGCCATATTGCCAAATTTAACAACCAATACAAGAAAAATAGGGTTGCATCAGTGGAGCTAAAAGTATAATTTTTGGCTCTTAATCTATAGTGCACAGCCATCTTTGGCTATGCACTATAGTTAAGATGTTATACTTAAAAAATATATTTTACTTGTCCTCTTATTATTATAATGATTATTTCCTTTTGGTTGTGGTTGTGATTGTTGTTTATTGTAGTGGATATATTATTTTAATGTGTTGAATGCTAAGATAAAATCATTGATGTTGGGTGTTTAATTTGTAAAATGAGATGATAAAATAGATAAAGTAGCAATTTGTAGTGTTAAAAACTAGAATTTTTGTAGCCCGTCTTTGAGCCATTGCTTTTCCTTTTATTTATGGCTTCTACTACCTTGCCCAGTTTGGCCTTCCTACTATAAACTTTTCAATTTAGTATGTGGAGGCTGTGGATTCCTCCACATTACTATCCTGTGGATGAGAACCTTCTACATGTCTTCCTTTGTACTTTATATTCCATTTGGTTATCAGCTTTAATGTGTTGAATCTTAAAAATAAAATTATTGATGTTGGGTGTTTAAATTTGTAGTAAATGAGATGATAAAATAAATAAAGTAGCGTTGTGGTGTTAAAGCTAGAATTTTATGCAGTGAGTATGATCATTCTTTAGCACATTTGTGGCTTCTACTACTTTGCCCAGTTTGGCCTTCCTATCTATAAACTTTTCACCCCAGTATGTGGAGGCTGTGGATTCCTCCACATTACTATCCTGTGGATGAGAACCTTCTACATGTCTTCCTTTGTACTTTATATTCCATTTGGTTATCAGCTTTATCTTACTTTCCGGCGGGTAGGAATTTTCCTTCTCTCTGCTCATTTGGCTCTAGGTTATTAGGATAGAGCATTTTGCAATTGGACAAGCCCGTCAAGTCTTGATTTTGTATACTCTCTGCATCAAATCGCTGACCCATTGCTTAAGTGCAACCAGACTTGGATTTTCATTTTGGACTATGTAGTTGCCTTATGCAATGGAAATGTCACGACAAGCGTCCATCGAGCGATTTCTGACCACACAATCTTTTTCTTAGCAAAATACGTGTCTTTCACAGAAGATGCCGACTGATGATCGATACAAACTAATCATAAGTCCAACTTGACAATAATACATGCAAGAAACAAAGGAAAAATGCCTCATGCGCCAGTGCTTCGATTCTAAAGTTAGATCTCTCTTTTTTACTGAAAGGATAAGTCGCTCATGAGTTGCATACATTTTTCCTTTAGGTTTGTTTTCCTTTTAAAGTTGTTGTGAATGTTACTCTTGATAGTCTGTTTTTGGAGCAGGTGTAAAATTAATAAATGGCCGTTAATCATTCTTATAGTTTATCCATTCATTTGGCTCATGGCTTATGGGTTGGGTGAGGGAAAGCCTCATGTGGCCTGTTAAAGCTTTTTCACTTTCAAACAAAGCATCATACGTTGTGGCTGAGGAGAACAGGCCTTGACCTAGTTGTCGAGCAGAACATATCATGTCCTACTCGGCCTATCCTTGTCCATTGTCATCAAATTGTTGTGATTCTATTGTAACTCCATTATATATGAAGCAATTAACAATGAAATTATATAATATATCAATGGAAAAATGCATCACCTAGATCAAGATCTTATTCATTTTCTATATACATGGAGAGGACTTCTCTCATAGTGAAAATTTACATTTTCATAAATTTAAAGATGCACATGATTTCAGTTCATTTAGAATCTTATTCTATCCAATAAGAAATAATAATTGATTTTAAATGACATGGCACCATTTACATCTTTACATTCATAAAAAATTATACCCTTAGTATGAAATAGCCTTATCAATTTTAAAAATAGATGAAGAGTATCTTTTAATTCAAAAAAAGAAAGAAAGAGGATCTTAATATCCATTTTATATGGGCCTATAATTGACTCACACTCCTTTTTATATTCCTCATACACATCATGTGTTAAATGTGTAAATTCTTGAAAATTGTCGTCACCTAGGGTGAAAGAGAGTGTATATTTTGTGTATTGAGTATACATCAGGGAGTGTGAAACAATAATTTTCCTTTTATGTGTCGAGAACATAGCCTAATCTTAAATCTAGTTGTCTTTCTTATATATATATATATATATATATATATATATATATAAATATTTATATATATATAGAGAGAGAGAGAGAGAGAGAGAGAGAGAGAGAGAGAGAGAGAATTAACATTTTAAAAATTCCACAATTAAATTACACAATTTTATTAATCTTGACATATACGGTAGGTTTCATGTTAATTGGATATTATTTATATTCAATTATAAACTCATGTTTTATGTATAATTTTTAAAATACAAAGAAAAACATGAAATTTAAATATTTTATATACATATTATAGGTAGATTGTAGGAGAGGGAGAGGTGGGGATAACCACATATATAGGGTATCACAAAGAATGTGATTATTGCTGAATCATCACTTGAACCCCCTGATATAGCTATTAAACTCTTATTATCTTAAAATTTTGTAGGAATCGAGGGATATAAGTAGAAAATATAATTCAACAGTTAATTTGTCAAAATATATATAAAAATTTATTGAATTATGTAACATTGACAAAACTACCACAAGAAGTAATATGAGCCATACATGTATATGACTATCTTTGAAAATTTAAACCTTAAATGAACTTCGTGTGTAGGTTCCAATTAGCTTAACTAGTAAAATTTTTCGTTATCGAATAAAATATCTAGGATTCAAACTCTTCCTACTCCAAAAACTAATTGGTGTTGTAACCTAGTGATAAATAGTAGTCATTATGGAGTAAATGTCATATGTTGAAATTTTATCTTATATAGAGGTATACAGTGTTAATTATCAAGCGATGTAACTTACACAACTTGATAAATTTCTATTAGATGTGTTTGTTTGACAAAAATCCATGGTTAAATTAAATTGTTCCCTTCTACCCTCACATTTTTAAAATATCAAAATGACCATAAATTAATAGCTCTCTTATCTATAAATATTTAAATAACAATTTTATGTTAAAAAAAAAAAATTTATACACAAAACACGAGTTTTTGAATTAAATAATAAATAACATTCAATTTACACAAAAATTTAGTATGTATATTCAAAAGCAAGAACATGTATAATCAAATCAGAATGTTAAATTGTTTTTAATTAAAACTATGAAGTTTTTAAACCATGAACCATTGTTTAATGTTAAATTGTTTTTAATTAAAACTATGAAGTTGTTAAACCATAAAATATTGTGTGATGTTAATTTTTTTTTTTTTTAAATTAAAACTATGAAGATTTTAAACTATGAACCATTTTGTGTTGTTGTGGAATGGGGTTGAGATTGAGAATAAAGATAAAAATATCTTGGGCATATTATAATTTACCCCCTTATTATTTGACCCAACCACAATTTAGAGTTGACAAACTTTCAATTTCTACATTTGACGTCTTACAATTTGAAATAAAATAAAATTGTTAGGCTTCCATCTAAAATAACAAATTATGCATTTTTTAGACAAACAAATTAACTCTTTGTAATTTAACCCAATAGAACTTTAGGCCAACAATTTCTTTTATTAATAATTACATTTTGACCATTTGATGTAAAATGAAATAATTAGGGGTAATTTGGACAAAACCCTAACAAGTTCATTTTAGCTCAAACCTTTAAAGTTTGAGCTAAAATGAACTTGATAGGGCTAAATATAATTTTCTCAAATATTATTAACTGCAGGTTTTGTTTTATTGTGGAAAAAGAAGAAGTGCAATAGTGATTAGTGATTAAATGTCTTTCCACTTTCACCGTGATTCATGCTAAATCATATTCGTGATGAATTGAAAAATAAAAGAAATCGGGGAAAATGTTACTTTGGGGTAAGAATTGCGTTCCCTCTTTGACCCTCAAGTCACATCCTCCCTTTAAAAAAAATAAAAATAAAAATACTAAAGTTGTATTTGATAGGCTTAAGAAGAATCATTTCCCACTTCTTTTTCTTGTTAGTGCAAAGGCAGAGAAGACTAAGTGTTTTGCAGTTTAGTTATATATCTATATCCTCTTCCAAATTCCTAATTAGTATTCTTAATTATGACCTACTCGTGCGAGAGATTCATTCGAAGGGTCACATAGCTAGGAGCGCATGGAAAGGAAGGGCATTGGCTAATCTTTAAATCAACTTGCATGCCTTGAGTTGATTATATCATACTATATATTTGATTTGATTGATGTGCAATATTCATAGTGATGAAACTTGCATGCTCTTGTTCTCTTGCAGCCAGTGAATATATGTTTCAAATCAAAGAGTTAAATTATGATCCATAAGGTACGTGGAAGCCCCACTATGTAACTCTTATCATTAATTGGTTTGAACTTTTTTCCTCAAGCCACTATTTTGTTACTGCTTTGATTAGATAGGCATTGATTCAATTATAGTATCAGCTTGGTACCGAGATTAATGAAATTTATTGTGTCTGTCAATATTATAATATAAGAAGCAATATATTTTCCTCCCTTATATAAGGATTTAATTAGGACACTCAAACTTAATTTCCAAGGACATGCAAATGAGCACTACGACGTCATTAACCAGAAAAAAAAAATCCATTACATAAACAAATAAACTATAAAAAAATCGAGATTCATAAATTTTACTTCGCACGATGATTATTAGAAAATTTTCGATACACATGTTAAGAACTAGTAAACAATACCGCGAGCCACACAGATGACAGAACTCAGTCACAAAAGGCATACACTGTCGTTTTTTTATATCTAAGACCTATTTCCTATATTACTTAACTAATCAAAAAAGAAAAAGACAACAACTAAATTTCAGTTAGCTACTAAAATGATTTATATGTGGACACTCGAATCATGCTGTAACAGAAATACCACACAAGGGAATTGAGCATGCTGATATTAATCAAGTTAATATGAATTATGAAACGATGCATGAGAGTGTAAAGATACATGGGCCAGCCTCAAAGATTGTTAATTAAGATGAGAAAAACACAAAAGATTGTTAATTAAAATTTTAAAAAATAAGTAGGATTAATCATTAATAATTGATAAACTATAGTAACCCATATTTAGAGATATCTAAATCTGTTAATTCAAATATTCAAATATTTTAGCAATATCATTTTTAATGTAATTGTAAAGTTGACTTAATAACGTACACAGATTATGAATAAGTACACTAGCTAGTAATAATTTTATATAGCTCACATCGTGAAAATTCTTAAGATCAATTTCTCCCATATTCGTTAATTTAAAACCTGCATTTACTAGCTGTGTAGCCTAGTTGCCTTCCACTGCAGCTAAAAGATTGGACAGTCAAAATGCCGCTCATGACATAGAAAATATGTTGAATTTTAATGGAGCAACTGAAGACAACAAAAGGAGCTTGAACTTGATGAATGTGAAGGAAAGTTGATGTAAGCATTAGTGATATGATTCAGATTCCACAATGTACGAGTTTTGTCGATAGATAATTATTTAGAATAATTAAAAGTAGGGTTTACACAGTGTACGACTTTAAGTCTTAAGTCTAAGTCTAAGCTACAATTCTTGGCATCAGTCATTGATTTAGGAAAGTGTTTGTCCTTGTGTAGGGTACTAGATGAAATAAATTCAAATAAAAGCAAATTATCATCCACTTTTTCTTTTATTTGTTGATGAAAATGAGATTTTATTCAACCAAACAAACTTGAGCACCTATACAAGCAACACTCAGAAAACTGCAAACAAATACAACCCCAGCCTGAAAATTCAGCCGCTTTTTGACAAAGAATACACAACTTCCAAAACTTTTAGTCAATCCTATGCATTATTATTGTTGTTATATACTAGTTTTTTTCAGTGGAAGAATAATTATCTGGCAGAAAGTATGGCAACATTATCAAATACATCTACAAAAAAAAAATAAAAATAAAAATTTGAGAAGGTTCAAGAGATTTCAAATCCTTATGAGTTATGAGGAGAACCAAGGTTCTATTCCCATATTCCTCTACTAAAAAAAAAAAAAAAAAAAAAAATTGATAAACTATCTTTATGTGACATAGTTCTAGAGGCATGAGAAAAAAAAAGTCCGGAGGTAAAAATTGATCAAATACTTAAATTCATTTAACCACCACATTCATAGGTCTAAAAAAAGAAAAAAAAGAACAATCTTTTAATTGATTAAAATTTCAACACTAATGGAGGCATCTTGACCAATTACAGTAAGAGCTTTTTTTTTTTTTTTTTTTTTTTTATAATATATGCGCGCAAACAAGCTTTTAAAATGAATATATGCAGGAATTTGATCCGAAGTGGATTGAAGAAAGAAGAAAACATGCATTACCACCATTCAAGAAAAATATGATAAAATATTGAATTTATGAACAGCAATGGAGAGGTATCTTGACCTCATACTCTTGAATATGCTTAAGACCATAGATGAGAAGAAGTGTAAGAGGCAATGGGCACAATAATGAACTGACAAAATGCATAACGCATGCTTGACAACTTGCTGTTGTGTTGACATGCTCAGTAAGGCATAAAGCCTACAAACCTTACTATTGGCAACCAAGCAATCAATCCCTTGAAGGCTGAAGCTGACCTCTTTGCACCATGTGGGGCTATCACAATCAATCATGTGCTCATAGATAGCTATGTGATGTACCAAAGGCGCCTAACTAGGGGTGTGCATGGGTCGGGTTGGGTCGGGTTGAGGGAATTTTTTGACCCAACCCATCACATAAATCCAACCCAACCCAACCCAACCCACATGGGTCGGGTTGAACCCATGGGTTTGACAAATTTTTATTATTATTATTATTATTAAATTGAGTAGAAAAAAATATAAATATTAATATATTAAAAAAATCCAAAGATTAGTATCAATGTAATTTCTTAAAGGCAAACAACACTAATGACTAAACAATAATAGTAATTTATTAGGGTTTGTGTGAACTAATTGGCTTTTATATAGGACAAGAAGAACTGGTTATTTTAAAAAATTTATTAATTATATAATATTATATATATATATATTAAATTAGTATTAGTAGGAGGAACCGAGGAAGTACTGCTCTACAGCTAGTTTTTTTTTTTAAATTATTAAATATATAATATATGTTTAAATATATATAAGTGCCCTACAACTGGTTTTAAAAAAAAATTATTAAATATATAATATATTTTAAATATATATTAAATATGGGTGGGTCGGTGGGTCGGGTCGGGTCGGGTTTGGCGGGTTTGTAATTTTTTGACCCAAACCCAACCCGACCCGCTATAAAAAAAAATTTTGTAACCCAACCCAACCCACCAAGCCTTAAAAACCGACCCAACCCGGCGGGTCGGGTTGGGTCGGGTCGGGTTTGGCGGGTCGGTGGGTTTTCTGCACACCCCTACGCCTAACATAGACTTCAACAAGAGGAACTTGACGACATGCTTGGGCATTGCTACAAGTTGATTCTCAATTAATTCGACATTTCAATGTCACTTACAATCCCAAGAAAGATTCCTAATGTTGTGGACATTCAAAAAACATTTATGTTGGAAAGCCATCTCATTCTCAACCAAAATGTCTAGAATAGAGTTATGAGGTAGGCTAAAGTTATCGAAATGGCAGTATAGACGATTGTGAATTGTGATCCTACACTTCTCTATGCCCTATTCTTTTTCTAGGTGTAAATAAGAATGGTTGTCGTTCATAAATATTGTTAAGGTTGTATTTTTATGTATTGACATATTTAAATCAAAACACACTTTATATGTATGAGTCTTAGAATTTAGAGTTGTCAACAAGTGGTATACTTTGAAGACTCAAGAAAAGCTGTCAAATATAAGACTTCAATACCTTGATTAACACCTCTCGATCTATTGAGCTATGGGAAAATTTAACAATAATTTATGTTTCAACCCATGTGACTTGGCTGAACTTGAAATTCGTGCGCTTGGGTTCTAGAACATATAAAATTGATATTTTATGGCCGTCATCATATACACAAGATATTGCAACATTTTGTGCACTTAGGGTTTTGTACCAAGTTACTACCGATTTACCAAAGAGTGATTTGAAGAACATTGCAAAAGCTACAACAATTAATCAATTGTTGTGGTGTTAGTCACATATAAGAGATTCATGCAAAGAAGAAGTCTTTTGCAGAAGTAGTCCAATTGGGAATTGGAATTGAGTTTCCTTACAGATTAGTAGGTTCAGGATAGGTTAAGATTCATTGTACTTATAACCTCTATTCTAGTTAGTGGATTCTTTGGGAGCTGTGAGAGTTTTCTCCATCATGATCAAATCGTCGTGTCAAATTAAATTTCCACTACACTTAACTTTAGTTTGGTGATTTAATTGTGTCTTAATTGGATTTGCATGTAATTATCTGATTAATCAACTTGGGTAATTGGTTAATTAATTGGGTGTCAATCTATAACCCAAAAAAATATTGTTAAATGCTACTCATTTTCTCCACAAAAAAGCCACTCCTTTTTTTATTTTATGCTGGTCTAAGAATATTGTAAATTAATTACGGCTGATAACAATTAATTAGCAACAAATTTAGAGTTCTCCCCCTCCCCCATAGTCTTCTAAATTGACATTGTGATTTGGAACTAATGGAAGTGTATTCACATCCAAAAAAATATTCATAGAAAAAAATAATATTTTAACATGATTCGATCAATTTTGTTAGGACATATGTGGAAATTGTTAGAGACATATGTTATGTATATTGGCTAATCTTTTGACAAAACGCACTTTACTTTTAATTTGGTAGATCTAGGATGGGTTTAGTACTTCAAGGAACAAAAGTTCAAGTTTAGTATTAAAGCCATGCAAATCTGTTCAAGAAACAAGTGAAGAAGTTCTGTTCATTAAAGCTCGACAAAATCATATCTATCGAGATTTAATGTTGAAGTTCGACAGAAGCCCGATAGCAGCTGTAACTGTCGAGAATTACGAAATTAGAATTTTCATAGCTGATTTTACACATATCCATGTGTATTTGTGCAAGGATTATTTTCTTACAACCCTAGACATATAAGGATTATTTTAAGGGCCGTCACAGATGATGCAAGGGATGCAACTTGATGCAAAGTGATTATACATGCATATTTTGACCAGAAACAATTTGCCCTAGTTCATCATATTCTCTGTAGAAACTACTGTGTCTTTGCGCCAAGTATTTTGTAACTAAGGAGCTTTTTGATCTTCATTGTTGGATGAACTGAAGAACTTTGCAGCCAACATCTTTCTCAAGTTGGTGTGTTAGACACGTATTGGGATCCATGCATCATTAGTTAGTCAAGTAC
The DNA here is from genome assembly GCA_030021035.2 of Notholithocarpus densiflorus. Classification (NCBI taxonomy): domain Eukaryota; kingdom Viridiplantae; phylum Streptophyta; class Magnoliopsida; order Fagales; family Fagaceae; genus Notholithocarpus; species Notholithocarpus densiflorus. Next base: position 767,085 of record JARYZH020000040.1, read on the forward strand.
TGGGAGCCGTGCATTGAAAGGAGAGATTGCTGCTACATTACAAGTCCAATTGGGTATTGGGGTAAGGGTTCAACTGTAGGTTGGTATTAGGTACTAGGATTCCTTTTACTTGTAACCGCTTGTTTTGATAATAATGGATTCTCAGGAGTGGTGACCTTAAATTCACCTGGTGGGGTTTTACCTCGGTGGTTTTCCCCATTCGTAAACAAATCACCTGTGTCAAATTTATTTTCCGCTGTATTTAACTTAGTTGGTGATTTGTTTGTGCTACCACGCGTATTGCATGTAATTGAATCTAATTAATTTACTTGGCTAATTAATTGATTAAGTTACCAAAGGGGTCAATACATTCTTGGCCTATCAAATTTCAAGCTTATATTCTTCTCAAAAAAAAAAAAAAAAATTCAAGCTTATATTCATAAGCAATACCAACCAAAATCCACTATCAAGTAGATAAATAATGAAACTTAACCAAACTAATACACTCTCACAAACACAACTAACCCAAATCCCATTATATTGAAAACAAATTCTTAATAGCAATTGACAAACTCACAAATGAGACACCCACAATCCCAAAACCTCAATAGACCTAACAGTGTTTTCTCAATTAAATAATAAACAAACACTTAAACTACTATTTGAAGGAACATACTCCATCTTCTTCTAAGACTCTTCTCCTCTCCTTATTTGAGAGTATATTTATTTAAAGCTACCAGACCATTTGCAACATTATCTATATATAAGTTTTCAATACTAAATTACTTAGTAGACAAACAATATTAAATTACTTTCTAAAAAATGAATAGATTTTCCTTCACTCCAAGAAAATCCAAACTAAGTCAAATTATGTATTTGAGACAATTTCAAAGAAATCTCCACATTGAATCAAATTCTTCCAAGTAATTTTCCTTCCTCTTTGTAGAAGCTCTATCTTGATCCAAGTAAGTTTTCCTTGAATAAGTCGATCATTGTTTCCATAAACATATGTGTGTCTATATTGAACTAATTACAAACTTATAAAAATACATATTTTTCTCAAACCAAACCAAGATAAACCTTGAGCTCTAATACTAGTTTTTTTGAACCTGGACCAGTAGAAGTATATTCACATGAACAATAAATAAAAACATCTACATAAGACAACAATATTTACCATGATTTGACCAACGCCAACCAAAATCTACTATTACTAATATAGAAAACAATCATACTCAACCAAACCTCATAGAGAAAACTAAAACACTCATAAATTTCACAAATAAAAATGAACCCAAATCTCATTATATCCAAAACAAACTTAATACCAATAGGCAAACTCATTAATGAGAATGTGATGTCCCAAATTATGTGGATTGGATTAGATAAGTGTGTATTGTGTGAAAGTTTGAATCTCATATCAAGTGTTTACTAGGTCAAACTAAACTATATAAGTGATTATGGAGAGCCCTAATTGAAACTCAACTAATCCTTTTAGGGTATAGTGTAGAAGTGGTTAGCACTTTCCTCGGGTCATGACAGATGGTATCAAAGCCAATATAAAAACACCATGTGACTTAAGGGTACTTCGAGACAATGTGAGAATAGACAAGGACTTTCAATATATATATATTTTTTTTTTTGAGAAAAAGGACATTATCAATTTAAATTGGCAAGATTGTGATATTTTGTATTATATGAATTAGATTGGATAAATTTGTGTTGTGTGGGCATGTGGTGAGTTCCACTTTGGGTGTATTCTAAGTTAAATTAGGTTATATATAAGTTATTACTAGAAGTCCGAATTATAACTGGAATAATTCTTTTGAGGTATAGTGCAAATGTGGCTAGTGCTTTTCATGTGTTGTAATTGTGGTGCATTCTCACTCAAGTAATAGACAAAGATTCAAATAATCTCTAAAGAAGCCCACTCCATTTCATGTTCTTCTTAAGAGTTCAAAATTTGTTCCTTAGTGGATTAAGAATATCTTACTTAATGGATAAAAAAAAAAAAACACAAATGACATGTTTAATATGCAAGAATCAATATTGTTATGGAATGTTTATTTATGTGGAATAATTACTAGTTATTAGGTTACATTTTCATTACGTGGAATAGTTATTCTTTAGAAATATCTTTACTTAAATTTTTTTTAAACGGTTTGTAATAGTTATTTCTTACTATGGGTAATAGAGTTAAAATTTATACATCTCAAAATCACAAATTTTCTCTATGCTATTAACAATTATAAAATAAAAAATCATAAAAGATACTCTCTCTCTCTCTCTCTCACACACACACACACACATATATATACGGACGGACTCAGGATTTTAAGTTAGCGGGGGTCGGAGTATAAAGAAAAGAAAAAACTCCAAATAGGCATCTACATAGTATTAAAAAAATTATAAATACACAAAATCGTTGTTTCTAAATACATTAAGATGTAATTATCTACCAATAAAGACGAAAACAAAAAAAAATAATGTTTTTTTTAAAAAAAAAATACTAAGCTTGCTAGGATTTTTTTTTAATTTTTAATTTTTGTTGAAGTTAGAGCATTCACAGTAGCGGTGCTAAAAGTTTTAGCTTTTAGTATCTCAAAAAGCTACTTTATCTATTTTACCACTTCACTTTATAATACACCCAATATCAAATGTTTTATTTTTTTTATCACTTCATTTAAAATAATATAAACAACTCATTAAAATAATAAAGGAAGAGACAAAATTTGATTTTTTTAATTGAAGGAAGAGATATAATCCTTGTTAGGGACATATTTATGTAATTGGCTAATCCTTTAACAAAACGCACTTTACTTGTAATTGGGTAGATCTAGGATGGGTTTAGTACTTCAAGAAACAAGTGTTTAAGTTTAGTATTGAAGTCATGCAAATCTGTCCAAGAAACAAGTGAAGAATGTGATGCTCATTAAAGCTCAACAGAATCCTTTCTATCGAGAATTACTGCTGAAGCTCGACACAAGCTGTATCTATCGAGAATAACGAAATTAGACTTTTCAGATTTGATTACACGCATGTCCTTGAGTATTTGTGTAGGGTTTCTTTTCTCACAACCCTAGAAATATATAATGATTATTTTAAGAGCCGTCATGTGGAGATGTAAAGTGATAATACATGCATATTGTGACCAGAGACTAAATTTGCTCTAGTTCATCATATTCTTTGTAAAAGCTACTGCGTTTTTACGCCAAGGGTTTTGTGACCAAGGAGTTTCCTGATCTTTATTGTTAATGAACTGAAGAACTTTGCAGCCAACAATCTTCCTCAAGTTGGTGTGTTAGTCACGTACTGGGATTCGTGCATTAAACGGAGAGATTGCTGCTATAATACAAGTCCAATTGGGTATTGGGGTAAGGGTTCAACTGTAGGTTGGTATTGGGTACTAGGATTCCTTTTACTTGTAACCGCTTGTATTGATAATAGTGGATTCTCGAGAGTGATGATCTTAAATTCACCCAGTGGGGTTTTGTCTTGGTGGTTTTCCCCTGTTAGGTTCTAAGACTTTAGAAATTAATGTATTAAAATTTCAATTTGTAATGTGTTGGCAAACCATGATCAAAACATAGAGTCTAAGTTTAGACTTGCTCAAAGTGTGTTTACTAGTAAAATTGGAATCAAGTAATTGCAGAAATTATTGGACTAAATCAGCAAGGCTCGATCGATCGAAAATTAGACTTGATCGATCGAACCACGTGCAGATTTACTTTTCTGCAGAAATTCCAATTTAGCCCAAGCCCGTTTGATGTGTAGGGTTTTGTGTTTTACTCCAAGTATAAAAGGAAAAACCCTAGCTATGTTTTAGAAGTCTTTCTGTGAGTTGTGTGTTGAATCTTTTGTGAGATCTAGAGGTGTTTACCTTCATACACACACTTGGGTTATCAAGATCAAGATTCATGTCAAGAACTTGGTGATCTCTTCAGTTGCTGCACAAAGAACTTTAAAGAAGATCTGAAACCTTTGAGTGGAGTCTCAAACTCACAAGTAGGAGAACTTGTGGTTGCAATGGATCAAAGAAAGAAGTAGTCCGTGGACTCGAAGCTGCCACGTGGTCGTGGTAGTAAGTTTTCTACACGAGGTAGCAATAGGATGTTAGTGGTCTAAGTTTTATTATAAAAACTTTAATTCTTTCATAGTGGATCTGTTTTACCTTGAGGATAGCTAAATTAAATCCTCCCCAGGTTTTTTACTGGTTAGGTTTTCTTGGGTTATCATATCATTGTGTTCTTTATATTTTTGTATTATTTACATGATATGATTTTATTGTATTAACCTAAAATTGAATAATTTATCTAAGTAATCACTTGGCTAAATAACTAGGTTAAACAACTTGTGTTAAGGGGTCTAAAAATGTACAAGTGGTATCAGAGCAGGTTAGCTCTTATTTTTTTAGATCTTTTGATCTAAGATTTGATCCTTGACCCCTGACCCCTGTTGTCATGGAACACGGTCACGCTTTTGTGATCCCACCTCACTTTGATAGGAACAACTATGCCTACTAAAAAGTAAGGATGAAAGCATTCCTGAAATCTATTGATGAGAGAGTTTGGAATTCTGTTGAATACGGATGGGAGAAACCGACTACTCCTGTAAGCGAGTGGTCAACTTCTCAAAAAGAGATAGCCGCTTTTAAAAGCAAAGCCATGAATGCTATTTTTAATGCTGTTTCTATGGAGGAATTCAAGAGAATCTCAAATGTTGAGGTTGCTCATATTGCATGGAATATTTCCAAACTGTGCATGAAGGCACAAAGGTAGTTAAGATTAATAAATTGTAGCAGTTAACTACTAGATTTGAAAGCATTAGAATGTCTGATGATGAATGTTTTAATGAATTCTATGCTAAACTAAATGATATTGTTAATTCTGCTTATAATTTGGGTGAAATTTATGATCAGCCTAAGATTTTTAGGAAGATACTTAGATCCTTGACTGAGGACCTTAGACCCAAAGTGACTGCCATTACTGAAAGCAAGGATGTGGACTCCATCCCTGTTGATGAGCTTGTAGGATCTCTCCAGTCCTATGAGCTAGATCTACCTAAGACAAACAAATCCAAATCAATGGCTCTTAAGTCAGTTAATGATGTTGATGGGAATGGATTTGATGATGAACTTTTTTCTACAGAGATTGCATATCTTGCCAAGAACTTTAAAAACTTTCTTAGGAACAACAACAGAAGAGTAAGAGGTAAAAACAATGCTAAACCTAGGAATTTAAGAGGAATGAACCCACTAAAGTGAACAATACTGATAAATCTAAAGAAAAAGTAGGTCAAACCTCTAGTAATTCACTTGGTCAACAATGTTTTGGTTGTCAAGGGTATGGTCATGTGAAATTAGAATGTCCTACATTTTGGAGATCAAAGGGTAAAGCTATGGCTGTAACCCTTAGTGATGAGGATGAAAACTTCATTGCTTTCACAGCTACTGTTGTAGTTGATGAAAGTGTTGTGGCTGAAGAGAGCCCTTCTGATGGAGAACTCTTTGAGTGTGCTGATTTGCAAGAAACTTTTAATAAGCTATGTAAGGTTGCTGCAAAGGATGCAATGAGTGTTGACTTAGGTTTAAAGAAGATTTTCTCTCTTGAACTTATAAGAAAAACTTGTTGCTGAAATTGCTTGATGCTAATGAATTGATTAATAAGGTGAAGACTGAAAACATGTTGTTGCTTGATAAGATTAAGAACTTGGAACTAGAATTATCTGTTGCTAGAGAACAAACAAATAGGTCTGCTAGTTCTAAACTTGATCACATGTTGAGTGTTCAAAAGTCTCCCTTAGACAAATCTGGTCTAGGTTTTGTAAATAGCATCTCGGTGTCTGAAACTCATTCCACAAACTTTGTTTCTTCTTCTGAGCCCCCCAAGAGTGAGATTGTCAAACCAGTAGAAGTTACACCACCTCCTAGGAAGATTAGAGTTGATCTTAAAGAGTCTAAGCCTAAGAATCCTAACCTCCCTAAGGATAAGTTGCATGATAGACCTTTGTGGGTTTGTCATTTTTGTGGAAAGGCTGGGCATATTCGCCCAAACTGTTTTAAGTTACAAGCTGCAAAGCGAGCAAATAAGCCAAAAGTACTTGTGCCTCAAGCACAAAATCCTATGGTACTTATTGGTGAATTGATAAAGGCTTTAAACCTTTATACCAATCCTGGAGTTGCTCATCATTCTAATATGAATAATAACTCCAATGTCAGAGTTGCATCTAAGAAGTTTTGGATGCAAAAGGCTCAATCTAATTGAGTCTTTCTAACATGGTCCTTGTGCTTCATCTCAATACTCTTTGTGGCCATTCTTCTTTTGACGTTTTGTTTTCTTTTTGTTTTTAGGATTTGCATTGCATTACATTCATGCATTTCATGATAGGTTGTTTTTGCTTTTCCTTTTAATAATAAAAAAAAAAAGGAAGAAAGAGAAATATGTTTTGTATTATATATCTTGGATTTGTAATCAAGGTTGGCCTATTATCTTTACATAACATGCTTGTGTACCTTGTTTAGCTTGGATAAGCTTATTTTTACTGCACTTTGCTAGTTTTAGCTATAGAGTGCATGTTGTGTGGGAGTTGTTTATAGTTTTTGATCACATGATCTTGATTTTGAAGTCACATGCTTTTGATTGTTAGGACTAGAACTTAATGAGAAAGGCATAAATAACTATCTCACCACTGTTTACTAGCCAATCATAAACACCTTAGTGCATATCATAAGATTTTATGCTCAAGAAAGTGTAGCACATGTACAAAAAGAACATAAGATGTAGCCTCGAATTAATAATAAAATTGGTGTGTACATTATTGGGCTATAATAAAGATGACACAAATGAATAAAATTGGTGTGCACATTATTTGGCTAAAATATCAATTTCACAATGAAATAAAAATGGTATGTACATTATGAGGCAAAATAAAAAGTTTTACATGGTTGCAAGCTTGTTTTTTAGGAGATGTGAGAGTTATATGATGTAACTCTTTAGGTGATAGTCTCTTTCAAACTTATGTAATGAATAATGTAGAAATTGTGATTAATTACTATCTACATATCACCTCACATGTATCTCATGCCATTACTAGTTGCACACACTACACAAATTATTCTTTGCTAAACTTAGTACATGATATTGTGTGTGAATTTGTTTTGGCCATCCAAGATTATATGTTCCTTGATTTTGATGCAAAATATGTTTAATGTTTGAGTTTTTGACAAAAAGGTTGAAAAACTTGTTTTTGGAAGATCTGGGTTGAATTCATGTGTTTTTGAAAAACTTTTAAACTCATACTCATGCATTTCATTCATGATATATGTTGGTTTGAGTGGTTTCTGCATAAAATTTGATTTGTTTTTCAAAACTGTCACTTTTCCAGTTTTTCAATCGATCGAAGCTATTGCTCGATTGATTGAAATTGCGATTAAAATTTTGGTTTGAATCTGCCTGGCTTGATCGGTGCTCGATCGATCGAATCTATTTTTCGATTGATCGAATCTCAATTTTGACCGATCGAATTTCGAAAGCCGAGTGTTTAAAAAAGGTTTTCTCACGTGTTCATTATTTTCAAATCTTTTCAAACACCTTTCTCACTTTCTCTCCTCGATCGATCCAAACTAAAATTTTTTTGTCGCTTTCTTCCACAAATCTCTCCAAGGTTTTTGTCTTCAAGCACTAGTAAGTCATTTATACCCTTTCTTTTTTCATAAAATCACATGTTTCATGCATTTTCTTTGAAAAATTCAAACATAGCATTTTAGGGATTTGTGATCATTTCATTTGTTTTTAATCATTTTCAATCAATGGGTTTTTGTTCCTAGATGATTTAAACAAGATCCTAATACATTAATTTGATCAATTTTGTGATTTGAGGAATATTGAAATTTCTAGGGCTTGGAACTTTGTAAATTTGAGGATTTTGTTCAATTGGACTTAATTTGGTAAAATTGACTTGTGTTATTGATAGATTAATTCATTATATGATGTTTTCTAACTAGTATAATGGTTAATTATTCAATTTGGTTGAATTTTTTGAAATTGGGTTTTTCAAATTTGGGGTTTTTGGACTAAAACTCTATGTTCAAGTCAATTGATGGTTTATAATGTATAATTGAACAAATTTCAATGCATTAGAGCATGCATCATATGTGCGTTCATTACATGCATCATATAGATTGATATTTATTGAGATTTTTATGCTCTAACCCTCTCTAATGCAGTCTGCCCTTGGTATTTTCTTTGTTTTTTTTTTTTTCCTTTCCTTTCCAACCCTTAGCATCATGGTTAGGAAGACTAGAGCCAAGAAAACCACCACCCCTTCTACTCCTGAGTTCCAGAGTGATAGGTTTAGAACCTTGAAAAACCAAGAAACCTATGAGAAGTTGAATATCTTTAGGTCGGTTTGGGCTGAGCGTAAGGTCATTTTAGATGAGCTTGATCCGAAGATACGTAGGAATTTTGAGCGTAGGGGCTGGTTACCACTTTTAGAGGTTGAGCATCCTTCTCCAGCTGCTTTGATTAGAGAGTTCTATTCGAACCTCTCTGTCCACTCCGATGATTCCAAAACTCAATATGTGAGGAGTTAGATAAGGGGTGAAGAGTATTTCATTACTCCTGTTGTAGTGGCCTCTGCTCTTGGTGTACCTTTGGTACAACAGCCCGTGTACCCTTACACTGAGACCCCTCCCCTTGATGACATCATGTCTTTCATCACTGGTACTTCCATTAGTTGGGGTACTGATCCTCATGTCACTTCTCATGAGCTTACCAAGCTTAACTATTTGTTTTTCTGGATTTCTTGTCATAGTATTTGGCCTATCTCTCATCTTCATACTATTTCCATTGAGAGATGTGCGTTTTTGTATGCTCTCGTCACCAATGCTCCTATAAGTTTTCCCACTCTTTTCATTCGTTCTCTTGTTGAGGTTTATAGGAGTAGTGCAAAATCCCATGTTTTATTCTTTCCAGTTTTTATACATAGGATTTTGTTGGACCTAGGTTTAAAGGATTTTCCCGCATCCGAGCCTGTACATATCATAGCTCCTATAGGTGCCACCTTCCTTAGGCAAAAAGTAGCTCAGTTGAAAGCTAGCTCTAAATGCCTTAGAGTCGAGTCTTCTACAGGTGATGCATCTAGGCCTCTTACTTTTGGTGACCCTACTGCTGAGGAGTATGTAGACCCTATAGCTGTTGTGGATCCTCCACCTTCTTCATCGAGCGACTCGTCCTTGCGGAGCATGCTGGATACAGTTATGACCGTTCAGGCGGCGCATGGAAAAATTTTGTTGGATGTGCTCACTGAGCTTCAGGCTTTACAAGCAGATTTAACAGGTGCTAGAGGTCCACTAGCTCCACCTTTTGATGATGATTCTTGATTGCCCTTTGGCAATTCATCACAAAAATGGGGAGTACATACACATGGATAGGGGAGTTTTGGAGTTTATAGATTGTATCTAGGAGCTTTATGATGTATTTATTTTTGGCTTTGATGTATTCGTTTTTATGGGTTGTATATGTTAGGGGGAGACATTATGCTTTGTGTTTAGTTGTTTTATGTGTTTAGTTGTTTTATTGTTTCTTGTTTCACATATGGTACATTTGATTATTGATTTATATTTATGAGGTTATTCATGGTATATGTCTTTTATTTATGTTTTGTGAAATCAAGAAGTTTAATTTGTTTTGCTTGTATTTTCCACACATGCGTTTATGTGCTTGTTGAGTGTTTCAGGAATCTACAAGTTAATTTAGTCATGGCTACTGTCTACTTTAGCAACTGATAGATGGTAGTTAGGTTGAATTGTGTTTAGGGCATTTTAAATTTGAATGAGCTGTTTGTAACTTTGAGCATTTTATTTTTTTTGATGTATTTTGTCACAAATTTCCAAAGGGGGAGTTTGTTAAGTTCTAAGACTTTAGGAACTAATTTATTAGAACTTCGATTTGTAATGTGTTGGCAAACCATGATCAAAACTTAGAGTTTAGGTTTAGGCTTGCTCAAAGTGTGTTTACTTGTAAAATTGGAATCGAGTGATTGCAGAAATTATTGGACTAAATCTGCAAGACTCGATCGATCGATCGAACCACGTGCAAATTTATTTTTTTGCAGAAATTCCAAATCAGCCTAAGCCTGTTTGACGTGTAGGGTTTTGTGTTTTACTCCAAGTATAAAAGGAAAAACCTTAGCTACGTTTTAGAAGCCTTTTGTGAGTTGTGTGTTGAATCTTTTGTAAGATCTAGAGGTGTTTACCTTCATACACACACTTAGGGTCATCAAGATCAAGATTCATGTCAAGAACTTGGTGATCTCTTCAGTTGCTGCACAAAGAACTTTAAAGAAGATCTGAAACCTTTGAGTGGAGTTTCAAAGTCACAAGTAGGAGAACTTGTGGTTGCAATGGATCAAAGAAAAAAGTAGTCCGTGGACTCAGAGCTGTCATGTGGTCGTGGTAGTAAGTTTTCTACACGAGGTAGCAATAGGATGTTAGTGGTCTAAGTTTTATTGTAAAAACTTCAATTCTTTCATAGTGGATCTATTTTACCTTGAGGATAGTTAGGTTAAATCATCCCCAGGTTTTTTACCGGTTAAGTTTTCTTGGGTTATCATATCGTTGTGTTCTTTATATTTCCGCATTATTTACATGATATGATTTTATTGTATTAACCTAAAATTGAATAATTTATCTAAGTAATCACTTGGCTAAATAACTAGGTTAAACAACTTGTGTTAAGGGGTCTAGAAACGTACACGTACATCCTCATTCGTAAACAAATCACCCATGTCAAATTTATTTTCCGCTACATTTAGTTATTTGGTGATTTGTTTGTGCTACCACGCTATTGCATGTTAAATTGACTTAATTAATTAACTTGGATAATTAATTAATTAATTTGCCAAAGGGGTCAATCCATTTTTGGCCTATCAAGTGGTATCAGAGCGGGCACACTCTTATTAGGTTTAATCTTTGTTGTGTGATCCATTGACCCCTGTTTGTCATGGATATAGGACAATCTCTTATTATATCTCCTTTATTTGATGACACTAACTATGCATACTAGAAAGTACGCATGAGAGCTTTCTTGCAGTCTTTAGATGAGAAGGTTTAGCAAGATATGGAGATTGGCTGGACTAAGCCAAAGGAAGTGCCAGCTGATTAGGATGAGGCCAAGATCAAAGCGGCAAACTTCAATAGCAGAGCATTGAATGCTCTATTCAGTGCGGTGGCCAATGAGGAGTTCAAGAAGATATCCTCAATTGAAATTGGTAAGGAAGAGTGGACCATTCTCCAGACAATTTTTGAAGAGACTAAGGCTGTCAAGGACTCAAAGCTCTAAAGGCTCACTACTAGCTTTGAGGGGATAAAAATGGAGGAGGATGAGTCGTTTGATGAGTTCTATGCCAAGCTAAAGGACATAGTCAACTCAGCCTTCAATCTTGGAGAACAGATTTCCGAACCCAAGATTGTGAGAAAGGTGCTCAAATCTCTGCCTAATAGATTCCATGTCAAGATCATTGCCATTGAAGAATCAAAGGACATTGACAAAATTCCTTTGACGGAGCTGGTCGGCAACTTGCAAACCTATGAATTGGGTTTGACTAGAATTGGGAAGGGAAGCAAAAGTAAGAGCATGGCACTGAAGGCCAAAAGTAATGAGACTGATGAGTCTTCAGATGATGAAGATTCAAAGATGAAGTCCTACATCACTAGGCAGTTCAAAAAGTTCATAAAGAATGTCAATGCGAAAGGATTTGATAAGGACCGTAAGCAATCCAGTTCTTCTCAATTCAAAAGCCAAGACAGAGGAAAGAATGATGCTAAGGATGGCGGTCAGTACACTATTCCCTCCGGACCAAAGTGCTTCGGATGTCAAGGTTTTGGACACATGAAACAAGAATGTCCAACATATCTCAAGTCTATTGGGAAAAGCAAGGCTCTTGCTACTATCTTGAGTGATACCGAGCCTAAGACTAAGTCAGATGATAGTGATGACGAGGGAATTTTGAGTGCCTTCACTACTATAGTTGATCCTACTAACTTTTACTTTTCCTCTCTCCAGCAAAATTGTTCCCAAGGAACTTTACCCCCCAAATTATATTGGTGTCCATCTCTAAACACCCATCAACGACCACAATCTTGATAACTATTTGAAGCATCAATCTTTTCATTATCATTTGATGCCTTTAATTTAGTTGTCAAATCACTATATATATATATATATATTTGTTATGAAATTGGGATACAAAATTACTTTTTTATTTTTTAATTAAATTTTAATATGATTTTATTGATTTGAAAATTTGTGATTAATCTTATCTTTAAAAATATTTCATTTTTAGGATAATTGAGCCTCACAATAATTGTAAATATAATTATATATTTAAATTATTTTAGAAATATAATTTCTAAAATACATGTGCGGGGTCTTATTCCAATTTTACAACCAAATATATGAATAAGAATAATTATTCCATTACAACATCTTTTATTACCAATATTCTAGATTCCTATTTCTAACATAATTACTATTTAGTATAATAAACTTTCCCTAAATTACTTCTTTAACAAGGAAAATATGTTGATCTCATTCTTTGAAAACCCAAAACTAATCAAATTAAGAATTCAATACAATTTCTCACAACAAGAAAATTAAAATTAATTGAGACAAACTTTTAAAAATTAAAAATGGGTCATCACAAAGAATGCCATTGAGAGTAAGATATATTTGAAACACAAATATAGGCCACCACAATGAATATCATTACTTATAGACTATTACTTGAACCCCAACTATTTAGCATCTTGCATCTTTATTTTCTTTAGTTTTGTTATATTTTTTGCTAAATGATAAAATTATGGCGTAAATGCATTCCATTTTGGTCATTACCAGCACTCACTTAATGAAAATATCCTACGTGACAAACAACGTGCATTGTTGGCACAGTAAATGCTGACATGTCCATTAAAATAATATTAAATTTTTTTAATTATTTAATAAATGCCACGCCAGCTTAGAATTTTAAAAATTAATTTATCAATTTTAACAAAATTAAAAAAAAGGAAAAAACAGTATTAAAAATAAAAAAAACACACAAATTTAGATCTAAATCATACAAACCCAAAAAATCAAACAAACCCAAAAAATTAAACAAACCTAGAAAATCATACAAACCCAGAAAATCATACAAACCTAGAAAATCAAACAAACCCAGAAAATCAAACAAAACCAGAAAATCATACAAACCCATCAAGAACAAACAAGAGCACAAACCCAAAAAAATCATACAAACCCAGAAAATCAAACATAGAAAAATCATAAAAGAATATTGTACAAAACATAATCAATCCATATATATGCACAAACCAAATCATCCAAAAGAAAAAATAGATTTAAATCCAAAATCTAATCAATACAATCATTAACAAAATACCCACAAAATTGAACAAACCCAACTCAATCCCTCAACCATACCAACAACAACAAACACAACTCCCACCCAAACAAAATACCCAAAAACCATTAACCCAGCACACTTCAAACTCTTTCTCTCAGTAAACTACCTTGACAGAATCTTAAGCCCACATCAGAAACCCAAATTTGAACAAGGTGAAAACCCCCACTCAGATCAACAAAAATCATCACCCACAAACCCACCATCGGAGTGCGCTGCCACCTATCTCCACTGAAATCTCCACCACTGAACTGAGAGATAGAGAGATGAAATAGAGAAAGACCCATCGATTTGAGACAAAAACCACTTACCGATCCAAGAACACCCACCGATCTGAGGTAGAGACCCACTACTCTAAGAGAGAGACCCACTGCTCTGAGAGAGACAGTGATCTGAGATAGAGAAAGAGACATCTAATTGAGAGAGAGAAAGATTTGGGATTTTCAGCTAAGAGGATGAGAGAGTTTGAGAGAGAAAAAGAGAGAGTTTGAGGAAGATATTTTGAGCTCAAAGAGGAGAGTTCGGGGAAGAACATGAACAATCATATGTTCTAGCGAAGAACATGTCTTCCAAAAATATAATGAAAAGAATATTTTATTTTATTTTTAAAAAAATAATAAGTTTATTTTAATTATTTTATTTTATTTTTTCTGATGTGGCTTTTTTTTATATATTTAAAATGCTGATCTGTCATTTATTAATTGCCAAATATTTTTTTATTTTATTTTAATGGCCACGTCAGCATTAAGTGTGTTTGCACTCTATTCCGTTGGCCACGTAGAATTCTTCCGTTAAGTGAGTAACAGTAAGGACCAAAATAGAACACGTTTTTCATTTTAGGGACTAAAAATGGTAAAATAGAAATGTAGGGACCAAAATAGAAATGACCCCAAAATGTAGAGACTAAAAGTGCATTTACGCCTAAAATTATTAAGGAGAAAAGAGGTCAAGGCCTGGGCCATCTACCATCTTTGCCCCTGATGATGCACAAAATCGTTAGTGAGTTGATCGTCCACGCATGTGCCAATTGATGTACTTGAAGAACAAAAAATAAACAACCTACAGAGAGCACCGATGGGGTGCCAGCCAAAGACCCTCCGAAAGTTAAGTTAGTGGCCGGAGAATCTGCAAGAACTCAATAGTGTGAAAGCTAGAGATTTTCGCATACCTTGGGGGAGAGGAGGTCTGGTATTTATATAGTGGTGTAAAGCTGACTAAGACCCCTCTAAATACAGGATCTTTCCATGTGGAGGAGATTTGGAGTTAAGGCTTCGAGATCTTTGGGCTTCCCTTTCCATATGGGGAAGATCCAAACGTGTAGTAGGGTTTTTGTGGTGTGCAAGTTATTTCCATATAGGGATGTATAAGTGGGGATCACACAAGAGTTAATGGGGCCCCATGTACTCAATCATCAGTATGCATAGCCATCCGTTGGGCCCCTTCATCTCTCTTGTCGTGCCACACCTCCAATCCATCTGTCGGCCTTTATGCGTATGTCACCCATCGGGACCAATGGCCTAGTACCCGACGGGTCTTTGTGAAGTTGACGGTTGCTCTAAGAAGATCGTATCGTCGGGTCCTTATGGAAACGGAGGGAGGCGTATATCCCGACGACTCATCAGGCGAAGTGTTTTCATCCTAATGGGTCGAAGAGTTAAAAACATTTATGTCGGAAATATCTTGATCAACCTCCATGATGTGCGTAGAAAGATTGGAGATGGGATACATTTCTCAGTTCTAAATAATTGTGAAAAATACCACGAACCTCTTTATTATGCTTAGCTTTTGATCAGGATGTGATGATGCCAAAAATCGTCAACATGTTATTTGTCCAACGGAGCCAATGTCTTCCTTGAATACCTACAAGACAAAAGAGAGATTTTGGTGGAGAAAACACCAGTGGGGTTTTTTCTTAAAACTCTCCGATGGTGAAGTTAGTATTGTGACTTTAGCTAATGATAATTGAGTAATCAAAGCTTCTTTAGGATTTCAAGGGTGTATTTGTGTGTACCATTCCTTCATTTGTCTGATTCCTTTTATAGGAGTTAGACCTCGTAACTTGCCTTTATTACGCCATAAATCAGGCTTTATTGCCTTTGTAACGTATCAGGCAATAAAGTTAACAATCTTTAATGATCAACGGTTACAGAACCTATTGAAGGTTTTGTCAATTACTGATATACATAAATTAGCATTGATGTCCATTTATTGTCATTTGGACGAAACATTTTCCAATTCATCAGTTGCCCCCTTATTCCGAAATTGTTCGTCTAGAGGAGGAACAAATTTGTAGGAATAAATTACGTTCGTCTATGTCGCTTCGGATTCCATTCTTATCGCATTTATGAGGCGTAACTTTTTTGGTTAAATTTTTGCCATTTGTCATGTTGTGAAGAATTTTAAGGACTCTGAGGGCCAGAAGGACAATCATTTGGAGAAGATGAAGAAAGAAGTGGAAGAAGCTGTGAAGAATTTTAAGGCGTCTGAAAAATATTCTTACAAGCTCATGGTTGAGTATGCTGATGATTTCGAGCTTCTTCAGAAGTATCTCATCAAACATCATCCTAACTTGAATTTCTCTTTGCTGGATATGGAGGAAATTGAAATGGAGATGTTGACCATGGAGGCTGATCCTGTCAACATAGCTACTGAAGATGCCGTGGTGGATGCTGTAGGTGATGCAGAGAATGTTGCCCCTGTCGCTGACAACATTAACATAGAACAGAAACATTTATTTCTTTATTTTTCAGGCTCGCATATTTTGAGCGAAGACAATATTTCTTTTTTGGGCCCATATGTTTTGGGCATAAGACAATATTTCTACTTTCTTTTGAACTCTTTTATTCTATGACTTTGTTGTCATTAGCAGTTTTCTTTTGAACTATTGTGTGCGAGATCAATTTCTCACTTGAATTCTATGAATTTGTAGTGACGATTAATGTGTCGCCTAGCAATCTTTTTAAACTGCACGACAATCAACATATTTATTTCGTCTGTAATTACTACATGCCACAAGACAATACATATATTTTTTTTTGTGGTATGGTCTTTTTGGATGATCAACGCATTGGTTGGTGCCATTGCTGTGCACTTGCAGGACAATCATCTTTTAATGGCATGATCGTTTCTTTTTGTTGGACGATCGATGCGTTTGGCAAAATAATCGTCTTTTAAATGATCGTTGCATTTTGTTGGACGATCGATGCGTTTGCGATTGTTGCGTATCGCAAAGCAATCGTCTTTTGGTGGCATAATCGTTGCAATAGATGCATTTGTTTTGCGATTGTCGCATGTAGCAGAGCAATCATTTTTTTTTTTTTTTGCGATTGTTGCATGTAGCAGAGCAATCGTCTTTTTTTTGTGATTGGTGCCTGCAGCAAAGCAATTGTCTTATTTTTGTGATTGTTGCCTGTAGTAGATTAATCGTCTTTCTTTTTGAGATTGTTGCATTTCGTTGGATGATCGATGTGTTTGCAATTGTTGCTCGTAGCAGAGCAATCATCTTTTTTAGAAGGAATCTTAGGATTGCTTTATTTTTGAAAATGAAACCTCAAGATCTTTATTCAGGGTCTTATTCTTCAAGAAAGACCTTTATTCTGAAACAAAATACAAGGAAGAGATGATAATAAACTGGAAAATAGAAAACCAGAAGAATACTTACTAGTAGTATTTTCTCAAATGTTCCACATTCCATGGACGAGGTAGGTCCATCCCATCCATGTTTGTTAGGTGATAACTTCCTTCTCGCGTGTAGCCTTTGATTCTGTAGGGTCGTTCCTAATTTGGGCCCAACTTTCCCTGTGTTGGATCCTTGGTAGCTTGGGAGACCTTTCTTAGGACCAAATCGCCTTCTTCAAATTTTCTTACTTTCACTTTGCTATTGTAATATCTTGCAATTTGATTATGGTATTTAGCCATTCTTATCTGAGCTTTTTCTCTTGACTCATCAAGTAGATCAAGATTGACTTTCAGTTCTTCATCATTCTTTGCTTCATCAAATGTAATGGTTCTAAAGTTGGTGAGTCCGATCTTGACTGGTATGACAGCGGATCCGAATGTCAAGTTGAAAGGAGTTTCTCCTGTTGGAGTCTTGGCCTCAAATATGAATGTCAAGTTGAAAGGAGTCTTGCCTGTTGAAGTCCTGGCTGTCGTTCTATATGCCCATAGAACACTGGGCAATTCGTCTACCCAAGCTCCCTTTGCCCTCTCAAGCCGGGCTTTGATGATTTTAAGCAAAGTGTGGGTTGTCACTTCTACCTGCCCATTGGACTGAGGGTGTCCTTGGGTACTCCGAACTTGTAGATAACATTCTTCCAAACGAACGCCTGTATGTTCTTTTCTGTAATTTTTGCCAAGGGTTATGCTTCAACACTTTGGTGAAGTAATTTATGGTAACCAGCAAAAACTTCATTTGGTTCTTTCTAGTTGGCAAAGGTCCAACTATGTTGATTCTCCATTGAGCGAGAGGCCAAGGGGAAGTTATGGGTGTGAGTTCTTCTACTTGGACCTTGATTATGTTAGCAAATCACTGACACTTGTCACATGCTTGGATGAATGCGAAGGCATCCTTCTGCACAGTTGGCCAATAGTATCCGGTTCTTAGTACTTTTGAGGTGAATGGCTGTGCCTTTGAGTGGTCGCCACAAATCCCTTCGTAGATCTCGCGGAGCGCATAATTAGCTTCATCTTCCATTAAGCACCTCAAGTATGGGAATGTGAATCCTCGTCTGTATAAAACTTCATTGATCAGGACAAATCATGAAGCCCTTAATCGCAACTTCCTTACTTCGTTATGATCCACCGGAAGTTCTCCCCTGTGAAGATAATTGAGAATGGAGGTCATCCAATGATTCAGGATCTATATAGGGAACACTTCCATTATGTTGGTGCTTGGTTCTTTCTGTATTTCAACAGAAAATCCTTTTGCCTGATTAAATTTGCCTGACGATGCTAATTTTGCCAACTAGTTAGCTTGGCTGTTCTGCACTCTTGGCATCTGCAGAAAATTTATTTTTTCAAAATGATTAGCCAATTGATGGATCATCCGTAAGTAATGCTTCATTCTTTCCTGGACGGCTTCATATTCCTCATTCACCTATCTCGTCACCAATTGTGAATCATTGTAGACGTTCAGTTTTTGTGCCCCCATGGATTTTGCCAACTTCAACCCAGTTAAGTGGGCTTCATATTCGGCATCATTATTCGTAGTTGGGAACTGGACGAACTGCATATTGGATGATATCCTTTTCTGGTGTCTCAACCTTCATCTTTGTTGGATGATCCATCTACCTTTACCGTCCATAAATCTTCATCTTCATTACTTTCCATTCTTGGAGTAAATTCTGCTATAAAATCGACCAATGCTTGAGCATTTATTGTTGTCTAGGGTCAGTATTTGACATCGAACTCCCCTAATTCTATCGCCCACAAAACCAATCGTCCAGCCACATCTGGCTTGTTCATGGCTCTCTTCATTGGTTGATCAGTTAGTACAATGATCGTGTGTGCTTGAAAGTATGGTCGTAGCTTTCGTGATGTTGTGATCAAAGCGAAGACCATTTTCTCAATATTGGGGTATCGTGCCTCTGCTCCTTTGAAGGCCTAACTGGTGTAATAGACGGGCTTTTATGCTCTATCTTACTTTCGTATCAAAGCCGAACTAACTGCACTTTGTGATACAGCCAAATACAAGAAAAGATCTTCCACTACTTTGGAGGGGCTTAAAAGAGGTGGGGTCATCAGGTATTGTTTCAGACTTTCAAAAGCCTTAGTACATTCATTTGTCCACTCAAATTTTTTCTTAAGAAGTTTAAAAAATGGGAAGCACTTATTTGTAGATCAAGAGACGAACCTGTTGAGGGTGGCTATATGTCCGCTCAGACATTGTACTTCCTTTACATTTGTTGGAGGTGACATTTCAATTATTGCTCTGACTTTGTCTGGGTTTGCTTCTATCCTTCTTTGTGACATAATAAAGCTGAGAAATTTTCCATATGGCACAACAAACATACATTTGGATGGGTTTAGCTTCATGTTGTACTTTTGAAGGGTGTTAAAAGTCTCTTTTAAATCTGCTAAGTGGTTTACTGTTTGTCAGCTCTTGACGAACATGTCATCTACGTACACCTCTGCATTTCGTCCAATCTGATTGTGGAACATGCGATTGACCAATCTCTGATATATGGCACCTGCATTTAGTTCAAAAGGCATTGCCTTGTAGCAGTAGAGGCCTTGACTAGTAATAAACACTGTATTCTCTTGATCTTGTTCGTCCATCATGATCTGGTTGTAACCAAAGAATGCATCATGAAGCTGAGAAGTTCATGCCCAGCGGTCTAATCTACCATCTGGTTGATTCATGGTAGAAGGAAACTATCTTTTGGGCAGGTTTTATTCAAATATGTAAAATCTACACACATCCTCCATTTCCCATTCGGTTTTTTGACCATGACCACATTTGCTAGCCATTTTGGATAATAAACCTCTCGAATGAATTCATCAGACAAAAGTTTATCTACCTCTTCCATAACTGCTTGGTTACACTACGGAGCAAAGACTCTTCATTTCTGTTGGATTGGATTCTGCATGGGGTCTACAAGATAAGCGATGCACAATCACTCGTTTATCTATCCCGGGCATATCTTCGCGACTCCAGGCAAACACATCCTGATTATCTTTCAGGAACTGTACTACCTTCATTTTTATATCTTCACCTACATAAGGATTTGGCTAGGAGGCATTACCAGTGGGGTGAAGTTTGGGAATTGCCTTTTATTGCTCATTTTGTTGGCTTTGTATGAATTTTCCCTCGTTTCTGCATTCTGGATGGTTTTCACTCTCATTTTCTCTCCAAGGTCTCTCCGTGACCCCATTAGATGCTAAGACATCCTTTGCATTCATGTACTTTTGTGCTTTGAACAACAAGTCGGTCATGGTTATTGGTGGGTTCTTTGTTATTGAAAATAGGAAGTCCTCTGATCTCAGTCCTGCCTGGAAGGCTGTGAGCAACACCTGATCTTCTGCTTCGTCCACTTGAAGCACCTCTTTATTGAATCTTGTCACATACGTTCTTAAGGATTCACCTGTTTCCTGTTTCACACTTAACAAATGCGAAGTGGGTCGTCTATACCTTTGACCACCAATGAAGTGACGGACGAAAGTCTCACCTAGTTCTTCAAAACTTTCAATTGTCGAAGGGGGGATCTTGCTAAAACATATCTTGGCCACTCCCTTAAGAGTAGTTGGAAAGGCTCTGCACATGATCTTGTCTAGGGTCTTTTGCAGGTTCATCAGAATTTTGAAGGTTTCAATGTGGTCGAGTAGATCCTTCGAACCATCAAAAGAATCAAGTTGCGGGAGTCTAAATTTTTGTGGCAACGGCAAGTCCAACATAGCTGTAGTAAATGGTGATGCAGTTTGTTTGATCATTCCATCCAGATATTTTTGACCTTTTCCCTTTACTGCATTGTTCAACTCATCCATCCACTTCTTCATGTTTTGGAGTTCTTCTTCCATCTTGCTTGGACGTTCAGTTCCATCCGAATGGTCTTTTCTCCAGCTGTTCTCTTTGTTATTACTTTGTTGTTCCCTATTTTCTGTTCTAGGCTGGACGTTGTTGCTTCTCTGCTTGGTCAGCTCTTCTACACTTACAACAAGGGTTTGTATTTGCTCTTCCATTTGGTTTGAAGAGTTGGGATCCATTGGGGACGAAAAACTTTTGCAGCAGGTTAGAGCACTGGTTTCAGATATGTCTTCACACAGACGGCGCCAAACTGATGATGCCAAAAATCATCAGTATGTTATTCGTCCAATAAAGCCAACGTCTTCCTTGAATACCTGCAAGACAAAAGAGAGATTTTGGTAGAGAAAACACCAGTGGGGTGTTTTCTTAAAACCCTCCGATGGTGAAGTCAGTATTGTGACCTTAGCTAGTGATAATTAAGTAATCAAAGCTTCTTTAGGATTTCAAGGGTGTATTTGTGTGTACCTTTCCTTCATTTTTCTAATTCCTTTTATAGGAGCTAGACCTTGTAACTTGCCTTTATTACGCCATAAATCAGGCTTTATTGCCTTTGTAACATATAAGGCAATTAAGTTGACCATCTTTAATGATCAACGGTTACAGAACCTGTTAAAGGTTTTGTCAGTTACTGATGTACATAAATCAGCATTAATGTCCATTTATTGTCATTTGGACGAAACATTTTCTGATTCATTAGGATGTATGAGAAAATATGTGTACACAACTTTTATGCCACAATTTTGATGTGGTTGATTGTGAGTAGTGAATAAAAAGTAGCAAGTTTATGCGAAAGTAATAGACAATTATTTACAATTTGTCATGTTAGAGTCGTTACAAAAGTTTTTTAACAAAAATTGTCCTAGAACAACTCTGTTAGGATGTACATATGATTGTAGCGCAATAATCATATAAAAAATAGTATTATAAAAATTGTTGATGTTGCTCCAACAAGCTTTACCCTAATTCGTTACAATAATGAAATGACGAATAATGTGGACTCATGCCCAATTCGCCCTTTTACCATTTCTAAAGGGGGCAGTGGCACACTCATTGGAAACTTTTCCTATAACCAAACTATTGGAGAATTTTATGCTCTCGGAAAAATAAAGAAAGAAAAATTAAATATTATAAATGTAAAGTTTAGGAAGATATCTGTATTGAATGGCCAACATGAATAGACCCTCTAATAGCCTTTTATTTTAGTTCATAAGAGTTCAAAAAGATGTTATACTGTTTCAAAAAAAAAAAAAGATGTTATACAAAGCACCAAACATAGACCAAGAGTGAAAAGGAAAGGTGTCAAGAAAAGGTAATATGTGTAACTAAAAGAATAAGGGGACGAAGAAAGGAGTGAGAAAAAGGAGAAGAAACTTTGGATTGTGATTATTGTCCCCCAATATTCCAAAGAGGTCTACATCAAATCAAACCCCATCTTGTAATGGAGGGTCCCTAATTGCACTATCTTCATACCTTCTAAAACCAAAGCATTCACAACATAGCTCTTCAAAAACAAGAAAAACAAAAACAAAAACTTATATAACAAACGCACCATTTATTATATATATATTTATATATATATATATATATATATATATATATATATATACCATATGTTACACGTTTGTATGTATTTTTAAATAAAACTCTTGTACATTGAATAAAGCAAAAAATATTTTGAAAAATACATATTTTCTATAATTAAACCTATTATCCATGTATTAAAAATTTCTCATATTATAATTTAATTGAAATTTTAAATCTTATTGCCATATATAATCCATATACTTGATTTAAAATAAAATCATTTGAAATTATAATTACATGGGACAGTAAACACTCTTTTTTTTTTTTTTTTGCCAAGTGCATGAAAGAATATATTAAACATCATTTCCTTCATTCACTTGTTATATATTTTCCTTAAAAATACATCTAAAATTTGAAAAAAAAAAAATTATATTCTCAATTTATTAAATCCTTAATTAGTTGAATATTTATAACATCTTATAAAATATAATAGGATAATATAAGTATGCTATTAAATTGAAATGTAATAAATTAAATACTTTATCATATGTTCCGAACCTTTCCTTCAAATGCATAATATACCCATATGTATGTTTATTTATGGTATTTTTATTTCTATTTTCTATGTCATTTTTTTCCCAATCTTGAGCCTAATGAAACACACATGTATTTATACCATACATATTTAGTCCCATACATTGCTAACTAAGTAACTATGCCATTTATATAATTTGATAACACAAAAATCAATATTTCTCTCAACTTTTATTTCTCAAAATTACTAAGTTAAGTAAATGAAAATTTATTTTTAACCAAATTAAAATTAATTAAAATTTCTAAATCGAAGGTATTTCTTGCAATAGATATTACCAAAGGTGAGGTCTTGAATTTATTCTTATTATTTGACACCAAAGGTAAAATCAATAGGGAAGCCTTGATTTATTCACCCACCAAAAAATAAAAGCCTTTAATTGTGAGATGCCGCTCCCTCAAGTGTCCATTTTTTCATTTGTAAGAAGTCGTAAAAAAGAAATGATAAACATTTTTTTTTTTTTTTTTTGAGAAGAATATTTGACTAAACTTACTTTAACAGTCGAACCCAAAACCATGATCAGGTCCAGGTTTTCATGTCTCATGAGATGGTAACAAATAGAATCCAAAAAAGAAAAGAAAACTTGATTGAAACCTCTAGCATTCAAATAGAACTTAAAGAGTATAATGCATGGGCATCATCACATCAACCACTTTCCTTTTTACCCTTTCCTTTTCCTTTACCTTTTCTTCCTTTGTTTCTATTGCTTTTGTTAGAGCATAAATTCTAGGAATAGAATTCAAGGAAATTCTGGTTTATAATAAACTAGAGAAACATTTTTTTTCTTATATATAAATTGACTACAAACATGATTTTACAATTTTACTAGCAAAGACCATTCAAAAGAAAAGATTCATTCTCCGATCCTATTTCTCATCATATGCCTTTTGATTTCAACGTCCGACTTTTCAAAGCACTATTGGCCTGGCTTGAGCTTTGCATGAAATGCCACATTCTTTGATGATTTCCACAAATTCATATCCCCAACAAAATGTAGTACACAAGCGTTATGGGCAATGCAATTAGCATCCCAAATATAACACTGCAAATTAAGAAATTTATCAGTACACACAAGGAAAAGAAAAATTTGAAGAGTAAAAGATGGTAATTGAGTTAGGAAATGATGTACTCACGCTGTGCTGAGAATATCAGGATGTACATTGTACTCCTTGGCAAAGACAAAGGGGACAATTCCTTGTGGGAGAGCTGCCTGTTATTTTGTTTGCCAATCCAAGGCACGTGAGGGGCAAAAAAACATGTTAATAATGGTACAGATGCATGTTTGTTGTTCATTAATAACACCACCAAACAAGTCCTTACTCATGGTGTTAGACTAATTATAGTTTCTTATAGAACACAATTGCTTTATGGCATTGCTCTTTCCAGCTCAACTTTTACTACCTCCAGAAAAGTTATATTTTTATTTAACAGTAGAAGACTAAAAGTAGTACACTACTTTCTGAAGAACCCAGATGGAAAATTGGCAATGATCTGATTTTAATATCATATTAAAATAAAATTTTAATTGGCAAAATAATAAAAAATCTTATCTGGGTATAGCTCATAGCAACGTATTGTTTCTTTAATGTGCAGTTTTTGGAGCTTTTGTGCAGAGGAAAGTAGGATTGGTTGTGTCAGGAGGAGGCAAAAGAAAAAGAGAGAATTTTGAGAGCAAAAGAGAGAAAGAAAGGGGTGACCTGGACAATGGCAACGTGTAAGAGAACGCCCTTAAGGCCAACAGCAATGGAAGCTGCTGCCATGACAGCTGGACCTGTAAGGAATCTCACGGCCATAGCAAAAGTTGCTATGGAATTTCCACATGCTATGATCCTCGGTTGCAAAGCCATGAACAGACCTGTCATTCACATCAAAAGCAAAGCATCAGGCATGCATATCCATCACTACCATCACATCCCTTATTGTGTCAGTCAGTCATTCTTTTGAAAGACCTTTCATCATCATCACCACCACCCAATACTACTAGTACTACCCCATCACCCACAAACCCATTATATCAAACCCCAACACAAGCATGGCAAAAAGTGTATCAAATATATAGTCAGAATCATAAAGAAACCGAGACATTATCATAACCATACACTGTTTTCTTTTCTTTGCTTTTTTGCTAGTTTTGCTTGCTTTCCCTTAATAATTTTAATAATCAAAATGGGATAGACACAGAATCATTTATAGTAAAGAAAGTGTAAGGAGAGAATTTTGTCTGAACGACACTGTATATCTGTATTACAAGAAGGGTGTTTATGCTAACCAAGACTGAACATGGCCATGCCTAGCCCTGCATCTGACAGTATGGCAATGGACTTTGCTATGATGGCAGGCATTTCAAGGTTCCACCTACAAGAAATCCCACAAGGAAAACTTTATCAATATTAAAAAAAAAAAAAAAAAAAATAGAGCCAAAATACTACATCTATCCACAGGGAAATTTTAAAATATGGATGATTTTAGACTACCTGAATGAGACTAGGGACCAAGTGAGGCCTATTAAACTTGAGTAGGTGTTGGGGTTTCGAATTAGCTTTCTCCAAACCATGATGAGTATAAGCCTAGTCATGACACTTGTTGGAGGCATGGTTTTTGGTTTGCCATCTCCCACTTTCTCAGCTTCATGGTTGTTCATCTCTCCATCTAACCCTCTGTTCCCAAAGCTGAAATCATCCCTTTCTAAGTACTCTTGATTCTCTCTTTGGCCTTCCACTAATAATCCACAAACCAATAAAATCACAATTAGAAGACTATAGGAAACAAAAATAAAGCAACACACACTAAAAATGAAACAAAAATTAAGTAATAACAATAATCTTATTTACCTTTTCCTGGAGAAACGGCCAATCTGACTTCTTTCTGATCGTTGTTTGCATATTCATGTCCTCCAAAGACATCTGAAACAGGAGAAGCACTTGAACTCCAAACAAACATATGAAGGTCCCTACCACCATCCTCAGCTGGCTTCTGCTGAGGCTGGCCATTAGGCTTTTTTACATTTACATTGGCATTGACATTAGCATTAGCATTAGCAGCAACATTTTTGGATCCTGTTGGTGAAAACATTCCTGGATTTGGTGCTGGGTAATGGCCAGCCCCTCCAGGCCCTGCACCATGGTAATGAAACCTGGGCTTGCCACTGACTCCACCATCTTCTTCATAATTGGAAGGCCTTGGTGTTGGCCCTCTTGAAGCTGAGAGACCATAAACATCAGAGGCACCAAAGTTTGAGTTCCTCCCACCAGCTCCAGCACCAGCCATCATTGAATAAAAGTCCGTGTGATTGAAACTAGACCCTCTTGGAGTTGGGTTCCTTGAAGATTGCAAGGAGTATATCTCTGCATTGGTTAAGTTGGAGGGTCTAGGAGTTGTTGATGACAATCCTTGCGACCTCCTAGAGAAAATATCTGATCTTGAAGCATTGGATTTTCTCACTGTCACATGAAGCTTGCCATCTTCTTTAATTTCAGCTTCAGTTTCTAGAGGCTGCCTCCCATCTAATGACATGATGTCAGAGTCAACATGGATTGAGACAATGGAGCCCGCAGTGTCTGGGAATTGCTCAGATATAAGCATTCTGGCACCTCTGTATTCAAACAAGAAGAGCATCAAGGTGTACCAAATAATGCACTGAAGGACCACAATTTGGACCATCAAACTCCCAGAAAAGTCGCCATACATTCCCTTAAGCAAAGGAATGCCCATGACCAAGGTGTTTGGGAGAGTTGAGAGTGAGAATAGAGTTATTGTCCAGTCCAAACAACCCCTTTTGCTCACCTTAGTCCAAACGGCAAGAACAGCTAAAACTATGACCTTTTGGAGGGTATCAGCAGCAATGAACCTGAAGTTCATGGTGTATGGATCATTGGAGGAGATGAAGTGGAATGAAAGGAGAGGGACTGCGAAGAGAGCCACAAACCGGTTGATACCGGAACACTGGTCAGGGGTGAAGATCTTCCACCATTTCACTGAACCATAGGCTAAGATCATGGCCACGTATAGTGGTACCATTGCGGTCATAACATGGTAGAAATCTAATAAACTAATCATCTTTGCTAACTTGTTGTATTACACAATTCAAGAAAAGCTTTCTGAGCTCTGAGGAAGAAGACCAAGTTGAAAAAGATTGGATGAAAGTTTAGGAAGAACAAGAAGATGGAAGTGGTGGTGGTGGTGATGATAAAAAGAGTTGGGGAAATGGGAGAGCATGTGTTTTGGTTTTTGGGGTAGTGGGTAATAAGCAGAATACAGCAATAGTTTTTTCAGCTTTGAGAGTTGCGAACAAGCTTGCACTTACACTCCCCAAAGCGCACACAACAGAGTTTTTGCTTTTTTATTTTGCTTTGTTTTTTTCCTTTTTGTTTCGAGTTGTGTTTGGGTTTGGGTATTGGGGAGAGGAGGGGAGTGAGTTGTGGTATTTGATATAGGACTTTGTAAGTTGGTGTATGGCTCTATCCTCTATGGGACTACTGGTTACATAAAGTGTAGAAGGGGCATTTGGTTGGAAGTGGGTGTGTCTCAGACTGTACTTGTTTGGAGCCTTTTTCAGGGGTTGTAATTTGTAAAGAGCTGTATCCTCTTTCTTCTTGGATTCGCTTTTTTGCTCATGGGTTGTTGTAGATGGGTTATGGACTTATGGCTGCATGTGTATGTTCTATTCTTTCTTTCTTTCTTTCTTCTTTTGGGTTAGTAAGAAGATATTCGTTGCTTTTTGAATTTTTTTTTTTTTTTTTTTTAAGCTAAAGGGAGACTAATTGGTGTGCTGAAAATATAATTCACTTTCTTTGTCAATGAAAACGAAATTAAGATATTATTGTCTGAGAAAATCAATGGATTGATTGTTATAGAATACCAATAAGATTGAACCAATCAATATGCAATTTAATTTGGCACCGACTTTTGTATCTAATTCCCATACCAAATGTGAATTTCATTGCAGTGTAGGATAAAAAGGTTGAATAACATTAGATTTGTAATCCCCTCAAAAAAAAAAAAAAAAAAAAAAACATTATATTTGTAATATCTAATCTGAACTATACAATTTCAAATGAAAATGAATTTTTTTATTTTCTTATTCCGTAGATGTAGTCATAAGGCTAAATCATGTAAACAACCTATGACTAGTGGATTCCATTTTTTCTTTTTTCTATCAATCCACAAATTTTTACATGTTGAGAATTCTATATGAAAGTGATCATAGAAACACCTACTATTTAACAACTAATGGTATGTTTGGTATGCTATAATAATTCCTGTAATGAAATAGTTATTCATGTGTAATAGCAATTCGACTATTTGGTTGCATCTTCATTACATGTATTAGTTATTACATAAGAATAACTATTCTTTAAATTGAAGAATAGTTACTTTTCTTTAAAATTTATGTAAGATTTATTTTGTAGTGCATATAATAGGTTTAAAAATAATATATTTTCAAAAATATAAATTTTCTTTATACATCATTTTTTACTAGTTTTCCATATGTAACAACCAAACTTATAGATAGTTATATTTAGGGGTTTTCACCAAACTGCACAAACCGCAAAAATTGCACCAAAACTACTTGCAAAATGGCATAACTGCGCTGTATTACAAGTAATAGTGCACCACACCGCACCGCACAACATGGTGCAGTGCGATTTGCGGTTTTATAATAAGAAAACCGCACAAACCACGCCGCATCACACCCTCTTTATATATTAATATATTATTTATTTTTAATATTAAATATAAAAGTTTAATAACCCTAGTTTTCAAAAAAAAAAAAAAAAAAAAAAAAAAAGTTTGATAACCCTAGCAAGTGTTGACTAGGAAAGCCAGTCTAAAATAAAGAAAAATTAGATCAATAGTTTAAAATTTGGCCCAAAATAAAGGAGAAAATTAGTTTTGGACTGAGTAGGAAAAGCCCAAAATTTGAAAAATATACCAATTTCAAACCACATCTTATACACCACACGGCACAGTGACTGCAAAAATAAAGTGTCGTGTGGTTATGGTTTTGGCTAAACTCTAAATCGCACCACACTGCACATGTGACCGCAAAAATAAGGTGCGATGCAGTTATGGTTTTAGCTAAACCACACCGCAAAATGCGATGCTAAAAATAGCTCAAAACTGCACCACACCGCACTTTGAACTCCCCTAATAGTTATTTCATTACAATGTCTTCTTTTCTTAATAATAAAGATTACTATTTCTCATGTAATCTACATTTAGTGTACCAAGCGTATGCCCTAAATAGGTGAGAAGCATGGGCAAGTGAAGGGAGAGTTACTTGTTCCTAAATGCTAGTTTTTTTTTTTTTTTTTGGTTGGCTAAAAACTTGTTGCTAAATGCTAGTAGTAATAACGCAAGAGATGTCATCTCATAAGTATTTATCGCAATTTCTAGTTCATTAGTGAAATTATCAATCTAGGTAGAAGGAGAATTGAAGGCTGGGTGATACCTTTCACGTGGACCCTGAATTGTCCAATAAAATGCTAAACGTGATTTAATAATACTTGGCAATTGCGAAGGCTTCAACTTATTAATGCGTTAGGTGGGAAGCAGGCGCTAAAATACAAAGACTCTACGGTTTATTTGGGCTACTGCAGCGTAACGCCCGGCCCACATCACAAACTCGGGATCACCTTCAAAGCTAAAATCAGGTTGAATCTTTATGGCTCTCATTCTTATCTAGATCTATTTATTATTATTATTATTATTATTATTATTATTATATAAAAGAAAAAATTTAAAATCCAAGAATTTTAAAGGTGGATTTGGTCAAATCCAAATCTTTGGTTTTTTAAATCTATCCAAATAAGGTATATAAATTTTAATCACTCAAATTCAATTCTTATACCCAAATCCTACTATCCAAATGCACTTACAAAATTTGAGTTCTTCTAGGACCACAATTTTTGTGCCACAAGATTGACGTGGCGGACTGTAAGTACATGCTTATCACTTTTATATAGACTCACTACTCATAATAAACCATATAATAAAAAAAGTGATTTATATCTAACTAGAAGAAAAAGAAACTCACAAACATTTTATGTATGGGTCTAGTTAATGAGTGATAAAGTACATTGGTCAAGATTGAGTTTTTTATTATAATGGATCAGCTTTTTTTAAAGGAGTTAGCACAATATTCAATCAAAATTATATTTGTTTATTTGTTTTTGCTACTTTTCAATATAGTGGGAGGCATTCAGTTCCTTCTTAATTAGTGCAAAGGAGCACCCATTAACATCTCTCTTCCTCTCTCTCTCTCTCCAACTAGTCACTAAAACCAATAATTTTCTCTTTTATCTATAAACTTATTCTTACATGTTACATTTAAAGTAAACAAGTATATTTTATTTTTTTAACATACCATGCTTTGTATACAATTAAAAATAAAAGTTTTATTATTAATTTTATGGTCATGTTAATGGGTGCTCTTAGGGCAATTGTTAATAAATAATATTAGGAAGTTTTAATATGATTTTTATGAGAAATATAAAAAGCTGTCAACATAATCAATTGTTTTATCATTTTGCCATAAAATGTTTTTAAAAATAGTTCCTAAGCCAATGCCCTTAGGACATTCGTTAACATTTTTCATAATTTTATTTGAAGTAAATCCTACTTCTTCTTTTGATTAGGCTTTATATACGATGAATCAACTTAGTCTCGTTTTTTAAAGGAGAAGAAAAAAAAAGTGTTCATTCTTATGATACTCCTAAAAACATTTACTTATTTTCTATTATTGTCCATTAATATTTTCAAAGAAATCCATATAATATAGCTTAATTTCATTCTATTCCACTTTATTTTATTTCTTTCTGTTTTTTATGCCCATTATTCATTGTATTTCATTTTGTTAATTTCTATTCATTTATAATTTACTTATTCTATTATATTTCATTCTTTATGAGCTCTCAAATGGAACCTAATTTCGTTGGGCAAAGTGAACCATCACAGACACCGGCTGCTTTTGGTACCAAAGAACTCAATATTTTAAAATGCTTAATTTAATTTATCTTTGAAAGAATTCTTTAATTAATTAATTTACATTGGCCAAAAAAATGGTCTCTCTTGACGTATAATATGCTCATAATACAGCAAATTTTGTTAGATCCGTTCATTAGTCTGATACACCAATGAAGTAGAATCAGTAGATAAAGTAATTGACATTTGAATATTTTGCTTGTTGGTAGAGATGCTGGGCTCCAGAGTTGGGGGAAGAATATAAAAAATAAAAGCTCCCCGCCAGTTTTTTGTAGTGCATAACAACAAAACAAATCACACAGAAAGTGATTTTAGCATATTTACTACTAGAATAGAAGAGCTTGCTAAAAAAAATGGAGAGGAAAAAAAGGGGGACCAAAAAGGAGAAAAAGAGAGAGGCATAGTGTTATGGAAAGTGGAAACCAAGTGCAAATTACATGAATAATTTCTAATTTGAAATAGCTAATTCCCGACAATTGGCCTCAATGATCAATTGATCATACTAGCGACTAGTGCCTAATTTGTACTTGCCTATCCTATTACTTTGTGAAAAGGATCTCAGTGGAGTTGTACCAAACAAGAAAAAAGATTCTAAATGGTCTGAAAATTTTGACCTTGAGGCAAAAAATTAAAAGTGATCCCTAATGCCATTACTTTTGCAAATAGGAACACATAATAAATCCTCTAATTCTTTCGAGCTAGGATCATAAAAGCCAAGATACTGAATCTAGCCCGTTCATTTTTACACTAATAACATCTGCAAAAGAAAAAAATGACATAGGAAAATAAAAAGGTGGATGCTACTTTCACTTCTGTGCAGTATAAGCTGACATTTCATGCTCGAATTAGTAGTAAGTCGAGATTAGCTTTGCCTAACACAAAGGGATTTCAAAACAGTGAGCAACAATTAAGCTTAAGGCAAGATCTTGTGAGAAAAAAAGTATACTAATCCTAGTGTCACATCTTGTGAGCAGTAAATCTTTTCCAATTTAATGTCTTTGCAAAGTAAAAGAAAAATTAGAGATAAAATATATATTTCTTTGCTAATTTTATGTTATTTAATTATTTTAGTTTAGTGGTGACTTGTAAGTAATAAAAGTGTACAATATATGATGATAATAAAATAAGTGATACTTGTTTCTTAGCTAATTTTATGTTATTTTAGTCTAGTGGTGACTTGTACGTAATAAAAATGCACAATAACAATATATGATGAATAAAATAAGTGATATATATATAAATTTATATATATATCATAAGTCCATACAACTTTTCCACTTAATGGGAAAAGTGTGGACTTCACCACGCATCACTCACCTCCATTAATCCGTAAATGCTTATAACATTATCCATTGCTTTGTATGTTTTAAAAAGAATGACTTATGGGTTTATAACTTAACATGCCATTTGATTAGGAAAAAAATCCATTATTTTGAGATGGAAGGGCCACAAAAGTGACCTTAAAATTTTGAACAAGCAAATGAGAAAAAGAGAGATTCATATTGAAAACAAAAATCTAGAAGGTACTTTTTGATTTCTCCAATCAATATTAACTAGCATGTAACTCCATGCAAACGCATGGATGCATTTAAAATTAAACAAAACTTTTATTATAAAAATATAAATAATTAGTCAAATTAAATATTTTTTTTAAAGCATGTAACACATACATTCATGCATACATATAGATATATTTAAAATTAAACACAATTTTTATCATAAAATATAGATAATTAGTCAAATTATTTTTTTAAAGTAAATGTAATTAGTCACATATTAAAATTCTTACCTAAATTTAATACTACTTATGATAATTATTTTCCCTAATTTTTAATCAGATAGAATGTGTGGTGATTTTTATTTTATTTATTTTTTGAGAAACATGTTGTGATTTTTATTGAGTACATGTAATTTTTTTTAAAAATCTATTTTATAGTTCATTAATATTAGATTCTTAGTATTTTGCACTCATTAACTCACTTAACACAAAGATTAAAAAA
This sequence comes from Notholithocarpus densiflorus, assembly GCA_030021035.2. NCBI lineage: Eukaryota > Viridiplantae > Streptophyta > Magnoliopsida > Fagales > Fagaceae > Notholithocarpus > Notholithocarpus densiflorus. The sequence continues at coordinate 800,140 of JARYZH020000040.1, forward strand.
CTTAAGTGGATAATTATGGTGTAGTTCCCACATAAATTTATACATATGGCGCAAAATTGGATTATAATTTCAAATTCTAATTCAATTTTTTCTAAGGTTTACCTATTAATATATATATATATTTATATATATATAGATGACTTATAAATTTGAATTTTTTTTAGTTAAATAATTATGGTTTTTATGGTTTATTATATTTGACTCTTCGTTTTCTACACTAAATTAACTAATTTGGCACAAAAATTAAAAAAATTAAATTAGATGGGACACGTGGCGCAAAATTAAACTCTAATTGAAATTCAATTTTTACACTAAATTAACTCACTTGGCACAAAATTCTAAAATTTAGATTAGATGAGACACATGGCGTAAAATTAGACTCTAATTGAATTCCAATTTGAAATTTAACTGGATTTTGTTCATTAATATTAGATTATTAGTATTTTACACTCATTAACTCACTTGGCACAAAAAATTAAAAAAACTTAAGTAGACACATGGCACAAGCTTGAGTGGATAATTATGGTGTAGTTCCCACATAAATTTAGACGCATGGTGAAAAATTGGATTATAATTTCAAATTCTAATTCAATTTTTTCTAAGGTTTACCTATTAATATATATATATATATATATATATAGATGACTTATAAATTTGAATTTTTTTTAGTTATATGATTATGTTTTTTATGGTTTGTTATATTGGACTCCTCGTTTTCTACACTGAATTAACTAATTTGGCACAAAAATTTAAAAATTTAAATTAGATGGGGCACGTGGCACAAAATTAAACTCTATTTGAAATTCGATTTTTATACTAAATTAACTCACTTGGCACAAAATTCTAAAATTTAGATTAGATGAAACACATGGTGCAAAATTAGACTTTAATTGAATTCTAATTTAAAATTTAATTGAATTTTCTCTCTGCTTTACCTATTATTACATATATAGATTGTGCAACAGCATATACAAAAACAATAATCTAAAAATTATTTATAATGACAATTATTTGTACTCTAATGAGTCTAATTTACACTATTATACTCTAATGAGTCTAATTTACACTATTATAATTTCATGAGTGGACACTCTATATAAGTGCGTAGAATGATAAAAATAAAAGTGATGACAATGACAACAATAATAAAAATAATAATATATACAAAGGTTTGATTAACAAATATCTTAGCGCATTGATTAAGGTTAAGTTTTTTTTATTTAATTGTGATCAATTAGGAAATCACATAATGGGTGCAATAAAATCCGTTAAATTTATCTTTAATAGGTGCATTCGAACACCTGTTAACAAAAACCTATATACAATTGAAGTAGTGATGACATCACCTTTGTTATTAATGTAAAAAAGGATTAGACTTCTCCAAGCACCACTCCATCTTTTGACGTATAGAGACCATTTTTATTTCAGGTAGATAAATTATGATTTGTTTACCCAATATGTGGGTACATGTCCTTAAAAAAATGCTTAATAATTTATTTATATTAGAAGTGAAAGAACCTACAAAAGTGATTTTAGGATTTAGAGAGAGAGAGAGAGAGAGTAAAGGATACCGAAGGTAAAGTATGTGCCACATGCAGAGCACGTGAACAAAAGCTTACAAGATATTACAATAACATTAAGAACTAAGTTATGGAATTAAACACAAAAGATGATACTCATCTCTATGCTTCCTAGAGGGACAAACTTATTTGTAGGTATTAACAGGCTACGATATGATTGGCTTGAAAGAAAATAAATTAATAAGGGAATTGTTGAATGGAGAGAAGAAAAATAATCGATCCTAGAAGTGCTAAAAAATACAGAAGCATGCGTTGAAGTTAATGATGGGGGAGGTGGGGGGTTGGCAAAGTTTGAAAGCAAAATGGGGACACTGATTGGCGTGTCAGTCCCACAACTCAGTAAGAAAATTCAAAACCCCAAACACCATGCTTAATTGCACGCACTGCAATAGGGTTTTTTGTTTCCTAAGAGCATAAAAGGAATGCATGCACTTCAATCTTTGTTTAACTTAATACTCTTTTTAATTTCTTTATTGCTTTTAATTGTGTCGTTTAGTATATGTATATCACTTGGGTTTCTGAGAAAGATTTTTTTTCTTCTTCCTTTCTCTCTTGGTCACACGTGCGTGTTCCTCAATGAAGAATCGGTGGCACTATCTCCACCATTTCTTTCAACGAGAAGATGGAAGGTCACAAAACATTTATATATACATGCATGAAAGAAGAAAGATAGTAGAAAGATTGTTGCGTAATTGACCAAATATTCTATTGAGAATGATGGTTGAAATTTCACGAGATAAGCAACATTTTGGCGTCTAATGTGTAGATCAGCTTAAAAAAAAAAAAAAAACCAGTGATGGTGATTGATTACTTGCAAAATGTAACCAAGAAAAATTTTTCTTGGGTGTTAAATGGGCATACATATAGAACATTTTTTTCTAATCCAGCCAGGAAATTAATGCGGTTTTCTTTATAAGTTGGAAACACTTTCTAAATTAGACATTGATTATTATTGTTTCCTAAGAGAGAATATCACATCTTTTGGTAATTGTTTGAGAATTAAATCTCATACATAAAATATTTTTTAAATGAGCATTTTTACTGGCACCTAGAATTTAACACATACTTATAATTCACCTCACCTCACTTGGACCCATCATAATATAAGTTATATAACGACAATTTTTCCCCTTTCTTGTTGGGACTCTTTATTTAGAATAGAGAATATATGCACTGCTGGTATATTTGCTTTATTGTTTGGCTGATTCTATACTACATTTCTTGCGTATAGAATTGAAAACATTAAAAAAAGAAAAAGATTTTTATTTTTTATTTTTTTATTGAGCTAATTTATTAGACAAAGAAGCACGAAAAAGAATTCATATAATTCTTTGCACACATGCTCTGGGTGAATGAGCACCCCATGTGGATAAGGAAAACCAATTTCATGGGAATGAAAAGAAATTAATTAAAGATATAAAGGTACAAAAAGTTTCTTAAATGTTAGCAAAGGATGTTATTTTGCATTGGTATTGTTCCTAGTCTACCGCATATAAAGTGGCATTTGCTTTGTTGGAGATTGGGACATTTTGTGTGGAAACACATTGAATTCCAAAACATCTAACATTGACTTTGCTTAGGAACTAGTAGAGGATAATCTTAGATACTTTTATTGGTCGATTAATTGTATAGAAGTAATAATATTCAATAGCACACGCATGTGTTTTTTTGAGTAGTGTGTAATAGCATTAATGGCCATTAATCAGGGAAAGGTATTCTAATTGACCAATTTAAAAGATCCACAAATTTGCATTAAAACACTTAAAACCATACTTTGGCATTGGCCTAATAGTGATCTAGCACTTTCATTATTAAAATAATAATAATAATAATAATAATGATCTAGCACTAATATCGGCCATAGGCCACACAGGCGAATGTCCGGTGACACATTAAAAAATAATTTAAAAAATTTTTAATTTAAAGAAATAATTAATAAATATAAACAAGTCTTAGAATTCTTCCATTTTAGAGTAAAAATTCCTAAAACTGTTTCAGTTGGCCAATGCCCAGTGAACGGCCATACTTGAATAAATGGAAACATTAATTGTTGTATGTAACCTTCATTTCGGATGAGATCTGGATTAGTAAGCAAATTGTTGCCTTTGTAGCTTATGCACAGTCTTTCTCCGTAGAGAGTGATTACCTAAAAACAAGTTATTTAGATTTTAATTACCCAAATTCAAATCTAAATACTCAAATTATGTCATCCAAACACACCATAAGTTCATTTCAATGTATGCTCCATTTGTGTTGTTAGTAAACCTTATAAGAAGATAGTTTTTCATATTTTCTTGTGTTTAGTAGCATTAAGGAAAAAAATAGTTTAAAGGAAAATTATCTTTAGTTAATAGAAAAACTTCTTAAAAATATGACATTTTTAAGATGTTATTTTCTAGTAAAAATTTTCGGAAAATAACTTTATCTCACTTGAAAATGTTTTTCAGCTCATTTTCAAAGTTGCTACCAAATATAAGAAAATGAGAGAATTTTTTAGAAAATAATTTTTGAAAAATTACTCATTTTCCAAACAACTTTAATGTCTAAGGGAGCATAAGTTATACTTGAATGCCAATGTTTTCAACTCAAGCTTTCTTTTCTTTTTTAGATTCTATTTGCTACCATCTCATGAGACATGCAAACCTGGACCTGATCATGGTTTTGGGTTTGAGCAAGTTTAGTCAAATATCAATCTTCATTTCTTTTTCATGAATTCTTGCCAATGAAAAATGGACACCGCATTTGACAAATAAAGGCTTCCTCTCTTCTCTTCTTCTTTTTTTATTTTTATTTTTACAATATTTATATGAAAAGAGCTTCCTTTTTTTTTTTTTTTTTTTTAAATTTATTTATTTTTTTGTTATTTGATTTGATTTGGAAAAGAGCTTCCTTGTTGCTTTTACATTTGGGTGTCAAGAAGGTCTCTAACAACCCCTATATCAAAGGGGCGTTACGGTTACATACGTGATACACTCATACATCCATTACACCATATTTTTTGGTCTAATAACTAAGACTAAATATGTAGCTTAATAGTGTAAGGCAAATGCAAGCTCATTATATCTATTTATATATAAAGAACTATTATCAGGAGCAAACACCATAGATTGAAAGTCTTTAAAAAAAAAAAAACTATTTACAGAGTGAGACTATATATAATTAGGGCTGGGTTCTAATTTGAAACGATTTACCCAACCATTGCTATTGTATTTGTGTTGAAGGAAACTTGGAGAAAATTTTTATGACTACACATTTCATTTAGTTTACAAATATTCTGGGTAATAGTAGGACCGAAAGATGAGGATTTAAATTAAGTCTGACAAAGTATATATAACAAACTGATTAGCAAATTAGGTTAAGGACAATTCATTAACAAACCCTTGCCACCTATTGTTAAGACCCCATATGGCAAAGCTAAGTTGGAGCTCGTTGCTTTGCCAAATGAGGTCTTATATTAACAATAGGTGGCAAGGGTTTGTTAATGAATTGTCCTTACCTAAAGACTTTATTGTACATTGCAACCCATTCATAAAATATTCGTAATAATATAAAATCCTTAAGGTAGACTGCCACTTTGTAGACTACTATATCTTAATCCTTGAGTACCCAATTTAACCCTTTATGTTATTCATCATATTTTTATGAAATCCAATTCCATAAATATATACTTTAGTAATTTCTTACTAAAGTGGTTAGGCCTAACACTTTGAATAACCGTACCCATTAAACTTATTTCAAAGGAATAGTTTATATCTCCGTTAAGAGACTATGAATTCTATCTTGAAAATATATGTTCCATCAACACTAAATGTGGCTGCCCAACATACTGAGGTTTTGACCGTATTTTTAAATCTCACTCCTGATATATCAAAGCAACCTACACTTCATGATCAGGTCCATTATTCTCTCAGGATTAAGAATTCATGTAAATAGAAGTCGTGAGATTTATTATTCATTTAACAGTCGTTAGGAGAATAATAAATCTCACAGCGGTTCAGTTCAATATGTCTTAACTCTTAAAACATATCAACATATCAACTAGAAGTCTCCAATTCCATGATCAAGACAAATCATCTTAGTTGATATGTTATAGTCTTCGCAGATGAAATGCCCAATTTCATCACCGACTACGAACTACAATTCTGAGTTTACAAGGAACTTATGACTTATATCTTTTGTGACTAAATCACATAAATCACATACAATGCATCTCATGGACTATATGATAATGTCCGAATATTCATGTTACCATTATTTTAGATAATAATAAAATAATTTCATTAAACACAATATTAAGTCATACATAATGTCATACATAATATCATACATAGAATCATACAATAGGATTTTAGGGCACTAATCCTAACAATCTCCCACTTGCTCTAAAAACTATTGTGCACTAATCTAACTCCCATTTCCTCCAAATGCGACTCGAAAGTCCTTTGAGGCAAGGTTTTGGTAAAGGGATCTGCTAGATTATTTGCACTTTCAATCTTTGCTACTACTACATCTCCACGAGAAATTTATGTAACGAATGATGTAGTACTTTCTCTCAATGTGCTTTCCTTTCTTATAATTCCTTGGATCTTTGGATTGTGCAACTGCTCCACTATTATCGCAAAACAATGTGATTGGAACATGATCCATTCTAATAACACCAAGATCAGAAAGGAATTTCTTGAGCCATACAGCTTCCTTTGCCGCTTCACAAGAAGCAACATACTCAGCTTCCATGGTGGAGTCCGCAATACAAGATTGCTTAACACTCCTCCAACTTATGGCTCCATCTCCCAAGGTGAATACACATCCTGAAGTGGATTTTCTGAAATCTAGATCCGATTGAAAGTCTGAATCTGTATAGCCAATGGGAATCAAATCCTCACAATGATAAACAAGCATACGATTCTCGTTCTCCGTAGATACTTGAGAATATGCTTTACAGCTTGCCAATGTTTTGGTCCTGGATTTGATTGATATCGGCTGACCATGCCAAATGAATAGCAGATATCTGGTCTAATACAAAGCATGGCATACATGAGACTTCCCACTGCAGAAGCATAAGGAACTTGTCTCATAATATCTACTTCCTCTAGAGTCTTAGGCCTTTGGTCATCAGACAGAGGAACTCCATGTCTGAAAGGAAGTAATCCTTTCTTGGAGTTTTGCATGCTAAACCGTTCTAGAATCTTATCTATATATCCAGCTGGTGATAAGCCTAACATTTTATTCTTGCGATCTTGCCAAAGCTTGATCCCTAGAATAAAGTTAGCTTCACCCAAATCCTTCATATCAAATTGGTTGGACAACCAAATCTTTACTGATGACATTACCCCTTACATCATTTCCAATGAGTAGAATATCATCAACATAAAGCACTAGAAACATTACTACTTTGTCTTGATGTCTTTTGTACACACATGGTTCATCAAGATTTTGTTCAAAACCAAATGACTTGATTGCTTGATCAAATCTGATGTTCCATGACCTAGATGCTTGCTTAAGTCCATAAATGGACAACTTCAATTTGCATACCATATGCTCTTGGTCCTTTGCTATGAAACCTTCTGGTTGTATCATATATATTTCTTCTTCAAGATTGCCATTAAGAAATGCAATCTTGACATCCATTTTCCAAATCTCATAATCATAATGAGCAGCAATGGATAAGAGAATTTTGATAGATTTAAGCATTGCTACTGATGAAAAGGTTTCCTCATAATCAATACCTTATTTTTTAGTATACCCTTTCGCCACTAGCCTTACTTCAAAGGTTTCAACCTTTCCATCTATCTCTCTCTTCCTCTTGTAAACCCGTTTGCAACCAACAGGTTTAATGTCGTTAGGTGTCTTTACAAGATCCCAAACTTGATTGGAATACATTGAATCTAATTCAGATTTCATAGCTTTAACCCAATGATGTGCATTTATATCATTCACTGCTTCATCATAAGTGTAAGGATTAGTTTCGGCCTTTTCTGAGATAGCTTCATAAGTTTCTCCTAGACCTATAAATCTTATAGGTGGCCTAACAATCCTCCCACTACGACGAGGCACCTGTGTACTAGACATCTCATGAGTAGTATCTTGTGGTGTATCTAATACAACCACATCATCCCTAGTTTCATCTATAGGTTGTTCAATTACAGGTTCATCTAATTCAGCCAAGACAACTTAGTTCTAGGATTAAAATTATTCACATAATCATCTTCCAAAAATTTGGCATGGGTACTAATAAACACTTTGTTATCCTTATGATTATAGAATAAATAACCATTTGTTTCCTTTGAATACCCTAAAAACATGCATACTTCTGTTTTAGCTTCCAACTTATCAGACTTCCCTTTCAACACATGTGCTGGACATCCCTAAATGTGGAGATATTTCATGCTAGGCTTGCGCCCACTCCACAATTCCTTAGGTGTGTTGGGAACAGATTTTGATGGAACTAAATTAAAAATATACATTGCAGTTTTTAGTGCATATCCCCAAAAAGAAACTGGTAAAGTTGAATAACTCATCATGGACCTAACCATTTCCAAAAGAGTCATATTCCTTCTTTCTGCTACACCATTTTGTTGGGGAGTTCCAGGTGCAGTCAATTGCGATACAATCTCATTTTGAGTTAAGTAATCCTTGAAATTCCCAAGAAGGTATTCGCCACCACGATCAGATCGAATGGCCTTTATGTGTTTACCCAATTGATTCTCAACCTCAGCCCTAAACTCTTTGAACTTTTCAAAGGCTTCGGACTTCCGTCTCATTACGTACACATAACCATATCTTGAATAATCATCGGTAAAAGTGATGAAGCACTCATAACCTCCTTTTGCTTGGGTTGACATAGGACCACATACATCAGTATGAACTAATTCAAGCAACTCTTGGACTCTTATACCTTTTGCATTAAAAGGTCATTTGGTCATTTTGCCTTCTAAACAAGATTCACAAACTGGAAATTCATCAAAGTCCAATGGCTTTAAGAGACCATCTTTGATAAGTCTTTGAATCCTGTTTGAATTAAAATGACCCAAACGCAAGTGCCAAAGATATGCATCGTTAGTAGAAGGAAAATTTCTCTTTAATGATTTTACATTAGAGTTATTATCTAATTCAGAATTATATAATTCATGCTTATCAGGAGTTAAAATATAAAGACCATCCACGATATTGCCAGAACAGATAAACATTTTACCCTTCTTTATTACAACATTGTCTTTAAGGATAACACAATATCCATGTTTACCTAAATAAATTGCAGAAATTAAATTCCTATGAACATTAGGTACATATAGACAGTCTTCTAATATTAAAACCCTTGACTCAAAACATAAATTAAAAACACCAACAGCTACAACCGGAATCCTGCTCCCATCAGCCAAAGTAAGAAACAATTCACATTCATTAAGTTTTTTGGTTTCCTGGAACCCCTGCAAAGAATTGCAGATATGATTAGTACAACCTGAATCCACACACCAAGAATCTGTGGGATTTTGTACTAAACATATTTCAAGGAGGAATGAATTATTCATACCCATAAGATCAAGAAGTATTATCTATTATTTAATGTTGTTATTTATCTAGTACCTAATAAAGATTGCTTGGCCTTCAAAAAAAAAAAAAAATAATAATAATAATAAAAACAGATGTTAAGGCAAGGCCAGGAAAAGAAAAAAAAATGGAGAGGGAAAAAGAAATCCCATTATCTTAACTAGTGAAAAATACTTTTTCAATCTAGTGGCGGATTTTAGGGAGAAGGAAACCATGGCTTTTGAGAGGACCCAAATTTTCTTAATGAATTATTGATTTTTTTTAAAAAAAAAGTTATAAATTTTTCTTTTTAAAAAAAAGGTCCAGGGTTCATATATATTCTTTTGGCTTCCCATGCTGCAATATATTCAAGTACAACATCTGGAATCAACCAGGAGAGAGAAAGATCCGATATAATATAACGTTGCATAGTTCAATTCCAGAGGACATGTAAAATGAGCCAAAAATATTTGTGATTTATTAATGGAGCTCTTTGCCAAGCAAGCGGAAACAATTCAATGCTAACAAGCCCAAAAACATTATCTTCTATTAGGAGCTGGCCCAACCCTGAAGAGGGTGATTTTAAACAATAATATCTCAAACTTCCACAACTAAATAAATGAACAAAAAGCCTTATCTACTATGTCCACCAAGGTAAGTCAAAGTAATCACCTTTCCCTCTTTGATTTTTTTTTTCCTTCCACTTTTGTACCCTACAATTACAAAGATGAGAATATTATTCTATTTAACCAAAGCACTCTAAATTATTTGGATTGTTCAAATTGAAATTATGACTAAATTAACACTTACATTAAAGTCCAAGAATAATAATTATAAAAACCCTGAGAATAATGCTATGGGGTGGGGAATTGAAGCTTTTCATGGACATAAACTCAATCTGTGTCCCAATGATCCCCACTGGCCCAAACATTAACTAGGACATAGATATGGTGAAATAGGTTTAATTTACATTTGTTGTTAACTCAAAATTAAAAAAATATAGATATATATAAATATATATATATATATATACATATTTGTTGTAATTTTTCTTCTAATTACAATTTAACTTAAATTTCAATTTAAATTCATTCTTCCAAACATAACATTGAAACTGCGTTTTGGATGGTCTCATTGATAAATATCACAATGGTGTGTATTTTACCACACAACGCTACTCTTTCCAATTTCAGGTTGACTCAAATTAATTCAGTCTAAATTAATAAACAGAAAAGGGCTTTTTTTGGAGGGGAGGGAGGCTGTAGCGTAAGAATTGTGTGAAGTGGGTTGTATTGACTATTGAGGCGTAGTGGCGTATAGAGTCTACAGACAACATAAATTGGTGTTGTTTATTTATAACAAAGATGAAGAAAAAAAGCCAGAAATCAATGCATTGACTAGGAAACAAAGCCTTCACTACATCTTCTTCTTCTTCTTCTTCTTATGTTTTTGTTGTTGTTGTTGTTTTTTTTTTTTTTTTTTTTTAATAATATAATAATTCAATAGTTGGAAAGAAAGATTTAAACCATGAATGTTTTTATTGAAAACACCAAAAGAGGTGTCAACTAGTTAAGCTACAAAGATATTTACTTAGTTACCATAAAATGTTAATTCACTACATTTTATACCCAAATGTATAAAATTAAAGTTTTAAAACATAGGTTGGGGTGCCAAGAGTTTTGTATTTCAATGGTATTGCCTAGTCTCCTTCATAAGGAGAACCAAAATTCAAATACCCTCTCCCCCAATTGTTGTATCATTGAATTATCAAACAAATAAAACATAGGATGTTGTGAAATGGTTTAAAATTTCCAGAAACGTTGGTCACCTCTACTAACAAGTTGTGCTTGTCAATGAAAGTTCAGTAGATCAATCTCAAAATGCAAATATAATGCAGACATTTTTCACGTGCTTTACATCATTTTCTTATGATAATTTGCAAATACACATTGAACTACATGATAAAGCGTGCATTAAACTAAGATTTAGAGCAAACCATAATACAGCACATACAACATAGCAGTCTTGGTAACAACGTCCAAAAAATGTTCAACCCTATTAATGAGCTACAAACCAGATACAGTGGACAATAAAAAAACATCCAAAGTCACATCATTACACATCTATGAACAAACTAATCCCACCATGAAGCTCATCACATTACGCAGGGTTGTAGAAGAGCTGATACAGTATGCATGAAGGAAAGCAAATAAAGGAGCATCATTCATAAACTTTATAAACCCTTGGAACCAGGAAGGTCAATCCACTGCAATTGGATTTCAACTTCCCCACATTCCACATTTCTCAATCTGAGGCAGAGATCTTGAATCATTTTGCCTTCAGTCCACGTGATGCAGCTCTCTTCAGAAAGGCAGTTTTGCCTGCTTGGTTGTATTCTCGACACTATGGTGCCACTTGGGAGGCCTGACAAATTCATCCTCAAGGCATCTATATATGATTTGATTTCAAACTCAGCATCTCCCATTTTGTCATCTTTGCTAAATGTGTCATGGTCATAAACGGTCTGCAATCACAAGAAACAACAATGATTTTCAATATTACAATTAGCAGAAAGCAAAAGAAACAATATAGAAAAGGAAGAGGAAAGAGAGAGAAGCCTAAGAAAATTAAGATTTCATTAAGTGGCTTTGCCATATTTGACTTCATGTAGGGGTAGGGCAAAAATGTATAGGAATTGGCTCTGCATCTATGTTACTCTTCACAAGTCTTTCCCCCCAAAACGGAGATTTTATACCATCAAGTCATAGGCTAGTGAAGATGTTAATTTTTCATTGCCTTCTATTTCTGAGGGATGAGAAAGCAGTCTAATAGGAGAATATAACAACTTAAGACATATGAATGTGCAAATTAATAATTACTTTTTTTCTTGGGAAATTTCTAGTAACTGAGTCAGAGTCCAACATTCTTCAAGGAAATAACAGACAGCCCAGTTAGCCCACAGATATATGCATGTAAGGGGAAAATCATGCTCCAGTGTTTCACTCCTCTTTTAACCAAAATTATAATAGTACCATAAGATAGAGTAGCATTAACAAGTCAAGTCAACTTAATCCATTCTTCATTGCATATGCAAGCACAAGTACACAACATATAAGTTATTTTCGACTTAAAAGATTATCCTAATATAACTTTCATTGTTGATTGTATCTAGAAAACAATAGGAACTTCTTTAAAATCATCACAAGTTCGTTACTCATGTTTTTGACTTGGAATTGCACTTTGTATTAGCACATGGAAAACTACACAAACAAGGAGGTAGCTGTTTTCACATCATCATAAGATAGTGCCTGTGTTTTCATTTGGATTTCATATTTATGCATGGGGCATTGGACAAAAAAAACTTTACCAGCTGGATCGGATGATTAGGGTCTGTAACAGAAAGAGTTAGATCTTCATTCCATTCGGGATTAACATCCTTTTTAATAACACGTGTCTTCAGTTTCTGCAACAAATGTTCACGCTTAGATCTGATTAGAAGAAATGAACCACAAGTACTTGAAAATGCTTTCATAGAAATCAGTGAAACTAATGTAAACAAAAGAAACATATTGCTAGCCTAACAAAATTTATAGAGTTAACTCATAAATGGAAGGAACAAGAAACAAAATAAACCAGAAAAAAGGAATATAGAATTTCCAATCGGCAGAGCATAGCCTAGAACATTCGATGCACTTAGAATCGTTATGAATATTCTACTTTATATCGAAAAGCAATTATGTTGTAATCAAATTAAGGGGAAACCAACGGTTGTAAACTTGTAATGGACATCTCTTTTTGTCATGTAAACAGCATACACTCCAACCCAACTTGCAAGCATATTGAGTAAGTATTAAATACAAAAGATCATTACCAACACTTAAAATTGACCTCCTCAAATGCCAGATATGAATGTTTTGTGAATTTCAGACTGGACTACTTAATTTTCAGTTGTTCACTTTTGACTTACCCAATAAGTTTAGCGAAGGAACCGATTTAAGCATAACTGTCTCTCTCTCTCAAATACAAATACATAAAGTAGGATCTTAAGATCAGATGCCACAAAATTAAGAAATATAATATTCCCTTAGTTGCAAAAATGAAATGAAGATTGTGAGATATCATATGTTCACAAATTTACATATCTGCCAAAGAATTATGATTTCCCTAGTATATAAAAAAAATGGGGGAAAAAAAAGCTAAAATGTCAAAATTTTGTAATTATAGGAAATAATTAAAAATAATCACAATTATTAATTTCCACCAAGATCATCTTCCTCATGTGATGCAGAATACAGGAAGCATGAATGATATTGGTTCTGTAATGATTCTTCTTTATTATTAGGTTAATAAAAAAGGATCCACTCCACAATGATCGTCTTTTATCATATCGCAATATTCGATGACAGGTCCCTTATTCCCGGACAAAATAATTTACCAGTTCAGCTAATTGAATCCTACGTAACAAGACCAATTCAAAGAGAACAAGGGGTACATCATATGATAACATAAGCTCATGTTTCACGCCTTGACAGTAATATAACTACATAGTACGTACGGATCCTTAAAAAAAACAACATACTAAATATGAATCCTAGATAATTTTCATTTTTCTGGAATTATATCAGTGCAAAAAAAAAAAAAAAAAAAAAAAAAGCCTATAAAAGACAAATATGGTAAGAAGAAGAAGAAGAGAAATGATTATGAAGAAGGAGACCTGTCTGTTCATCTTGATGACAACATAAGGGTCGCTGCTACGAACGTCACGAACGGCGAGATTAACACCGCGCTTGACGCGAATTCTGAGGAGTCCAAGCAGATTCTCCATTAGAGACGTGGATGATGATCTTCCACTCTTATCTGGTGAACTTCTTCTTCTTCTTGGTGATGCCTCTGTTGCCATTTTTTCCCTCCCTCCCTCTTTTTTCTTTTTATATTACCAAAAAATCAATTCAATTCAATTCTCTCCTCTCTACCACCACAAAATAAATAAAAATAATAATAACAGTTAATCACCTTTACCATATAATCTTCAAACAATTAAAATATTATTGATAACCCAATTAAATTAAATTAAAGAGAGAGATTGTGGAGCCCACCAGAAACCGACAAAACTCCTTGTCTGTCTGACGTTGTTGTTGTTGTTGTTGTTATCTCAGTTCTGTCTGAGTAAATTGTGATAGATTTTTTGGTTGGGGTTGGCGTTGGGAGGAAGGGAAACCGAGAGAGAGGGTGATTGTGGGTGTGGAAATTGGAGGGTTTTTGGAGGGAGAAGGTGAGGTGAGGTGACCAGGGTATTCGGTTGTCAGTCGCGGAATATGTGGAGGAGAGTCGTTTGTGGTTGGTTCGTTGACGTTGACTGCAACCAATCTTAGCCGTAAATAATGCTTTGTCTGTAAGAACAATAACGTGGCTGCGGCTGTCTACTGTCTAGTCTTCTGTGTCTTTTTCTATTTATCTTCTTTCTTTTTTTTTTTTTTTTTTTCTTACAAAATTTAGTTATAAAATTTGTTATACCATAAAGTTACAACCTTATTCAATCAAATAAATATTACGAAGTACTATATATTTTGAAGATATAACCATTAGATTGTATGTTTTATATGCTCTTAATACACATGTAAAATTTTGTGTCAATCGGATATTATTTACTGTATAATTTATAAATTTATATTTTATACATAATTTTAAACTACAAAAAATTTTCAAAAAAAAAAATAATAATAATTCTCAATAAAAAAAACTACAAAAACTTGCAATTTAAACAACTTATTGATGACATAGCTATTGATCTTTAATTTTCTAGAAATTTTGCAAGCTTGGAAGATATAAGAAGAATATGTAATTCAATGGTGGATTTATCAAATTTCCCTCCGATAAAAAAAGATATTGAATAAGGTTGTAACCTAAGGTTACAACTAATTTTGTAACTAAACTTTATCATTTTTTTAATAAGGTATGTATTTTTTTTTTCTTGATCCATTAGGTCTCGTGGGTCAGGTTCTTCTATCATAGTATTCATGTTTTAATATATTTTTTATTATTTATTTATAGAGTTTCAACCTATAGCGTCCATTTTTTATTATTGTACTATTTATCATTAAACCAAGATACTAATTGATTTTTGGTGTAGGCATGAATTGAATCACAAATCTCTTGTTCAACTGTTAAATACTTTACTAATTGAGCTAATTAGAACCTACAATACTTTCTATTTCTTCATTAAAAATGTTTTCACTCCAATAAAAGAAAATTGTTTTCACTTTTCTAGCTAGCCATAAAAAAATCTGCACTCCCTTCCATGATTTATATATTCTAGGACAGCAACCAATTCCATACCAATCTTTACAATTATCTTATGTGGTAAATTATGATTGTTTACTTATCACATTTACATTAATTCATTACCTTTTTTCCTCACTCACAATTCAGCCATATCAGTTAATTGTGATAAAATTGGCTGTGGTCTTTAAATTTTTCTTCAAGTTTTCGGTTCCTATTGAAAACACACACCTTATGCGTTTGCCATGGAAACACATGATGAATATAAGCATAATAAAATAAATTTTCAAAAATATACTTCCCTCTTCTTTGTTTAAAAGTATTTATATGTTCAATAGGAGGGTTATTTCATTCCTTTCCCTAGTAAGTTTTTTTTTAGGGACAAAGTTTGGTAACAAACATGGTTATAGCCTAAAACAACAAATCCACTCAATATTTTTTTTATTAGATATGAATCTTGACAAATTTATCGTTAGATTTTATTTTCTTCTTATATCTTTCATATTTGCAAAATTTTCAAAAGATAAAAAATCATAACTATGTCATCAATTAAATGTTTAAAAATTCAAATTTTTATAGTATAAAATTACGCATAAAAACTGATTTTATAAATGGTATAGTAAATAAAGTTTGATTGACATGAAATTTACATATGTGTTAAGAACTTAAAGAGCATACAATTCAACTGTTAGATTTTTAAAATATACTGTCCTGTTAATTTTTTAAGTGAGAGTTGTAGCCTTAGGGTGCTACCAATTTTATAATCAAACTTTGTTATTTTTTTAATCACTCCAAAACCATTTTTTTCTTTTTCTTTGGTAAAAGATAATTTGTTTTTAATATATTAAAACATAGTAATTCTTAAGGAATATGATAAATTAAATTTTGTAGTTTCAAAAAGAAATAAATTATAAAGGAGATTACAAAAATAAAAAATTAAACTATACAATTTCAAAATTAACAAATAAAAACCTGAAATTTCGAAGGAGTAAAAAATTAAATTAATTCCCAAAAATAAATTAGTTCCTAAATGAATTGAGGTTTAATTTGATTATTTTTGAAATATCAAATTTTAATTTGTTACTTTTGAAATTATTGGAATTTTATTTATCTCTATATATTAAGAGGATTCAGAAAGTTAGTTATGGTTTCAAAAAATGTCAAAATTAGGTTTACTTAATCCATATAAGTAAAAATAAAAAATAAAAAATAAAATCTTAAATCCCTAATTTAATTAGATAATCCTTAGGTTTACCGTTAATTTAATTAGATAATCCTTATTCTTAAAAAATAAAAAATAAGGTTACAATTGTAATTCAAAAAAAAAAAACTACCAAAGAAATTTTTTTCCTAAAAATTAGCACACTCTCTATTTAAATACTATCCTACGCACGTTTAATACATATTTTCTAAAAACTAGCACACACTAAACTTAGCAGTTTATTTCATTTCAAATCCTAAATTTTAGTTTCTTAAAAATTCCTTCGTATGCAACCTCGCTAACAATAGATAAATTCAAATTGAAAAATTACATTAAACTCAAAATAAAAAAGAGCCTCATCGCACGTGCGGAGCACGTGTGATGAGGCTAGTTACTTTTAAAATTATATGGTTTACTATGTTACATCCCTAAATTATAGGATTTAAAATGTAATTTTTCATTTTCTTTTTATGAGACTAAAGTTTTTTTTTTTTTTTGGATAGTTTATTTAAATTTCATTATCTATACTACTATTTAAGAGGTTTCCAAGCTATTTAAGCCATGAACCCTAACTAAAACTCCTAAATTTTATGTTAATTTAAAAAAAAAAAAAAAAAATTCATCAAGTTTCTCCATATCCCATAAAATTAGGCACCACCTCTCCTTACACTTTCCAACTTTTTATTTATTTGTTTTTGAGATTATATCAGCTTGGGTTTATTTTTTTAGAGTTGAACATGTCCAAAAAAAAAAAAAAAAAAAAGATTCTAGTTTTTTTTTGGGTTAGAAAATTGAAATGAACATTATTTTTTTTCCTTTTTATTTTAAACTATTAAATTTTACAAATAATTAAAAAAAAAAAAAAAAAAAAACAGAAGAGCCTCTGAGGCGCGTGCGAGCGCGTTCTCAGATGCTAGTTTTACTTTAAATGAGTTGGGTAATAATTGGTCCCTAAAGTTTACCCTATGAACACAATTGATCCCACAATTTTAAAAAATGAATTGTGTTAATCAATTGTTGTTACATGAATTTCTTCTAAAAAACAATTGTTGTTACATGCGTGACGGCATAATAACCAAACATTTTTTCTAATGAAAAAATTACAAAAATTATTTTAAACATAAGCAGACCTATTAACCAAGTAATGGGTAATACCAAATCAAAATCTTAAATCCAAAATCACCAATTTGATAACTGAATCGCGTAAGAGAGAGATGTGTGTTCTACGATTCTATCCAAATTGGATTGGACCTAAGCCCGAAGACTTTTTGATTCCATAGTAGCAAATAGCAATAGCTGGGATTCTAAGAGCATTCTAATCAAAGGTGTTAAAAATGCTAAATGCTATTTTTTAGTATTTTTAGCACCTCAAATGATAAAAACACACCTACATCAAATATGCTAATTCTTAAAAATTTTAGCATTAAGCTACAATGGAGTCTCATCTTTGACACCCTACTATAGCAAGATGCTAGAGTTTTTTAATATTTTCTTTTTCTTTTTCTCTCTTTCACTCTCTCCTGTGCCGTGCCTTTCTTCTCCATTGCTTTCCTCTCTCTTTTTCTTTCTCCTTCTCTATGCCTCTCCGTTTCTCTTTGACTCTTGATCTCCATGTTAACTATGGTGAGCGACGCAACGACGAGGATGGTGCCACTATCCCTGTTTTTTCGAAGGCCTCGTCAAAGGTGTCGTGGACGTGTTCCCTGAGCGTGGCTTCCACTGCCAGTGCCATGCTGGACATGAGATGCTCCGGGTGTGGATGGGTTTTGCTGGGTTAATTGGGGTTTGCTAGTTGTAGGTGTGGGTTGATTCCATGGTGTAGGTTGTTTTGTGGGTGTTGGGTTGATTCGGTGGTGTGGGTTGATTTGTGGGTGTTGGGTTGATTCCGTGCTGGGTGTTGAGTTGATTTGTGGGTCTGGGTTGATTCAATGGCTTTGGGTTGTGGGTGTGGGTTGATTGATTTGGTGGTTGGTTGTAGTGGTTTGTTGTGGGTTGTGCTGTGTGTTGAGGCAGTGGGTTGCCGATCTCTCTCTGATGGGTGTGGGTTGATTGATTCGATGGTTGGTTGTGGATGTGGTGGTGGTTGTGGTATGTGGTATGGGTGGATGTGGATGTGGTGGGTGTGGTGGGTGGATGTGGAGGTTTTTTTTTTCTCTGCTATTGTTTGTGGTTGTGGTGGATCTAGCTGGAGGCGACGATGGTGGGTTGATGTGGTGGTTGTGGTATGGGTGGGTGAATGTGGTGGCTGGTGGTGCTGGGTTGAGAAAGAGAGAGATAGAGAGAGAGGAAGAATAAAAAATGAATAAAAAATAATAAAGAAATGATATTTAAATGAAGTGTTAAAAAAAATAGAAGTTTTGATGTAAAGGATATTGTAAAGTGATGTGTTATATGTTATAAAATTGGTGTTTTAGATGCTAAATGCTAAAATTTTTAAGATGTTTGATGGGAATGCTCTTAGATATTCAAGATCGAATCGGAAGCTAACTTCCTACTCCCAAACTTTCTGGTCCACAAAACAGAAACCCATATATAATTTTCTTATTCTTTCTCCAATATGTGCCTCTTGTGATGTGTTATGCTCTCAAAATAATTTTCAACAACCTCAAGTCTCAAGACTACGATAATATATATATATATTTATATATATTTTTTGGTCTTTTGAAATTTGGGTTGCTATTTCATATATATAGATTCTTCATTCTTGTACTAAACTGGTCTAGGGCTCACCCTCTCCTCCTCTTTCTTACGCAATTCAAGGCCTGTTTGGTTGTGTTATTTAAACAACAGTTTTCGTTGTTTAAACAACACAACACGTATTTCCACTACACTTTTTCACCTATACGTATTTCCACAACACTTAAACAATGTTATTAGAACAACATTACCAAAGATTTTGGAGATTTTTGGATTTTAGTTTTTTTTTTTTTGATTTGGTATTACCTGTTATTTATTGGGCGGGTCAAGTAATTTTGATATTAATGGGTTTTCTTAGGTTTAAAATAATTTTTTCACTAAATAATGCCACATCATTAAAAAAATGACAGGTTACCACTAACATCAGTTAACAAAAATGACTATTACAACTCCTTTTTAAAACTTGAGAGACTAATAATTCTTAATTTTTATTTATTTATTTTATATATAGGAACTTACTTGAAACTTGAGAAATTAATTGTGCTCACAAAGTAAACTTCAAGAAGCAATAATGTAGTTTTGCTTAATTTAATTGTACCTAGAAAAGTTATAAATAAAATAACCAAAAAAATTAGAGGGATATGCATAAATTCAAAAAAAAAAAAAAAAAAAAAAAAAAAACGTATGGATTTAAGCTTATCCAAATTCACTCTTTACTACAATTCAAATTCATAAAATAAAAATAAAAATAAAAATCTTGAAGAATTTTTTTAAAAGTTTAAACTTGAAGAAAAAATGCAAACTTTTTCTAACAAGTCTTAAAATAAATAGTGGTTAGTGGTTAAAGTAATTCTAGAAATTCCCCTCGTTCCTTTCCTCAGCTTAGTAGCTTTAGAGGATACAAGAAGTGCATGGAATACATGTTACACATAGTTAGCCCTTTTACCAGAAGACCACCTGAATTTCAAAAGTCTAGTGGGGACTACTATGGGACTATGGGACGAAACGAATTGGAGCTCTTCCCTAAAGAACTCAATTTAGGGTTAGGATTCCTTGATGATTCAAGATAGTTCTTGATGATTGAGATGCTATAATTTGTTGTCTAGGCTCTTAGGATTCAGGCATAGCCTTAGAGTTGGGTGGATTTGGTGATTGGCAATGGTTCTAAGGTCATAGATGTTAAAAATATGAAATAATTGTTATAATTCCTTTAGTTAGCTAGTTGGTTGAGATTAGTATGAGTTAGTTAGGATTTGAGCACATGTAACTCATTTAACACATGGCTTAATTCATAGAGCACATACTGAATTATCATGTAGCTCATTTAACATATGGCTTAATTCATAGAGCACATGTTAAATTAACTAGCGAATAATCTTGAGCCATGTGGGCCAATGACATTATAGCTAGTCTCCTATAAATACATGATTATAATTTAGCATTAGATATCAATAGAAGATAAACCAATTTCTTAGTGCATTAGTGCATCTCTCTCTCTTAGTCTCTTTCTTTTTCTATGGAGGGTGATTACCTCAAATTAAGTTAATTTCCCTACAGTTCTCATTGATTCCCCTATAATTCCCATCAATCTCCATTAGGAACCACTGGGTTCCTAAAAATTGGTATCAGAGTAGTCGATCTTGATACGGACGAATGTGATTGAAGAGAACTTTGGAAAGAATTAGGGCAAACGGCAAACGAAGTTTTAGAGGATGTCAAGACTTTGTATGAATCTCACAATGTCGTTTTAGAGAAAGTCAAGGCCTTGGTTGAATCTAACAAAGCCATGAATGAAGAGCTCTCAAGATTACAAGAGGGTCTCAAGAACATGATGAAAGAGGAGTTACAATCTCTTAATTCAATGAAACTCGAAGAACAAATCAATTTCCAAGAATCTATTGCTGTTGTTGCAAGCTGGGATGTTGCTTTTTGTGTCAAAGTGGATGATGATATACATGTACATGCTGCCCTTGAAGTTTAGTCCAAAGAACCAATAAAGAAGGTGATGATGATCTTCCAAGAACCAATTCTTGATGCACCAATGGAGACTTCCATTCAAGAGTCTATGATTCAAGAATTGGCAATCCAAGTGTCAGTGATCCAAGAATCCAAGATGCAAGTGCCAACAATTTTAAAGATTCTAGAATCAAATGAGGTCTTGAGGATACAAGAACATTCTAAGGTTTAAAGAACCAATGAGACCTTGAAGATTGAATAACCATTGAAGGCTCAAGAATTCGAGCAAAGTTTGATGATCTATGAAGAGAAAACCTTCATGTGCACGGGATCGCTTGTCAAAGGGAAATGCATGAATATGGTGATCAAAATATCGCTAAGGTATTGGTCCATTGGAAGATCTCCTTTGATTAAGATACTGTAAAGTTGTGATTTACAACTATTTTGTGTTGGCTTTAATTCCGTGCCAAATTTGATTGTAATTTTGTTCAATCTTATGTACCATGTATTTTATGTGGGATTTCATTGTATGGGTTGTGTGTGTGAGAGAGTGTGAAGACTTAAGACAAATTGAAGATCAAAGGAGTTTTCGTGGGTAGCTCGCGAGAAGCCTTCCCGCGAAGTGAAGCCATGTGCTCAGCACATGACTAGAATGCGAAGAGTCATGACAGATGATGACAGCTGGTTTTCGCGAGTATTTCGCGGGTAAGGCTTTCCCGCGAGATACCCGCGAAATATTCTGTTTTACTATTTTGTCATATCTGATACACCATATCTCTACCCACACTATATATACCCACATTACCCACATATTGAGAAGTGTGCTTTCAGAAAGAAAACCCTAGTCATAACCCTTGAGAGTTAGAGATTGTCATACCCACAATCCTCTAAACAATTCATTGTGATTTTTCTCAACTTCTACCTCTCCATATCCAAACCATTGAGAGGTAAAGTAAGGTTTTGATGTTGCTGGGAAGCATTGGAAGAAGCCATTTGTTTGGTAGATGCAATCGGTCTAAATTGCGTGATCTGGAGAGCTAGAGAAGACAAAGCTTCGTCAAGTCGGTTGGTAGCAGGAGTTTGGAGGGCTCAAGTACATGGGGTAGACTAGGCTTAGAGGGTCTTTTGTTATTCGTGTACTTCAACTTATTCTCTAGTGGATCGATTTACCGCTTGGAGGGCGGCGGATGGGTTTTCGCCGAGTACTTCGGTTTTCTCTTCGATAACACGTCTCAGTGTTATCTGTGTTTGCATTCTTCTTCCCTACTCTTTTAGCTTTCATTTTATTGTTGAAATTGGAGTAGTTTATTGTTTGCTTGCTCGCATTTACTTAATTCCGCACTTAGTTTAATTTAGAGTAAAATTAACCAAGCCGTAATTTTAATTTGGGTGTTTAACCAGCTCTTGTGTTTTCACACAAATTCGAGCTTTCAGATACTATTTCACAACAACATCTTGTGGTTAAGGTGTTTTCAAGGGAAGGGAAATGTTAGGAATATAAAATAATTGTTGTAATTCCTTTAGGACAAAATTGGCCTTTGCCTTTTTTAAAAAAACAATCCAGCATTTTGTCCCATTTCCCAAACTAAGTACGGAAATGCCCTTCTTTTGAAACTCGACTTTCTCAAAATCGAGTTAAAAAAAAAAAAAATTGGAGGCTTATAGTGGCGTTTTAAGGAGCCTATAGTGACGTTTTAAGGACCTATAATGGCGTTTTGTAACTCGATCTTCATGAACTCGAGTTCAATGTAAGTTTTTCCTTTTTTTTTTTTTACCTATAACTCGAGTTCATGAAGCTCGAGTTACAAAACGCCACTATAAGCTCATTAAAACGTTACTATAGGCTCCTTAAAATGCCACCATAGGGTTTAACTCGATTTTGAGAAAGTTGAGTTTCAAAAGAGGGGTATTTCCCTAATTAGTTTGGGAAATTGGGCAAAATGCTGGATTGTTTTTTTAAAAAGGGCAAAGGCCAATTTTTTCCAATTCCTTTAGTTAGGTAGTTAGCCAGTTGGTTGAGATTAGGATGAGTTAGTTAGGAATTGAGCACATGTAACTCATTGAACACATGGCTTAATATATAGAGCACATATTAAATTAACTAGCTAATAATCTTGAGTCATGTAGGCCAATGACATTACAGCTAGTCTTCTATAAATATATGATTGTAATTCAACATTACATATCAATGGAAGATAAATCAATTTTTTAGTACATTAGTGCATCTCTTTCTCTCTCTTAATCTCTTTTTTTTTTTTTAATGGAGGGTGACTACCTTGAATTAAGTCAATATCCCTACAATTTCTCATCAATTCCCCTATAATTCTCATCAATTTCCATTAGGAACCACCAGATTCCTAACAATAGATGATTAAGTGGGTGTTAATCTTGGTTTAGGGTGTTGGTTATGGTAATGGATTGCATGAACATATGATGGTTTGTAGGGATTTTGATTACTTCAAGTTCTCGACAGTGATGATCACCTCCAAGAACATAGGCTACTTCAAGTGAGTCTCTGCCTCCTCTGAGAGAAATACTGAAGAGAAACAAGTTTGAGTTACAATACTAACTCTTGAACTAACCCAAATGCTACAGAAGGCCATGATTAAGTGAGTGAAAATAACTCTTGAACTAACTTTAAGAAACAATCTAAGTTTGATTGAGTTACACATTCAATTGAGCTCATGATTGGCTACTCAAGGTTTTCCCATATGCATGATATATAGTTAGATGAGATTCCTCTGAAATTATGGAACCATAGGACTGTTATAGGCAAATTGGCACTTCAATAAAAAGTTGAACTGTCGTTTAAGAGCTTGATCGGTACTTCAACTTTGGAGTTACATGCCGAGTGCGTAGCTGATATGGAATCGTGGTTAGAAGAGGAACCCATTTTCTATATATGAAAAAACATTTACTTTAACAAACTATATACAAATGGTCATAAATTTCTTTCTTTGATATTCGCAAATTCCAATAACGTCAGATATATACCAATTGGTATTTCTTTTTCTTTTTTTTGGGTAACACTGGTTTGCATTTTGTTAAGCATTTGAGCCAACCATCGAATTTTATTTATAAGCAAATAAAGATATAATATACGAGAATATTACCATAAATAATGTAAATCATGGTTTTCTAGAGCATCATGACCTACTATAGTATTAGGGTTATCATACTAAGTTTAGTGTATTTTTATATAAATTGTAAATTGGTTCTTTATAACAAACAATGCAATATAATATAATAAAGATATAGTCGTTTGAGACTTTCTGTTATGGACGTAATAAGCCATTAGGCTAAACAACATTAATTCTTTTACTTCTTTTTTTGAGAGAAATTCTATTACTTCTAATCTCTATATTATTGTGCCTATTTTCCTCTTTCTAGTTTAATATGCTATTAGAGGCATAATTTAAGTTCCTCATCAACTTTCATTGTCACTTTCCATGGTCAACATCAAAGACCATCATGAGATCTAGATCCACGCGAATCTCATTAATACCTTTGACTCCTAAGATTTACATTCAGTTCATCTTAAAATCATTGTTTTAGTGTTGTGCCTGATTTATTTTTTTGACCAGAATAAAGGTATACACGTTACACCACGATTCCCCTCATGCACCGCCTCAATCCCAATCACATGCTTCCTTGTGGCTTCGCGGACCACTTTTTGCTACAAAGATAGCTTCCTAGAGCTCTCACACACCGGACCTATTATCTTACTTCCAAGGGTTCTTGTTCCACACATTACACACGTTAGAGAGGCATCCTACTTGTACTTTCACGCCAAAGCACTTTTCCACATTTTTCATGTGCATTCAAGAGCTTCTTCTATTTGACGGTGATCTTTTTCAACCGTTAGTGAGTCAATATTCTTTTGGTGGGCATTGAAAACCTTACATTTAAGTCTTTTCGTTCAAACCCACATTTTCATTACCCTTCCACCTTGATTTTGAGGGTGGAGGAGGGTATTTTATTATATATTTGGATATTACAATAAATAATGAAGCCATGATTTTCTAAAATGTATTATGGCTTACCGTAGTTTTAAGGTTACAATATTAATAATTTCCTTCTTTCCACATCGTTGTAGTTTCCTTCTTTCTATCTTAATAGAGTACAACCAAACCTGCGTATTAAGATAGTTTAACTTGGTCCACACCATTCTGATTGTTAGTATTCATACTAGAAGCCAAAATTAATGAAGTCACCACTTACAGGATTATAAGGTGTGATATCATCAATCCAAGAAGCCAGTGGCAATTCTCCTCCCCATAGATCATTGTTCCATCCACCACCCAAAATCCAAGAACCCTCTTTTGCATCTGAAAATTTTTGTTCAACCACGAACAATTTGAAAAGGTTGCATAAGCTTGACAATTCATGTTTTACAAGGAAGAAATGCTACAATAAGTTCATGTTGTGTACACAATGGGTTGATAGAATGCATTGATTACTGCTGATGTGGCATGCTCTGTCAAAATACTGTTGACTGCAAAGATCAAAAACAGAAGAAAAAGGATGCAGCAGCTCAAGTTAACAAAAGATGAAGTAATCAGAAGCAAGCTACATGTCGTATGCCTTAACATTGTATTATGCTGTGTGTCGTTTAGAGTAGTATTTATCAGTTTTAGCTTTCACACGTATTGTAACTGCTAGTAACTGACTGAACACGTGTGTCCTGATAAGTTGGATAGTTTGTTAGATTAGCTGGTTGATCAATTAGTGTATAAAGTCCAATTCTCTGTACAGATTCAATATAACAATTGAATGAAAGAATTCTTCAATCTTTCTTTTCGCTCAAGCTCTCTTTCTCTCTTTCTGGTTTTCCATTTCTCTTTCTCTCTTGAATCACCAAAGAGTTGGCTTTATCAATCGAGGGAATTGGCTCCATCTTCAGAATCTGAGTTCTGACTTGAGAATAGGAGTCATTCAAGCCCATTTTTCTTGCATCATGGAGAATCACCTAGTGCAATTCTTGTTACTCAGCCCTTGATAGAAGACAATTACCCTACTTGGGCTAGGGCTATGCGAATGGCATTGGATGCAAAGAGCAAGCTAGGTTTTGTGGATGGTTCCATAACAGCTTCTATGGCAATCACCCCTCTGGAAAAGATTGCTTGGTCAAAGAACAATTCCATGATTTCTTCATGGATCTTGAATTCAGTTTCTCCTCACATCATTGCAAGTGTGATTTATAAAGACACTGCATTGGAGGTCTGGAATGCACTTAGGAACTGTTTCTCTTAAGCCAATGGTCCCAGGATTTCACAACTTCAGAAGCAGATTTCAACTGTTATGCAAGGAGATGCAATAGTGACCACTTTCTTCATTGGTCTCCAAGCTTCTTGGGATCAATTGCTTAATTTTAGGCCTTTACCATGTTGTTCTTGTGGTAAATGTGTTTGTGGTGTTAATGATAAGATCACAACTTTTCATCATCAAGACTCTTTGATGCAATTCCTTAATGGCTTGAATGACTCCTATTCTCAAGTCAAAACTCAGATTCTGATGATGGAGCCAATTCCCTCGATTGATAAACCTTCTCTTTGGTGATTCAAGAGGAAAGGTAGAGGGCTTTAGGTTTCAATGGAGGTCCTTCAGTTGATTCAACTGCTCTTGCAGTCAAGACTCAAGGATTCAATCAAGTTGGGAAGAATGCAAAAGGAAAGGGAAGACCTGTATGCAGTCACTGTGGTAAAGTTGGTCACTTCATGGAGAAGTGTTATAAGCTAGTTGGCTTTCCACCAGGTTACAAGCAAAAGGGGAAAGTGTCTATGGCTAATCAAGTGGTTCTTGATGGTGAATTTGGTCAATCTGAGGCTGCATTACAATTTGGTTCTTTTCCTTTCACCTCTAAGCAATGTCAGCAATTACTTTCAATGCTAAGCTCTCATACATCAACCTCTAGCACCAGTGATGCCATTCACTCAGCCAATTCAGCTCTTTCAGGTATTTCTTGTGCTTCTTTCCAAGATTCTACCTACATTAATATGAAGAATTCAATTTTTGCTGAAAATCCTGCAAACAAAACAGCTTATAGTGAAGAAACTTGGGTTCTTGATACAGGGGCTATTGATCATATTATTCATTCCATTTCATTGTTTACTAAAATTACTAGTTTCATCTCTTCTTTTGTTCATTTAGCCAATGGTGAAAAGGTCCTTGTCACACACATAGGCACAGTTCAGATCACTTCAACTTTAATTCTTGAGAATGTGATTTGTGTCCCAGCCTTTACCTTCAATCTGATCTTAGTAAGCAAATTAACCAAATCTTTATCATGTTGTTTGGTTTTTCTTTCCAACTATTGTTTCATACAGGACCTTACTTGCTGAAAAACGATT
Organism: Notholithocarpus densiflorus; assembly: GCA_030021035.2. NCBI lineage: Eukaryota > Viridiplantae > Streptophyta > Magnoliopsida > Fagales > Fagaceae > Notholithocarpus > Notholithocarpus densiflorus. The sequence continues at coordinate 827,670 of JARYZH020000040.1, forward strand.
GGATTGGGTAAACTTCATAATAATCTGTACCTGCTGCAAACTTCTGCAAACTGCAAGTCTGTATCAGAAGCTACTGCTATCCTAGAGTCAATTTTTCATTCTTTTGTTCATTCAGTTTCTAATGTTCCTATTGCTACTAAGCCTTACCTATGGCATCTTAGGCTAGGACATGTGTCTGATGACAAACTCTATGTTTTACATCATTGTATTCCTGATGTAACATCTTCTCATTCAAATAAATATTGTATTGTTTGTCCTATTGCAAAGCATAAAAGACTTCCATTTCCTACTTCTAATCACTTGTCTGTCAATGCTTTTGATTTAATACATTATGATGTATGGGGACCATTTGCTAAAGCCACCCATGATGGTTTTAGATATTTTCTTACTATTGTGGATGATGCTACTAGATCCACATGAGTTTATCTCATGAAATCTAAAATAGATACTAGGCCTTTACTGATATCATTTTACAATATGATATACACTCAATTTCAAACCAATATCAAAGTGATTAGAACTGATAATGCTCAGGAGTTTTTCATCAAAGATTTTTATGCTCAACATGGGATTATTCATCAACATTCTTGTGTTGCTACTCCACAACAGAATTCAGTTGTGGAGAGAAAGCATCAGCATATTTTAAACATTGCAAGGGCATTGAAATTTCAGTTTAACATACCACTTTGTTATTGGGGAGATTGTGTTTTGACAGTAGTTTATATCATTAATAGGCTGCCTAGTAATGTTTTAGGACATAAAACTCCTTTTGAGAAGCTTTATAGCAAGGTTCCTTCTTATGATCACTTAAAAGTTTTTGGGTGTCTTTGCTTTGCCTCTACATTAGCTCACAATAGATCTAAGTTTGCACCTAGATCTATTCCAAGTGTTTTTCTTGGTTACCCTTTTGGTGTTAAGGGTTACAAATTGCTAAATTTGGTTACAAGGCAGATTTTTATTTCAAGAGATGTTTTTTTTCATGAAACTGTTTTTCCTTTCATTTCTTCTACCTATTCACCACACTCCACAATTTCACTTCCTCATCTTTGTCCTCCTGTGGCCACTCAACCTAATTCCATGTTTTTAGAACCTGTTACTATACCACATGCTATTCCAACTGCTTGTTCTGGTTCTGATCCTATTACTGTTCCTAAGCAAGCTTTAGAATCTCCTATTCCTGATCCTGTTATATCCTTAGATCCTTTGCCACCTACAATTCCATATTCTGCAATTTCTGCAAAACAAGATTCTTTGTCACTTGAACAACGGCCTGCTATTGTTCGAGATGTTTCACCTCCAATAGATTCACTTCCTTCATTAAGAAGATCCACTAGAGCTACCAAACCACCTTCATACTTGCAAGATTACAAGTGTAGCACTATAATTTCTAATGAATCTACTTAGTCCAATGCCAACAGCAAGTTAGGTTCTTCCTCAGCCATCCCAGGTATCAAATATCCTATCTCTGATTATCTTGATTCTTCAAACTTGTCCCTTTCCTATGCAAATTTTTGTTCTCTCATAACCTCTATACCTGAACCAAGATTCTATCATGAAGCTGTTAAGGATCCTAAGTGGCAAGAGGCCATGGATGCTGAGATTGCAGCCTTGGTGTCAAACAATACTTGGACCCTTACTCCTCTGCCTTCAAATAAAATGGCCATTGGGTGTACATGGGTATATAGGGTGAAATACAAGGTTGATGGTTCTGTAGAGAGATATAAAGCTAGATTTGTTGCTAAGGGGTTTACTCAACAAAAGGGGTTGGTTTTACAAACACTTTCTCTCCAGTTGCCAAGTTGACAACTGTTAAAACTCTACTTGCCATATCTGCTATGAAAGGATGGCATTTGGTCCAATTGGATGCCAATAATGCTTTTTTACATGGGGATCTTCATGAGGAGGTGTATAGGCAACTCCCTCAAGGCTTTCGTAGCAAAGGGGGGAATGTTGTTTGCAAGTTAAATAAGTCTTTGTATGGGCTTAAGCAAGCATCAAGACAGTGGAACTCTAAGTTTTGTTCTGTTATTTTGAAGCATGGTTTTAAGCAGTCTAAAGCTGACTATTCATTGTTTACTAAGAAGTTCAATGATTCTTTCATAGCTTTGGTGGTTTATGTTGATGATATTCTCATAGCAAGTAACAATGTTCAAGCAATTGAAGAACTTAAGGTTTCTTTAGATCAGCATTTTAAACTTAAGGACCTTGGAGGTTTAAAGTACTTTCTTGGTCTTGAAGTGGCTAGATCAGACAAAGGAATCTCATTGTGTCAACGAAAATATGCTTTAGAAGTCTTGAAGGATGCAGGAATGTCAGCTTGCAAGCCTAGCAAGGTACCAATGGAGCAAAATTTGAAATTGAGCAAGTTTCAAGGTAAGTTGTTACCTAATCCTGGAATATACAGAAGGTTGGTGGGAAGGTTATTATATCTAACTATAACCAGACCTGATATTGCATACCCTGGTCACAAATTGAGCCAGTTCATGTCAAAACCTAGGAAACCTCACTTGGATGCTGCTTATAAGGTGCTGCAATACATAAAAGGTTGTCCTGGTCAAGGCATTTTGTTGTCTGCTACATCAAATTTTCACTTAAAGGCTTACACAGATGTTGATTGGGCATCTTGTGTTGATACCAGAAGGTCTACTACAGGATATTGCATATTTTTTGGTGATTCTCTAGTTTCATGGAAGTCAAAGAAACAATCCCTAGTTTCTAGATCCCTAGTTTCTAGATCTTCTGCTGAAGCAAAATATAGGGCTATGGCAGTAACTATTTGTGAAATGACTTGGTTATTAGCCTTGTTGAAGGATTTGAAGATTCATCATCCTCAGCCTGCTCTCTTATTTTGTGACAATCAAGTTGCTCTACACATTGGAGAAAATCTAGTGTTTCACGAGAGAACCAAACACATAGAAGTGGACTGTCATCTAGTCAGAAATAAAGTTCAAGATAATGTTGTTAGATTGTTCTTTACTCCTACACATTCACAATTGGCAGACTTGCTCACAAAAGCACTTAACAGCCAACAGTTGAAGCATTTATTGGGCAAGATGAACATTGTGAACATTCATAGTTCAGCTTCTCATCTTGAGGGGGAATGTCAAAATACTATTGACTGCAAAGATCAAAAACAAAAGAAAAAGGATGCAGCAGCTCAAGTTAACAAAAGATGAAGAAGTAATCAGAAGCAAGCTACATGTTGTATGCCTTAACATTGTATTATGATGTGTGTCGTTTAGAGTAGTATTTATCAGTTTTAGCTTTCACACATATTTTAACTGCTAGTAACTGACTGAGCATGCATGTCCTGATAAGTTGGATAGTTTGTTAGATTAGCTGGTTGATCAATTAGTGTATAAAGTCCAATTCTCTGTACAGATTCAATGTAACAATTGAATGAAAGAATTCTTCAATCTTTCTTTTCTCTCAAGCTCTCATGTAAAGAGAGATGGTAATAAAGTTGCTCACAGTTTAGCTAGGCTAGCTTTGACATCTCAACATTGTACAGTGTGGATGAAGGATGTTCCATCTTGCACTTTACCTTTTGTTCAGGCTGATTTGGCCGCTCTTTAGTTCATTTCAATAAAAGTCTTCATTCTCAAAAAAAAAAAAAAAAAAGCTCTCTTTCTCTCTTTCTAGTTTTCCATTCCTAGCTCTCTATTTTCTTATATGCTCCACGTTAGCTTTTTAAAAACTAAAATACCACATCAGATATTAACAAAGTAAATTAATAAAAGAAAAAGAGTAATGCTACAGGCACAAATTATTCTACAAACATTTTACAAACTGCTGATGTGGCATGCTCTACCTCAACTTTTTAAAAACTAAAATACCACATCAGATATTAACAAAGAAAATTAATAAAAGAAAAAAGAAACCCATATTTGTTTTGCTTTTAAACCCTCTCTTCGCGCCTCCCTCTTTGCCTTAAACGTACGACGCCTCCCTCTCTTCCTAAACCCATTCGCAGTCAAACAGGCCAACATTCTGCTATTCAAAAAGTATTCATTCTATAGAAACAAGGAAATTATATATATTATATGATTACAAATCAATTTGGTAGGTAAGCATATAATTTTGTCACTCAAAGAAATTTAGTAGTGAAATTATTGCAAGTGGTATTAGTGATTATTCATTCATATTCAACGAATAAGTTTGTTGTTTTCCGTAATGTGACAATTTTATTTTTAAAGTGTTGCAATCCCATCTGACGGAATTTTATGGGACAATTTTTTTTTTAAAATTTTTTGTGCTTCGGAGGCGCTAGTCGGAGTGTGAGGCCTGGGTTTAGGAAGAGAGGGAGGCGCAGAGAGAGGGTTTAGAAGCAAAACAAATTTGGGTTTCTTTTTTCTTTTATTAATTTTCTTTGTTAATATTTGATGTGGTATTTTGGTTTTTAAAAGCTGGCGTATGCCACATCAGCAGTTTAAAAAATGTTTGTAGAATAGTTTGTGCCTGTAGCATTACTCAAAAAAAAAAAAAAAAAACCCAGATTTGTTTTGCTTCTAAACCCTCTATCTGCGCCTCCCTCTCTACCTTAAACGTCTGGTGTCCCTCTCTTCCTAAACCCAGGCCTCACACTCTAACTAACGCCGCCTAAACCCAAATCAGCTTCTGCAACGATTCCCTCTCTCTGCGCCTCCCTTTCTGCCTCAAACGTACGACTTTTCCCTCCGTCCTTGCCTCATCGGTGCCAACAATATCCTAAACTCAAAACGTTCTGGCGAAAAACACAAACGTTCCGGCGCTGCATCTCCTCTGCCTCTTCGGTCTCACATTCAAGCTAAAGAAATCTGCATCTCCACAAATCAATTTGGTAGGTAAGCATATAATTCCGTCACTTAAAGAGATTTAGTAGTGAAATTATTGCGAGTGGTATTAGTGATTATTCATTCACATTCAACGAATAAGTTTGTTGTTTTCCGTAATGTGATTCAAGCTCTAGATTAATAAGAAATTGCTGTTTTTTCCTGATTCAACCAAAGAAGTAACGAAAGCATTGAAAGGGGATTCAAATGTTATTTCTTTCAATTTTACGTTTTAGCTGAATAAAGCCAAAATGTGTGATACAGATTATGCCTTACAGGTTGATATATGTTATTTTTGGTGGTCGATCAAGTTCAAATGACAAGACAAAATTAAAAAACTGGAACCCACCAAAATATGCAAGTACAAATAGACAGTAGATAAATATAATTGTTTGTGTGATCATCATTATAGTGAAATTTTGGCCTGATATAAAGCAAATCCATTATAAGTTTGGTATCAGAATACATACGTATGCAAGTAATGTTAATATTTATGCTAAAAATTCAAAAACTTACATGCATGGGCCTGAAAAAAGTCTAGAGCTAATCTATATCCTAATAAGTGGAAAAGGAATAGAAGACATTAATTTTGTGCATAAGCCTTGACTTAAAACCAGAGAATGGCCTGTAACATAGACCATTTCGAGAATGACCGAAGCTCTATGGTATTTCTGGATACAGGGGAAGAAGCCAAATCGTATTGCGTTTCATCATAAAGAAGTATAGTCATAGGGATTTTAACATAACATTGATAAATGCCTAAATGGAAGGATATCCTCACATCGCTGCTAGTGCCGTCATGAGCATGGATTCTCCAAGCCATCTGCCTCCCTCCCGGTAATGATTTGAATTTTTTTTTTACTGTATTTAATTGATTCATATGCAAATTTGATGTAGAGTATTGCAATATTTATGGCCTTGAGCCAATCCAATGGATTATATAAACATGTGGATGGAATGGGGAGAATTTCTGTGTTTAGGTAGTCCAAAGAATTTTTATGAAAACATGTCTTTTTCTGTGTTTAGGCAGTCCAATGGATTATATAAACAAGTCTTTGTTAATATAGTGCTGAAGCTATTTTGTTTGGAATCTTTGGATTACATTTGAGCCTTGGAACCGAGTTAATTTCTCCTTGCTCTTTGAAGCAGTGGTTGGCTCAATGGATGGAGGATCCAAATTTTTATAGATTGACGTTTAAGGGTGAAAAAAGAGTCTGCTTAAGAAGTGATAATGCTTTGTTTTTGCAGGTATGCACAAGTCTGTATTGCACAACAGGCAGATCAGAGTAACTCCAGGAAAGTACCAAGGCAAGTTTGTCAAGTTGTGGAGGGTTGTGAATGTTGCTGACTATGAGAGACCGCAGAAATTTGGGGTGCTCTCAAAAAAGAAATTTGGGTGCTTTTCTAAGACACCTCTCGTTTTGGATAAGTGGTGTGGAATTGCCACTTATATTTTATACAAAAAAAAAAAAAATAAATAAATACAACTTTACATGACCAAAATGTTTGATTGTCATTAATTGAATAAGAAATATACAAACTTGATAGATTGAATATTAAAGGCTTTGGGTCCTAGTTACAATCTACCAAAAAATAAAAAGAAAGATAAAGCCTAGGTCTACCTATCCAAAAAATCTAAGTTCGGGGGCTAGGTTGTGGCATGGGAAGGTGTTAGGCACCCATTCCACCCAGACAAAGTCTGGTCTTCTAGACTTTCATGACCAGTATACCCTTTATGCATGATATGAATGATATGTTGCATACATGACAAACTTAACCCTCAACTAACACATAAATCTATTTTATGAATGTAGCCTCTTCTTTTAGAAAAAGTTTAGATCTATTTTTGGTGAATAAAAATTTGATTTGTTTCAAAAAAATCAGATTTGTTTTGAAACAAAGTAAAAAAAAAAATGGTTTTTTGGTTTATATGTAAAAAATCAGATCTGCTTTGTAAATAGAAAATCTAGATTTATAGAAAGAAAAATCAAATCAGTCTTTTTTTTGTTAAATAAAATAAGAAAAGATTTTTTTAGAAGAGGACTACACTCATGAAATAAACCTACGCTACATGCATCAAACAAAAAACCATCACAACTTTTGACTTCCTCTTTTAAATTTCAAAATTTGCTATTTTAGTGACAAAGGAAAATTTTCTTGGAAAACTCAGATTTGTATTTAATGAAAATACAAATCTGTTTTGATGTGTAAAAAAATTTAGATCTGTATTTAATGAAAATATAAATAAGTTTTGAGACGTAAAAAAATTCAGATCTATATTTAATGAAAATACAGATCTGTTTTGATGTGTAAAAAATTTCAGATCTGTATTTAATAAAAATACAGATCTGTTATGATGTGTAAAAAAAAATTCAGATCTGTATTTAATGAAAATATAGATTTGTTTTTAGTTTTTTTTTTTTTAAGATTTATTAATGAGTAGATTTTTGAAACTCAAAAAGAAAACCATAACAACAAAAGAATTAAGAACATGTTTTAAAGGAAAGTTTAACAACACATGGCATCAACATCAGAAATTAAAAATAAAAGAAAACATCTATTCATGCATCATCAAGTAAAATTAAAAAAAAATAAATAAATAAAGGAAGAAGAAAAAAACTACCTCTTGCATGGACGTGCTCTTCTTAGTAAAGTAATATTTTAGGGTTCGAAAAAATTTGTTCAATTCTATTTGAAACCTAAAATACTTTGCTTACAAAAAAGAAATTCCTAAGGCTAGAGCCTCCAAAACGTCTTTAACGTAAGAGAGAAAATAATAGAAAAGAAGAGTCAGAAAGAGGGGAAATTAGAGAACGTCAAAAAGTGTGCTGAATTTTGAGATGCAGCCTTTATTTATACAGGCTAGGATGTTCGAAAAATTAGCTAAATTGTTAGAATACGAACTGGGATGCGTCCTTATCTCTAAAAAATTGAAAAGGATGTGTTTTAGTTCAATCCAAGTGCCCTCAGGCTGGGGCCCGAAGTTGTGCCAACCTCGTTTGAGTTTTGGTCCATTTTGGACTCCTTTTTGAGGTTTTTTGACCCGAGACTTAAACTTAGATGCGTTTTTAATCCATATTCTAAAAATTAAACTCTTTTCTTGATAATTCAGGTCTTTTCAGCAATGATTATCTTGTAGATAAATTCTCCAAAAAGTCTTGATTATCCCTAATTTTATTGTTATCCAATTATCCCCTTTACTCCCATGCAAGCAAGCCTATTTTGACACTAACTAACAACCAATCACAAAATTACTTAATTAATTTTAAATTGTCTAGCCAATCAGAATTAATTTAAATTAATCATGTGTGGTTGATTCTACCTAAACACAATCCATGATGACCGTGCAAACTTGATCATGCGATATCTTTCAATCCGACGGTCCGATTTGAAAATCAGGCATACCGTCGCGATCGTTAGAACCTCAAGATCATTTTTATGATATGCAATGAACAAATTAATGCATGTAATGTAATCATGAATTTTGGGTATATGAATGGTCATTCTAGTTATCTTTCTTGATTAAATCATGGGTACAAAATTGAGTGTCTACATTGACAATTGAGGGACACTAGCAGAGATGGTGTGGATGGGCTGGTTTTGGCTATTAAACCAAATCATGCTATGGTAGGCTGTTGCAGTTCTTCCATATGCAACCAAATGGCATGCAGCTATTTGCTTGACTGTGCAAAAGGCATTAACTGAGGCTATAAAGCTTGATTTTTGCAGACTTATTTCAACAAAATCTAGAGCGAAGGACCTTTTTTAATGTTCCTTGGCAAATTGTTGTGCTGATTGAAGACCACAAGTGCATGGAAGTTGGAGAACGCTAGTGGTTATGTATGTTGTGCATAAGAGAGTCACGCTAGTGGTTATGTATGTTGTGCGTAAGAGAGTCACTGCATAAGAGAGTCACTGCAGATGCTATGCAAAAGAGAGTCATAGTAGTGAATTTTTGCTATGTTACATAACATGAGCTTTTGGTGCTTCCACATTAAGCACTTAATTTATGTATTTAGTTATTTTTCAGTCTTCAGGAAACAAAAACAACTAAAATAAAATTCTAAGATTCAAATTTGTATATTATATATATATTCCTCCATATTTTTTAGCTACAAAACTGATATGCTAATGGATTTTCAATTCAAGTTTCGTACTTGGTGATCAATCATTTTTTAAGACCAATGGGCATGAATTTTAAATAAACTAAAATAGTTATAAAAATGAGCAACCCCACTGGAATCCAAATGAAAATTCAATATAGTGATTAGTGAGCCTATTCTAACCATTTATCTAACCAATATATAAACTTATTCTCCTTTTCATTTCACATACATACAAAACCAAACAACTCAAATAGTAAGATTCAATTCAATTCAATTCTTTGACTTTCCTTCTCTTTCCCTCAACTTTCTCAGCAACCAAACCAATAATAATCAAGCCAATAATATTATATTCACATTGCTATCGTTTTCATTCTACATACATCACAAAACCAAAAAACTCAAATAAATAAAGAGCAAATATATCCATAGTTGTAAAGCTCAAATGATGTTGAATAAAAAAAAATAAAAAAAAGCTCTTGTTGTAAGTCACCATCTGTGCTTAAAAACATATAAGCTTTTCCCCACGCAAATAATACCATAATATCCATTACAAATGAAGAACCATGTTGTGTTCAACACAAAAAGGAAAACAAAAAGTTTGTCATCTTGATCAAGTCGAACTTAATTTTTACTGAACTTGCCAACCTCTTGATCCTTAAACTGATGCCCATGATGTTAAGCCTACATAAAGAACAAAAGAAAATGTATTAAATTATTTAGAAATCAACGTGCTTATAATTGGCATAGTTAAATATACAATGTATTAACAATACTTGTAGCAAATCCAAATGATTAAAGTTGATTATATGATGTTGTTGTGTTCCATAAACACTAAGCTGGTCAGTATATGGCACTTGACATCCACTTCCCCAAAATTGATTTGAATGACCCTACAAATACAAATTTCATTAAAAAAAAAAAAGGTTAAATTAAAAACTGTTAACAAGTATAACATTGAATAAAAGTTAAGGAATTACTGATAGTTGGTGTATATTGCTTCCTGGAGTGCCAAAATATGTTGGGTAGACCCTACAATCAAATTACATATATTAAAAAAAAAAAAAAAAGACAAATAAATAGTATAGAATGAATTATAAATGATAAACTATACCTGCATTTGGTTTCCAGGAAAGAAAGGAGTGCCAAAATATGGCGTCATATATCCACCACTTGAAACTTGACTCAGATGACGCTATACAATTGAAAATAAATCTTATAAATTATATATTAATCACAAGAGAAAGCAGATAAGAGCATTCATGAAAAAAAAAAAAACCACATACATAGAAACTTTACCTAGAATTGGTTTAAACTAGAATTTGTTGACTATAGCCCAACAAAACCATCTCCCATGATGCTACCATTATTTACCTGAACATTAGATTAATAAAATGCAATTGCATAAATTATTTACATAGTAGATTAAAATCTCAAACAATCAATCTCATAGTTTTTCCTTATTCTTAATACCTAAACATTCCTTCTCTCTTGTGTTCCCATTTCATGATCTTCTTGTGGAGTACTTAAAGTAGGCAAACCAATTTCACTTGCATCGACTTCAATTTCTTGTGCCACTTGAGAATTCTTTCATTAGAAAGAAAATAGATGAATTAGACAAGTTATTTAGATAAAAAAAATATATATAATACAATAAAGAAACTAATAAAATAGATTATTAGCTAAAATTAATAAGCAAGTACCTGTTTTCCTTTTCCTTTTTTTTGATAGTTTTGTTCCCTTCCAGTCTCTTTCTTCTTTTCAATTTCCTAATCACTTGGTCTATTTTAGATTCCTTTCATTTTGACACTAGTCGCCCTTTACTTCGAGCCACTAAAGGACGAAGCACCTTCATACATTCCTTTAATGTCCCATTAATAACTTCATTAGATATTGTCACTGCACCTGGTGTGTGATGAGATGTTTGACCACTTTCACTACTTGACACATTCAGACTCAACTTCTCCTTCAGCCTGTCTAAAACTGTCATCACTGTCATACAACTTTCTTCATTTTTTGATGCCATTGATGCAACTTCATAAAAAGAAGTGTGCAATTTATCATAATGTTGTGCTTCAGGATGTCCACTCAATTCATTGTAAATACATTTAATAAATGTATATCTTCGTTTTGAGTCCTTACTCCACTGTGGAAGAATATATTTTGATGGCAATATTTTAATTTTCTTTATCATCATGAGCACAGAGAAGGCATGCCTGCAGAGGATTCCTCTAAATTCAAATAAGCAACAATTGCATTGTACCTCCAATTCATCTTCATTAAAGTAAACATGGAAGGTTACTTCCTTTGTATCATCATCAATTTCTATCTGATCAACAACTTGGTATGTAGAAATTGCACCTTCTTGTTTAAGAAGAAAAGGATGACAATACATTTTCCTCCTAATCTCATTTTGAACCTCCTTGAACTTTGAATTGGTATAACTGTCCTGAAATTGCTTCTCAATAGCATAATGAGTTATGCATGGAACTCTTGAAGTTAGAGAAATAAAATCTTCTGTGTTCTCCTTTTCAACCTTACTCTTCAAGGCCTCGTCATATTGATCGACAAATTTCTACAATGTAGTCTTCGGCCCCACATAACCATCAAAAAAGTCATTCATACTTTCACTACGTTGTATAGTAGACATTCCCACCCAAAATGTATTTTTCACATATGTTGGTATCCAATGATGTTGCTCATAATACAACCATTGCAATCATTCATTATCTTGAAGATTATGCACCTCAAGTAATCTTTGCCAACTATCTTCAAATTCATCACGACTCAAGGAATCATATACACAGTGGTCTATATCACTCTTAATCGCCTCATATTGAGAATATCCTTTAAATTTCTCAAGAATTTTCTTCATTATATGCCATAAACAAAACCTATGTTTAGTTTCAGGAAATACTATTTCAATTGCCCTTTTCATAGCTTGGTCTTGATAAGTTACAATTGCTTTTGGAGCTCGGCTTGACATACACTTCATCCATGATTCAAACAACCAAACAAAAGTATCAACATTCTCGTTTGATATTAGACCACACCCAAGAAGTATTGATTGACCATGATGATTCACTCCTACAAATGAAGCAAATGGCATTTTATATGGATTTGTTAAGTATGTTGTATCAAATGTTATAACATCCCCAAAATAGTCACATGTGGCTCTACTTCTTGCTTCTGCCCAAAACACATTCCTCAATCGAGATCTATCATCCACATCTATTACATAATAAAACCGGTCATCCTTCTCTTGCATTCTAACAAAATAGTCACGAAGTGCTCTAGCACCTCCCAACCCAAGTTAAAGCCGCCTTACTTTGTCAACATGATTTCTACAGTCTTTCTCTCCAAATGGAAGCTTCTCAAATCCTCCTGCTTCAATAACAATAGATTTATAGTTTTTACTAATACGAATTCCAGCTTTATCATTTAATTCAAGCCTTCTTTTCACATAAGAATCCATCTATTTATGACATCTAAAATATCTAGCTTTTCCAAGACTTAAAGTATGGACATGGTCAAGCACAACAGTAGTCAATCTAAACTTTCCATTAGGACAAGTAGCATTAATCTTGGCCTTGCACCCGAGATTTTTTTTTTTTGGCCTCAGTTTAAGAGTATTAGTTGCCTTACTTTTTGCCTTGCCTTGATTAACACATGAAATAGTAAAATATTTTAAATTCCCATCACGTCCAAGTTTAGAGGTTCTCCTCGACACACCAAAACCTGCTTGTTTAGCATATTGCGTATAATATGCTCTAACTTCTACTTCTGAATTAAACATCATCCCAACCTTTGGTTCTAAAACAATTTCATTTTCATCTAAAATCTTGTTGATCTCATGCTCATTTTCCTCAATCTTTTCAATCTCTAACTTTTGCTCATTTTCTTCCTCATCAATGACAATTTCTTCATCTGAAGACATGTAGTCTTCATTGTTTGACAATCACATGATTGTTTCCATTAAAAATACTATTCAATTATCTAGTAAAAAATATAAAAGTTTAAACCATTTAGAAGTCGAAAATACAAAACTTTAAAAATAAAATTGTCATATGGGAATGCAACACCGTAGTCGAGCATAAAATAATCCAATAAAATTAAAAAATTCTGTCATATAAACTTTAAAAATTCTGTCATATGGGATTGCAACACCGTAGTCAAGCATAAAATAATCCCATAACATTTGAATCCCCTTTCAATGCTTTCATTACTTCTTTGGTTGAATCAAGAAAAAACAGCAATTTCTTATTAATCTAGAGCTTGAATTACATTATAGAAAACAACAAACTTATTCATTGAATGTGAATGAATAATCACTAATAACACTTGCAATAAGTTCACTTCTGAATCTCTTTGAGTGACGGAATTATATGCTTACCTACCAACCAAATTTATTTGTAATCATATCATATGATAAGTATAAAATTGTAACACTCACTGACGGAAGGGAGTGAAGTGACGTTTCAATCAGGCCCGTCAGCCTCACTATTGTCTATAGGCAATAGTGACGGTAGGGAATCAGCTTTAGGGTGACAGGGTAAACCCGTTGACATTGGAAAGTTGACGGGTCGAGGCTGTAGGAGATGCGCAAAGCTAATGGTTCCGACATAACCTTGACTTGGCTTCCACGCATGGGTATATAAGGAAATATCTTGCACATCATGCTCAATGTTGGACTCCTACAAGGAAAGAATTTCACAAAATACGCTCACAAAGACTCCTATAAGGAAAAGACTTCTACAACAAGAAAAAGAGGTTAACCCTCTACTACTATAAAAGCCCTAATACCCTCACTAGCCAATGTACGCATAATTTACCCTTTTCTAGCACTCTAGAGTTGTGAGAAGTTCTAACTTAACCTTCGGAGGGTATTTGGCCGGTACCACACTGGTGCTCTCTGCGAGGTCTTCTCTTTTTATTATGCAGGTGCTATTTTGAGTGTGCAAGTATCGTGTGGCTCACTGGTGACTTTTTTTGGCATCATCAGTTGGTGCCATCTGTGGCAATCTATATTCACTTGTAAGCCATACAAATGCTTCCCGGACAAAGAGTTGCATGGTACTTACCTGCTTGATGGTAACCACCAACAACGTTCAGGGAGACGAACCACGACCCACCGCCCTGGAGAAACAGGTCCAAACCCTCATAGCAGCGGTGGAATGCCTTACCAAACAAAACGAAGTCCTAGAGGAACAGCTAAGGTAGAAGAATGCAGCCTTGGGTATCTAAGAGGAAGACCAAGAAGGTACCAGTGCCGAACGACAAGACCGAGAGGGACTGGAGGGCAGTAACGCCCTAAGCAGACCGGAGCGACAAAATATAAGCCTCCCATCCCTCACGGATATGACTCCACCACCTGTTGTCGCGGAGATATAGGCGATAAAGGAACAGATGGAAGTTATGATGAATGCCCTAAAGGGACGGGTGTCTAGCGACCTTGACAATCTGGTCAACCGTACTGACTCGCTGTTCACCACGGCCGTCAACGCCTTCCCTCTTTCGCATAAGTTTCGCATGCCACAGATCGACAGCTATGACGGAGTGAAGGACCTTTTGGACCACTTGGAAACCTTCAAAACCTTGATGCACCTTCAAGGAGTAGCAGATGAAATCATATGCAGGGCCTTCCCTACGACGCTGAAGGGTGTGGTAAGAATTTGGTTCAGCCGATTGACGCCTAACTCCACCAACACTTTTAAGGAGCTAAGTGCTCAGTTTACTGCTCACTGCATCGGGGGACATAGGTATAAGAAGTCTACGGCTTGCTTGATGAGCATCAAACAGCGAGAGGACGAGACGCTGAGATCCTACATATCTCGCTTCAATAGGAAGCACTCTCGATCGACGAAGCCAACGACAAGATACTTGTAGCGGCCTTCACGAATGGGCTGCGGAAGGGTAAGTTTTTGTTCTCCCTATACAAAAACGACCCGAAGACCATGACAGAAGTACTTTACAGGGCCACCAAGTACATAAATGCTGAAGATGCGCTGCTAGCTCGGGAGGAAAAGCCCAAGAAAAAGGAGAGACAGGTGAACACATGACAAGACTAAGGGCGGAAGAAGGCAAGAACAGGAGACCAAAGGGATGAAAGGTGCTCTAAGCCTTCGGGAGGAAGGTTCACAAGTTTCACCCCACTAACTGCCCCGATAGACCAAGTCCTAATGCAAATCAAGGACGAGGAGGCCCTGACCTACCCCAAAAAGCTGAAGGGAGATCCCAACAGGCGATCGATGGACAAATATTGCCGCTTCCACCGTGACCACGGTCATGACACATCCGATTGTTATGACTTAAAGCAGCAGATCGAGGCCCTTATCAAGCAAGGAAAATTGCAGAAGTTCGTTAGGAAGGAGAGAACTGATCCACCCCCTCAAGAGTAGCACCCCCAATGGGATAATGAACATCCAAGACCCCTGAAGGGGACATAAGGATGATCGTAGGGGGAACAGTGACCACTGGGTCGTTCAAAAAGGCCCGCAAAACTTACCTTAGGATGGTCCAGAATGTTCAGCTGACGGGTTCCGTACCAAAGATGGCACAAAAAGAAGGCCTCATTATCGGGTTCTCGGAAGAAGATGCGTGACGTCTTCACCACCCGCACGACGATACGCTTGTCGTCAGCATACGAGTAGGAGACTACAACATGCACTATGTGTTGGTCGACAATGGCAACTTGGCAGATATCCTATACTACCCGACGCTCCAGCAGATGGGAATTGACAGAGAACGATTGATTCCGACGAACGCCCCACTCGTCGGTTTTGGAGGAACAAGGGTATTCCCCCTAGGCGCGGTCACATTATCTGTAATGGTAGGCGACTACCCTCAACAAATTACCAAGGATGTAACATTCCTAGTGGTCGACTATTCGTCCGCCTACAATGCTATCCTCGGACGACCCACCCTCAATTCGTGGAAGGCCGTAACTTCAACCTACCACCTAATGATTAAGTTTCCTACCGACTATGGAATGGGAGAGCTACGCGGAAATCAGGTGGCCACACGTGAATGCTATGTGGCCATGATGGAAATGGATGACCACCTCCAAGCCATGAACATAAAAGAACACCGGATGGCGACGAAGCCCGTAGAGACGCTTGAAGAGGTGATTCTTGACGACTCAAAACTTGACCAAACAACCAAAATTGGAACCCTCGCTAATCCTACGGTTTGCCAAACGCTCACAACTTTTCTTAGAAATAATCGGGATGTATTCGCTTGGTGCCATGAGGACATGCCAGGGATAAACCCTTCAGTCATGGTACATAGGATGAATGTGTCGCCCTCCTTTCCACCCGTTCGACAAAAGAAGCGGGTGTTCGCCCCGGAGCGAGATCAGGCCATAGCGGAAGAGGTCCGCAAACTGCAGGAGGCGAGCTTCATTAAAGAGGTTTACTACCCCGACTGGCTGGCAAACGTAGTGATGGTTAAAAAAGCTAGCGGAAAGTGAAGGATGTGCGTGGACTTCACCGACCTAAACAAAGCATGCCCCAAAGACAGCTATCCCCTCTCGCGGGTCGACGTTCTAGTAGACTCTAAGGCTCAGCATCAGCTGTAAAGCTTTATGGACGCTTTCTCAAGTTACAACCAAATCCAAATGCACGAAGATGATCAAGAGAAAACTTCGTTCGTGACTAGCCAAGGCTTATTCTGTTATAAAGTGATGCCATTCGGCCTAAAAAATGCGGGTGCAACGTATCAGAGGCTTATGAACAAGATGTTCGCACAGCAAATCGGGAGAAATGTCCAAGTCTACGTTGATGACATGCTAGTAAAAAGCCAAAGGGAGGAAGACCTCAGGGAAACATTCAAAACCCTTCGCTCTTACAACATGAAGCTCAATCCAGGAAAATGCGCCTCCGGAGTGACGGTAGGAAAATTCCTGAGATTCATGGTGTCTCAAAGGGGCATCGAGGCCAACCCGGACAAGATCCGGGCCATAATGGAGATGGCACCCCCAAGAAATGTAAAGGAAGTACAAAGCCTCAACTGCAAAATAGCAGCACTGAATAAATTGGTGTTGAGGGCAACAGATAAGTGTTTACCCTTCTTCTGCACGTTGAAGAAATCTTTCGAGTGGACTGTCGAGTGTCAGCAGGCATTCGAGGAGTTAAAGGCTTATCTCTCTTCCCCGCCGCTGCTAAGTCCGTTGCAGCCAGGTAAAGAGCTTTTCCTCTATTTGGCCGTCTCCCCTGCCGCCTTGGTCAGAGAAGAAGAAATAGTGCAGAAGCCCGTGTATTACGCCAGCCGGGCGCTTCGCGGTGCCGAAGAAAGATACCCGCCCATGTAGAAACTTGCCTTTGCATTAGTTACGGCAGCCCGCAAACTCAAACCATACTTTCAAGCCCACACGGTGATCGTCCTAATCGACAAGCCCCTACGACGGGCGATGAGCAACCCTGAAGCTGCTGGTTGATTGGCGCTATGGGCCATAGAATTGAGCGAGTTTGACATCCAGTACCGCCCACGAACCGCCATCAAAGGACAGATCGTCGTAGACTTCATAGCAGAGTTCACCAATAACGAGGACAAGGGGGCAGAAGAATCTCCTTAGTGGAGTATACATACAAACGGATCATCTAACAAGCAGGCCGGGGGGGTAGGCGTCGTACTACTGTCACCCGAAGGAGACACGGTTGAATGTATGGTCCATCTTGACTTCCCCACCACCAACAATGAAGCAGAATATGAAGCACTAGTAGCAGGTCTCGATTTCGCCAAAGCAGCGGGAGCCGTGAGCGTAGTCATTTACTGCGACTCTCAGGTCGTTACTAAGTAAGTGAATGGAGACTATGAGTGCAAGGGCGAAAGGATGAAAAGGTATCTGGATCAAGTAAGAAGAAGAGTAGACGACCTAAAGGCCAAAATCATCCAAATCCCCAGAGGAGAGAATGAGCAAGCCGATTGTCTCGCCAAAGCCGCTTCAGCAGAACATATGATCACCCTTGGTAATGTACTCTCTTTTGTTCAGCTTTCTCTACTAATAGATTCCGACGACGTGTAGGAGATAGGTTCTGAAAGTAACTGGACTACACCGTTAGCTTCATACTTGAAGAATGGCATCTTGCCAGTCGGGAAAGAGGCCGCGAGAAAGCTGAAGGTCCGGGCAGCGAGATTTGTCTTAATAAAAGATGTCCTGTATAAAAGAGGCTTCTCCCATCCATATCTGAGGTGCTTAGGTATTGAAGAGGCAGACTACATCATGAGAGAGGTACATGAGGGGATTTGCGGAAACCATTCGGGGTCAAGATCATTAGTACACAAGCTAGTGCGAGTAGGGTACTATTGGCCCACCATGCAGAAGGACGCCGAGGTTTATGTCAAGACCTGCGACAAGTGCCAAAGGTTCAGCAATATTATTAGACAACTAACCGAAGAGTTGACCCCGATGACGGCCCCATGGCCGTTTACCCAGTGGGGATTAGCCATCATGGGACCATTCCCTACAGCAGTGCGACAGCTGAAGTTCCTGGTAGTGGGCATCGACTACTTTACAAAGTGGGTGGAAGCTGAAGCCTTGGCCACCATTACGGAAAAGAACGTGCGGAGTTTCGTTTGGAGATGCATCGTATGCAGGTTTGGCATCCCTAGAGTCTTAGTCTCAGATAACAGGAAGCAATTCGACAACGACTCCTTTCGGGACTTTTGCTCGCAATTAGGGATAAGAAACCACTACTCCTCCCCCGCCCACCCTCAGGCTAACGGATAGATTGAAGTCACGAACCGATCCTTGCTCAAGATTATCAAGACTCGGCTCAAGGGGGCAAAGGGTATATGGCCTGAAGAGTTGCCAAGCATACTATGGGCATACAGGACAACGGCAAGGACACCCACAAGAGAGACACCATTTCGGCTAACATATGGGAGTGAGGCAGTCATCCCAGCTGAGGTCGGACTCACAAGCTACAGGGTGCACAACCATGATGAGAGCAAGAACGACAAGGCCCTACGCCTACAGCTTGATCTAGTAGACGAAGTCAGGGCGACAGCAAAGCAAAGGCTCGCACGATACCAGGACCGCATGGCTAAGCATTACAATTCCCGGGTCCGACACAGAGACTTCCGGGTTGGAGATCTCATTCTAAGGAAAGTCATGGGTGCAGCAAGAGACCCTACCCAAGGGAAGCTCAGCCCCAATTGGGAAGGACTTTACCGAATCACGACATGGCAGAGGAAGGGCATTTACCACCTGGAGACGTTAGACGAACAGAAGCTGCCACATCCATGGAACACAGAGCACTTACGAAAGTACTACCAATAAAGATGACGACATGGAGAATGACGCCCCCTTTTTATTTACAGTTCACCGTAGCGAATTTTAGTTATACTCCTCAGTTTTATCATTTGCTTTAGTTTTTGCGACAATACCTTTTTTCCTTTTAAGCCCAAAGGGCATGATTTTTTCTTTTTAAGAACTACTTTTTCTATGAATGCATGGCAATAAGAGGAGTTTATTCAAAAATGACTGAAGTTTCTATTTACAAATTTATAGTTCACCAAAAGTGGACGACCCTAAGTCCACAAAATGTGGACGACTTTAAGTTCACAAAAGTGGACGATTTTAAGTTCACAAAAGGTGGACGATTTAAGTCCATAAAGTGGACGACTTTAAGTTCACAAATGTGGATGATTCACAAAAGGTGGATGATTCTAAGTCCATAAAGTGGACGACCTTAAGTTCACAAAAGTAGACGATTTTAAGTTCAAAAAAGGTGGACGATTCTAAGTCCGTAAAGTGGACGACCTTAAGTTCACAAAAGTGGACGATTTTAAGTTCACAAAAGTGGATGATTTTAAGTCCACAAAAGGTGGACGACTTTAAGTCCACAAAAGGTGGGCGACTTTAAGTGGACGATTTTAAGTTCACAAAAGGTGGATGATTCTAAGTCCATAAAGTGGACGACCTTAAAAAGTGGACGACTCTAAATCCATAACGTGGACGAGGCTATAAAGCTGACGGTCTCATCGAATGGATGAGATTATAAAAATGATAAGTCCCTAACATGGACGAGGCCATAAAGCTGACGGTCTCATCGAATGGATGAGATTATAAATAAAAATGACAAGTCCATAACGTGGACGAGGCCATAAAGCTGACGGGCTCATCAAATGGACGAGATCATAAAAATAACGAAGTCCATAACATGAACGAAGCTATAAAGCTGACGGGCTTATAAAAAATGGTGAGTTCATCAAGCCCATAAAGCGGACGAGGTCATAAGGTTAGCAAAATAATCAATGTCTAGAGGCAAAGCTCACGAAATCGACGAGTTTATCAAACTCAAAGGATAAGATAGGCGAGCTCAAAACTACAAAGAACATAAGTTGATTGCTCATAAGATGGACGAGCCTATGTGCTGACGGACTCATCATACCCTCAAAATAAACAAGTCCAACATTAATCCATAAAGTTGACGAGTTCGCCAAGACAGACGGGACTACAGGCCGACGAATTCATTCTAGGCATCCAACACAATGCATCAACAAATAAAAGACGAAAAACGACGGAAGTAACATACCATATAATAGGGTAAACTGTTTACAAATAAAAGCCCAAAAGCAAAGGGGAATTTAAACAATGTTTGCAAAATGAATGAAATACACAGAAAGCAAAATCAAGCAGCAGGAGCATTAGTAGGGTTCCCGTCGCCTTTTTTCCAAGAATGAGAATTTTCAACATCTATAGGCACAACTGGAGGGTTGGAAGCAGAAACATGAGGAGGATTGGTAGCAAGTTGGGCTAGAACGACGGCACCATCATCCTTGGGAGGAAGATTGGATTTAGGGGCGCCGTCACCTTCATTAACAACGACGTCACCAACAGGTGTCGTCGGCTCAAGATTATCCATTGTGATCCTAAATAGGTCCAACTCTGGGAAAGCTGACACAACTTGTTTGAGGCAATCTTCGAACCCAGTGCCATAATAGTCGACACAAGAGTCAATGAAAGATTGCGACACCTTAAATTTTTGGACAGTGTCAGTCCTTGCTGTCTTCACCTGTTTGCGCAAAGCCGTCACCTCTTCCTGAAGTTTCTCCTTCTGACGCTTTGCCCCTTCCAACTTCTTCCCCTTCGTCTTCAACTCACGGTTCAAATCTCGAAGGCCTTCCTTATACTGAGCCTGCTGATCCAACAAATTGGTGTTGTGCTTCCTAATCCGAGTGACGACATCCTCCTTGGCCACACACTGGTCCTGAAGTGCCTTAACACGTACCAAGGCCTATAAAGGATACGGTCATTAGCCAATAAACAAGGAATAAATGAGGTAAGATCTACCAAGGAAGCATGCTTACCCGGGTTAAGTCAAAAAGAGCTGACGCCCCCAATTCCTCTGTCCCTAGCTGAGCACAGGGATCTATGTCCGTCGGCTTTATAAGGGACTCTATTTCCTCGACAGTGTAATCCTTGTGGGTGAGCAAGCAACGGGGTCCTTAAGTGATAGGACCAGAGGAAGTCATCATCCCCTTCCCCGCACCACGAACTGGCTTGGAGGGTGACTTCTTCTTGGGGTGCACATCCCCGGTAGTGATGGCTACCTTTTTGGGGGAACGCTCATCCTTTTCATCACTCTTTCTTTTTGCCGAGCCTTTGGCGACGGTCTTAGGGGTTGACGAGGAAGTCCCATCCTTTCCTTGGGCCGCCTTCTCTTCCTCTTTCTTGTGGGCGGTAGCAGCCCTCACCCTTTGCCTAGTAGCCTCTATTTCTACAAAATTGATGTATGATTAGCGGATTAGACGGAAAGAATGAACTGACGAGGAAAATAGAGACTACTTACGGCGACGAGAAAGATTGTCTAATCTACGAGCTTCCTCCGTAGGTTCCGGACCCCCACAATAAACGTGCAAAGTGTTGAGTGTCATGAGATCCCGACACTTCCGCTCGTCCAAAGGAATCTCTGTTACCCGGCGAATGAAGTCTTCTTGCTCCTCTGAAATACAAGGACGAACGCTAGCTGTAAACAAGGGGGATAGACGGTGTTAGAAACTTAGAACAGGCAAACAAAGGAAGAAAAGCAAATGGGATTAACCTGAGTCTTTGACAAAAGCCCAAGTGTTGTCAAAGTAACCATGGGGCATCGTCTCCCATTCCTCCTGACGACATACCCAATTTGTCCCCTTGACAAAAAGTACCTACTTTTCCAGTTTCTGTTAGAATCTGGCATATCAAACACTAGTCTCAAGTCCCTTTCTCGGACGGCAAAATGATACGTCCCTTTAGAAGAGACGATGTGTTCGGGTCTGTAGCAATAGAAGAACTCATCCAACGAAAGATGACGGTTCCCTCCACTCAGACGACCCCATAGGATCTCAGCACCTATAAAGATCGTCCAGGCATTCGGAGCAATCTGGCTGACGAACAATCCCATGAAATCAGCCAACTGACGGTGCAAAGCCGTCAATGGTAGTCTAACCCCCACAGCAAACATAGCATCGTACATACTGACATCTGCCGTCCTCCTTGTATAGCATTGTTCGTTTTCTCTAGGTAGACGGATTGGGATATGGTCTTGGATTTGGTAACGGGTACGCAATTCCTTAAAGACCCTGTCACTCATTTTTGGTAGGAACTTATTGACAGCCCAATTCTCGGGAAGAATGAAGGGACGGTTGCCTCCAGGACTTCCTGAAGTCCCCTCACAGGATTCCTAATCACCTTCATCTCCACCTCCGTCACTATCCCTCTCCTCTTCTTCCTCCTCAGTCACCACTCCTTCCTCACCTTCCTCCCCATAACTTTCAACTTCCTCGTCAGGAGATTGGGTTGACATTTCTCTTTCTGATGACCAGGAAGAACCCTCGGACTCATAACCTTAACCAAATACCTCGTAATAGTTCGCTCCTTCGCGGACTAATGAGTTTTCACCCGACGCGTCACTTGACATCTGACTACCTACAGGTGACAGATTCATTCTAAGAACCTAAGATGACGGTCTCATTAGAAAGTTAATCAACTAAAATAAAAAACATACGTAGAAGAGGAAAGAACTTACCAGTATGACTTTTGAAGCAACGGATTCAAAGGCGACAGTAACAGCATAGGCGACGAAGTCAACAAACCAACAGGGTAAAAGCTGACGAGCCTTCTCTCAGGAAATCAGTGAGGATAAAATAGGAGAAATGAGGGGAAGAGGCGAGTTATATATATAGGGTGGGAGATGCACGGAAGACAAAGCGACGCCCTCGTCCAGAAACGGAACCAACCAAGATGCGCCATGTGTCCAAGCATTTAATGTTGGCGGCTCGAGGAATCGCTCCTAAATGGTTTTTCTTATTTCTTGGAAGGAGATTAGCATTGAAAATATAACTACATAACCCGTTAGCTTAATCTGACGGCACTATGGAGTAGGGGGCAGTTGATAAGTATAAAATTGTAACACTCACTGACGGAAGGGAGTGAAGTGATGTTTCAATCAGGCCCGTCAGCCTCACTATTGTCCATTGGCAATAGTGACGGTAGGGAATCAGCTTTAAGGCGACGGGGTAAACCCATTAACATTGGAAAGCTGACGGGTTGAGGCTGTAGGAGATGCGCAAAGCTGACGGTTCCGACATAACCTTGACTTGGCTTCCACGCATGGGTATATAAGGAAATATCTTGCGCATCACGCTCAGTGTTGGACTCCTACAAGGAAAGAATTCCACAAAATACGCTCAAAGACTCCTATAAGGAAAAGACTTCTACAGCAAGAAAAAGAGGTTAACCCTTTACTACTATAAAAGCCCCAATACCCTCACTAGCCAAGGTACGCATAATTTATCCCTTTCTAGCACTCTAGAGTTGTGAGAAGTTCTAACTTGACCTTCGGAGGGTATTTGGCCGGCACCACACCGGTGCTCTCTGCGAGGTCTTCTCTTTTTATTGCGCAGGTGCTATTTCGAGTGTGCAAGTATCGTGTGGCTCACTAGTGACTTTTTTCGGCATCATCGTCATATATATAATTTCCTTTGTTTCTATAGAATGAATACGTTTCGAATAGCAGAATGTTGGCCTGTTTGACTGTGAATGGTTTTCTTATCTAAAGCATTGCATATCTTTCTTATCTAAAATAGTTGAGGAATTGCCAAAAGTAAAAGAATTAGAAGCATTAGATACTGAAGTAGGAGCATCATTCTCATCAGATGTGATTGCAACACCGTTCTCAGTCATGGTTCTGGTGGCTTCTGCAACGATTCCGACGAGAAGTGTGGCAGCAGCATTAGTCGGCAAAAGGAAGCAGATTTCTTTAGCTTGAATGTGAGACCGAAGAGGAAGAGGAGATGCAGCGCCAGAACGTTTTGTGTTTTTTGCCGGAACATTTTGAATTTAGGATATTGTCAGCACTGATGAGGCAAGGAAGGAGGGAAAAGCCGTACATTTGAGGCAGAAAGGGAATCGTTGCAGAAGCTGATTTGGGTTTCGGTGGTGTTAGTCGGAGTGTGAGGCCTGGGTTTAGGAAGAGAGGGAGGCGCAGTCAGAGGGTTTAGAAGCAAAACAAATATGGGTTTCTTTTTTCTTTTATTAATTTATTTTGTTAGTATCTGATGTGGTATTTTAGTTTTTAAAAAGCTAAGGTGGAGCATGCTACATCAACAGTTTGTAAAATGTTTGTAGAAAAGTTTATGCCTATTGCATGAACTGGAATATATGGGTACAACCAATCTATCCTTTCTTAGTGTTGGTAATTGGAAATGCTTTATTTTTCCTTTTGCTTATTTTTTATTGTCAAATTGAAATGTGAAATTCATTGGAAGGTAGATCATTGGATTTCTCCAATATTTCAATCACAGTAAACGTTCTTATAAATAATTATAACCAATAAATACATATCCCTAGGTAAAATATGTATATATTTTATAATCTACGCGTGCGTTTGGAATTGCTTAAAAAGTCAGTTTTTTTTACTATGCAGCTTTGTTTTGGTACTATTTATGAGTCTCATTGCACTTTTTTGTACTATTCATGACCCTACTTTACTATTCAGCTACTTTTTAGCTTTATCTATAGTACTTTCAGCAAAAACTTTTCAATCTCAACTAAATAAGTTGTTCTTAAACAGATACGCACCAATATATTTTATCATCTAGATTAATTGTTATTGTCATTCAACTAATATATTTGAAAGACTCATCTTGTTGATATTGTCTAACTTCCGTCTAAGCTAAGTGGCTTGGCCACCAAACAATACCATGACCATGCAAAATGCGTTTCGTTTCTGAGTTCTAACCCAAAATATTGTTTTTATTTAGTCAAAATAATGCATGCATTTTGAGAAAGTAATACAATTTGGTATTATGAATACTTGCGAGAATGTTCAAGTTGAGATGTTTCCCATCAAAATCTTAGGTATCAAAATTTCATGAGGAAAACTAAGAGTCTGGCACTTCGGTTTTACACTATATTAGAGCTAACCTGCACTATGCATGGAATAGTTGGATAAAAATCACATATTTATTTTTCTCACAGGTACAATGCTCATGATATATTGATATATAGTCAAGCATGAATAGTAGTTGCTAACCCGTTCTATGCATGGAATAGTTGGATAAAAATCACATATTTATTTTTCTCGAAGGTACAATTCCCATGATATACAGTCAAGCATGAAATACAATTAGGGAATGATCATTAATCAACCCCGTATTCATCTAAAAAGTAATTTAGTTAATAAATGAAAGATAACATTTGTATAAGGGGATCTAAATGCATTAAAAGGCTATTAGAAAAATGGACCAAAAGTTGTACAGACCCCAAAATGAAAGGATTTTCAAAATCTAATCCAAACATCTTTCTAGAATCTTATCTATTCTTTTTAAACCTAGATCTCAGAAAAGCAAGAAGTAAATAAGTGATTGAACAAAAACATACAAGTTCAATTTAATTGTGAATCAACCTCACTACACAAATCCACTCCCACTCCAATGTATTATTCAAATAATTCACCTTGCTTTTCAAACATTATTGCATCCATTATCTCAATAATTACAAGCAAACACTATTGCCACATCTATCTCTAATTCTCTAGGCATGTAATCTGCATAAAATCCAAATGCAACCACATGAGCTATTGATAGGCCACAAACTGAATTGACCCATTGTGATAGAAATTAATTAATTAATTAGCCAAGTTATTAATTAATCAATTTATCATGTAAAGGCATGGTAGCACAAACAAATCACCAATAAACTAATTATGCAGCGGAAAATAAATAACACAGTGATTTGTTTACGAATGGGGAAAACCTAACGGCAAAAACCCCACCGGGTGATTTTCAGGTCACCACTCCCGAAACTCTACTATTATCATAACAAGCAATTACAAGTAAAGGAATCCCAAGTACCTTACCAACCTACAGTTGAACGCTTACCCCAATACTCAATTGGACTTGTTCTATAGTGACAGTTCCCCTTTTTTGATGCACGGCTCCCAAGTACGTGACTAACCAATGCGCAGATCCCAGTACGCGACTTCAATCACCAACTAAGAAGGTTGTTGGCTGCAAAGTTCTTCAGTTCATCCACACGATGAAGATCAAGAAGATGCTTGGTTATAAAACCCTATGGTGCAAATACACAGCAAATTCTTCAAGAGAAAGAGATGAACAAGGGCAAGAACTTTGTCTCCGGTCACAATTTGCTTGAACAAGGTTTGCTCAATACTTGTGCAACTTGTGAACTCTTTGACGTCCCTTAAAACAATCCTTTTATATGTTTAGGGTTAGGAGAAAAGAAGGCCCAAACACATAATCACGGATCCTAAGAAAATTAGATCAGAATTTTGAAATTCATAAACCTCGACAGATAGGAGGTGTCGAGTAGCTGTCGAGAAGGTGTCGAGCACACAGGGCTGAAACAGCTTTCTTAAGCTCGATAGATGCAGCTGTCAAGCCAGCTGTCGAGCTTTAGTAACTTTGTACTTACAGCTTGTTTTCTTGGACAGACTTGAAGGCTTTAACACTTGATCTTGAAACACAGTTTCTTGAAGCATTAAACACATCCTAGATCTACCCAAATACAAGTAAAGTGCGTTTTGTCAAAGGATAAGCCAATTACATAAAATCATGACATATGTTCCTAACAAGTGAAACACATATGTCCTAACAATCTCCCCCTTTAGCAATCCGTGACAAAACCACAACAAACAAATGAACATATGAGAGAAGTCATAAATCACTCAACTCATACTCACTTGTTGAATACACTAAAATCTATCCTAACACAAACTCTTGAAAAGCTTTGCAAGAAGAGAGTTTAGGGCAAGTAGATTTTGACAACCTGTATTTCTGAAACACTTTAAACAAAACTCATCAAGGCATTTTTGTGTATTACAGAAATAATAGATTGCATTAAAATATAAGAAGCATGTGTATAAAGAGAGAAAAGAAACAACACATGAAGAGGTAGGTGAAAGAAACAACATACATCATCATATAAAGAGATAAGTCCAATGTATGTCATAAATATGGTCAAAAGACCTAATTTACAAGAACAATGTATCTAAAAAGAAAGAAAAGAAAAGAAAAGATACATAATATCCTCAACACTCCCCCTAACAAAAAAACTATACTAACTCTCCTCCTAAGAGTGACTACTCTCATATCCAAAACTACTTCCCCTTTTTGTCACGAGTGACAAAGGGTAAGAGTGTTAAGTAGACATCTCATCAGTAGAGCTAGCATCTCCATCATCATCATCCGAAGCATCATCATCAACATCATTATCATCCTCAGAATCAGAAGCCACTAGAGGAGGTGATGGAGGAGAAGCCTCACAAGCAAAGCCACCTATGGACGCCTGTCGCCGTGCAATACGACCGACACGAACGTTCACCTGATACAATTCCATAGAGAGTGTATCAAGGCGAGCATCCATGCGCTGCAGCTGCGCCATGATGTCTCCTAGTGACACATCGCTCGTAGAAGAGAAGGGAGCGGATGTGGATGGAGTAGATCGAGATGGAGCTGAACGGGAGGGAGGAGCTGCTGAATCCGTCTGTCGCGACCTAAACTGCGCCTCACTACGTTTTACGGTAGCGGCATCTATGGCACACATAAAGGTGAAATGGTCGAAAGAGGGAAAAGGAACAGAAAAATGGCGTAGAATCCTCGTGATAGCGGAAGGAAAGATGAGCTTGTCACGGGACGCCGAATCTAGATGAACATCTATAATAGAAAGAATGAAATGAGAAGGAAAATCTATAGGAAGATGCTCAAGGAAAGACAACAAAAATCGAGCACGAGGCTCTGTGATGGAGTTGTAGTAAGAGAGTGGAAAGAGTACAAAGGTCATCACCATGTTCAAAAATCTAGGACCTTTAGCAAAGGCCTTACATGGTGTAAACTAACGCTCACCCCAATCAGAAGGGCGCTCACAAAAAGCAGAAATAAGCTCATCTTTGGACACAGTCCGTAGACGCTCACAACTAGGATAGTCAGGAAACTCTATCCTGGGAACCCGAAGCACATCTGCAATAAGTTGCGGTGTGACATGAATGCTAACACCCCTAACACGAGTGAAGAAGTAGGGGAAAGATCGGTCAATCCTGTGCATGTTGGAGTAGAACTCCTGAATAAGCACGATAGGACAAGTGACGGGCTCATCACAAAGAGACTGCCATTCCCGACTGTGAATAACATCGGGAAGGTCGATGTCGCCAAAGTCTACCAAAATAACTTGGCATTCCGAATGAACACCTCGTTTAGAAAAGTTCTCCGAGAATGCCTTGTGAGCATCATCCTCACGGAACCGAAGAGATAAGGGGGTAGAATCTGAAGAGGAAGAGGATGCCTTGGAACGGAGAGGGTTTCGGGACGGAGTGGATTTACGTTTCGGTGCCATAGACACTACTAACGTAACCAACAGCAAAGGGAGAAAGAATAAGAGACAATCAGAAAAGTCCCAAAACAATTCATAATATTAAGAATATGTGAAAAGAAGTACGTATGCATGGAGAATGCATGAGCATGTGACATGCAAAAGTAATTGCATCATGGGCTCAGCCCAATCCAATCCTACTAGCACACAAACATATAACACACATCTAAATGCATGAAAATATGGTTATAATGCTAATGTGATGCAATGCATGAGATTTCAAACTCATATAAGTGAAAACCCATTCCAAAATTTCAACAAAAACTCATCAATTTTGAAAAACCCCAAAATTTTTCAAAAACCTCAAAAACCTAGGTTTCAAATCATGAAATGCATGAAAATGTAAGAGAATCGAAGCTTACCAAGTGAAGAAAACTTGAAAAAGCTTAAAGAAACCTTGAGAAAGAAGTTTGGAGTGAGATGAGAGAGTTTGGGAGATGAATAGTAAGAGCAAACGAGAGAGAGATCGACAGAAAAGAGAAGCGGATCGCACGAGGAGCTTAAATAGAACCTCAGTAAATCTCGACAGATAGAGGTGTCGAGAGGTGTCAAACCATCTGTCGAGGTAGGTGTCGAGAAAACGGCCTTCGACAGAAGCAAGTGTCGAGAAGGTATCGAGGAACACAACATCAGACACAAGAAGTGAGGCTCAATCGATCCACCAGGTGTCGAGAAGCTATCGAGGTGGCAGGAGCTTTCTCGATCGATCCACCAGGTGTCGATGTGCTAGCGAGATTGCGATAAGAAAAAGCTGAAGAATCTCGACAGATAGCCAGCTATTGAGGAGGTATCGAGGAGGTGTCGAGCCTGTTTTTCAAAAACAGTTTTTCGAGGAGAGAAAAACACAGATATGAATGCAATCAAGGATGCAACTCAACCAATGATCCAATCAACATAATAAGCTCTCAAAATCATCTCTCAACAATAATTTTTAAGCACATGGATCCCAAAAACACACGCACACACTAAACAAGTCTAATCGATTTTATTTTTCAAAAAACAAGTTAAGACAGTTTAGTGAGCATACATTAACACATGTAAAACCTTGTGATGACCAAATCATATTGTACCTGCACATGTATCAAGAGTAGCAAAGACTATTGCGTGTCGTGTGTGAAAAACATTGCAAGATTGCATGAGTGTATACATGTTATGACGATTTGAGATATGAGAAGATCTCTTTAACTCACACACAATCATAACTGTTTGATGGGGATTATCACCTTTGAGGTACATCCTATAACTCCCACATCTCCTAGAAAACACACTTGCAATCATATTTAAAAGCATTTTTAATCTTTTTGCTTTTGATTTTTCTTTGCATATTTTTCTATTAAGCATATCATGCATAGGCATATAAGAGATAGAAAACAAATACCCAATTATGTTAAGCATTTGACATTCCAATTTTGCTATGCCTAAGCACACAAATGTCATTGACATTGCACTTTTGCTATGCCGAAGCATACAAGTGTCATTATGATTGGTGGGCAACAGTGGTGAGATAGTTATTTATGCCTTTCTCTTAGGATTTTCTAATCCTTCCCGTCAAAAAGAGTGATACGAGTGTTAAGTGCAAGAGACAACTTAATCTTACTCATCACAAACACGAGCCACAAAGCTCACTTGCTTAGTTGTGCATAGAGATGCTCATCTAAGCTATAAGAGATACAAAATTTAGAAAACTTTGTTTCAATTGCCATCCAAGGTACACAAGTACCAATGTACACAAAACACATTGTTTTTGTATTTTTCTGATTTTTCAAAATTTTTATTTTTATTTTTATTTTTATATGAAAAACAAAACAAAGCAAAACTGAAAAATAACCAAACAAAAACATGTTAAACAAAGCAAAGCATAGAAACTAGACTGACTCAAAACAGTAAAGCAAAATACACAAGTAATGCAAAAAAAAAAAAAAAAAAAAAAAAATACAAGAAGAGAGAAGAAAGTGATAGAATCACTGGGAGCCATTTTCCTTCCACACACTGGAAGAACCTTTCCTTTGATTAAACCCTTGAACCGGCGGTGAGGGGGAAGAATTGAAACCATTCAAGTTCGAAAGGAACATAAGGGCTTTGAGAAGATCTCCAAGAGGAGCAAGAGAGAATTGAAGCTGATTTTGGCTTCCAAATGCTATCATGCCGTTGCTCTGTTGAGTGGCAAGCCACTTATAGCAATTTGGTCGAGTATGACCGGCAGCTCCACAATGATGACAGAGATGCTGCTTCTTTTGTTTAGGCTTATGAGAGTTAGCCCTTTTAGCCCTAGGGTTCTTAGCTTCTTTCTTATCTTGCTTAGGGGGTGCTCCTAAGATAGATTTATTTTTGTCTAAGTTCTTACTAGCTAAAACAATTTTAACATCATTGTTCTCAATTTCAACATTATTAGCAGGAGGAACAAAAACAGTAGAACTAGTAGAAGCAATATTAAAGGAAGAAAGATCATACCCTAAACCCGTTTGATCAGAAGCAGATTTTTGAAGATTGAGCATCTCATCAAGCTTTGCACTTGAAGTTCTCTCCAATTGAGCTCTGACTTGAAACAACTCTACTTCAAGCTTCTTGGTCTTCTCAGCCAAGAAATTGTTTCAAATCTCAGTGCTTTAATAGTCTGATTAGTCTCATCAAACTTTGTGGAAAGCTCTTCACGATCAAGTTCCACATCACTGAGCTTCTTGGTGGCCAGCCTATAAAGTTTCTCATGTTTTTCTGAAACTTTGTACAATTTTTCATAGGCTGTATGGATATCATCTTGATCATCCATCTTCTCAAAATTGGACTCCACCAAGTCCTCTTCATCCACATCTTCTACAATCCCTTCAGTAGGATCTACAGAGGCAGTGAAGGCATTCAAGATTCCGTCATCCTCATTGTCGGAATCATCCTCAGGCTCGGTGTTGCTCAAGGTAGTAGCAAGAGCCTTGCTTTTCCCAATGCTCTTGAGATATGTAGGACACTCATGTTTCATGTGACCGAAACCTTGACACCCAAAACACTTAGGTCCTGTAGGGACAGTGTACTGACCACCTTCCTTAGCATCCTTCTTCCCTTTGTCTTGGCCCTTAAACTGAGAAGAACTAGATTGCCTGCGGTCCTTGTCGAAGCCCTTTCCATTTGCGTTCTTCATAAACTTTTTGAACTGCCTGGTGATGTAGGACTTCATCTTGGAATCTTCATCATCTGAAGACTCATCTGTCTCACTGTTCTTGGCCTTTAGTGCCATGCTCTTGCTCTTGCCTGACTTACCAATCCTTGTTAACCCTAGTTCATAAGTCTGTAGATTACCAACCAGCTCTGTCAAAGGAATCTTGTCAATATCCTTTGATTCCTCGATTGCCATAATCTTGGCATGAAATCTCTCAGGCAGAGATCTGAGCATTTTCCTCACAGTCTTGGGTTCAGGAATGGTTTCTCCAATATTAAACGCTGAGTTCACTATATCTTTAAGCTTGGCATAGAACTTGTCAAATGACTCATCCTCCTCTATCTTTATTTCTTCAAAACTTGTAGTGAGCCTCTGAAGCTTTGAATCTTTGACAGCCTTTGTACCTTCATAGGTTGTCTGGAGAATGGTTCATGCCTCCTTGGCAGTTTCAGTAGAGGATATCTTCTTAAACTCCTCATTGGTGACTGCACTGAATAGAGCATTCAATGCCCTGCTGTTGAAGTTTACCGCCTTGATCTTAGCATCATCCCAATTAGCTGGCGCTTCTGTAGGCTTAGTCCAACCTATCTCTACAGCTTGCCACACCTTCTCATCTAAAGACTGCAAGAAAGCTCTCATGTGTACTTTCCAGTATGCATAGTTAGTGCCATCAAATAAAGGAGGTATAATTAATGATTGTCCTCTATCCATGACAAATAGGGGTCAATGGATCAAACACAGCAAAGATTAAAACCTAATTAGAGTGTGCCCGCTCTGGTACCACTTGATAGGCCACAAACTGAATTGACCCATTGTGATAGAAATTAATTAGCCAAGTTATTAATTAATCAATTTATCATGCAAACGCATGGTAGCACAAACAAATCACCAATAAACTAATTATGCAGCGGAAAATAAATAACACGGTAATTTGTTTACGAATGGGGAAAACCTAACGGCAAAAACCCCACCGGGTGATTTTCAGGTCACCACTCCCGAAACTCCACTATTATCACAACAAGCAGTTACAAGTAAAGGAATCCCAAGTACCTTGCCAACCTACAGTTGAACCCTTATCCCAATATCCAATTGGACTTGTTCTGTAGCGACAGTTCCCCTCTTTTGATGCACGGCTCCCAAGTACGTGACTAACCAATGCGCGGATCCTAGTACGCGACTTCAATCACCAACTAAGAAGGTTGTTGGCTGCAAAATTCTTCAGTTCATCCACACGATGAAGATCAAGAAGATGCTTGGTTACAAAACCCTATGGTGCAAATACACAGCAACTTCTTCAAGAGAAAGAGATGAACAAGGGCAAGAACTTTGTCTCCGGTCACAATTTGCTTGAACAAGGTTTGCTCAATGCTTGTACAACTTGTGAACTCTTTGACGGCCCTTAAAATAATCCTTTTATATGTTTAGGGTTAGGAGAAAAGAAGGCCCAAACACATAATCACGGATCTCAAGAAAATCATATCAGAATTCTGAAATTCATAAACCTCGACAGATAGGAGGTGTCAAGTAGCAGTCGAGAAGGTGTTGAGCACACGGGGCTGAAACAGCTTTCTTAAGCTCTATAGATATAGCTGTCGAGCTTTAGTAACTTTACACTTTCAGCTTGTTTTCTTGGACAGACTTGAAGGCTTTAATACTTGATCTTGAAACACAGTTTCTTAAAGCATTAAACACACCCTAGATCTACCCAAATATAAGTAAAGTGCGTTTTGTCAAAGGATAAGCCAATTACATAAAATCATGACATATGTTCCTAACAAGTGAAACACATATGTCCTAACAGCTATCAAAGTTGCTCAATGCTTTGAGAGCATTCCACTTGATAGTCTTGACCTAAGCATCCTCCTTCTAGAATCTCATTTCTTTTTCTTTTCTTTTTTTTTCTTTTTTTTTTTTTAACTTTTTTTTATGAACTTGCACGTTAGCAATTTTAAATTAGAAAGTTTCAGCAAGTGATTTCGAGTAAAAAGCACATTTGCACAAAATCACAACTTAACTCACCCTACACCCAATAGTTAAGTTAGAATGTAGAATACAAAGAAGAAAAAAGAAAGAAAGAGTCTAGACTTTCTTGGATTTCAGCATTTTATAGCATTGCACATCGTTAACCACCATTACCATGAGATTTTAATTCAACGAAGCAATGTGAAAAAGAATTGGAGGGCACCACAATGATGTAAATTATAATCAATTACAGCAAACTTAATCTAAAAGCTCAATCTTATAACCAAACAAAACAAAAACAAAATCAATGCCTAAAACTGTAAATAGAATTAAAATTAAATTGAGCATCAATCATCACATGCAAAGCATCAAAAAGATTAAAGAGCCGAATTGATTGCCTTTTTTCATATAAGCAAAATTGCTATTTCTCTTTTTAGAAAACCCCTGCATGACCTAAAGTTTTAGGGTATTTTAATGAAAGGAAAAAAAAAGCCCCAATTTTTATTTAGATTCAACTGCATGTTAGGATGATATTCTTCTTAGTAATACCATGCTGTAGAATTCTGTCAAAAAAATTCACACGAATACACACACACACTTACCAACCAAGTTGCAAAAATCAGTAAACTCAATCAAACACATTTGGTTCAAGTATTTCTTCAAACACTTTGAAAAAAAAAAAAAAAAGAGTTCATAACTATTAAGAAATCAAAGAAAATAATAATCAGTCATTAAACCAAAGAATAAAAAAAAATAAGTTCATAAGAAATGGCATTAGGGTTATATTTTTGGGTTCTAAAGTCCTCAACAACAAAATAAGCCACTGCATTGGGTTCTAAAGTCTTCTCACTCTGTATCACTACCATTTCCTAGTGAAAGATCCTATGAAATTTGGAAGCTGTCAACAGCATTAAATAGAAAATACGAAAACATATGTCATCAAAATTGTGGTGGAACATACTTTTGGGTATGAAGTTTTATGATAAACATAGTCAAACCATGCTTTGAAATCTGCCAACTCAATATCTGCATCTTCTAACATAGAAGAAAAAGAAGAGTACATGGAGCATGCTTAAAACAATTGTAAATATGAATCTCAAACCCCAGATACAGTATACTACCTAAAACATAACATGTATCAAAATTCATCATCTACCACTATAAATTGAAGCAGAAAGATCACTCCTATAAATAAATGGTTTTTAACCATCATAACATAATGAAAATGATAAATGCAAGAGTCTATAGAATTAAATATAGGAATGTAATGGAGACAATAGTGTAAACTGTGAATCAAAATTTGAAGTAAATTTACATATGGTTTATCATATTTGTGGTTTTCTTACTAAGTCCTAGAAATACCCATTGAGAAGCTTCAAACCGGGCAAAAAAAGAATCCTTACACAAACCTATTCTTTTAAAGGCATAGATAATAGGTCATACAAGATCAATTGATTTGTGGTAAATTATGATGAAATAAGCTTCAAGGCCCTAATATTTATAAACCACTTAAGTCAGAAAGTAAATTCCCAAGGTCATAATCTATTTATTCTAAAGACAACCACACACAAATACAATTAAATGCTAATAGTTCTATATAAACACAAAATTAAAACTAAAAGAAATCAACAATGGCCTCTTCAAAACCCAAAAATTCCCAAAAAGCCTAATTTTGAATTCAACAAATAAAACTTGAAAGAGGAAGAAGAAGAATAAGACATATTGGAAGAATTTCTTACCCCAAAAGTCTCAGGCGCAAGTTCGTGTTGTCTTTCAACCATGCCTCTTGCTTTTGCACATCCTTTCAAAATTTACTCTAACTTGAAACGCCTAAGAAATCCCAACTAAAATGAAAATATCACCCATTGAAAAGCCTTGAAAACACCCAAACTTTATACATATACATAGAGAAAAAGACAACTTTACACACATACATACTCATATACACGGAGAAAGACAGAGACCTTGCAGGCAATGTAGATGGGGTTGGCCTATGTTCACAAAAGATACCAATTTTTTTTTCTTTCTTTCAAACATTACCCCAACAAAAACATGAGAGTGAAAATTATAAAGAGACAAAGTGAGAAAACTGGGGAATCTGTTGGACAAAATACTGTTTTGATTAGCATACTGCAACCTCTGAATGTTTTATCCAAGAACTTGAGTTTCAATTAAGCATGCTAAAGGATGGTGGTTAACTCTAGATAGTTTATCAGAGTTTTAGTTGGCTTCTCAGATAACAAAATTGGATTGCAAAGATAACTCATTATTTTCAGCAACTTCATGAAATTCAAACAGCAACAAAAGAGACAAACCTTTGATTTTATAATAAATTTATGGTATGCAACCCATAGTTGCTCTTAGAAGACATGTTCACCAGGGTTAAGTGCAATTGCATCAATTATTGAAGGGAATATGATATTTCTTAATAATTATCCCTTTGATAAGCTCCACACCTGGGAATAGGTACATCATATAAGTTATATACTGAAACAAATTTCTATTAGGTTCTAAGACTTTAGGAACTAATGTATTAGAACTTCAATTTGTATATGTTAGCAAACCATGATCAAAACATTTAGTCTAGGTTTAGACTTGCTCAAAGTTTGGTTTAAATTAAGTTCGGAATTGAGTAATTGCAGGAAATTACTATTCGATTTCTGCAAGGCTCGATCGATCGAAAGTCGTAGATCAGCAAACGTAAAAAGGCCATAACTTATCCGTTTGAAGCCCAAATCGCGGTCCCTTTTTTTCAGCATTTAAAGGACATCATAAGCTAACCCTAGGTAGGGTTTTCAAGGCTTTTCAGAGAGAGAAGAGTGTGCCTCTTTTGTATCTAGGGTTTTGTACCCAAAAAGCTCTCTCAAGTCTTCTACCGGTGTTATTCCTTGAAGAATCTCAAGATCCGGTGTTGTAGAAGTTGCTGCCTTCTCTAGTCATTAAAGGTGCTGTGATCTAAACCTTCAAGAGTGGTCTTGGAGTCACAAATAGAAGAGTTTGTGTTTTTTATCACAAGTGTGGGTGCTTGTGTTGCAAAGGCCAAGGAAAGAAGTAGTCCGTGGACTCGGAGCTACCATGGGGTCGTGGTAGTAAGTTTTCTACTCAAGGTAGCAATAGGATGTTAGTGGTCTAAGTTCTATTGTACAAACTTCAATTCTTTCTAGTGGATTTGTTTTTTACCTTGAGGATAGCTAGGTTAAATCCTTCCCAGGTTTTTTACCGGTTTGGTTTTCCTGGGTCATCATATCATTGTGTTCTTTATTTTTCCGTTGCTTTGCATGATATGGTTGTTTTGTTTTAACCTAGATCTGAATAATAAACCTAAGTATTCACTTGGTTAATTAATTATGTTAAACAACTTGTAGTTTACAGGGGTCTAAAAACATACAAGTGGTATCAAAGCAGGTTAGCTCTTGTGTTTTTAGATCTTTTGATCTAAGAGTTGATCCTTGATCCCTGTTATCATGGATAATTTTAAGTGTCTTACTTTTTTGGATTGTGATGTTTTGAATAAAAATGACACTATTGTTTCAGTTGATCTTTTTGAGGCTTGTGAAAGGACTTTGTAGGATTTCAGTCTTTCTCAGAAGATTGGTGTAATTCCTCAAATACACTATGCTTCTCATGGATTTTCATCTACAAAGCCAAAGACTCGTGCTATATGGGTGAGAAAAGACTTGCTAAGGTGAGTGTTGTTTATTTGTCCCTGATTTAATTCTTTCAATTGTTTGTGGACATGTTTTGTTTCTGTTTTTGGTTGTTTTGTTTTTTTAGGTTGTTTTTTATTAAAAAAAATCCAAAAACATTGAAAATTTTCAAAAAGACAAAAGTATTTTATTTTGTGTCTAGTTTTATTTTTCTTGAGGATTACATGAATTATAATATATTTCTCTTGATTTAGAACATGCTTGACATTGTGGAGAAACTTGAATAGTATGTGTTGTATAAGTGCTAAGCTATTTATGATTTTGTATGAGTATGTACTAGTTTGTACATGTATTCTTGGGTTAATTAAGAAATTGATATTTCTTGTTTGTGTACCCTCTATAGCTTAGTTTAGCACTGTCATGCATTGTTTTTGTATTTTAATCATTTAGCATAATGTGTGCTTTTTGTTTTTGGTCATAATTTTTTTTAAACCAAAAAGATTTTTGTGTTTTGTATTACATATCATGGATGTGTAATTGACGTTGGCCTATTATCTTTACATAACATGCTTATGTCCCTTGTTTAGCTTGGATGAGCTTATTTTTCTGCACTTTGCTAGTTTTAGCTATGTAGTGCATATTGTGTGAGAGTTGTTTATAGTTTTTGATCACTTGATCTTGATCTTGAAGTCACATGCTTTTGATTGTTGGACTTGAACTTAATGAGAAAGGCATAAATAACCATCTCACCACTGTTTACTAGCCAATCATGAATACCTTAGTGCATATGGTATGATTTTGTGCTCGAGAAAGTGTAGCACATGCACAAAAAGAACATAAGGTGTAGCCTCGGATTAATAATAAAATTGGTGTGTACATTATGTGGCTATAATAAAGATTACACAAAGAAATAAAATTGGTGCGTACATTATGTGGCTAAAAATAAAAATTTCACAATGAAATAAAAATGGTATGTACATTATGAGGCAAAACAAGAAACTTGCATGATTGCAAGCTTGTTTTCTAGGAGATGTGACAGTTATATGATGTAACTGTTTAGGTGATAGTTACTTTCAAACTTATGTGATGAATAATGTAGAAATTGTGATTGATTATTATCTACATATCACCTCACATGTATCTCATGCTTTTACTAGTTGCACACACTTCACAAGTTATTCTTTGCTAAACTTAGTACATGAAATTGTGTGTGAATTTGGTTTGGCCATCCAAGATTATGTTTTCTATGGTGTTTGATGCAAAATATGTTTAAGGGTTGGCAAAAATTGTGTTTTTTATGATTAAAAACCTTGTTTTGAAGTTCTGGGTTGAAAACTTATGTTTTTGAAAAACTTTTAAACTCATACTCATGCATTTCATTCATGAAATCAATTGGTTTGAATATTTTCTGCATAAAACTTCTGTTGTTTTTCAAAATTTCAGTTTTTTCAGAATTTCGACCGATCGAATGTATTTTTCGATCGATCGAAAATCCCTTGATTTTTAATCATGACTTTCTACTTGACTTGATTGGTATTCGATCAATGCTTGACCGATCGAAACTGAAAATTTTTAGTTTTTAGGTTTTTGACCAAATTTTTTTTCAAGCATCATTTATGTTAGGATTCACATGCATTGCATTATTTTCTATATCCATCTTACAGTTTTGCAGTTATATCTCTTATTGTTTTCACACATAGCATGCATACACTTTGCTAAATTGGGTACTCAACTTGATTTAAATATTGATTAATTAATTTTTGAGTTTTGTACAGTTTGGTATATGCTATTTTTTTTATGTGTGAACTGCAGAAAATATTTTCCTAAAGAGATATGATGGATAATAATGTGCAAATATTTTCTTTACTTGAATTGAGTTCAAACACCATCTGTTTATGGGTCAAATAGTGTCAAGCTTGCATATATTGAAAGAG
Source organism: Notholithocarpus densiflorus (assembly GCA_030021035.2). Lineage (NCBI taxonomy): Eukaryota > Viridiplantae > Streptophyta > Magnoliopsida > Fagales > Fagaceae > Notholithocarpus > Notholithocarpus densiflorus. Next base: position 867,145 of record JARYZH020000040.1, read on the forward strand.
AGAATATTTTTCTTCATGTGTATCCTCAACTTAGTTTTTAAGTTTGGTTTGTGTGTCTTTATTTTCCCTACCTCCTAAATTTTTTCCAAAACTATTTTTCCCAAAACTTGTTTTGTTTTTCCTATTTTCATAAGGGGAGAAGCTTGTTTTTAACCTTTGTTGTTTATAGGGGGAGTTGTTGCTCTTCATAGGGAGAGTTGTCTCTATTTTCTATAGAGTTGAATTGTTTTGTGTTCCCTTAATTCTCTATTTTCTCTTGACTTTTGTTGCGTATGTTTTCTATTTACTCTTTGTTTGAGTTATCTTTGTCAATACGTGACAAAAAGGGGGAGAAATAGATGAAATGTGGGAATCCTGTTTGTTTTGTTTAGGGGGAGTTGAAATTGTTTTTGAAATGGGGAGAATATAAAAAGGTTTTTGATGTATCTAACTTAGGGGGAGAGTTAGTTTACACTTTTGTTTTTATATTTGTGTTTCATATTGTTTATATGTCTTTCTTTCCACACATGCGGTGATGTGTTTTTTGGAGTGTTTTCAGGAAAGACAGGTACATTCAGATCAAGACCTTCTACCTCTTCTTGCAACTTCTAGGTTAGGAGTCTTAAATTGAGATTTGTGATGTATTTGGGCAATAATATGTTATTGGGCTATTTTTACTTTGAGCTTTTTATTTTGTGTAATGTGTTTTGTCACGGATTGCCAAAGGGGGAGATTATTAGGTTCTAAGACTTTAGGAACTAATGTATTAGAACTTCAATTTGTATATGTTGGCAAACCATGATCAAAACATTTAGTCTAGATTTAGACTTGCTCAAAGTTTGGTTTAAATTAAGTTCGGAATTGAGTAATTGCAGGAAATTACTATTCAATTTCTGCAAGACTTGATTGATCGAAAATTAGATTTGATCGATCGAAAGTCACAGATTAGCAAAAATCAGCAAACATAAAAAGGCCATAACTTATCCGTTTGAAGCCCAAATCGCGATCCCTTTTTTTCAGTATTTAAAGGACATCATAAGCTAACCCTAGGTAGGGTTTCCCAAGCTTTTCAAAGAGAGAAGAGTGTGCCTCTTTTATATCTAGGGTTTTGTACCCAAAAAGCTCTCCCATGTCTTCTACCAGTGTTATTCCTTAAAGAATCCCAAGATCCGGTGTTGTAGAAGTTGTTGCCTTCTCTAGTCATCAAAGGTGCTGATGATCTAAACCTTCAAGGGTGGTCTTGGAGTCACAAACAGAAGAGTTTGTTTTTTTTTATCACAAGTGTGGGTGCTTGTGTTGCAAAGGCTAAGGAAAGAAGTAGTCCGTGGACTCGGAGCTATCATGGAGTCGTGGTAGTAAGTTTTCTACTCGAGGTAACAATAGGATGTTAGTGGTCTAAGTTCTATTGTACAAACTTCAATTCTTTCTAGTGGATTTGTTTTTTACCTTGAGGATAGCTAGGTTAAATCTTCCCCAGGTTTTTTACCGGTTTGGTTTTTCTAGGTCATCATATCATTGTGTTCTTTATTTTTCCATTGCTTTGCATGATATGATTGTTTTGTTTTAACCTAGATCTGAATAATAAACCTTAGGTTAAACAACTTATAGTTTACAGGGGTCTAAAAACGTACAATTTCAAATTAATTATTGACACTATAATAATAAAGAAAGAAAAGCACTATAATAATAAAGAATGAAAAGTAATGCTTCAGAAGCTAAACTCAAATCACTCATAAAATAAGTCCTAGAGAGGAGAGATACAACTTCTGTTACAGTCTTGTTCTGAATTGGGCTCATTAGGTGACAAAACATATTTAAATTAGACTACAACAACACTGCCCGAGATGTTAATTTGGTACAAATACTTAGCTTAAATTTCACATAACTCTGATTATAAACAAAATTCAAATCAAATTAAGGAGAATGATTATAGTGACTTTAGGAGATGAAAAGTTTGGTTCAAGAAAACTTTGGGGGATTTGATAAAATAAAATAAAATAAAAATAACAGACCTTCATCACATACATACATGGATTTACGGATGTATTTATGTATGTATAGAACTATTAATATCACAATCCGGTGGCTAGAATTTAGGATTTGAATTCATTGAGATCCAAATAGAAAATAAAGCAAAACCCGTTCTGTTACGTCTGAAGAAAGGAGTGGCAGTCGGGGATAGCTATTGCCGTGGGAGGATAGTTATTGCATTTGAAATTCGAATTTGGATTACTATGGAGTTGTTGCTGCATTCGTATTTGAATTATGGTTATCTAAATAAAGTTATATTTGAATTGGTATTTGTATTTGAGTTTCTAAGAAGTAAGAAGCACCTAAAACGATGAAAACAACCCCGAAAACTTATAAAATGACCAAAATACCATTAAAACCTCAAAAATAAGCAAAATACCCTTGAAACCTCTGAAAATGACCGAAATGCCCCTAAACTAAGCCAAAATACACTCTATTTTCTAGGCTTTTGGGGTATTTTGGTCGGTTTCAAGTGGCTTTGCTCATTCTAGAGGATTTTGGGGAATTTTGCTCATTTTATTATTGTCGAGGTCTATCTTCTAATCATTTTAGATGTTTGGGGCATTTTGGTCATTTACGAGGTATCGAGATTTGATAGCTCAGTCTAGCCGTTTCAGGGGAATTATGGTCATTTTAGAGGTTTTCGGATTATTTTAGTCAGTTTAGAGATTTTGAGGCTATTTTGGTCAATTAAGAGGTTTCGCGGGAGTTTTTTCTTGACATATGGTAGTTTTGGAGGTATTTTGGAAATTTTTGTGATTTTGGGAGTATATTGGCCTTTCTAGTGATTTCAAGGGTATTCTTTTGTTAAAAAAGAATAATTTTACCCGAGAGAATTACCAAAATATCAAAAAACCTATAAATATACCAAAACCTTTGAATTGATCCCCTTAGAACTGCCAAATTGACTAAAAAGCACCACGAATGTCCAAAATATTTCAAAACCCTAGAAAATGAATAAAAAGCCCGCAAAACGCCGACAACTACCCCGAAAACTTATAAGATGAACAAAATACCATTGAAACCTCAAAAATAAGCAAAATACCCTTGGAACTTCTGAAAATGACCCTAAACTAAGTCAAAATACACTCCATTTTCTAGACTTTTTGGGTGTTTTGGTAGGTTTCAAGTTGGTTTACTCATTCTAGAGGATTTTAGAGCGTTTTGCTCATTTTTAGCATTGTCGAGGTATATATTTTGCTAAAATATCAAAAAACCTGTAAATACACCAAAACCTCTCAAATGACACTCTTAGAACTACAAAATGACAAAAATGCACGATTATCCAAAACCCTAGAAAGTGACAAAAACGCCTTCGAAACGACCACAATACCCATGGAAATATTTAAAATGACCAAAATACCATTGAATCCTCAAAATAAGAAAAATACCCTTGAAAACTCTGAAAATAACCTAAATACCCCTCAACTAAGCCAAAATACACTCGATGTTTTAGGGCATTTTGCTTATTTTGGCAATGTCGAGTTGTATATTTTAATCAATTTAGATGTTTGGGGTATTTTGGCCGTTTACGAGGTATCGAGATTTGACTGCTCATTCTAGCCATTTCAGTGGTATTTTGGTCATTTTAAAAAATGACTAAAACGCCCCCAAATTGACGAAAATAACCCTGAAAAGTTTTGAAATGACCAAAATACCATTGGAATCTCAAAAACAAGCAAACTCCCCTCGATACCTCTGAAAATGACCAAAATACCCACAAACTAAGCCAAAACGCACTCGATTTTATAGATTTTGGGGCATTTTGCTCATTTTATCAGTATCGAGGGGTATTTTTTAATCAGTTTAGATGTTTGGCGCATTTTGGCCATTTACTAGGCATCGAAATTTGAGAGTTCATTCTAGGTATTTGCTATGACCAATATAAATATTGTTATATTATGTTATGCATATTGAATTTAATTTGCTTTTATAAAAGTGTGAATTAGATATAATTGTTTGTTTTGAAACGTTGAATTTGGATTGAGGTAATTATAGTAACTTTTTTTTGCAAAAAAAAAAAAATATATATATATATATAGTACTGTAACTCTTTATTATTACATGATGAAGCCGGGAAAATCATCAGTGAGTTACACGATCTACAATCGCTCGAAAGTGTATCTGCACAATGAAAACAGAAGAGACCTAACAGAGAGCACCGGTGTGGTGCCGGCCAAATACCCTCCGAAGGTCAAGTTAGAATTAATTCTCACAACTCTAGAGTGCTAGAGAGGGTAAATTATGCGTACCTCGATTTGTGAAGGTATTCCTCCTTTTATAGTAGTAGAGGGTTGACCTCTTATACTTGGCATAGAAGTCTTTTTCATATAGGACTCTACTTGGAATAGTCTCAATCGTGATTTGCAAGATTTTTCCTTATAGAAAAGATTCGCACGTATCCTTTCGGGATCCTTAACGTTTTAGGACTCTTTTCCCCTTAGGATTCCACGGCGATCAAATACTTGTTTTGCAAGTATTTTCCATCAAGGGCTTTTACTATTTCGGACCACTAGACAAGTTGGGCTTGCTCTCTATCGGCCCAAGAATATGGATCCGTCAGGCCCACTCACAGGCCTCGACAAGCTACATTTTGGCCCTCATCAGTTGCCCCCTTCACCCTACGGGTCCGTCATGGTTGTGAGAATGGGCCAGTAGGGTGACGGTTAAAGGTTAAATGGTAGACGGCCCTATCATGAATGGCTAGACGGATCCAGGACCAATGGGGTCGATGGTCTAAGTGAAGAAGCTGTCACCATGCGCAAACGCTTGCCAGGCTGTCCGGAAACCATTAAAGCGCATGACATGTGTCGCATTTTGATTGGTTTTTATCTCGGATCGAAGCGTCGCTTCGTGTTCCGTGCACTCCCTTTATAAATACAGGGACTTATCCCTTTCATTTCTTCATTTTCAGCGGAAGAATATTGTCAGAGCGCATCCATCATCACTGTCAGAGCGCCATCCGTCATCTTTTAAAGAAACCTCCCCGTTCAGCTAGATATATACGTCCTCAACTGCTCCCTCCGTCCATTCAAAAATTGGTACGTATTTTCTATCCGTGAATATTGTAAATATGGTGTCCGTGTTTTAAGTAATTTGATATTCTGAACTCTATACACCCGTCACAATTTCTAGACCCGTCTGAGTCTTAGGTTTTGTCGTCATATGTAGGAGATGTCTAGTGCGTCGAGTAACCAGTCATTCGTCCGTGACGAGGTGGATTACGAGGGAGTATATCCGTCCGGTCATAGAGACTCAGAGAGTCCAGATGAAGAGAGGACCCCGTCTACCTCTTCCTCGTCCTCAAAAAATGAGGATATGGAGATGGCTGACCAAGAAGAGATTTCTGATAACGGTGAGGAGCGAACAATAAGATCCGTCGTGGGTGCTGATGGACTTAAGGAGTTCATCATGTTGCCGGAGTGGACAGTGAATAATTTCGTGTCTACTATCAAGGAGAATCACTTCAAAACACTTAGGGATATCTATCAAATTCCTAGTAACATCCCCATCCGTTTGCCCTATAAGTCAGAGAAATGCTACTACGAAGGGGTAGACGGTGTCGGAGTGTACGAACAGATGCTGAAGGCGGGACTTAGGTTCCCTTTAAGCTCCCTACATCGTGAGCTTCTCAAGTGTTTGGGCATATCCGTCAACCAAGTGTCACCGAATGCTTGGAGGGTCTTTATAGCAATGGAGATCTTGTACGGTGCCATGTCCGGCGGTGCCAGGAGTCTGACGGTGAGGGAATTCCTTCACTGCTACCATCCGGACGAGATTGACAGGTCTAGGGGGATGTACAGCTTCGTACCTAGGAGTCCGTTGTTGAAAGTAATATACGAAACACCCGACTCCAATAGGGATTGGAAGAGCCGGTACTTCTTTTTAGAAGGTGACAACTGGATGTGTAGCCCAGGGGAGACGGATCACATGCCCGTCGACACAACTTGGGGCATTTTGAACCCGTCCAGTATGAACCCGTCCTAACAATTTTGTTATATATATCTTTTATTTTTTACTGCCGTTCAGTTTATTACTTTCTTCTCTTAGGAATTTTGACCGTTCTTCTTTGCAGTTAGACGGCGTCCACAAGTAAGTCTTGAGGAGTTCAGCTTTCTTGAGAAGATTTTTGCAAAGACTCAGGCTGAAGAAAGGGCTTGGGCAAAACTAGTCAACCTCAACACCATTCACTAGTACTGTGACGGACCCGAGCCTACACTAGCAGCCATAAAGTACGAAGAAAAAACACGCAAGCGTAAGTCCGTCGTCTTCATTTTATTTGAATGGTCCCATTTTTATTCAGTCAATTTTACCCGTTCTCTTTCTTTTTTAGAAATGGACGACGCCAAGAGGAGAGCATTGATTAGGTCGCAAGCAGCGAAGAAAAAGGAGTTCGGTGACGAGGCACCGATGGCGACGGCTACGACTAACCCGTCCTCAAAAAGAAAACTTTTGGTGAAGGGAGACCGTCCGGCCAAAAAGCAGAAAGTTCCTTTGGAACCCGTCATAGGGCTGATGGCCGATGTCGAGAAGACGGATCCCTCACCGAAGCACGGGGCAGGCAAAGGCTTAATGAAGGCTCCGTCTAATCAAGAGAAGGCGCCCGTCCTCCTTCGTGAGGATTCTAAACATGCTTTAGAAAAGATCTCGTCCATAATTTCGACGGAGGATTACGAGGACTTGGGGAACCACTCAACGGAAGCCATGGGGGAGTCGGGCCTTTTTGCCGTTGCCCAGGTATCCTACCCGTCATATATGGGTCCGTCTTCTTTCCTCCGTTTTATTAGTTATGCCTTCATGTTGACTCCTCTTTTGTACTTGTGTTCGTAGGCAATGGTGATGATGAAAGGATTGATGGGACGGTGTCTCAAGCATGAGGCGACCCTGGAACGTGTACGGACAAAGTCTCAGTAGACGGAGGATGAGCTAAACCAACTGCGGAGTTGGAAGACAAAAATGGAGAAAAAGTTTGAGCTATCCGAGAGGTTGAGAAAAGAGCTCGAGCAGAGTATGGAGGAGGCGAAGAAGACCCTTGGGGCGAAGGACCAGGAGATTCAAAACCTGAAGGATGGGATCCGTCAGGCTAAGGAGTTAGCGATCCGTGAATATCGCGACTCCGACGCCCTTCTGTCTGAGTTGGGTGACTCGTTCTTGGAGGGTTTTGATGATGCCCTCCGTTAGGTGAAGAAGGCCAATCCCGACCTCGACATCTCAAATATCAAAGTGGGTGACCAAGCCCAAGCCTCCGTCCTGCCCGTCGCTTCAGAAGATACTGACGACCTCTTTGCTGACGGTGGACTTAACGGTGACGTGGAGTCTGCCCAAGTTGAGATAGTAGAATCCAAACAACCAAAAGAGGGAGACCATCAGCCCGTCATTATTGTTGGAAAGTCGACGGAAACCCCAGCTGCAAAATAGATGTTTTTATTTTTTTTATTTTATTTTTTTATCATTATTATTTTTTGTACTGTTTATTGTTGGAAAACAGCTTTATCCGTCGTAGATGTTATGTAAACACTTTCGTGAATGGTTTATTTAATATTTATTCGTAGCTCTGTTTGTGGATCTTATCCGTTCACTTTTTTTTTGTTACATGCCTGATCATAATGGATCCGTCTGCTTTGTTGAATTTTACATTTTAAGGGGTTCGTCCACCTTTGGACCGAAATTTCTAGCGTTTAGAGTATCCGTTCACTTTTGCGGATTTGTTATTTAAAATATTAAGTGGTCCGTCCACTTTGAACCCTTAGTTGGTCCGTCCACTTTGTGGACTTGATTTTTTTTTTTTTTTTTTAAATATTCGGGGCGTTCGTCCACTTTGTGGTCTAACTTATACACTTAAGGGGTCCGTCCATTTTGGGAAATGGGTTTTCCCCGTCTAGGGAGTCCGTCCATTTTGTGGACTTTGATTTTTAACCCTATAGGGGGTCCGTCCACTTTGTGGACCTGAATTTTTCCCGTCTGGGGAGTCCGTCCATTTTGTGGACTCGTGTATTTTTAACCCTCTAGGGGGTCCGTCCACTCTGTGGACTTTGTATTTTTAACCCTCTAGGGGGTCCGTCCACTTTATGGAGCTGAATTTTTCTCGTCTAGGAAGTCCGTCCACTTTGTGGACTTTGGCATTCATCCTATTATGACGATCCGTCCATATTGTGGACTTTTAGTTTATATCCGTCCGAATTCTGGACTTAGGGCGTTCATCCAATTGGGATGATCCGTCCTTTTCGTGGACTTTCAGTAGAAATTGTAAGTAGGAAAACGTAGTAGTCTGAATATTCCTCTAATTAGTTAAAGCAAACAAAAACATAAGCTAGTAAAAAAGTACCTGCCCCCTTGGGCTTAAAAAGGTACGTAAAGTATTGTAGTCGAAATAAAACTAGTAATTGGCCAAAAAAAACTAAATAAATTGGGTGTCTGGAGATCCGTCACAGCTTTTCGTTCATCCGTAGTACTTCCGAAGGTGCTCCGTGTTCCATGGGTGCTCCAGCTTTCTACCGTCGAGCGTCTCCAGGTGGTAGGTGCCCTTCCGCTGCCATGATGCAATCCTATAAGGTCCTTCCCAGTTGGGGCCGAGCTTGCCTTGTGAAGGATCTCTAGTAGCGCCCATCACTTTCCGCAGTACAAGATCTCCTACCTGAAAGTCTCTACACCTGACTTTGGAGTTGTAGTGCTTCGCCATGAGATTCTGATATCACGCCAACCTCTGTTCCGCCGTCGCCCGCACTTCGTCTACTAGATCGAGCTGAAGGCGCATGGCCTCTTCGTTCTTATGCTCGTCATAGTTTTCCACACGGTAGCTTGTGAGTCTTACTTCTGCTGGTATAACAGCGTCACTTCCATACGCTAGCCGAAAGGGCGTTTCCCCTGTGGGGGTTCTTGCTGTAGTTCGGTATGCCCATAAAACGCTCGGTAGCTCCTCTGGCCAGATGCCTTTTGCCCCCTTGAGCCGGGTCTTGATGATCTTTAGCAAGGATCGGTTCATGACCTCAACTTGCCCATTGGCCTGTGGGTGTGCTGGCGAAGAATAGTGGTTCCTGATCCCTAGCTCTGAGCAGAATTCCCTGAATCTGCTGTTGTCGAACTGTTTTCCGTTGTCCGAGACGAGCACTCTTGGTATCCCGTACCTGCAGATGATATTTCTCCAAACAAAGCTTCGAATGTTCTTCTCCGTGATGGTGGCAAGAGCTTCTGCCTCTACCCACTTGGTAAAATAGTCGATACCAACTACCAAGAATTTCAATTGCCTAATTGCCATTGGGAATGGGCCCATGATATCCAGTCCCCACTGCGCGAATGGCCAAGGAGCCGTCATAGGAGTTAGTTCTTCGGACGGTTGTCGGATGAGATTGCTGAACCTCTGGCACTTGTCGCAGACCTTGACATAAGTCAGCGCATCCCTCAGCATTGTGGGCCAGTAGTAACCCGCCCGAATCAACTTGTGTACTAATGATCGTGCCCCCGAGTGGTTGCCGCAGATTCCTTCGTGGATTTCTCTCATTACGTACGATGCTTCGTCATGGCTTAAACACCGTAGGAACGGCCGAGAGAATCCTCTTTTGTATAATACATCTTTTATCAGCACAAATCGCGAGGCTTTATCCTTCAACTTCCTAGCAGCATCTTTTTCGTCTGGTAACGTGCCAGTTCTCATGTAGGTTATCAGTGGCGTAGTCCAATTACTCTCAGAATTCACTTCCTGCACACTTGTTCCGTCATCAATAAGTGAGGATACTTGAACAAAAGATAATACCTGTTCGGGGACATGCATAAATTCTGCTAAGGCAGCTTTTGCTAGACGATCCGCACATTCGTTTTCTTCCCTTGGGACTTGAACGAATCTGACTTCGAGGTTGTTGATCCGACCCTTGACCTCTTCTAGGTACCTCTTCATCCTTTCATTCTTGCATTCATAGCCGCCATTAATCTGACTTGTTATCACCTGGGAGTCACAATACAAGACTACGTTTTCAGCTCCTGTTGCCTTTGTGAGGTCTAGGCCAGCCACCAGTGCTTCATATTCAGCCTCGTTATTGGTAATGGGGAAATCCAGTCGGATCATGCACTCAATCTTATCTCCCTCCGGGGTTTGGATGACCACACCAGCCCCTCCGGCTCGTCTGTTGGAAGATCCGTCCGTGTGGATGCTCCACTGTGCTGCGGTTTCTGCCCCCTGGTCTTCTGGATGGGTAAATTCAGCTATGAAATCAGCCACGGCTTGTCCTTTCATTGCAGTTCGCAGACGGTACTGTATATCGTATTCGCTCAGCTCTAACGCCCATAACGCCATCCGTCCTGCAGCCTCAGGGCTACTCATTGCTTTTTTAAGGGGCCGATCCGTCAGGACAATGATAGTATGTGCCTGAAAGTATGGTTTGAGTTTGTGTGTTGCAGTTACCAGTGCGAAGGCCATTTTCTCCATTTGGGGGTACCTCTTTTCTGCTCCTTGGAACGCACGGCTTATAAAATAGATGGGTTTTTGAGACCCATCTTCCTCCCGTACTAAGGCCGCGCTGACCGCTGCTTGCGAGACCGCCAAGTAGAGGTAAATCTCTTCTCCTGGTTTGGACGGGCTGAGCAATGGCGGGGATGAAAGGTATTTCTTCAAATTCTCAAAGGCTTTCTGGCATTCGTCCGTCCATTCGAAGGATTTTCGTAGAGTGCGAAAGAATGGTAGACATCTGTCCGTTGCCTTCGAGACGAACCTGTTTAGGGCTGCAATTTTGCCATTTAAACTTTGAACCTCCTTAACCGTCCTCGGCGGTTTCAACTCCATTATGGCCCGTATTTTCTTCGGGTTTACTTCTATACCTCTTTGGGACACCATGAAGCCCAAGAATTTCCATGCCGTCACTCCGAAAGCGCATTTATTCGGATTCAGCTTCATGTTATATGATCGGAGTGTGTCGAACGTCTCCCGGAGGTCGTCCAAGTGATCAACTTTGTGCAGGCTCTTTACCAACATGTCATCAACATAAACTTGTACGTTCCTCCCAATCTGGTGTGCGAACATTTTATTCATCAATCTCTGGTACGTCGCTCTTGCATTCTTGAGTCCAAACGGCATCACCTTGAAGCAAAAAAGTCCTTGGCTTGTGACAAAGGAGGTTTTCTCTTGATCGGCCTCGTCCATCTTGATTTGATTGTACCCTGAAAAGGCGTCCATAAAGCTCAGGAGCTGGTGCCTTGCTGTAGAATCCACCAAGGTATCTATCCGAGGGAGCGGGTAGCTGTCTTTTGGGCTCGCTTTATTAAGGTCCGTGAAGTCGACACACATTCGCCACTTTCCATTCGCCTTTTTAACCATGACCACGTTTACTAACCAATCTGGATAGTAGACTTCTCGAATAAAATCTGCCTCCATTAGCTTCCGTACCTCTTATGCTATTGCTTTGTCCCGCTCCTGAGCGAACACTCGCTTTTTCTGTCGGACTGGTGAAGATGCAGGGTTTACGCTTAACCTGTGGACTATGACTGAGGGATCAATCCCTGGCATGTCCTAGTGGCTCCAGGCGAACACGTCTTGGTTCATTCTGAGGAACGCTGCTAGGGCTTGACGTATCGGCTGGCTGGCCAGAGTCCCCATTCTTGTCGTCCGTTCGGGTTTTGATTCGTCAAGGATTAGCTCTTCTAGTTCTTCAATTGGCTCTGCTACCACCCGTTGTTCTCTTATGCACATCGCTTGTTGTTGGTCCTCCATTTCTAACATGGCAATGTAACACTCTCTCGCTGCCACCTGATTTCCGCGCAGTTCTCCTACTCCATATTCTGTAGGGAACTTGATCATTAAGTAGTAGGTTGAGGTTGCAGCCTTCCAGGAGTTAAGAGTAGGTCGTCCTATAATGGCATTATAAGCGGACGAGCAGTCGACTACGAGGAATGTTACGTCCTTGGTGATTTGTTGGGGGTAATCGCCTATGGTTACTATCAATGTGATAGCACCAATGGGGAACACTCTCGTCCCTCCGAAACCTACGAGAGGTGCATTTATCGGGATCAGCTGTTCTCTGTCGATTTTCATCTGCTGGAAGGCCGGGTAGTACATGATATCTGCCGAGCTGCCATTGTCGACTAGAACCCGGTGTATGTTGTAGTCTCCCACTTGTAAGCTAACCACAATCGCGTCGTCATGCGGATGGTGTAACCTCCGGGCATCCTCCTCTGAGAACCCAATGATTGGATTGTTGATTCGTGCCATCTTTGGTACGGATCTTGTTAATTGGACGTTTTGTACCATCCTGAGGTAAGTTTTTCTAGCCTTCTTGGACGACCCAGCGGCTGCCGTGTCCCTTACGATCATTCGTATGTCTCCTATAGGTGGCTTTGGACGTTCATTCTCTCTTCTAGGAGCCTGTTCCTGCGGGGGGTCCGTCCTTTCCTTATGGATGAACCTTCGCAATTTCCCTTGCCGGATAAGAGCTTCAATCTGCTGCTTTAAGTCATAACAGTCGGCCGTGTCATGGCCATGGTCGCGGTGGAATCGGCAATACTTGTCCCTAGACCTCTTGTTTGGATCTGACTTCAGCTTGCCGGGGAAGGTCAGGGATCCCTCGTCTTTAATTTGCATTAGGACCTAGTCGACTGGGGCAGTTAATGGGGTAAAGCTTGTGAACCTACCCAAAGGGGGTTTGGATCGTCTATCATCCTTTCGTTCCCCTGTTCTCGCCATTTTACCCCCTCTATCCTGCCGCGTATCTTCTTGTCTCTCCCTTTTCTTTGGCCTTTCTTCGCGAGCCAGCAACGCATCTTCAGCATTCATATACTTGGTGGCCTTGTAAAGTACTTCTGTCATGGTCTTCGGGTCGTTTTTGTATATGGAGAACAAAAACTTACCCTTTCGCAGTCCATTCGTGAAGGCCGCCACAAGTATCTTGTCGTCGGCTTCGTCGATCGAGAGGGCTTCCTTATTGAAATGGGATATGTAGGATCTTAGCGTTTCGTCCTCGCGCTGCCTGATGCTCATCAAGCAAGCCGTAGATTTTTTGTACCTATGTCCCCCAATAAAGTGCGCAGTGAATTGAGCGCTTAGCTCCTTGAATGTGCTGATGGAGTTGGGCATCAACCGGCTGAACCAAATCCTTGCCGCACCCTTCAGCGTTGTGGGGAAGGCCCTACACATGATTTCATCCGCTACTCCTTGAAGGTGCATCAAGGTTTTGAAGGTCTCCAGGTGATCCAGAGGGTCCTTGACTCCGTCGTAACTGTCGATTTGTGGCATGCGGAACTTATGTGGTAAAGGGAAAGAGTTGACTGCCGCAGTGAATGGCGAGTCGGTGCGGTTGACCAGATCGTCAAGATCGCTAGACACCCGTCCCTTGAGGGCGTTCATCATAACCTCCATCTGCTCCTTCATCGCTTGCATCTCGGCTGCAATATGTGGAGGTGTGGCATCCGTGAGGGACGGCATGCTTAGGTTTTGTCGTTCTGGTCTACTCTGGACGTTACTGCCCTCTGGCCCTTCTCATTCCCTTCTATCGGCACTAGTGCCTTCTTGGTCCTGCTCTTGGGTGTCATGACCTGCGTTTTTCTAGCGTAGCTGCTCCTCCAGATCGTGGTTCTCCTTAGTGAGACGTTCCACTGCAGTGGCCAAGGTCTGAACCTGCCTCTCGAGGGCCGTGGTTCGAGCTTCGTCTTCCTGAATGTTGTTCGTAGTTGCCATCGAGCGAGTCAGCACCATGCAACTCTTTTACTCCGGGAAGCGTTTACTATGGCTTTCGAATCGATAACGTCAGTCAAGCGTTCCCACAGACGGCGCCAACTGATGAAGCCGGGAAAATCACCAGTGAGTTACATGATCTACAAACGCTCGAAAGTGTATCTGCACAATGAAAACAGAAGAGACCTAACAGAGAGCACCGGTGTGGTGCCGGCCGAATACCCTCTGAAGGTCAAGTTAGAATTAATTCTCACAACTCTAGAGTGCTAGAGAGGGTAAATTATGCGTACCTCGATTTGTGAAGGTATTCCTCCTTTTATAGTAGTAGAGGGTTGACCTTTTATACTTGGCGTAGAAGTCTTTTTCATATAGGACTCTACTTGGAATAGTCTCAATCGTGATTTGCAAGATTTTTCCTTATAGAAAAGATTCGCACGTATCCTTTCGGGATCCTTAACATTTTAGGACTCTTTTCCCCTTAGGATTCCACGGCGTTCAAATACTTGTTTTGCAAGTATTTTCCATCAAGGGCTTTTACTATTTCGGACCACTAGATAGGTTGGGCTTGCTCTCTATCGGCCCAAGAATATGGATCCGTCAAGCCCACTCACAGGCCTCGACAAGCTACATTTTGGCCCTCATCATTATATAATAATAATAAAATCATAACTTTTAGTTCGTTTTAATTATTTCTCCGTGATTGACTGCCTCTAGTTCCGAAATTTTATGTTCTTATATATTCTGAGGTTTTAAATATTTTTGCCTTTGTCTCTCCAATCTTTCATGGATAAGCATACAGATGGCATATTATACTACAAACTACAAAGTTGATCTTATTGTTGACATATTAAATGCAGATGTGGGACTTGTTTCGATGAAGACAACAGCAATAAACGTGAAGACCTCCGCCGTAAAGGTATTCAGCAGCAAAAAAGAATGAAAGACAACAGCCATAAATGTAGAGGCAACCGGCAGCAGCAACACTATGCATATTATTACATGGCCCGCAACAACGCCTTGATGCAGATGGGTTTTATGGGTTATTTATAAAAATTGTAATTAGATATGTTTTAAATTTTTATAGCACCAAATTGAAGAAAATAAGTTTGTGTTACTAGACTTTTATTTTATAACTAGTTGCAGACCCGTGCCTTGCGCATGATAATTTTTTAGGTAAAATATTATTTTAGTCCTTAGACTTTATAAATAGATTTTTAAGTCATGGTGTATAAAGATTATGATTATATATATATAAGGTTAAATGAAATGTCAAAAAATGAGATTATAAAATTTTCCAACTTTATTTCTAATATAATTTCTAAATTACTGAAAAACATCTCATTTTTAGTTATGATAAGAAATATAATTTCTCTAGTTAGAGTTTGATTAGTTTTAAGTTTAAATTTTGTATGATTATATTTAATTGTTGATTATTGATTTAATTAAGTGAATGTAATGGTTGATTTTATTGCACTATAAAGTTTTCAATGCCCACTGTATAATCATCTCTATTTTATTTCTTACTCTTCTTGACCACCTTTTTATTTTCCAAATAACGGTTATTAATTGACTTTTGATTTCATTTATGTTTTTCTTCCGTCATTATTCTTTATTACTTTGTATGTTTCCTTGCTAGTTGTAAATTTGGGCAGTACTTAGGTATAGTACTTAGGTGCTGTTCCTTAGGTTCCCGCCATGTGAATTTTTTCTCATGGGATGGAAGTGTATTTATTAATTAAGAAGCTACATGACTGAATCTTAAGAGGGAAACCTAAGGAACAACACCTAAGGTACTGTACCTAAATTTTGTCCTGTAAATTTTATGGTTATCATCTGTAAATTTTATGGTTATCATTAAGAAATAGATATCATGGATGGCTTAAATAGGTATAGATGTAGTTACGCTAGTAGTATGTCAAAGGTTTTTTTTTTTTTTTTTTTTTTTTCTTCTAAATTTCAAGGAAATATGAAAGGCATTTCTTTAGTTTGGTCTCAATCAATTAAGATATCCATAATATATTAACAGAAGTAATAATGAGCCTTAATTTTTTTTTAATGTATGAAGTGATTAGGTTAGTGGTATGTCAAAGTTTTTATAAAAAAAAAAAAAAAAATTAAATTAAATAATTCCAAGGAAATGTAAAAGGCATTTTTTTGAAAAAAAGAAATTGTGACTTTTTTAATTGTAGAAATATGATTGTTTTAATTACCTTGTTTATAGATTTCATTATTAAGTTATAAACATCTAAATTAAAGTAGATGAATATATAAATGCAAAATTATATGTAAAGTTACAACCGCGGAAGATAAATATGTATAGATATATATATATTTAATTTTTTTTTTTGATTATTCCTGAAATAAAAAGATATTTCATTGTTTACTTATAAATATCTAAACTAAAGTTTTTTTTTTCTAAAAAAAAATATAAATTAAAATAGATGAATATGTAAAGATAAAATTATATGAAAAGTTAAAACTACTCAAGATGAACGTTTAACCACTGGTAGATATGTGTTTTTTGAAGACTAAAAGTATATTTGATTGCTTTAGCTGGAACTGTATAACTATGCAAATATTGTTACGAGTAGTTCCATCATTTACAAATTATCAAGTTTGGTGGCCTTACAAAACAGATATTTCATTTTGCAAAAAACTTTATACGAACTCCTCTTTTGTGACAAACTTTTTTTTTTCTTTTTGCCGAAACAACTTAAGAATATTAAGACTTAAGTTAACATATATAGTAGTTGTAGAACACGTCAATGATATGAAAAATAGAAAGGTTTAAACATTTAAAAAGCATTTTTAGTATCTTGTAATATAAAAACATTTTTTTCTCAATATTTTATGTGACTTTTCCCTTAAGATCAATATTAATATCCGAAAAAAAAAAAAAAAAAAAAAAAGAAGAAGAAAGAAAGATTAAAAGAAAGGGTATTTGAGTAATTATCTTGTGGGGTCAATTTTATAATTTATAATTATAAGGGAGTTTTTAGAAAATAAGGTTGAAACTCTAGCTATATAGAGAGATATTTTGAGAGAAAAGACTACCCAAAATACTGAAATAGAAAATGATTGACTACATCTTTGAGGTAAGAGCTCAACAAATCTTGTTCTTTTGTCAAATTTAGACTTTATATAGTATTAGAATATTTTCTTGTGTGAGTATTTTGGCCAATAGCGAGACTTTCTTTAGCCATGGCCACATTGGTCTGTTCTACGTAATTTTCCTAAAGGAATTGTATCGGATTGATGGAAAAAAAAAAAAAAAAAAAAAAACGCTTGACGAACAGAAGGAACACCAACTTCTTTCTAATATATTATTGTTATTTGTTTATTAATTTGGTAGAGGAAGAATAGTGTTTCAATAAAAGCTTTTGTCAGAGCTTGATTTGTGTTATTTGTCCTCATGCCGAAAGAAAGCTAGAGGCGGCAGTGGCAGGAAAAAAAAAAAAAAAAAAAAAAAAAAAAAAAAAAACACATCTAGAACTATAGAAGATGGTCTAGGCGGTGCTTTTGACCCTAAATGATTATGGTCCGTTTGGATTGAACTTATTATTACTTAAACTGAAAACTGAAAACACTGTAGCAAAATAATTTTTAAATATGTAAATAGTGTCGTGAGACCCATTTTTAATATTTTTAAATGCATGAATAGTGCTGCTACAGTGCGTGAACAGTGTCGCTACAGTGATTTTTGTCTCCTGAACAGTAAAATCATGTGATTTTACTGTTCATGAGCTGAAAAAAAAAAAAAAAAAAAGCTGAAAACGCAAAACGCAGACGCAAAACGCTGAATCCAAACCGCACCTATGTGGCCGTTTGGATTCAAATTATTGTGGCGTCTGCGGTTTTCTCTTTTTTTTTTTTTTTTTTTTGGTTCAGCCCACATTTGTTGACTTTTCCACGGTGAATAGTGCATCCGTGTACTGTTCACGGACCCATAAATTTCACTTTTCAGTAACTTTTTCATTAAAAATGGGTCTCACGGCACTATTCACACATTTAAAAATTATTTTGCTACAATGTTTTCAGTTTCAGCAAAAATAAGCTCAATCCAAACGGATCAATATGGTTCGTTTGGATTGAGCTTATTTTTGTTAGTGGCAGTAGAGGATATATATATTAAATACATGGATTTTTACTTTGAGATAATGAATAGAAATTATTGGATATTTTAGTAGTCTTTTTGATGGTTGGGTACTGTTATAAGTCCTTCTTAAATTATTTGATTATTGACTAAAAATATTTGAAAATTGTTCTAGGTGATATCTAAGGATTTTAGAGGAAGCGTTAAGGAAAAGTTCTTTTTGGAATACTTTTTAGAGGTAAGTAACATTATCCTAATTGGTTTTATTTTGTGTAGTTTAACTACTGAAAATTGTTTATAATTGTTCGAATTTTTATTTCTATTGTATTATTGATTTCAAATAAAGGATTATTACAAATATATTTTAATACTGAGTATATGATTTTTATATACATGCTTGAATAAGATATATTTTTGTTAGAAACTATGATTTCATATATATGATTATGGACAATCTGACTATGAATTAATTCTGATACCCAACCAATGGGAGTTATTCATTGGTATTTTGATACCCAAACCAATAGGGGTTATTCATTGGTACTCTGATACCCAGCCAATGGGGGTTATTCATTGGTATTCTGATACCCAAACCAATGAGGGTTATTCATTAGTACTCTGATACACAGTCAATAGGGGTTATTCATTGGTACTCCGATGCCCAGTCACGGGGATATAGCATGCCCATAGTCATAAGATTGTTAAGAATATGAATTACATTTGAATATTTGAACTATTTTAAGTCCTTAAAACTACATATGTGATTTTGGAAATGTTTGAGTATTTGAATTATTTTGAGTCACTAAAACTGCTTATGTGTTTTTGGAACCTATTGTAAGTTATAGCTTTTGATATATGGAAAACTAACTATTTTCTAAACCATCTATGATATATTTGTAAGATTAAAGTATGTGATCTATGTGCTACTTATTATTTTAAGACTATGAAACTTCTTCAGTTATTTTGAAAACACATAGTATATTATAATTTTTGAAAACACATATTACATCTTATACTTTACAGATCTATTAATTGATAGAACTTATTAGGACTCTGGTTACTTATTGAGTTGTCAACTCACCCCCTTTTTCCCCTTCAATTTCAGATTGTGAAGAATAGCAAGTTTTGGGAGTTTTGATGTTGTGTTATGAGCAGGGAAAGAAGCTTAGTGATTTTGGAATTAGATGGCCTGGTAATAGTCTTATATCTTTTGGCCAATTTGCATTATGTACATGAGGTTTGGATTTTGTTCCTTTTAAATTATTGGAGATCTATTCATAAAGAAATTTTTGAGGTATTATTAATTTATTTGAAGAAATTTTTTAGGATAATTTTTAGTGCTATGAGGACCTTGCATACATGTAGGGTGATTACTTTATAAGTGTGCGGCCGTTGTCACATGCCTATCTTTATGGTTGGGTTCGGGGCGTGACAATTTTAATGGTATCAGAGCTTAGGTTATGATCTTGTAGACTTTATGCTAGGTTTTGATTTAGAATGAAATCTGCACCCAAGGCGTTACAATTCTAGTTATTGTTTATGAAGGTTATTAGGTCATAGATAGTGTTCTTTTGATGACTTGATGAGAAGTGTAAGTGAGGTTCCATCATATGATGATTTGTTAGGTCATATTTGAAGGATTTGATATTTATGTCAATGTGGTTATGCATACGTGACTTATAAATACAAAAGGGAGAATTTTAATTGATATACTTCTATGATCTTATACTAGTATTAAGTGGGAGTATTTTATTCTTGAAAAATTTGTAATTGATCAGATTGGTTATTAAAACTTTTTCTTCTTATTAAAAGGAAAAGAAAGTGAGAAAAGAACAAGCAAAGGAAATCTTCTTGCTGTTTTGTGACTGATCTTTTGAAAACTCATTTGATAGTTTTGCCTAATATAGTCGACCTACCTAAGGTTAGTTTGATTTGTAGGAGATTCTCATAGGTTTAATTATTGAATGATAGTTTACTATATGCCCTATTCAGAATTTGGAGTGCTTTTAGGGAATCGGAAATTGTAAAACTTTATTTAGGGGTTAAGGTTTGATGTTAGAGTTATGATTCCTTGATTTTAGTTTATATGGAGTAAGGAAATTAATGGAAAGTTCGTAGTGTGACGGAAAATTAATTTGTGGTTATTGTAGTTCACATTATATTATATGTTATTATATAAATTTTGAGGGCGTCTAAAGAATTTAGTAATATATCGATGGACTTCCTTGGATTCTAATGTTAAGGGCCGACCTTCTTTTGGATCATTGTTCTTGTTAGGGTTGACCTACATGGATTACCATAGCCTAATTTATGTGTGAGGTAGTCCCTAAATGTTTTTGAGACATGTTCTGTTACTTAGAAGGTAGAGGTTCTCGATTTCTTTCTATGGACTTGGAGGATTGTTTAATATCCTAGGGAAATAAGTTTTGATGCCAGAAATGTAATTCTTTGAACTTAACTGATAAGAGTTAATAGATTGGCTCAATAGAAAATGAAGTGGATAGAACACAAGTACGTGGTAGTGTTGATGCAATAAAAAAAAATCAAACAAAAAATGAAAAACAAATTGAGAGAGAGAGAGAGAGGTAACCTTTTTTGTGTGAGAAAACTATGCATAGAATCAAAAAGAAAATGTCAAATTTATAGTAAGATGTTGAGAATAAGAAGAGTCATAATAAAGGAAGATAAAAAGGTAGAGAAAGAATGATATTAAGGTAGAAAGTAGTGGGGAGATGAAGAGGTAAAATGGAGGGAGAGTTTTGGAAAATTAATAATCAAAATAATGGTTAAAAGATATTTTAATTTTTAAATAATGGAGCTTTTAAGTCACCTTAAATGAGAAAATGTTTAAAAAAATATATAAAAAAATTTGGAAATAAAAAATGATGACATGGCTGCTGATGTGGCTCAACGTGAGTGTAGCAACATTAAATGCAACGCTTCAGCTTTTAGTAATATATAAATATAAATTTTTAGTGTAAACCTTACCAAATCCGTGTAGGACTAGAAAACCAAAACAAAATAAGAAAACGTTGGTGGTTACTTTGGGGTTAAGTCATACCCTGTGTGTCAAACACAAGTGTTTGTAGAAGACTAGAAGTGTCCTACGCTAATCAATCGATTCAATCCTATACTTCAGGTCGATGAGTTCAAATATGAGAGATGCTACGTTTACAACATTTTTACAACAAATCGCATGTGGTTAGTTGTTATTGGTTCAAATTTGAAACTAATACTAAGATTACTTTTTTGCCCCAACAATAACAACCAGTAACAACCTACCACTTAGGATTTGTTGTAAAAATGTTGTAGACATATCATTTCTCTTCAAATATTGATCAACTTATGAATGAAATACGGATATACTTGAATAATTTAAAAGATTAAAGAAATTTGACAACTAATAATACATCATTTTATATATAAATATATATATTTATTATTATTATTATTATTTATATTTCCAAAACCTTTGACTTTTGGTTGAGCTCTCTACAATTTTTCACATCAACATTTTTTATTATATTTTTTAATTTGATATAATTCTTTCGATTTTATATCAACAAATTGCAGAAAATTTATTAAATTTATTTTTAAAAAAATTAAATTTAGTTATTTGGTGCCATACAACCATTATACTTAAAAGGAGACCTAAATTATCACCTAATCAGAGAATTTTTAGATAATCCTAACAAACTATATAATAACTCCATTAATATAAATCTATCCCAAAAAGCGAAATATATCTCCATTAATTTGGTATTTCTATAACAACATTTAAAAAAATATATATATCACCTATTACAACTCCAGCTTATGCTAGCCGAACTGTGAACTAATGCTTGTAGCTTTAGTTTGAGATCAGAGAGAATGCCAGCTGATCACCGATAGGTGCTGTGATATAGTCTCTCACTCTTCTGGGCTCGCTTCATAAACTTGCTCTTAGGTTCAAGTTCCAGTTGACTTCTGGTTCAATATCTATCAATCATGTTTTCTTTCTCTCTTTTTTTTATTTTTTTATTTTTTTTATTTTTTATTTTTTTATTTATATTAACGTTGATTAGAAATTATAATTTCAATATGATTTAAACTCTATAATTATATCAAATGATATTTTTTAGCATACCTTGTCATGATCGAATTGGGACACTAGTTAAGTCATGCCTCAATGCCATTCTAATACCATAGTCAAAATAGAGTCCTATCTGGTCTCTAAATCCTATATCTAAAAGAACTAGGCAAAGGACAACTCACCACCGACCCATAATAAGAAGCAATAAGAAACCTCAGAAAAATTAAACAACATTATAGTAGTTCAGCTTTCTAGTTTCAAGGCATGGGAAACATCCCGCTAAAAAAAGGCAGGGGAAACACGCAATAGAAAGATGAAGAATATGAGCGAGACATAGAATTAGAATTATATGTGCAAAATATGCGTAGAGCCCACAATGGGCAAGGTAATCCAATCTTCACTTGTCAAATATGTGTAAAGCCGATGCAATCTGTTAGGGTTATATTTTATTGTAATTGACTAATCCTTTGACAAAATGCACTTTACTTATAATCGGATAGATCTAAGATGACTTCAGTACTTTAAGAAACATGTTGTTCAAGTCAAGTATTAAAGACATGAAGATTGGTCCAAGAAACAAGTGAAGAAAAGCTGTTCATTAAGTCTCGACAGATAGCTCGACAGATGTCTGCTATCGAGACTTAATGTGAAGCTCGATAAATAGCTCGACAGTAGCTCAATCTATCAAGAACTACAATTTAGAATTTCCAGATCTAAAATTCGGCCTAGTCTTGTGTTTAGGGTTTATTTCTCACAACCCTAGACATATATAAGGCTTATTTTAAGAGTCATCACACATGGATACAGAGACCATAAGACATATTTTCTCTGTGTGAATCTACTGCGTTTGTAAGCCATAGGGTTTTCTAACCAAGTGCTTCCTGATCTTCATTGTTGATGAACTGAAAAATTTTGCAGCCAACAACATCTGTTCAAGTTGCTGGAGTTAGTCACGTACTGGGATCCGTGCAAAGAATTAGTCACAAATTGGAGGTTTGTGCATCAAAAGAAAGAAGGTTACTACAAGATCAAATCCAATTGAATATTGGAGCGAAGGTTCAACTGTAGGTTGGTATTTCAAGATAGGCCAGGGTAGTTGGTAAGATTTCTTATACTTGTAACCGCTTGATTGTTGATTAGTAGATTCTTGGGAGTGGTGACCTTAATTTCAACTGATGGGGTTTTCTGCCTTACAAGGTTTTCCCCATTTGTAAACAAATCACCGTGTCTAATTTATTTTCCGCTGCACTTAGTATTTTTGGTGATTTGTTGGTGCCTTCATGATTTGTATGCAATTAAACTAAATTAATTAACTTGGGTAATTGAATAATTAACCGGGTTAAGCTATATTAAGCCAACACAATCAAACCAGATATTCAACAACAAAAACAAGTGTGCACACGCTGTTTGCAAGGACTGCATAGCCAAATACATCCAAGCCAAGATTGACGCCAAGGTGCCCAACATTCAATGCCCAGGCTTGAACTGCAACCAGTTTTTGGACCCTCTCTTTTGCAGGAAAATAATCCGTAAACCACGTTCCTTCTTCATGAACTTCAAGTATTTGCTATGACCAATATAAATATTGTTATATTATGTTATGCATATCGAATTTAATTTACTTTTATAAAAATGTGACCATAAGTGTATTAGATATAATTGTTTGATTTGAAACGTTGAATTTGGATAGAGATAATAATAATAATAACCTTTAGTTAAGCAAAAAAAAAAATTTTGAATGTAGTACTGTAACTCTATTATATAATGAAATCATAACTTTTTATGATTTATATTGCCATCACATCATATTTCCTCCCTATTGAAATAATCATATATCTCTTCCCCGTTGAAACAATTAGACATGAACTAGTTTTTTTAGTAATACATGTCCTAGATACTTCGTTACTAATATTAACTTTTGATGCATTTGCAACATCATTCTCCTCGAACAATATATTGTTCTCTTTCTCTTTCCAAAACTAAAGAAAATATGGTATTTTATTAAATTTGATTCACATTAATTCATAAATCAAACATACCCAAACAAGTGAACACAATAAGGATAGTTTAAAGGGAGACATTGATAGAATTGGTGTCGGCCTACATTGTTGTGCTGAGATGACAACCAGAACTGGTTTGGAAGGTCCTATACCTGTTACGTAAGCCCATGCAACACAAATTGCAATTCATTAAGTTGATACTATTTGAATATATTTATTGATCTTATTAGACTAAAATACATTTACTACAAGTACAATCTAAAGTAGAGTGAGCCCAACTTCCCCTTAAGGAGAACATAATCTAATAAGGGGGATGAGATACTCAAACCATAATTCGTACTGTAGGGAATATCACTAATCCTTCATTGACTGCCTTTAGTCCCAAATTTTTATGTTCATATTATATATTTGAGGTTTTTAATATTTTTGCCTGGTCTATTTTTGTCTGTCTTAATTTCATGGATAAGCATACATAGCATATTATACTACACAGTTGATTTCATTGGAGTTTGCTACTGGATTCTCCTACTCATTGGGATTCTAGGTTTGATATGGGCATGCCTTCATTTATATTTTGTAGTAAGAACTCTAAAGCGGCACCGGATAATAATGTAATTTTTTTTTTTTTTCTAATGATTGACAATCTTGCACCCATTCTCCTTTCACTCTGATTTTAGTTAACTCTGTTCCTCCTTTACCTTTTTACTTACCGTCATTCTTTTGCTTTGTTTAATTTCCACATGTTATAAAAATTTCTATTGCTTTCTTATATGGTTGTGGTAATATTGACTTGGGCAACATTTACTTTCTTGATGACAATTCTAGTGGTCTTTCATTGTGCATGACGAACACATATTTCATCCAACTTTACCTTATTTTAACCCTTACCCGTGAAATCTCTACGTGCTAATGTATCAATCAAAGCGGACATAAATTTTAAATGGATCTACAAATTTTTATCCACCACTCACAATCAACCACTTGGAATTGAAATACAAATTCCCAGTACTACTTTTTTGTATTTTACTTTATGTTCTACTATAATCACAACTTTTCAAATATTATTTGAGTTGTAATAAAAATTGTGCCAAAAAATGTTGTTCCTAAATTTCCTCCATTATTTTGTAGATACGAGAACAAGTGCTTCATGACCTTCAAAGCAAAAAAGGTTTCTTATAACCAATTCCCAAACCTATTATCTAAATAAATAAATACTTGTTAAAATTTCAGAGAAATGGAAAAACCCATCAATGAAACAAAATTAATTAATTCTCTCAATTATAGTTAAAAAGAGTCTGTGAAAACTAAGTTGAAGGAAGAAAAAATTTTCAAAATAGAATATATATATATGTGTGTGTGTGTGTTACCCATCACCATAACCAAAAATAAAAATGAAGAAAGAAACAATTAATTGTAATATGAATCATAGGTAGATTATATGTGAGATTGAATGCAGTAAGACAAACTGTAATTTAGAGAAATCACGGTAATCTATAGAAATCAAGAGTGTTAAGCGATTGTGGTAGTTGTAAGGGTTTTGAGGTGATGTGGAAATTTGTGAGACCTCGAAAGTGACATGGCAAAATATTTGAAAGACAATCAAAAGTTAAATGTCTTCAGCTATTATATATGACTAGTCGTGGACCCGCACATTGCACATGATAAATTTTTAGTAAGGGTTCCAAACCTATGAGACTTCCTCAAATTCTACAACTAGTTGGCTGGTGTTTAATTCCTCCTCTAATGTTGTCAATTTTATTTTAGTAATCATTTTAGTTTATACATGCATTACAACATAATATTTTGGTTCTGGTCTATTTTCACTTATACATTATATATGTCTAACACAAAATAAAACTTATTTTTTGAAAGCTCGAATTTGTGTGAAAACACAAGAACTGTTTAGACCCCCAAAATAAAATTACGGTTTGGTTGATTTTACTCTAACTTATACTAAGTGCAGAATAGAGTAAATGCGAGCAAATAAACAAAGTAACTACTCTAAGCCATATTCATCATATCACAGTAGTAAAATGAAAGCTAAAAGAGTAGGGAAGAAGAATGCAAACACAAGATAACACACCGATGTGTTATCAAAGAAGAAACCGAAGAACTCGGCGAAAAACCTCTCCGCCGCCCTCCAAGCAGTACATCAATCCACTAGAGAATAAGTTGGAGTACACGAATAACAAAAGACCCTCCAAGCCTAGTCTACCCCATGTACTTGAGCCCTCCAAGCTCCTGCTACCAACTGACTTCACCCAGCCTTGTCTTCTCTAGCTCTCCAGATCACACAATTCAGCCCGATTGCATCCACCAAACAAATGGCTTCTTCCAACGCTTCCCAGCAGCACCAAAACCTCACTTTACACTCAGGATGTGTGTGGTAAGTGTTTGGGCTATCAACCTTTCAAGGATTTAGAAATGGAGAGGTAGGAGTAAAGGAAAACTACAATGAATTGTGTAGAGGATTGTGGGTATAACAATCTCTAACTCTCAAGGATTGTGACTAGGGTTTTCTCTCTGAAAAGCACTCCTCTCAATATGTGGGTAATGTGGGTATATATAGTGTGTGTAGAAACCTGGTGTATCAGATATGACAAATTGGCAAAACAGAATGTTTCGCGGGTATCTCGCAGGAAGGCCTTACCCGCGAGACACTCGCGAAAACCAGCTGTCACCATCTGTTATGACTCTTCACATTCTAGTCATGTGCTGAGCACATGCTTCACTTCGCGGGAAGGCTTCTCGTAAGCTACCCGCAAAAACTTCTTTGCTCTTCACTTTGCCTTGAATCTTCACACTCTCTCTCACACACAACCCTTACAAAGAAATCCCACATAAAATACAGGGTATAGAAGATTGAACAAAATTACAATCAAATTTAGCACGGAATTAAAATCAACACAAAATAGTTGTAAATTACAACTTTACATTTTTCATTACATAGTTTTATACCATATCAAATTCTCAATTCAAAACAAAATAATACACAATCTTAACGTCATTTTTGCATAACAAGGACGATCATGATATCTCGTAATATAACAAGAAGCATATAAATTCAGGATGAATCAATAGTTTAGTCTAATAGGACCGAATTTCAAAAATTAAATCAAGAAAAAAAATTATGATAAATCAAGTAATGAATAGCGCAAATTTTTTAAAATTCTCACACCGCAACAGTGTCAAATCAAACTCAAAGTTCATATTTAAAAAGGATTTTTTTAAAAGGTCAAAGGAAAAATTTTAAGCTTTTTTTTTAATCTTATGTACTTGCCAAAATCACCTTACCAAATTACCATTTGGATTTTAGCATAATGTATTGAAATGGGTTGAATAGATTGGAATTAACTAGAATTTTGAGCCAATATGGAACAAAGTAGTGATTCATACCAGTTAACTAAATGATACAAAGTGTTTTAGCCATCCCAGATGGAACTAAATGGAGGGAGGAATCCCCAAATATATTAATTTTTCATGTGGCCCTATTGTTTAAACCAAGATGGTCAATACCATACCGGTACCGGCCAATATGTACCGTACCGGTATATGTACCGATATCAAAACGCCAACGTTTCGTACCGGTTTAAATACCAAGCATACCAGCCATGTACCAGGCGTACCAGCCAGTACAGAAAAAAGCTTCTTTTTTTTTTTTTCAATTTTTTAGTTTTGTAATTTTTGAATTTTGTAAGGGCAGAATAGTAACTTATTTGCATTAACTTATTGGTATTTTTTTTTTCTTATTATGCAATGAACAATTAAGCTTTTTGTATCTTTTTTTTTTTTTTTTTTTTTTTTTGTTGATGCTAAAGTCTAAAACCATAAATAATTTATTATGTATTGAGGTAATGTTTTATGGTAAACTTTTATATTTATTATAATATATATATATATATATATAATAGCGGTAAACCCGAAATGGTACATCGGTATTGAATGATATTGAAATATATCATTCCACTAATCAAATCGGTACAACCTCCGGTACGAAATTGACTCCCTTAGTTTAAACTTCATCACAAAAGTTACAAACCCATAACCCATTTGAATTTTAAATTAGGAAAAATAAAAACAAAAATGAAGATGTCAAGTTCAAACACTTATGAAATTATTAAGATGAGTAATGCTACAGGCACAAACTATTCTACAAACATTTTACAAACTGCTAATGTAGCATGCTCCACCTTAGCTTTTTAAAAAATAAAATACCACATTAGATATTAACAAAATAAATTAATAAAAGGCAAAAGAAACCCAGATTTGTTTTGCTTCTAAACCCTCTGTCTGTGCCTCCCTCTCAGCCTCAAAGGTACGGTGTAACAACCTAAAGAAAAGCGTTAGCCACATCTGCGCTATACCTCAAAAGGACTAGTCATAATTGAGGCTCCTTGTAGTTGTTAATAAAGCTCAGATCTACCTAGTAAATACCCGATGTGGGACTCATCACACACCCACACACATCACACAATCAATCAAATTGGGGCATCACAATCTCCCCCACTTAAATCCCTAACGTCCTCGTTAGGACCCACTTTGTGGGGTAATGTCTCTGAGCCTACACGGGATTAGCGGGCCTACTTTGATACCCTATGTAACGACCCAAGGAAAAGTGCTAGCCACTTTGGTATTTAATGCTTCTAATTCTTATACTTTTGGTAATTCCTTAACTACTTTAGATAAGAAAGACATGCAATACCATAGCACACCCTTGGTACGATGGTCACTCCACAAGTATAAGTGCTTGTGGGGTGTAGTGGGCAAGGGCCGGAGTTCAAGTCTCCAAGAGGGAGCTTCACACACATATACACTTAGATTAGGCTAGAATAGAATTCTATCTTGTATCAAAAGAAAGACATGCAATGCTTTAGATAAGAAAACCATTCGTAGTCAAACAAGCCAACATTCTGCTATTTGAAACGTATTCATTCTATAGAAACAAAGGAAATTATATATATGATATGATTACAAATCAATTTCGTTGGTAGGTAAGCATATAATTCCGTCACTGAAAGAGATTCAGTAGTGAAATTATTGCAAGTGGTATTAGTGATTATTCATTCACATTCAACGAATAAGTTTGTTGAACTCACATTATTGTCGGTGGAGGAAGTCACATTATTTATACATTAATTTTTTCATCTTTGTTGTCTTTCAAAATTTTAATTTATTCTTCACATTTGAGGGAAAAATAAGATAAAAGGATAGGAAAAAAATGCCGTTTCTTCTCCTGCAAAATTTGAGTTGGATCATATGTTGTTCCTTAGAATCAAATTTTGGCTTGGAATTATACTTTGCTATATAATTTGCCATTGATTATGCTACTGATATTTGTAGTCCAACTTACAATTGAGTCTGAATGTAAAGCTTGATATCAAATGAATTCAGTGGTCTACAATTTGTAGTTGGATTGTCATCTCTTTTACCTCATGGAATGTTAGATGTTGTAGGTTGTTTCTATTGTCATGATCCAAGGGGAAATGGTGTTTATCATCATCCCAGATTATTGTCTACAATAGCCAGCACTTTAGTGCATAGCATATGAAAAGAGTCCAACCTCATCACCCCTAAGTGTTTGTGATGATACCTAAGCCAAATTGAAGTGTTTCAATTATAGGAGAGAGTCCCTTTTTTCTCCAACTCTTATTTTTTTGAGTTTGGGTTGCAAGGAATGATGATAATGCCAATTATTCACTCCCACCGCCAAGTGAAACCTAGCAGAGGGTGTGGTTGCCTTCAAAGAGAAGTGCTCCTTTGTTGTTTGTTGGACAATTTACTCATTACTCATTATGTTTATATTTTAATCTAAAGTCAGAAGTTGCCTATTATTTCATAGACGTGTTTCCTTACCTGCAACTCAGATCTTGCTATAATGCAATTAATTAGCTATCAGAATATGCTCTGCCATCACACAAAGAAAAGTAAATGAATATGTCATCTGATAGTTCCTATGTTACACTTGACAAATATGGGTTAATAATAGACCTGACCTGACTACCTTATATAATCAAGGTTTCATTTAATTTTGTTGTTTTTAATTTAAAGGTGAAAATATGTTGAAGAAGTTAATGGTGGTCATTGCAATGGAATGGTACGTTGTTTTCTCTCTAAACTAATAAACATGTTCGTTACGTTGTTTCTATATTATTCTATTCTTAGCTGGTTATCTTTTTGGCATATTATACAATCTGTTAGATTTGGGAGAGTTGTAGACTATGGCCTGGACTTCAGAAGGTTCACTCTTTATTTCTCAAGGGAGTAATTGAATTCATGTTTGAGTAAAGCAAATGACAAAATTTTTTACTGCAATGCGTGGAGAACTTGGCAACCAAAAATCAACAATGGACTGAAATTACAGAGCATCCACTATGGTCCATGGAGCATCTCACTGTGGGCACAAGAATACTTGATTGAGTACACTGGATTAAGAAACATTGCAAATTGATTTATGCTTTTTTTTTGGTATAGTTTCCGTGAAAGCCAATAAAATACAGAGTAATTGGGTGTGATGTAGATGTAGGGAAATCATATTGACGGTAAAGTTGTGTTATTTTATATTTATTTTGTTACAATTTTAATTATTCCTCACTACGAGAATTTTGTCTGTTTGATTTCTTAACTAATTAGATATGCTCTCTATTTGTTCTTTATTCTAGATTTGTTGTTCTTTTTTTTTTTTTTTTCCTTGCAGTAATGTAGAGTACAACTCCTAGCCTCATACTCATATTGGATTATGCATTATAATAATTCTCTTGGTTCTATTGTGGTGTAAAAGAATTTTGTTATTATATCTAATTTTAATTTTCTCTTTTTACATGGTTGTAGTTCCGATTTTATGTGATACACTACAATTGTGGGGCTAAATTTTACTCAAGATAATATAAAATATTTGTCATCTATCTTAACATTTACCAAGGAATTTTATTTATGTAATAGCACGTTATGGTTATGTAATATATTACTATATAAAATTTGAATGTTTCTCATTTTTAATGATGTTTAAAATTTTGACAATTTGTCATATGAGATGTTTAATTTCTCTCTCCATTTCATATTGGAGATGATTTAATTTTAAAATAGTCGAAATTAGATAAATATTTAAACTTGGACATGTTAACATTTTGAGCTAAAAGTTACCTGTGTATCGCACGGGTTAGCGACTAGTATAATATAATATAATATATAATAGACTAAGGTTGACTACGTACTACTGCAAGTCCTAAACCAAGAAGGACTTGGTTTTCTAGTGCACGTCATACACCAAAGTTGAGTCCTATTACTACTAGGGCTATGTAAACTACCTTTGACCAATAACAGTCAACCACACAACAATAAATTATTATTGAGATATATCCTATTATCAAATTTTCTTAATATCTTTTAAAAGGTAACACTTTTTTTTTACTTCTTCAATCAAAACTCATGTTGCAATATATATATATATATATATATATATATATATATATATATATTTATATATATATTTTTATATATATCTCACAAAAGAGGCACACAAAAAAAAAAAAAATATTTATATATACCACTACTCATCATATCATTTATATTTGCCATATCACCTAATATTTAAATTAATTCCCACATCCCACCATCATCTTCAACTCTCCACCACCGGTCCACCATCCACCATCTTTTGTTTGATGCATGTTTTGTTGTGGGTCTAGCCCGATTTTGTGGCAAGAGAGCCATGTAGTGAAAAACTCCTTTTAGAAACAGGAGTCCTCATGAATTCCAATTTGTGTTTGAGTAGGAGTTTGTGTGCTACAAGGATGGCGTGCCGGCAGGGTTATACATAAATAAGGTTTATTAGGTTTTGTGTGCTATATAGTGAAGAAAAAAGAAAAAGAAGCCGCACAAGGAAAAGGAGAAAGCAACCAAGAGGGAGTCGCCTAGAGAAAAAGAAGACAGCCAAGAGAGAGCTGTGCATGGAGAAAAAAATAGAAAGGAGAGTTCAAAGTGTTGCCACTTTTGAAAGAGATAATTTGTGTGTGTGAGAGCAAAAAGAAACAAGAGAGTTTTTCTTTAGCTGTGAGACATACATAAAAATTATTGTAATTGATTTGATAATAGTGAATTATTTGGAGTTTGTTCTGTGGTTTTTCCCTTCAAAGAGAAAGGTTTTCTACGTAAATTTTGTGTTCTTGTATGTGATTGTTATTTTAGATTGCTAATATTATTGATAATATTATTTGGGATCCAACAAGTGGTATCAGAGCTAAGGTTAAAGTGGAAGTGATGGCTGCAAAAGAAGGCAAGACTTCAGGAATTGAGAAGTTTGATAGAACAAACTTCGGGTATTGGAGGATGCAGATTGAAGATTATCTCTATGGGAAGAAATTGCACTTGCCTCTTTTGGGGAAGAAACCTAAAACTATGAAGGACGAAGATTGGAACCTTTTTGATAGATAGGTATTGGGAGTTATTCGATTAACTCTATCAAGTTTAGTTGCGCACAATGTTGTGAAAGAAAAGACCATAGTGGATTTGATGAAGGCTTTGTCTAGCATGTATGAAAAGCCGTCGGCTAACAATAAGGTGTATCTAATGAAAAAGTTATTTAATCTGAAGAAGGTAGAAGACACTCCTGTAGCGCAGCATCTAAATGAGTTCAATACAATCACAAATCAATTATCACTATGGAAATTGAATTTGATGATGATGTTCATGCATTGATTCTTTTGGCTTCTTTACCGAACAACTGGGAAGCCATGAGAATGACGGTAAGTAATTTTGTAGGGAAAAGCAAACTCAAATATGATAATATTCGAGATTTGATTTTCAGTGAAGAGGTTCGCAGGAAAGATGTGAATATAGACAATGCACAAGATCACGCTTTTGTCGTGGAGAACAAGAGGAAAGGTAGAAGTAGAGGACCTAATGATTGGAAATTCAATGGTAGGTCACAATGAAGAGATAGATCTCAATTCAAGGAAACAAGAGAATGCTTCCTATAAAGTTGTGATTTTCAACTACCTTGTGTTGGCTTTAATTCCATGCCAAATTTGATTGTAATTTCTTCAATCATTTTTCTTGTATGTATGTGGGTTTATTTGTAAGGGATGAGTGTGAGAGATCGGTGAAGAATCAAGCTTCAAAAGATGAATCAGTGGACTTCACGACTAGCTCGTGAGAAGCAACCCACGAAAAGGCCACGTGTAAAGCACATGACTGGAAGCTGAAGAGTCATGCTAGGCTGTCAGATTCGCGAGTGTTTTGTGAGAAGGGCCAACTCGCGAAGTACCCGTTAAACTTTCTGTTTGACAAAAAGTTGTGCTGCTTTACCAAATTCTTTACTCACACTATAAATACTCTCATTACCCACGAATTGTAGGGAATGCTTTTCAAAGAGAAAACCATAACAAATACACTTGCGATTTAGAGATTGTTATATACATAATCATCTACACATTTTCTTGTGATTTTCCTCAACTCCTACCTCTCCATCTCTAGATCCTTGAGAGGTTGTTAGCCCAAACACTTACCACACCCATTCTGAGTGTCAAGTGAGATTTTGGTGCTGTTGGGAAGCATTGAAAGGAGTCATTCATTGCCAGATGCAATCAGGCTGAATTGCGGGACCTGGAAAGTTAGAGAAGACAAGATTCTGAAAAGTCTGTTGGTAGCAGGAGCTTGAAGGGCTCAAGTACATGGGGTAGACTAGGCTTAGAGGGTCTTTTATTATTCGTGTACTCCAACTTTATTCTCTAGTGGATTGATTTCGACTTGGAGGGTTGCGGAGAGGTTTTTGGTCGAGTTCTTTGGTTTTCTCTTCGATAACACGTCTCGGTATTATTTTGTATTTGCATTTATCTTCCCTACTCTTTAAGCTTTCATTTTATTGTTAATGATGGATGAATATGGCTTAGGGTAGTGTTATCGGTTCATTGCACATATTTACTCTTATTTCGCACTTAGTCTAAGTTAGAGTAAAAGCAATCTAGCTGTAATTTTTAATTGAGGGTCTGAACAAGTTCTTGAGTTTTACCACAAATTCGAGCTTTCACTTCTATTGTGAGAAAAAAGGGTCACTTAAGAAGAGATTGTTGGCATTGGAATAAGGAACAAAATAAAGAAAAATATGAAAAGAATGATAGTGAAAAAAATACTACAGCTGTTGTGATTGCTGAGGATGCTGTGGTGCTTTCTATTGAAGAGCAAAAGTGTGAGCATGTTGCTAATAATGATGTTAAGTGGGTTGTTGATTCTGCAGCACTCCACCATATTATCCCTACGAAGGGGTTGTTTACCAAGTACAAAGTAGGAGACTTGGTATAGTGAAGATGGGTAATTCTAGTTACTCAAAAATTGTGGGAATCGGTGATGTGTGCATCAAAACAAATGTTGGTAGCGCTATGATGTTGAAGGATATGCGACATGTTCCAGATTTAAGGATGAATGTGTTTTCTACATTGGCTATGGATTGAGCTGGTTATTGTAACTACCTTGGTAATGGAAGATAGAAACTTATTAAAGGGCCATCGGTTGTTGCAAGAGGACATGCATGTTGTGGTATGTACATGACTCATGTGAAGATCTGTAAGAAGAAGTTCAATGAGATCAAAGATTTTGAGAAGACTCTAAAGATAAGGGTTAGGATTAATGGTGTTGAAACTAAGAGGGTGAAATTCTCATTGCCTAATAGTGCTTCAGAAGAGGAAGTGGTAGGTGATGAAGAATATGAAGATGCTAAGGCTACATGGGATGATGATGAAGTGAAAGATCCTAGAGGTCTTGAGCAGGGCGAGCAATATCCTCCACTAGAGATTGTTGAACCTCATGAGAAGAGGACTACTAGAGAACATCAAATTGTTAGCTTCAAGAATAACTGGCCTTCTGATGAGGGGGAGCCAAGGGATTGGATTAAAGAAATCCAAGATGAGATTAATTCTTTGAAATTGAAAGGTATTGACGTTGATGAGGTGTTCTCAATGCTAGTGAAGATAATGAAGAAGGTCAAGTCTTGGGTTGGCTTGACTGACATGGATCCGAACTGAAGAGTTGGATTGAAGATCTCCTTCCTCAGTGGGTTGGAGGGGGAGATTGTTTTGGGTCCAGCCCAATTTTGTGGCAAGAGAGCCATGTAGTGAAAAACTCCTATTAGAAATAGGAGACCTCATGAGTTCCAATTTTACTAAGAAAAACACAAGCAGAGACGGACCCATGTTCCCCAACACCCAAACCCCACCCCTTTTTGATGTTATAATTTTTTTAATAATAAATATTTAATAATTTGTTGTCATATGCCTCCTCCCTGTCCCTCTACTCGAAAAAATTATTAATATCAAATTTATATAGGTTTCTTTTCCTTTGTCCTATCCGTACACTTTTCTTCCCAAATTTAAATAGTTTTTATAATAAATCAAATAATAGGTTAAAAAAATGATACGGATGATTGAAGCCAGCATACAAAAATATTTTTCATATTTCATTATTTTTGTTTTACCTAAAATGAAAAATTTATTTGTTAAAAATGATTTTTCAATAATGAAAAATTAAAAAAAAAAAAAAAAATTGATACAGATGATTGAAGCCAGCATACAAATATTTTTGTGCTACAAATATATTTTTCATTAATGGCTTCGTTTGCTTGAACTCCAGATTTTTTGCATTTGCTATTGTCAAATGCAAGTGAGAACTTCAAAAAATTCCTCATTCAGTTTTTGACAAATTTTTATATTTTATATACAAGTTCGGCATGATTTGGTGATACAATACTCTAGATACTTTGTGATATTGTGTGAGTTATGATTTGAGTTGACTATCAACTGTTTGTTATATTGTCTAGTTGTTTGTTGACATTTTTTTTAAGGGAAACTGAGATAGTTGATTTGTAGTATACTAATATCAACCCAATTCTAGATTCATACGATATGTACTGTGCAGTGCATATGTAACTTCTCAATGCTTTTCATATCATTAATTTTATTGTAATTTTTCCTCTTTTAAGCTATGAAGCATGTGTGCGTTTCTAGATTCGGATGCGGGTGTGTGACTCGGATATTTTTTAAAAAATAGGGTACGGGTGTAGCAGGATGCGGTAATTAAAAAATTTTTAAATTTTTTTTTATTTATATATTTTATATATTGCTAAGCATGCTTTTTATATAATAATAATAGAAAACTCATATAATAATAATAATAATGTACAAAATAAAGCCTCTCTGACCAAAGGCTTAGTGGCTCAGTGGCTCACGTACCAAAGGCTTAGTGGTTCAGTGGCTTAATGTACCAAAAAAGAAAAAAAAAAGAAAAAAAGAAAAAGGGAGATGTGGCTCACGTGAGAGGCACAAAAAACAAAATAAAGCCTCCCTGACCAAACGCATTTAACAATCCTTTTCAAAAAAAAAAAAAAAAAAAAAACAAAACTTATATATAAAAAAAGAAACAAAACAGAACGGTAACGCTAGGCTCTCCAAAAAAAAGGAAGAAGAAGACGAAGAAGCAAAGAAGAAGAAGAAAGGGGTTAAGCCGGTGAAGACAGCGACATCGGCGTATCAAATCCACTGGTATTTTCGGTTATAAGTTTTTTTTTTTTTCTTACCGGCCGATTTCCTTTTTACAGCCGATACGATCTGATTCGGCCCGAATCGGCACAAATCGGCCTGGTTCTGCGCGAATCAGCGCGAGTTGGCGCAAATTCGGAAAAAAAACAAAAAAAAACAAAAAAAAACAAAAAAAAAAAACAAAAAACTGGACGCTGTTCGACGCGCAGGCAGCGGCGTCCCTCGCGCGTCACTAGGTCGGGCCGCGTTAGACGCGGGTGCGACGGCCATTTTGCTGCGTCTGTGCATCCTAGCTTTTAAGTCTTCAAATTGTTGCGGTTTTTAGCTCCTGTAAAAGTTACATATATATTTATATAATCTCTCACACTTAGGATGTTATTAACAATATTACTCGTGACTTCCCGAATGCCTCACAAGGCACTGCTACCTTTATTGCCAAAGCTCAAGCTTAAGCTCCTACTCAAGCTACTACATCTGCTAAGTTATCTACTACATCAAAAAAGAAAAAGTTTGCCTTCAATGGACTTAGTAAAACTACCTTGTTAAAACAATCTTGGAAGCATGAAGAGGAAGTTACAAATGCTGACTTGGATGATGAAGATGAACAAGAATCTGAAGCATCTTTAGAAGCCTCTATTTCTAAGAAAGACGGTCGTTATTACCCTTATGATCAGGCTCTTTTTTGTCATGATCCTGTTTCCACCCCTAATTTAGCTGATGACTAATTTTGTTGGAACATGTTAACAAAACTGCTAAAACCATTGCTGATGAGAGGCCTATTGGAAGAACTACTCTCGACTACTTTTGACTGCTTTTAATGGATGTGAAATGAATAATAAAAGACTTTCCTAATTCTCTCCACTATGCAAATAATGCCAATATGTTTTTGTGCTTTCAACTACTTTTGGATGACAACTGAATAGTAAAAATTGGTTCTCGCTACTATTACTTCTTGAATGATTCTTGTTACTGACAAGGGTTGATTCTAATTAAATAGTAAAAGTTGATTTTTGCTACTATTACTTCCTAAATGATTCATGCTGCTCCCATGACTGTTGATTTCAGTTGCTCCCCACTATGCAAATAGTGCTTATTTTACCTATAAAAGAGCCATCCCTTTCAAATTGTATTCATAACTTATTTTTCTTACTAGCTTTAAAATTTCCCTTTAGTCTTTAGGCTACCTTTAGAAGGTAATCTTTCCCCAATTCATGCTCAGGAAA
Source organism: Notholithocarpus densiflorus (assembly GCA_030021035.2). Classification (NCBI taxonomy): domain Eukaryota; kingdom Viridiplantae; phylum Streptophyta; class Magnoliopsida; order Fagales; family Fagaceae; genus Notholithocarpus; species Notholithocarpus densiflorus. The sequence continues at coordinate 904,720 of JARYZH020000040.1, forward strand.
ATCATGTTTGTACTATCTCAACCTGTAAGTGCTTTATTTTAAGCTTATTATCTTTAAGTATGTTGTAATTATCTCTAAAAAAAAAATCTTTAAGCTTTTATTGTAATCTTTTGTTAAGTATCTACTGTTACTTACTTCAAGGTTATTTATTATACTGTTTTTTACTTTAAGCTTACTTTAATTTTTATTTACTTTACCCTTACTTTAATTCATATTTACTTTTTAAAAAAACTTTTTAAATAAAAACTACAACTTATTTTTTATTATCAACTTATTTAGATAAAGTAATAATAAGTGTTTTAATAAAATATGCAACCTACGTTTTGTACATATCAAATTTTTTTTTTTTTGGGATAAATAAAAAAACAAGTAGCCAACATTAAATTACGTTTTGTGTTTTTTCTTTTTTAAATAAACATGCATCCTACTTGGTTGGTGCCTATACAATACCTACAAGAACCATTTTTAATTATATATTAATTTTACTATTAACAATTAATTCATAGTTTTTTCATATAGGACTTTCTTCGTCAACATCTAAAAACCATTTATTTCTCTATTTGTTTATATCATGTTAGCTTCCTTTAAACCTCTCTCTCTCTCTCTCTCTCAAACTTAAGATTTGGGTGTTTTCTTTCTAATAAAAGATTTGGATGTTATAGGTCCTTAAAATCTAAGCAAAAGAAAGCTTTGAATAAGTTTGGTTGGTAAAGTTTTGGGTAGAAGAAATGTGAGTGTTGTTGATTGATGAAAGTGCAAAAGAGATTTGGGTGTTGTTGAATGATAGTGTATCAGATTTTGGGAAAAGTAATGATAATAATAATAATAAAATAGTAAAGAAATAATATTTATTTGGGGATAGAGAAAAGATAGAGCTTCAATTGGAAATATATTTGAAATAGTAAGTAGATAAAACTATTTACTCTCATGAGATGAAAATTTGGCTAAGTTGCTAGAGATTCTCTTGGATGTACGTACTCTTAATGAAAGTAGGGAAAAGTTAACGGATGTTTTAATGGTATTAGTTTGGGAAATATTTTTAGAAACTTTTATGGGAAAAAAAAGAATTAATTGTTTTGACAACTTTTTATATTTTCCAAGAAAATGGTGTCAAAACTTTCCTAAAATGATTTATTAACAATTGCCTTGAGGGCACCCGTTAATATTACCCTAAAGTAAGCCTACCACAAAGACTGCTTCTTCCAACTTGCCAAGGGTGTTTCCGATCTCCATCCTTTCAATGAAAGAATTATAAATTGAGGTAAGATTAAAAGGGACCTAATAGCATAAGGTAGTAATTCTTGGGAAAGAACCCACTTTAGGACACAAAAGACCATCTAACTTCTCCACACCTTGTTTTTCTCAAGAGTGACTTAAACATCCCAATTTGATCTAAACACCCTTCTCCCCAAAATGAAATCTTCCAAACCCACACCCTTTCAACCTAACCCACTCTACTTGAATAATACTACAAATACAATAGTTTTCACTATTTTTCATTAAAGTTAAGTTGACAAGTTTTGACTCGTTTGCATCTCAGCCAATAATTGACAACACATTTTATTCTATCAATAACAACTTATCACTTTAATAGTTGTGAATATTTTTTTTCAAATGATTTGTGTCTTTATTTATACTTATTGCTCTCAGTTAGCACCCAACATAATTCCTATATGAAACCTATTCAAGTCAAACCCAAATTTTCCACAAGCCCACATCTAAATAGATTTAGCCCACTCAAAATTAAAAAGCCCAAGGTCAGTCCAACCATAGCCCAATCTGAAAGCATATTAAAAAAGCCCAAAAAAAATCAAACTTACCCACCTAATTTTTTTTTACCAACCCAACCTCATCTAAAGAGCCCATCAAGCCCATGTTATTGAAAACCAGCCTAAGTCCTTCACAAGAAAACGAAGCCCAAAACCTCCTCCAAAATCCCATACTAGGTTTTAAACCCACATAAATAAAAAGACACGGCAAGCATTACTCGCTCATAATCGGTCTCAGTCCAACCCCTCTCAAGCCCAATTCAAATAAACAAACTTCATTCCACTCACATTTTAAAACAAAACCCAACCTAAATTCAAAACAAAGCCCGGCCTTAAAATAAAACAAAAAAACCCAAAATTAACTAAACCCCACCAACTACCACTTCACAAAAATCAAGAAAATTACGCCACACTTTCTCAAAATTACATTTAAATTGCAAAACTATTCCAAATTTACATATTAACCCCAAGCTCCAAAAATTAATTTTCAACCCAAAACTCCCAAAAATTTACCAAAAATCACATTTTGACCCTCCAAATTTCACAAAATTACACTTAACCCAAAACATTCCCAAACATGCATTGTAACCTTAGACTTTTTTAAAATTATATTTTGACACAAAACTATCTCAAAATTACATCATAGCCCTAATCTTTTCCAAAATTATATCTTGACCCTAAAACTTTTCCAAATTACACATTTACCACAAAATTTTGTAAAATTACATTTCAACCCTTAAAACTTTTCCAAAATTGCACAAAAATCCCTAGATTCCTAAAAATTGCACTCAACCCCAAATTTTTTTAAAAATGATAAAAAAGGCCCTTAAAGTTTCAAAATTTCACATATTTCCCTAAACTTCTAAGAATTGCAAAATCAGTCCCATCTTCCTCATGATTACTATCCTCAATCTTGCCACCTCAACTATATCATTTGTGTCATTGATTTCTTGCCTAGATTTATTTGTTTGACCATCATGCATCTACATGCATGCCCAAACGAAAAGCATAAATTATGTCAAATGAGTATCAATACCCAAGATCAATGAAACCCCCAATCACCCATATAATATTAAACTAAAAATGAACAAGAAAATTACAATTTTAATACCATTTGAAACCTCATTTTGATTTATCTATTGGAATGAAATATTTCATTACTAGCGTATTGTTTTGGAGTTAGCACTAAAATTTTGAATACCGATAAAGTTATATGTGTGTTACAAAATTTATATCCAAACTCTGCATCACATAATATTATACCATATCAAATTATTAAAAATCTAATAAGTACATTCTTAGTATGATCATTACATAATAGTATAAAACTCTACTACCATCCAAAAGTATAGCCAGGTTTTCAGAACCAGACCGGGAGGTCGGACTGTGAAAACTGAGAACCGGGATGAAAATCGGTTTTTTAAGCCTAAAGAACCGGATTTTTTGTTAATTCCACGAACCCCTAAAACCGGGGTTGGACCGCAAGAACCGGTGAGAACCGTGCGGTCCAACCCCTTAGAAATTTAAAAAAAAAAAAAAAAAAAAAAAACTTAACACAATTTTATTATACTTGATTAAATTATCCATCTCTTACAAGGAATAAAAAAAATTATAATTAAAATCCTTCAAAGATATTCAACTTTACTTCAAAAATTAATCATAAATTTTAATGTTTTCATGGTTATTATTTTATTTTATTAACTTTCTTATTTAATTATTAAATATATGCTTGAAAATCATTAAATTTCCCTCACATATATAGATATATTATCAATTTTGCTAGTTTTATAAATTTAATATCTATATTTAGGCTTTAATTAATTATTAAATTAATTATGATGTCATCACGGTTCGACCTCGGTTCGACCTCGGTTTGACCTCAAAAACCTTGAACCTCTCCCTTTTACGGTTCAATGAACGGTCCGGATTTGAAAACCTTGCCCATAGTAAGGATGGATGAAACTACGCCCCTGCTGTGATTGTTTTTGTTATCCTACGTGACAAAACCAAAATAATGGAGTATTAGAAGCACATACCACGTTCTCTTGTGCCTGAAACAAATACCAAGCATAAAAAACTACAATGGAAACATGATTCATTTTACAAACCAAAAAGAACCAAATTGTTGATGTTCAATTATCATGTACTTCAAGCATTTTATCATGTAAGTGTAACATCCACTAGGGAAAAAATATCAACAAAATGGAGCTCTAAACAGAGAATAAGTCAAATAGATATCCAATGGCATTATGGCATGTTAGCAATACTATTCTTTATTGTTAAATAACAGTTAAATAATAAAAGAATTTATAGCTTTTATTCCCATTTAGCTCCAACTCTCTCTCTCTCTTTCTCTCTCTTTCTCTCTCTCACATGAATTCCTAATCTTGGACTTTACTCACTTGAGATATGGTGCAATGCAATATAGAGTTTTTTAGGGTGTGTTTGGATATTGCTTATTTTGCTAAAATCTGAAAACTGAAAACTGAAAACATTGTAGCAAAATAACTTTTAAATGTGTGAATAGTGCCATGGGACCCATTTTTAATGAAAGTTGTGATGAAAAAAGAGGTTTGTGGGTCCCGTGAACAGTGCACGAGACCCACTGGAAGTGCATTGGCTTTGCTGAAACACGTTTCTCCCAAAAAAAAGAAAACGCAAACGCAGGATAGTGCTTTTCAGCATTATCCAAACGCACAATTAGTATGATAATAACTCTTAGGCTTATAGAAATTGTGTTAGATTAAGTTATAAAAAAATGGTGTTAGTTATGATTGTGAAAAAGGATAAAGACAGAGAATTCCTTGTTTAAGCTCACAATTAAAACCACAAGCTGATTTCCAGAAGCTTTAAATGGGGTTTTATTTATTTATTTTTTAAATATTTTTTTTTTTGCTTCAAAAGAAAGATTTTATTGAAAACAACAGAAAAACTACATAGCACAATCCCCTTTCAAAACATTGAAGATAGAATGGGGGCAAACAATAAAAGAAACAAGGTTTGCGAAATTACAAAAGAGTGCTCATTTGGCAAGAGCATGAGTTGTAACATTAACGTCTCTTTTGACCCAAAGAAAATAGACAGAGGAAGAAATTGATAAAGAGCATATATCTTGCATAAGCCCTTCAAAACATTGTGTGTTTGTTTTAATTAGATTTTCAAAGAGTAGACTAAACTACTTTGTGTTTGTGCTATTTTGTTTTAGTTAGCAATAATGGGATTTGTATAATTTTTATAAATATTGAACAAATATTAATTTGTTGAGTTGAGTTCATTCTTGATATGAATGGTGAATTGAAACAAATGCATTTTACACAAAATAATTTGCTGCATAACTTACCAAATGAAAAATACATATTTAAAAAAAAAATACAGATTGGCCCGATTTGTAATTCGATTGACCTAACCCATTTCTAACTAGATTAAAATGGCCCATTTTTTAACCGAACCTAATTTGCTTGATTTGCCCATTTTTCCATGTCTAATTGACATCCTCTTCAATCTCTCTATCTTTATGAATTATTGATCCAAGGTATTGAAAGCTCTCTCTCTCTCTGAGTTTCTACTTTTATTAAACTTACAGACCATGTACTTCATTTTAGTCCTACTTAAATGAAAGCCCTTTTAGAATGTAGAAATGAAAGCCCTTTTAGATTCTAGAGTGTCAAACCAAATTTCTAACTTCACATTAACTTCACTTCTAGTTTCATCCACTATACCTATATCATATGCATAAAGGGACTTTCTTTTTGAATTGATTTTGTGGGCTCATCTAGTGCAAAGAGATATGGGCTTAATGCAAATCCTTGATGCAAAACTAGTGACATGAAACTCACTTGTGATTCCTCCATTTGTTCTCACACTAGCTACAACTGTGTTATACATATCCTTAATCTACTTAATATACTTTGAATGAACCTTTTTCTTCTCCAAAACACACCACATAATCTGTCTAGGGACCCTATCAAATGTTTTCTCAAGATAAATGAAAACCATATGAAGGCTATTATAGGTCTCTCTATATTTTTTTTATTAGTTGTCTAAGTAAGTGAATAGCTTCTACAGTAGATCATTCTAGCAAAAACCAAATTAATTCATTCTTAACCTATGTTCAATCACTCTTTCCCAAAGTTTTATAATGTGACTTAAGTTTAATTTCCTAGTAGTTTGTACAATTTTGGATATCCCCCTTATTTTTGTAAATAGGTATTAAATTACTTCTCCTCCATTCATTAAGCATTTTATTAACACTAAAGATCTTATTAAAAAGGTTTGCCAACCAACATACACCCACATCAACCAAGTACTTCCAAATCTCAATGGAGATTCCATCCGATCCAACAACTTTTCCCATTTTCTTTCTCTTTAGTGCATTCTTTATCTTAGTGTCGAGTATACACGAATGAGTGAAGTCTTACATTGAATAAAAATGATAAAAGAAAGTAGTTAATATAATATTATTGGGACCAAACTCATAGACTTAGGGCCTGTTTAGTAAGATAGTCCAAACAACAGTTTTCAATGTTTGAACACTAAAAATTGTGGGCAAAAAAAAAAAGCGTTTGGTAAATGACTTCGTTTATGAGTGTATGAGTTATTTCGAGAAATGCTTGTTTTCAATTTTCAAATAACCTGCTCAGTAACATTTTTGTAAATATGTTAAAAACTGTAGGTGCTACTTCATTAGGCCACTCGCAAGATAACTTCTCTCTCTCTCGAGCCTCTGGGACTTCTTTTATCTTTCTTTCTTCTATCATTCACGCCCAGAAGCTTCTCTCTCACGCAGAGTCCTCTTCAAACTCCTCTCTCTCCCTCTTTCACAACAGATTCATTTGGACTCTACCTCATAAATTTTCATAAATGATTCAGATTCATATTTACTCCTCTATCTACCACCGGCCTGTTCTCATAAATGAAGTCTTCTAATTCAAATCCTACTTCAAATTCTTCCCATCTTTCTTTCAAATACTTCCTCACTTTCTCTCAAATCACATAAATCCAGATCTTCTCCTCAACTACTTCTGTAAACCTCATTAATCCCTCTGCCTCAACGTATTATATATGGAATCAGATACAGATGTTCTTCCGCCTCAATCCTGCTTGACACAATCGCTGTGAGTTGTTTCTCTCTTCAACTTGTTCATTGGGTTTTAAGTAATTTATAACAGTGTCCATTATTTCTGTGTTTATCAATTTCTCTATAATTTAATGGTTGTTGTATGAAAATTTCTTGGGTTTTATGGGTTGCTGATGAACTATAGTTCTTGTTCCTGTCTAGGTTTTTGTTTTATTTTGTTATATACAAGTTTTATTAAGTTTTTGTTATATATGTTTATTAGTTAACAGGCCAGAATGAGTTATAAAAAAAAAATTTACATGATTTTAGTATATTTTTGTCTTCCTCTGTTGTTGTTCTTGTATTTAGTCCTTCCATTTATTGTTTTGTGTTGGCATTTCAGTTTTTTGTTTCTCTTTGTTAGACTGTTTTCTATGAGTGTCATAAACGTGTTGAGTTTTTGAAACTGTCATTTGAGGAAATTTGTTATTGTTTTGTCCCCTTTCTGAATTCCAGATATTTTCTGGGTTACTGTTTTCTGGGATTGGATTTTGGTCTGCCGTATTCTAACAAGTATTTGGTTTTGTTTGATAGTACTTTTCCCTTGCTGTATTTCAAAGGGGTCAGATATTTTCTTTTGGTCTGTAGGTAAGCTTTAGGGGATAATTAGCATATTCTGTTGCATATGCTGCAAATGAGTCCATTTTTCTTTACTTTCAATTCCCGTTTAGCTTTTGTTAAATTTCTGGAAATGCCAAAGCAAGCACCTATATGATTGTTTATTGTAAAATGCTCAAGTGACCATTTCAATACCATGTTATTTGCGTTTGCATTGCTGAGAGTATGCCATGGCAAATTAAAACTTTTAATTTTTTGAAACTAATAAACTGATATGAGAAGCCATTCCATCTTATGTAACGAAGGTCTTGAAAAATGCCCAAACCACCTTTCTACATAACATGATTAAAACATTAGGTACAATCCATGGACTTGGGGAGGGGATAAAGGTAACCATGTGGTCAACTATTAAATTTGATGAAAAAATTAAATAAATTAAAGAAGATTTGGTGCAGAAAATAACTGACTTTTATAAGGATTTCTAATTGTCAATCAAATACCAAGTTTCCTCGTGGTCATCATGACACTTTTGTCCTGGTTTTTTTTTCTTCCTAGAGAAGTGTTGACTTTAGAATGACACCTCTTTGTAGAATTAGAAAGGCACTTATTTGTGGAATTAAGTATTATTGTGTAGTTAAATTGGTAGTTTGGTTTCAATTCACAAGAATATTGTTTTGTCACAGGAAATGTGTAAAGAGAAAGCTGAACTGCTTCTGTGAGCCTTTTTTCTACTGTTCAGAAGTCACAAATAATTTTTTTTTGCTCTTTTCTAGTGTTTTGAACTCCAACATCAGGTTTTGTATTGGGGGAGAGAGAGTTATAAGTTTCTGTTTTCTTTTGTTACATATGAATTTTATATCTTCAAATTAGCCTTACTCTACCCTTTTGTTATTTACCAATTTTACTTGGTTTTTTTTTTTTTTAAATGAATGTTTTATGTGTTAATAGGATACTACGTGTTAAAAAAAATTGATATATATGCTTGTACAATATTTTGTGTTCAACTATTTGAATAAATTGAGAATATTTTAGACGTATGTTATTGGATATTTGGGTATTGGTTAAGTATGTGGAACTTTTATGCCATTAGATGGCTCATGCATCAAGCGACGCTGAAGATAGGAAATTGTGGCCTCTCTCTTTTGCTAAGCATTTTATTGATGTGTTGGTGGAAGAAGAACTTAAAGGGAACATGCCACAAGGTATGTTTAAGAAAGGTCTTTGGGGTTTTATCCAAAAAGAGTTTAACCGACATGCTAGTAAAAACTACCATAAAGACCAAGTAAGGTAGAAATTTCAAAGGCTGAAGGTTAGACATCGTGTATTTTCTGAGCTAATCGGACATTCAGGGATGGGTTGGGATTCCCATACAAACATAGTGATAGGAAGTGAAGGTTTGGACAAACGCAATTGCGGTAAGTGTTATGTGTACACAATAATTTTAATTTTGTTGAATTATTGTTTTACATAAATAAATATTACATGTGTTTAACCCGTTATATATGCTTGTTGATAGCCCAACCCTAAATGCAAGGAGTTCCGGAAAAAGGGCCTTGATCACTATGACTTGTTGGGACAACTTTTCAACAAAAGCACTGCCACTGGATTCCTTCAAATTTCATCAGCCCAACCAGCCCCAAACAGTGATGAAGAGTGAGAGCTAGATGAGGGATTTCTATCAGCTAGAGTACATGTGCATTTAGAAGCTGATAGTGGAGATGCCATAGAGGAGCTGGCCACACCAATTGAAGAGCAAAGCAGGTGTACTGAAGAGCATGTAGCCCAACCAGAGCATTCCAAGTAGAAGAAGAAGAAAGGAGAGATACTTAGTGAGATGACTGAGGCTATCAAGGGCTTCACGGAAGTGTCAAAGGTAAGGCTCATAGCTAATAAGAGTAGAAAGCAAACCGGTGAGTCTTTTGTGAGGGGTGATAGGTTCTCCATTGACAAAGCTGTTGAGGTGCTTAACTCATATGATCACTTATATGATTTCACCCACTACAAGGTTCTAAAGGTACTCCTTAATCCCAATGTTAGGGCTGCTTATATTTCCATGAAGTTGGAAAGGAGAAGAGCTTGGATGGAATTAGTTGGGAATGGATATTAGGCAGGATTGCTTGTGTTGGGTTTGCTTTGTTTTGTTGTTGTGTTGGGTTTGTTTGGCATATTTTGCATATAATGTTAGTAGTTATGTTTTTATGTTAGTGGTAGAATATGAACTAAGTGGCAGAACAATGGTAGTAGTTATATTTTTATGTTATTATGAACTAAGCGCAGTTATATTTTTATTTTATTATGAAATAAGTGCTTTTAGGGATTTACATATGGCATGCACTTTTATATATAATATTGTGGACCAATTGATGTTATGTTAGCTAATACTACTTATGTTGTCTTTGATATTACACATATTTTATTATAGCTATATTCATGATTTATCATTGTTGTATTAATCATAGGTGTGATTCAATCATGGCCAATTATGGTTCAGACTATGATGAAAGTGATGTAGAGCTTGAAATAGCAACAAGTTATGTGTTTGAGTGTATCCAGTATGTGCAAAAATATTATCTCAAAAGTCCTAGATGCAACAGTATTTTGACTGGGAGGTCTTTCATGGATGTAATAATTGAAGAAAATCCCTAAGTATTTTATGAAATGTTTCGCATGGACGTTCACATCTTTCAGCATTTATGCAATGATTTGAAAATGCTATACTTGTTAGAGGAAGATATTGAAATTGTCTCAGTTGAGGAGGCGGTTGGGATGCTTTTATATATTGTTGGGCATAATAAAAACATGAGGTTGGCCGCAAACCGCTTCCAACATTCACTTGAAACCATTCAACAGAGATTTTATCGTGCATTAAGGGCAATTCATTCATTGAGATTCATGATAATTAGGCCAAATAATGATGCAAATGAGCACCCTAGTCATTTTTGTGAAAATGGGAAGTATTATCCATGGTTTAAGGTATGATACTTTTTCCTATTTATAATAAATATTTCATACTTATCAAAGATAAATAATAAATATTTCATAATATGCTAGTGTATACTCAGGTTATACTTGCATGAGTTTGTTTTTGGTAAATTTTCAATGAAACTTAAATTACTTATTAAAAATAAAAAAATTTCTTATTATATATTGAGGTCACGTTAACTTGTGTTAAAATTCATGGTTTGTTAATAAAAATTGGCGAAATTACATTATTGGTCCTTCAAGTTTACCCTAAGAGCATAATTAGTCCCTCAAGTTTCAAGTGAATGCTATTAGTCCTTCAACTTTCAAAAATAAGCACTATTAGTCATTTTATTAACTGTTGTTAGTGTAATTGTCCATGTGGCTAACGAAATAGTGATGTGGCATCTTTTTAAGTGACGTGGTAATTTTTTTATTAAAATATTATAAAACACACTTAGCACGTCAAAAACACATGAACTCAGTTACTTGACCTGTTTCCTAATTGGTATTACGCCAAATCAAGGGTCGTCCTACCTCCACACAGCCACTGATACCCCACTGCTCATCCTCCCCTTTCCGGCCAATCCTCTCAGCTATTGCTCTTTTCCTCTCTTCGCGTTGCAAGTGAAAGATTGTTTTATATTGTTATCTGTATTCCCCTTTACCAAACACACAATCGACGCCATTATTAGGAAAACAACCACAATCAAGATTACATTCTCAAATTGTGTCCAAATGCATTTTACACCGTCTACTTGACTAGGTGATTAAACAAAAATTCTCACTGATTATGATAGAAATGAAAAGATATAAACGTATCTAAAAAACCATGGTGGGCTTTCAGATAACCCAACAATTTAGATAACCCAACAATCTCACATTTATATTGAAATCGACTTGTTGCTTACTGGGTTTGGCACTTGCACTATTTGAAGCTTTCCCTTGGCCCTTTGGACAATATTTCTCATATAAATTAAAAGAGAATGAGAAATCAAAGAGAGCGAGAGCAAATTTATGCAGATTCAACAATTGAGAGGGAGGTTGAGTGGGGGTATCAGTGGTCGAAGAGGGGAGGATGAGAGGGTTGGCCGGAGAGGGGACAATGAGTGGGGAGGAAAAGAGCAATAACTGAGAGAGTTGGCCGGAGTGGGAAGAATGAGCGGTGGGGTATCAATGGCTATGCAGTGGGAGGATGGCCCTTGATTTGGGTAATACCAGTTAGGAAATGGGTCAGGTTCATGAGCTTCTAACGTGTTAAGTGTGTTTTATAATATTTTAATAAAAAAATTACCACATCACTTAAAAAGATGCCACATCACTATACCGTTAGCCACATGGACACTTACACTAACGACAGTTAATAAAAAGACTAACAGTGCTTATCTTTGAAACTTGAGGGACTAATAGCACTTACTTGAAACTTAAGGGACTAATTGTGCTCACAGGATAAACCTAAGGGACCGACAGTGTAGTTTCGCCATAAAAATTTATAGGAGCTATTGATGGTACCCATATCAGTACATCAACTCCATCCCGTAAGAGTATCGCATTTAGAGACAGGAAAAGTAAGATAACACAGAATGTTATGCGTGCATACAACTTCAATATAAGGTTTACATACATTCATACTAGATGGGAGGGTAATGCAAACAATTCTAGGGTGATGCAAGAGGCTCTTGGAGATGCTAAGTACCAATTCCCTTGTCCTGCTAGAGGTTACAAAAATAATTATAATTTCTTACCTCATGGCCGTAGATATTAACTTAATGTTTTTAAACTTGTCTTACTTTACTCATGTTAAGACTTATTTTCGATTTATTGCAGGATCCTATTATCTTGTTGATTCGGGGTACGCAATAGGTATTGCATTCCTCCCACCACAGAAGTCAGAAAGATACCATGCTCAAGGATACCAAGGTGCTAACAGACAAATTACAAATCCCCAAGAATTATTTAATTATAGGCATTCCTCATTGCAAATGGTTATTGAATGATGTTTTGGTGTTCTAAAGGCAAGGTTTCCTATTCTAAATGACATGCACTCTTATTCACCAGCCAAACAACAGCTCGTTGTCACAGCGTGTTGTGCATTGCATAACTTCATACACATGCATAACCGGTCAGATAATCTGTTTCATGCATGGGAAGAACAAGATGTTGAAGTATGTGATACAAATAACTCAAGTGATGCAAGAGTTGGAAGTGGCAGGAATGAAGAAGCCTTTAATCAACAAGCACAACGAGCCGTGACTTTGTATCATGATGAGATCACTGAAGCAATGTGGGTAGATTATAGAACCCAACATGGTTGAACATAGGAAGCAAGTATTTGTGGATAACTATAGTCATGTATTTTGTAAACTTTTTAAGTACTTGTATTTTGTGAACTATGTTCGTTTTTTTAACAGTTACATGAGTATTATTTTGTTGTAGTTTATTTGTAGTCAACTATATATTCATGAATTATTATTCATAAATTATCAGTATCATATGCTCTATTACTATTCACGAACTACTATTGAAGTTAGTGTATTGTGCATATTTCCATACTCATTTGAGTAAAATATTAAATGGCATGGCGTGTAAAAAAACATATTTTTCTTATATTAGACTACTCTATGGTAGAGAAAATAAATAAAGCTTATGACTACGTTCAAAACAACACACCAAACACAAAGACATAAAGTGAAGACAACACATAAATACCAATTCAAATATAACTTTATCTAGATAACCATAATTCAAATACGAATGCAGCAGCAACTCCATACTAATCCAAATAAATTTCAAATGCAATAACTATCCACCCACGGCAATAGCTATCCACGAATGCCACTCCTTCCTTCAGACATAACAGAATGAGTTTTGCTTTATTTTCTATTTGGATCTCAATGAATTCAAATCCTAAATTCTAGCCACCGGATTGTGATATTAATAGTTCTATACATACATAAATACATCCGTAAATCCATGTATGTATGTGAAGAAGGTCTGTTATTTTTATTTTATTTTATTTTTATCAATTCCCCCAAAGTCTTCTTGAACCAAACTTTTCATCCCCCAAAGTCTTTCTTACGCAATTCAGGGTGAAAATGGGCTTCTTCTTCTTTTTTTTTTTTTTTTTTTTAATATCCAGCAAAATGCTCCATATCTAAAACTATTTAGGGAAATACCCCTGTTTTGAAACTCGATTTTCTAAAAATCGAGTTTCAATTTAAAACTCGATTTTTGGACAATCGAGTTATAGTAAACTGAAAAAAAAAATTTAAAAAAAAAAAAAAAAATTTTGGAACTCGAGTTCACGAAACTCGAGTTCCATTCAAGATACTCAAGTTCCATGTGAAGTACTCGAGTTCCTTGAAAAAATTCAAGTGGAACTCGAGTTCCATGAACTTGAGTACTTTACATGGAACTCGAGTTTCAAAATAAGGGCATTTCTCTAATTAGTTTCAGACATAGTGCATTTTGTTAGATATTTTAAAAAGAAATGGCAAAAGCCCATTTTCTCCCGCAATTCAGTTATCAAAGATTTTGGAGATTTTTGGATTTCAGATTTTTTTGATTTGGTATTACCCGTTAGTTACTAGGTGGGTCAAGTAATTTTGATATTAATGGGTTTTCTTAGGTGTAAAATAATTGTTTCACTAAATAATGCCACATCATTAAAAAAAAATGACAGGTCACTACTTTGTCAGCAACGTAAGTAATACCACTAACATCAGTTAACAAAAATGACTATTACAACTCATTTTTAAAACTTGAGAGACTAATAATGCTTACTTGAAACTTTTTTTTTTTTATTCTTATTTTTAAACAGGAACTTACTTGAAACTTGAGAAATCAATTGTGCTCACGAAGTAAACTTTCCAATTATGTAGTTTCGCCTAATTTAATTGCACCTAGAAAAGTTATAAATAAAATAACCAAAAAAAAATTAGATGGATATGCATAAATTGAAAAAAAAAAAAAAAAACGTATGGATTTAAACTTATCCAAATTTACTCTTTACTGCAATTCAAATTCATAAAATAAAAATAAAAATAAGAATCTTGAAGAACTTTTTTAAAGTTTAAACTTTGAAGAGAAAATGGAAACTTTTTCTAACAAATCTTAAAATAAATAGTGGTTAGTGGTTAAAGTAACTCTAGAAATTCCCCTCGTTCCTTTCCTCAGCTTAGTAGCTTTAGAGGATACAAGAAGTGCATGGAAATGATGGAACACATGTTACACATAGTTGGCCCTTTTACCTAAAGACCACCTGAATTTCAAGAGTCTAGTGGGGACTACTATGGGACTAGGGGACGAAACAAATTGGAGCTCTTCCCTAAAGAACTCAATTTAGGGTTAGAATTCCTTGATGATTCAAGGTAGTTCTTGATGATTGAGATGCTATAATTTGTTGTCTAAGGCTCTTGGGATTCAGGCACAGCCTTAGGGTTGGGTGGATTTGGTGATTGGCAATGGTTAGGGTTATAAATGATTAAGTGGGTGTTAATCTTGGTTTAGGGTGTTGGTTATGGTAATGGATTGCATGAACATATGATGGTTTGTAGGGATTTTGATTACTTCAAGTTCTCGAGACAAGAACATAGGCTACTACCTTCAAGTGAGTCTCTGCCTCCTCCGAGAGAAATACTGAATAGAAACAAGTTTGAGCTACAATACTAATTCTTGAACTAGCCCAAATACTATTCGCTTAGCGATACACATCTCAAGCGAGACTATCCATGACTAGTTCAGAAGTCACCTACAATCAAATCTATATATATAGGCAAAGTTTAGAGAAAATCCAATTAGATTCTACAATTGAAGTCCAATTTTACGCCATGTGTCCTAAATTATTTATTTTTAGAGAAAGTTTTATTTCTTAATTTTTTAATCAAATGTGGGATTACATCATAAATATCCATCAAAGTGAGTTATTGTGTACAAAAACCAAAGAGTCTAGAATTAATGAACATAAAAAATAAAAAAATAAAAAATGGACAATTTACATGATCTACCTAATAATATTCTTACAAAACTTTTTAAAGAGTTAAAAAAATATATAAGAATGACTATCAATTATATTATATGTGTAAGAATTATACTATGCATCTTAATGTGTATCTTTTAAGTATATCTATTGCATCTGCATGGGGTTACAAGCTAGTATTAAGTAATTAACCAGTTGGGAGTTAGATTCTAATTTTATCTTCTTTAAAACCCCTGTTCTAGGCTAATTGAAGCCCATATCTAATTGCCTAAAGTTCGGCCACTATACCATTAGTGATACCTAAGTTCAGGAAGAATCTAGTAATACTAGCACACTAGCTTCTATGTAGCTCACCAACTTCAGCCATGCCTAGGTTCCCTTTGGCTTATTTTTATAAAAGTTGATTTAGGGAGGCCCATCTAATCCATTTATCTATATATATATATATATATATATATATATATATATATATAATAATTGGTGAAACTAAAAGAAAATTCAATTAGATTTCAATTGAATTCTCAATTTTGCGCCATATGTCCTATCAAAATTTTTAAAATTTTTGTGCCAAAATAAATAATACATTAACACCTAATACAAAAACCAAGAAGACCACAAAAATAACCTAAACAATAACATTTCACCTGGACACTTCTATGTAGACTCTCAAGCTCCTCTCTCTCTCTCTCTCTCTCTTTCTCTTAAATGTTTCTCTAAATATAATCTCAACTCCTAACCACTTGCTACCATCAGCAAACAACTCTTAACAAAACACCAGCAACCCCCCAATGCACAACAAACAGATTTGTAAGAAAACTTGCAGCCCCTTTTCTATTCATATTCATTGACTTATGAAACATTGTCAATTCCTTTTCTCACATATTTTTTTTTACGGTTAACAACTATTTTGCTTCATAGCTAACCATTGAATTTAACAATATCAATATTCAAATGTATAAATGAAACTATATGAGGATTAAAATAAGCAACCATACGAATTTGAAAAATATGGCTTTTGGAAACAATACTTCAATATAATGCTATTTGGAGATTTTATTTATTATTAATTTTGTTGTTGTCGTATGACTTTTTTGTTTTGAGTTGCATCTCAACAATAAACAAAGCCAGTAATCCAATTATTTGAGGTAAGAATATAAGGCTACAATTGGGCAAGACCAGTGGTTCTTTTTCTTCCAAGTCCAATGTACATGACTTATTTTTTGGAGACACTAAGTTGAAAGTGGTATTTCTTGAAATTTTTCATATTGCATGAGATAAGATCTTTAATGAAAAAATATATAGTCGAATTTAGTTATACAATTAGTAACAATGACCAGACTTTAATACAAGTTTTTTATACAGTTAAGTAGATGAGATTTATCGATTAAAAATTTAAAATATATTTAGTTTCTCAATAGGTAAATATAGAGAGATAGTATTTACTTAGATCCAATATGGGTGATGGCACTCGAGAGCAATAAATATTCATCAATAGCTATAATATGGCATTTCATATGAGTGTTGTTACTTATCTTTGAAAAGATCATATTCAAAAACAAACAAACCAAAAAAATAGGAAAATAAAAAATTCAGCCAATTTTCAGAGAAATTTGTTTAGTTTATGAGCTTTTATAATAGGTTTTTTTTTTTTTTTTTTTTTTTTTTTTTTTTTTTCATAGTTTGTAATGCTCTTTAAAGTATATACTTAGTTATATGTGACTTTTAATGAAGCTAAGCATTGCTAGAAACAATGGTATCATATAACAGAAAATATAGTAGAACAAATGAAAACTCTCAATGAAAGCTATTTATTTGTCTTAATTCGTGAGCGAATTTTGGTTTGGAAGATTCACATATGAATGAATCTGGAAATATTTCATATAAGAGTCATAAAGCATAATATAATAGTGGGTGAATGCCATGGTTGATAGAGAAGATACTTTAAAGTTTGATTTGTGAGCCAGCGGATAATAGTGGGTGCATGTCATTTAATAATTGTATCTTTGACCTTAAGCTTCGCAAATCAAATGTAAATAGCTTAACCTTGACTCTTGAGGCCTTGTCATTGTCCATAGTTCAAGGCAAGCTCTGAGTTTTAAATTTTTTAAGACAAAAATATTTCTCCTGAATGTTGTCATTCATGGTCATTTTATTGTCATGTTGAACTTGATATCAGAATCATGTATGAAGCATAGCTCCTACATGCACCCATGGAATGTGGCTTATAGTGTAGCTTATTCGCCTTCTCAAAAAAAGTGGATACTAAGGTCCCTATTCAAGTGGAAGCCAAAGCTTTTTTGGGGGTAGTGGAATTAGCAGGTCAAAAGTAGCTTTAGAATGTGGTAATTGAGGGTAATTCCAAAATTTGAGTTGAGGTAGTGACTAATAGATCCAAATTAGTACACTAGAGAACTGTTAATTTTGTTGTTGAAGTTAGATTGCTATATGCAAGATTTGACCGGCTGGAGTTTAATTGGGTGTATAGGAATGCTAACAAAGCTACACGTCTTAGCAAGATAGTCTTTGTCAAACTCATTTCCAAGTTAATTTGGTGAAGGGATTGGTCCCTTAGGAAATGTTGTCTTGGCATGACTAATTAGATTTTTACATTTATTATTCTAAATGTTAATTTCAATTTGTTTTTTAATTCATAATCAATAAGCAAACAATTTATATATATATATATATATATAATTGTGATTGTTTTTAAGTATACCGTGTATATGCACGGGGTTACACACTAGTTTAAATAATAGGTGTTTGAGATGATTTTTGTTTCTTTAACACATGTCATGCTTTGATATGTTAAGAGTTAGAATCGATCTTGAGGGGAGGAGTTGAGTACGGAATTTATGCCAATAGGGTCACCCATTGGCCGCTACTGTTGTGCTTTCCCTTGAACAATAAAATAACGTGATTGATAAGTGGAATGAAACAAGAAATAGCGTAGTTATAACATAAAGCATTAAGCAACAATACAATAGCATTAAGGTTAGTTGCGAAGTAGTCTAAAGGATATTAGAGCTTGTAATGTAAATGTTTACATTATTGCCAAATTAAACCATGTCAAAAGATAAGAGCAATCAAATGAATGTACATCTAGTGATGCTAGCAAAATAGGATCAACGTGTTTAGCAAAATTGAGATTTTTGCGACATTCTTTACAAAGTTAAAATAACATTTTAAATGAAGCTCAAGCAAAGTTCCAGTAAAGCTAGAACAAAGGCATTTAGTAGTTGTAATCAACTTTGCAATTCAAGTAAATATGTTTCAATAGCGAAGTAACAGGAATAGCAAAATAATATTAAGAGCTTAGCCAGACTAAGATTATATGTTCAGAAACAACCAAATAACTATTTATCCTAGACAAAAAATAAGAAGTCTCCAGTAACAAATGAGATTAACATAGTTGCATATAAATCTATTACACAATAACATAAGGCTTTACAGTTAAACTAAATAAACATGATAAACATTAATTACAGCTAATGAGATGAATCCAAAATGTAAGGAAGAGAAGGTAAGTGAGTTAGAGGGGGAAAACATAACTTTGGTGGTGCATGCCAATGATAGATAATGTTAACTGTGATGCTAGGGAACTGCTGGGGTTTTAATCGTGCTGCCGAAGGCATTAGAAATAATCAAGTTAATGAAAGTGAAGATTTTCTATTCAAAGGTATTAGACTTGCTGGTTTTGAGAAACAGATCTCACCCCCCCCCCCCCCCCCTCTCTCATCAAGAAAGAATAACTCCCCATTTATAATCATAGAGAGCTTCCGGCTGGAAGCAACTTGCTTTTTGAGAATGACATATCAGAGTCCTTTTTTTTTTTTTTTTTTATCTTGGCACCTTTTTACTAGATTTGAAGAATTGGTTACAATGATTTGGTTTGGTTTTTATCCCAAAGAGAAAGACTATTAGTGGAGAGGAGAGAGTAAGCTTCACGTAAGAGCTCAATACAGGTTAGCTATGAAAGGAACAGTTTTTATAGCTTAGATTAGAAGATACTCTCCTTATTGGGCATGGGACTTGTGGACTTAGGCTACACAACACAAGAAACATTAGGCTAAACTTATAGGTGCACTTTAATCTATAATCTATCTATAAATACTATATAACTGAAAAGCCATCTTTTTTTGACCTCTTGAGAGTGTGCCACTTCAGTTTTGGAGCCTCCTCAATTTTACATCTCATTTTAATTTTTAAATTTAACTAAATATACACGAAATCTTTGAAAAAAGAAACCCGACTATATTTATGTACGCTTTTTCTCTGGCTCTTTCTCAGTTTCTCTTGCTCTCATTCACTTTGCTTTCTCCATTTTATAACATAGCCTCCTCTGTTCCTCTCCACTTCCATCTTAGCCAACTTCTTCTCTAACAGTATCAACCTAGAAATTTTCGAGTTTGCCGAACATGTTGGGCACTTAGCCTCCAAGGTCGCCCTCAACTACCTCTGTAACTGCAGTGATGCAGGAGACACAAGAAGATTATTATTTAGTATTATTTTTGTTTGCAAGTCAATTGTATTTTTATGTTTTAGGTCCTAGTAGTTTATTAGGCTATTAGTATTTTAATTTGGAAGCAAGGTTATTTTTGTAATAAGGAAATTAGAGTTTCCTAGCCAATTAGAACTAGGGTTTAGCAATCCTTTATAAGCAATCTATTGTACTCATTGAGGAGATACTTGATATTTTGATGAATGAAAAAAAAATTGCCGTTTGGTCTTTCTTTGGTCTGGTGCTGGCTCCAGGTTTACCCTAGGTGCTGACTCCTAGTGGTTTCCTGCTTGGTGCTGGCTCCAAGTTAGGCCTAGGTGCTGACTCCTAGGTCATATCCCTTTATTTTATTGTTCTTTTAGTTTGTTCTGGTTGTCCTGCGCCAATTTTGGTATCAGAGCAAACATCGATCTGTCTGAAGCATCCTGTAGTCAATCCAGAACTAGAAAAATCACCACAAAAAAAAAAAAAAAAAAAAAACCATCACTGCCATGTCTTCCACCACTAAAAAGTTATCTTTGTCATTTCCCTACTTAGTACCAAAAAGCTGTCCTATAGTTGTGCCATCCATCAGAAGACCAGATATTCAAGCCAACCAAAGACTCCAATCCAAAAACCCACAATCAAGTCTCCAAATCCCTTGCAACCACAAAGACAAAGAGAAGAGTGTTAAGGACATATTTTTATGTAATTGGCATATCCTTTGACAAAACGCACTTTACTTGTATTTGGGTAAATCTAAGAAGGTTCAAGATGATCATTACAAGTGGTTGAATTGAAGACATGAAGATTACTCAAGAACTGCTCAAGAAAAGTGCAATCTGCAGGTCTCGATACCTCCTCGACAGAAGCTCGATCTGTCGAGATTCATTAAAGCTCGACACATGTCTCGATCTATCGAGCTTACAGGATTCAGATTATAGCCAGCAACATTTTTATTCTTAAAGGCTATTTGTTTATGGGTTTGTATAATCATTATAGGACTAGGAAAACCCAAGGTTTGTGGGTTTGTATAATTCTTATTGGACTAGGAAAGCCCAAAGTTTGTGTAAACCTATTTGGAATAGGAGAGCCCATTAAGCTCCTATTTAAAGGAGGTGGAAAAAGAAAAACCAAACCCTAGAGAGCTTCATAAGGTTTTCTTTTTGAAACCCTAGCCTCCTCTTACAGAAGAAAGAGTTCTTGCTGTGTTTCTTGTACGCCTTTGGGTTCTGTAACCAAGCAAAGTCTCTTGCACCAATATCGAAGATCTTATTGGTGTTTCTATGTGAAGCTGCTGCAAATTAACTACAACAATCAAAGGGTTGCTATGGAGCTAGTCATGTACTGGGATCTGTGCATCATTGGTTAGTCACGTACTCGGAGCCGTGCATTGAAAATGAGAGATTGTCACTACAGAACAAGTCCAATTGGGTATTGGGGTAAGGGTTCAACTGTAGGTTGGTATAAGGTACTGGGATTCCTTTACTTATAACCGCTTGTTTTGATAATAGTGGATTCTCGGGAGTGGTGACATTAAATTCACCCGATGGGGTTTTTGCCATGTAGGTTTTCCCCATTCGTAAACAAATCACCGTGTCAATTTATTTTCCGCTGCACTTTAACTTAGTTGGTGATTTGTTTATGCAACCACGCTATTGCATGCTAATTGAATTAATTAATTAACTTGGCTAATTAATTTGTTAATTCATCATAAGGGGTCAATACATTCTTGGCCTATCAAGTGGTATCAGAGCAGGCATACCCTGATTATATTTTAATCTTTGCTGTGTGATCCATTAACCCATGTTGTCATGGAAACTCTTGATTGTTTTTATTTGCATGATCTTGTGTTAAATGATGATGATGATATTCAAAATGCCTATTCTAAGCTTTATAATTTTTGTATGAGATCTCTTAAAAGTTCTACAAAATTAAAAGCCAAATTTTAAAAAAGTCAAGCTTCAAAAAGATGATTTGATTGCAAAATTGGATGAAGCCAATAATTTGAATGAGAATTTTAAAAATCAAATTTCATCTCAGGTGGACAAAATTAAGAGTTTGGAAGAGCAACTAGTTGAATTTAAAAATTAAGTTGAAAAATTAATTAGTGCCAAACTTGTTGTTGAGCCTGACTCAAAAGAAAAATATTTTTATATTCCTCCATTTAAAAGCAATAATGAAGAGTTGATGGCTAATATTGCTAGGATAGACAAAGGAAAAAATTCTGTTGTTAACACTGAAGTTTCTAAACCTATGTCTAAAACTCCTCCTAGGAAGAATAAAAATTCTGAATTTGTCCCAACTTGTCATCATTGTCATATTGTTGGTCATATTAGGCCAAATTGTCTTAAATTAAGGTCTTTGTCAACCTCTAAGGTCAGACCTCCTTCTAGGAAGCATAGTAGTTTGAAAACTACTTATATTTGTCACCATTGTGGTGTTTCTGGTCACACTCTTCCTAATTGTTTCAAATTTTTTCCTCATAAGTGAATGTCCAATAGGTCTCATCCTTTGTCTAAAGGCTCTGTACCTATTCTTGGTGAGTTATTAAAAGCTTTGAGCTTTTTAACTCAATTTCAAGGGAATTCTAATTCCTCTATATCCTTTAGTAGTCATACTAGGACACGTGCCTTTTCATCTTCACGGCCAAAGACTCGTGCTGTGTGGGTGATAAAGGATTCTAAGACTTAATTGTCTTTCTGTTTGCCCTCTGTTTTAATTCTTTCTATCTATAGTAGGACTTTCTTGCTTGTTTTCTTATCTTTTTGGAATTATGCTTTCATGCATATGCATCTAGTTTTATGCGTTGCTTTGTTTAACATGTTTTTGTTTGTTTGTTTTCAGTTTTGCTTTATTTTGTTTTTCATAAAAATAAAAAATAAAATAAAAATTTTGAAAAATCAGAAAAATACAAAAACAATGTGTGTTTTGTATACATTGGTACTTGATGATACCTTGAAATCACCAGTGAATTGCACGGCCTTCCTAGCTCGAAGCAACGCCTGCAAAATGGAAAAGAGAACCTTTAAGAGAGCATCGGTGCGGTGCCGGATGAACACCCTCCGAAGGTTAAGTTAGAACTTCTCACAACTCTAGAGTGCTAGAGAGGGTAAATCATGCGTACCTCGATTTGTGAAGGTATTCCCCCTTTTATAGTAGTAGAGGGTTGACCTCTTATACTTGGCGTAGAAGTCTTTTCCTTATAGGGATCTTCTTGAATAATCCCAAACGTGATGAGCAAGTTATTTCCTTGTAGAGAAGATCTTGATTAATGCGTGTATCTTTCGGAATCCTCTTCGTGCTAGGATTCCATTTGCCTTGGGATTCTAGAATGGCCAAACGTGTGTCGCAAGTATTCCCATCTAGGGTTTCTGGTTGCCAAATGGACACTCGGTCCGTCCATGTTCCATCCGTCCATTCGGATCCGTCCACATCAGTGATAGAATGATTTATGCCTGTCACCTATCGGCCCACAGATGTGGAACCGTTAGGACCATCCTGCCCTAAGTCTGTCATGGCGTATTTTAACCTCTTCAGTTGCCCCCTCACTCCATGGGTTCGTCATTTTTGGAGTGGAAGGATACATGGAGTGACGGTTCATGGTTCAGGGAGTGACGGTTTACGGTTCAGTGGGTCGACGGTTGCAATATGGGATCCGTGAACTATGCCAACCCCTGACAGGATGTCTGGAAATCATTTATGACGAATGACGTGTCGCCTTTTCATTGGATGTTAACTTGGATCGAAGCGTCGCTTCGACTTCCGTGCACTCCCTCTATAAATACCAACCCCTTCTTCTCTCATTTTTTCTATTTTCCGCTAAGAGATATTGTCAGAGCGCGTCCGTCACCATTGTCAGAGGCTACTCCGTTCAGTTTCTGTATCCGTCATCAACAGATTTCTTCCGTTCACTCACAATCCTGGTAAGTACTTTCTTTTTCATAAGCCCCTTTCACTTGTATATATGTACCCTTTTTTTTTTTTTTAGACTTTATGCCACCGTCATCCCTTCTAGACCCGTCCGAGTCTTAGGTTTTGTTGTCACGTGTAGGCAATGTCTAGTGCGTCGAGTAACCAGTCAGTTGTCCATGACGGGGCGGGCTACGAGGAAGTATACCCGTCAGGTCACGAATATCAAGAGAGTCCAAGCGAAGGGCGAAGTCCGTCTACCTCTAATCCGTCCTCAACAAATGAGGATATGGAGATGGTTGATCCGAACGAAGGTTCTGATGACGGCGATGATCAACCAATCAAGTCCGTCATTGGTGCTGATGGACTTAGGGAGTTTATCATGCTGCCACAGTGGACGGTGAATGATTTTACCTCCACAATCAAGGAAAGACATTTCAACACTCTTAGGGCCAACTATCAAATTCCAGACAACATCCCCATCCGTCTACCCTATAAGTCAGAGAAGTGTTACTACGACGGGGTAGAAGGCATTGGGGTGTATGAGCAAATGCTAAAGGCTGGACTTAGGTTTCCCCTAAGCTCCCTACACCGTGAGCTTCTTCAGTATCTGGGCCTATCCGTTAACCAAGTATCCCCAAACGCCTGGAGGGTCTTCATAGCAATGGAGGTGTTGTACGGTGTTATGTCCAATGGTTTGAGGAGGCTGACGGTACGGGAATTCCTACACTGCTACCGTCCAAATGAGATCGAAAAATCAAGGGGAATTTATAGCTTCGTGCCTAGGAGTCCGTTGTTGAAGGTTATATTCGAAACCCCAGATTCCAATAGGGACTGGAAGAGCCGTTACTTCTTCCTAGGGGGGAATGAGTGGATGTGTCACCCGGGGGAGACGGACCACATGCCCATCGACACTACTTGGGGCATTTTACCTCTGTCCAGTATGACCCCGTTCTATTTAGCATCCACAACTAGATTTGTTGTTGTTGTTTTTTTTTTTTTTTTTTTTTTAACCGTCTTCTTCTTGTGCAGTTCGACGCCGTCCACAAGTTAGTCTTGAAGAGTTCAGTTTCCTTGAAAAGATTTTTTCCAAGACCCAGCCGAAGGAAAGGACTTGGGCTAAACTAGTCACACTTGATACCATTCATTGGTATTGTGACGGACCTGAACCAACACCAGCGGCTGTTAAATACGACGCCAAAATTCGCCAACGTAAGTCCGTCGTCCACATTCTGTCTGAACATTTAATTTTTATGTTTAGTAACTAAATAAATCCGTCGACTTTGACAGAAATGGATGATGCCAAGAGGAGGGCTATGATCAAGGCACAAGTTGCCAAGAAAAAGGATACCGGCGATGTGGATCCCAAAGGGACGGGCTCGAGCAACCCGTTCATTAAAAGGAAGAAGCCGTCCACCGGGGACCGTCCTCCGAAAAAACCCAAGGTACCTTTAGAACCCGTCGTGGGGTTAATGGCTGAGGGTGCAAAAACCGTCACACCCGCCAAGCACGGAGCAGGCAAGGGCTTTATGAAGGCTCCGTCCACCAGCAAGGAGAAACCACCCGTCCTCCTTCGCGAAGACTCTGAATATGCTTTGGAGCAACTTATGTCCATCCTTACGTCGGAAGATTATGAGGACTTAAGCAACCACTCCACAGAAGCAATGGGGGAGACGGGCCTTTTTGTAATTGCTCAGGTTATCCTCCCGTCGAACATCTCATCCGTCCTTTACACTTGCATTCCATCTAACCATATTTTTGTGTCTCAGGCTATGGTTATGATGAAAAGGTTAATGGGACGGTGCCTTAACCATGAGACAACCTTGGAGCGTGTGCGATTGAAAGCGGAGCGGACGGAGGATGAATTGGGCCAGCTCAAAACCTGGAAATCCAAAATGGAGAAGAAGTTCGATCTCTCCGAGAAGGTGAGGAAGGAGCTTGAGCAGAGGACGGAGGAAGCGAAGAAGGCCCTTGAGGACAATGACAAGGAGGTTAAGAACCTGAGAGATTAGCTTCGTCAGGCTAAGGAGATGGCGATCCGCGAATACCGCGACTCCGATGCCTTGATATCCGAGTTGGGAGAGTCCTTCTTGGAAGGTTTTGATGACGCTCTCCGTCAAGTCAAGAAAGCCTATCCTGACCTGGATATGTCCAACGTCAAAGTTGACGATCAAGGCTAAGCATCCGTCCTGCCTGTCGCCTCAGAAGACACCGAGGATCTTTTTGCTAAGGACGCACCTCAAGTGGACGGAGTGTCAGCCTTGGCTCAGCCTCCTCATGGTCAAGCTCAAAGTGAAGGGGTGGGCATCCGTCAGCCAGACCAAGAGAATGTAACCGTCGTCCAGGAGTAGCCTGTGTTTTTCTCCCCTTTTTTGAAAGTTTGTAATTTAAACTTTATTTGTAATCCTCTGTAGACAATTTTTAAATCAATGTTTAATCCGTCTACTTTTATTCCTGTGTATGTTTCTGTCATTATATCCTTTTTTGTTTCAGTTTATACCCGTCCACTTTGTGGAGATCCGTCCACTTAGTTTATTTTTCATCTACTTGTGATCCGTCCTCTTTGGGGACATTATATTATTTTTCATCCAATTGTGATGATCCGTCCGCTTTATAGACCAGTTTAATAAACCCATCCACTTTGTGGGCTTTGGTTTCATTCGCTTGGGACGATCCGTCCGCTTTGTTGATTTTAGTTTAAACCCGTTCGCTTTGCGGATTTAGGTTTTCATCCGCTTGGGATGATCCGTCAGCTTTGTGGACTCTAGTTTATACTCGTCCACTTTCTGGACTTAGGTTTTCATCCAATTGTGATGATCCGTCCTTTTTGTGGACTTTAGTTTATACCCGTCCAATTTTTTGGACTTAGGTTAAGTTTTCATCCGCTTGGGACAATTCATCCATTTTGTGGACTTTAGTTTATACCCGTCCACTTTCTGGACTTAGGCTTTCATCCAATTGGGATGATCCGTCCTTTTTGTGGACTTTAGGTTTTCATCCTCGCTTCCGTACGCTAGTCGAAATGGCGTTTCCCCTGTGGGGGTTCTTGCTGTAGTTCGGTATGCCCATAAAACGCTTGGTAGCTCTTCTAGCCAGATGCCTTTTGCCCCTTCGAGCTGGGTCTTGATGATCTTGAGCAAGGATCGATTCGTGACCTCAACTTGCCCATTGGCCTGTGGGTGTGCCGACGAAGAATAGTGATTCTTGATTCCTAACTCCGAGCAGAATTCCCTGAATGCGCTGTTGTCGAACTATTTTCCGTTGTCCGAGACGAGCACTTTTGGTATCCCGTGCCTGCAGATGATATTTTTCCAAACAAAGCTTCGAATGTTCTTCTCCGTGATGGTGGCAAGAGCTTCTGCCTCCACCCACTTGGTAAAATAGTCGATACCAACTACCAAAAATTTCAATTGCCTAATGGCCATCGGGAATGGGCCCATGATATCCAGTCCCCACTGAGCAAATGGCCAAGGAGCCGTCATAGGAGTTAGCTCTTCGGACGGTTGTTGGATGAAATTGCTGAACCTCTGGCACTTGTCGCAGACCTTGACATAAGACAACGCATCCCTCAGCATTGTGGGCTAGTAGTAACCCGCCCGGATCAACTTGTGTACTAATGATCGTGCCCCTGAGTGGTTGCCGCAGATTCCTTCGTGGATTTCTCTCATTACGTACGATGCTTCCTCATGGCTTAAACACCTTAGGTATGGTCGAGAGAATCCTCTTTTGTACAAGACATCTTTTATTAGCACAAATCGCGATGCTTGGACCTTCAACTTCCTAGCAGCATCTTTTTCGTCTGGTAACGTGCCAGTTCTCAGATAGGTTATTAGTGGCGTAGTCCAATTATTCTCAGAATTTACTTCCTGCACACTTGTTCCGTCATCAATAAGTGAGGAGACTTGAACAAAAGATAATACCTGTTCGGGGACATGCATAAATTCCGCTGAGGCAGCTTTCGCTAGGTGATCCGCACATTCGTTTTCCTCCCTTGGGACTTGAACGAATCTGACTTCGAGGTTGTCGATTCGACCCTTCACCTCTTCCAGGTACCTCTTCATTCTTTCATTCTTGCATTCGTAGCCGCCATTAATCTGACTTGTTATCACTTGGAAGTCGCAATACAAGACTACGTTTTCAGCTCCTGCTGCCTTTGCGAGGTCTAGGCCAGCCACCAGTGCTTCATATTCAGCCTCGTTATTGGTAGTGGGGAAATCCAGTCGGATCATGCACTCAATCTTGTCTCCCTCCGGGGTTTGGATAACCACACCAGCCCCTCCGGCTCGCCTGTTGGAAGATTCGTCCGTGTGGATGCTCCATTGTGCTGCGATTTTTGCCCCCTGGTCTTCCGGAAGGGTAAATTCGGCGATGAAATCAGCCACGGCTTGTCCTTTCATTGCAGTTCACGGACGGTACTGTATATCAAATTCACTCAGCTCTACCGCCTATAAAGCCATCTGTCCTGCAGCCTCAGGGCTACTCATGGCTTTTTTTATGGGCCGATCCGTCAGGACTATGATAGTATGTGCCTGAAAGTATGGCTTGAGTTTTCGTGCGGCAGTTACTAGTGCGAAGGCCATTTTCTCCATTTGGGGGTACCT
This sequence comes from Notholithocarpus densiflorus, assembly GCA_030021035.2. NCBI lineage: Eukaryota > Viridiplantae > Streptophyta > Magnoliopsida > Fagales > Fagaceae > Notholithocarpus > Notholithocarpus densiflorus. The sequence continues at coordinate 933,092 of JARYZH020000040.1, forward strand.
CTCTTCTGCTCCTCGAAATGCACGGCTTATAAAATAAACGGGTTTTTGAGACCTATCTTCCTCTCGTACTAAGGCCGCGCTAACCGCTGCTTGCGAGACTGCCAAGTAGAGGTAGAGCTCTTCTCCTGGTTCGGACGGGCTGAGCAATGACGGGGATGAAAGGTATTCCTTCAAATTTTCAAAGGCTTTTTGGCATTCGTCCGTCCACTCGAAGGATTTTCTCAGAGTGCGAAAGAAAGGTAGACATTTGTCCGTTGCCTTCGAGACGAACCTGTTCAGGGCTGCAATTTTGCCATTTAAACTTTGAACCTCCTTGACCGTCCTCGGGGGTTTCAACTCCATTATGGCCCGTATTTTCTCTGGGTTAACCTCTATACCTCTTTGGGACACCATGAAGCCCAAGAATTTCCCTACCGTCACTCCGAAAGCGCATTTGTTCGGATTCAGCTTCATGTTATATGATCGGAGGGTGTCGAACGTCTCCCGGAGGTCGTCTAGGTGATTAACTTCGTGTAGGCTCTTCACCAACATGTCATCAACATAAACTTGTACGTTCCTCCCAATCTGGTGTGTGAACATTTTGTTCATCAATCTCTGGTACGTCGCTCCTGCGTTCTTGAGTCCAAACGGCATCACCTTGTAGCAAAAAAGTCCTTGGCTTGTGACAAAGGAGGTTTTCTCTTGATCGGCCTCCTCCATCTTGATTTGATTGTACCCCGAAAAGGCATCCATGAAGCTCAGGAGCTGGTGCCTTGCTGTAGAATCCACCAAGGTATCTATCCGAGGGAGCGGGTAGCTGTCTTTCGGGCACGCCTTATTGAGGTCCGTGAAGTTGACACACATTCGCCACTTTCCATTAGCCTTTTTTACCATAACCACATTTGCTAACCAATCAGGATAGTAGACTTCTCTAATGAAATCTGCTTCTATTAGCTTCCGTACCTCTTCTGCTATTGCTTTGTCCCGCTCCTGAGCGAACACTCGCTTTTTCTGTCGCACAGGTGAGGATGCGGGGTTCACGTTCAACCTGTGGACTATGACTGAGGGATCAATCCCTGGCATGTCCTCGTGGCTTCAGGCGAACACGTCTTGGTTCATCCTAAGGAATGCTACTAAGGCTTGACGTATTGGCTGGCTGGACAACGTCCCCATTCTTGTCGTTCTTTCGGGTCTTGATTCGTCAAGGATTAGCTCTTCTAGTTCTTCAATCGGCTCTGCTACTGCCCGTTGTTCTCCTATGCACATTGTTTGTTGTTGGTCCTCCATTTCTAACATGGCAACGTAACATTCTCGCGCTGCCACCTAATTTTCGCGCAGTTCTCCTACTCCATACTCTGTAGGGAACTTGATCATTAAGTGGTAGGTTGAGGTTGCAGCCTTCCAAGAGTTAAGAGTAGGTCTTCCTATAATAACATTGTAAGCGGACGAGCAGTCGACTACGAGGAATGTTACATCCTTGGTGATTTGTTGGGGGTAGTCTCCTATGGTTACTACCAGTGTGACAGCACCAAGGGGGAATACTCTCGTCCCTCCGAAACCTACGAGAGGGGAATTTACCGGGATCAGCTGTTCTCTGTCGATTTTCATCTACTGGAAGGCCGGGTAATACAGGATATCTGCCGAGCTGCCATTGTCGACCAGAACCCGGTGTATGTTGTAGTCTCCCACTTGCAAGTTGACGACAAGCGCGTCGTCATGCGGATGGTGTAACCTCCGGGCATCCTCTTCTGAGAACCCAATGATTGGATTGTCGACTCGTGCTATCTTTGGTACGGATCCTGTTAATTGGACGCTCTGTACCATCCTGAGGTAAGTTTTCCTAGCCTTCTTGGATGACCCAGCGGCTGTCGTGCCCCCTACGATCATTCATATATCTCCTATAGGTGGCCTTGGACGTTCATTCTCTCGTTTGGAAGCCTATTCCTGAGGGGGGGGGGGTCCGTCCTTTCCTTACGGACAAACCTTTGCAATTTTCCTTGTCGGATAAGAGTTTCAATTTGCTGCTGTAGGTCATAACAGTCGGCCGTGTCGTGGCCGTGGTCGCGGTGGAATCGGCAATATTTGTCTCTAGACCTCTTGTTAGGATCTGACTTCAGCTTGCCTGGAAAGGTCAGGGATCCTTCATCTTTAATTTGCATTAGGACTTGGTTGACTGGGGCAGTTAATGGGGTAAAGCTTGTGAACCTGCCCAGAGGGGGTTTAGAGCGTCTATCATCCTTTTGTTCCTCTGTTCTCGCCATCTTACGTCCTCTATCCTGCCGCGTATCTTCTTGTCTCTCCCTTTTCTTTGGCTTTTCTTCGCGAGCCAACAACGCATCTTCAGCATTCATATACTTGGTGGTCCTGTAAAGTACGTCCGACATGGTTTTTGGGTCATTCTTATATAAAGAGAACAGGAACTTACCCTTTCGCAACCCGTTTGTGAAGGCTGCTACAAGTATTTTGTCATCAGCTTCGTCGATTGAGAGCGTTTTCTTGTTGAAACGGGTTATGTAAGATCTTAGGGTCTCCTCTTCTCGCTGCTTGATGTTCATCAAGCATGCTGTAGACTTTTTGTACCTGTGTCCTCCAATGAAATGCGAGGTGAACTGGGCGCTTAGTTCCTTAAAGGTGTTGATGGAGTTAGGCGTAGGTCGGCTGAACCAAATCCTTGCGGCTCCCTTTAGCGTCGTAGGGAAAGCCCTACACATTATCTCATCTGCTACTTCTTGGAGGTGCATCAAAGTTTTAAAGGTTTCTAGGTGGTCTAGAGGGTCCTTCGCCCCGTCGTAGCTGTCGATCTGCGGCATACGAAATTTCTGTGGTAGGGGGAAGGAGTTGACGGCCGCAGTGAAAGGTGAGTCGGTGCGGTTGACTAGATTGTCAAGGTCGCTAGAGACCTTCCCTTTGAGGGCGTTCATCATGATCTCCATCTGCTCCTTCATTGCTTGCATGCATCTCCGCAGCAATATATGGTGGAGTTGCATCCGTGAGGGATGGGATACTAAAATTTTGTCTCTCGGGTCGGCTCGTGGCATTGCTACCTTCCGGCCCTTCTCTATCCTTTCGCTCGGCACTGGTACCTTCTTGATCCTCCTCTTGAGTGCCATTCCTCGCATTCTTTTGGTGTAACTGTTCTTCCAAATCATGATTTTGTTTGGTAAGGCGTTCTACTGTGGCTGTGAGGGTCTGGACTTTCCTCTCCAGGGCAGTGGGTCGCGGCTCGTCTCCTTGAACGTTGTTGGTGGTCGCCATCGAGCGAGTAAGTACCATGCAACTCTTTGTCCGGGATGCGATAATATGGCTTTCAAATTACGCAGTTTCCCACAAACGGCACCAACTGATGATGCCGTAAAATCACCAGTGCATTGCACGGCCTTCCTAGCTCGAAGCAACGCCTGCAAAATGGAAAAGAGAACCTTCAAGAGAGCACCGGTGTGGTGCCGGCCGAACACCCTCCGAAGGTTAAGTTAGAACTTCTCACAACTCTAGAGTGCTAGAGAGGGTAAATTATGCGTACCTCGATTTGTGAAGGTATTCCCCCTTTTATAGTAGTAGAGGGTTGACCTCTTATACTTGGCGTAGAAATCTTTTCCTTATAGGGATCTTCTTGAATAATCCCAAACGTGATGAGCAAGTTATTTCCTTGTAGAGAAGATCTTGATTAATGCGTGTATCTTTCGGAATCCTCTTCGTGCTAGGATTCCATTTGCCTTGGGATTCTAGAATGGCCAAACGTGTGTCGCAAGTATTCCCATCTAGGGTTTCTGGCTGCCAAATGGACACTCGGTCCGTCCATGTTCCATCCGTCCATTCGGATCCGTCCACATCAGTGATAGAATGATTTATGCCCGTCACCTATCGGCCCACAGATGTGGAACCGTCAGGCCCATCCTGCCCTGAGTCCGTCATGGCGTATTTTAACCTCTTCATATGCTATTGTAGAACTAAATATGAATTTTAAGCAAAACAAAGAATGAATCATGAAAAAAACCAAGAGACATATATTGAACAACTTGAATAGTAGATAAGAACTGCTTCGTTGTCTAGGATGTACTAGTAGAGTCACAAGTTACATTTAGAATTGCCAGCTAAAAGCCCTTAACAAGTAGTTAAACAGATTCTCAAATAAAAAGAAATGTGACGATACGCCCCAACCGAACCCAATTACTGCCAAGAAGACTAAAGGAGGCAAAGCCTGATACCTTTTCACGATTGATACCAACTAAAAATGGCTATTGCCCTAATGAGGGAACCCTCGTGAGGATTGGGGGCATCACACACTTCTTGGTCTTCCCTTTGTCCTTTTAAGCCTAACTTGGCAAACAAGCCTCAAGAGTCATTTATTATTAGTATTTCTACTCACCAATTCCAATTCCAGGCATCTGATCTGATGAGATACAAACTCAAATCCTATTTGTTTCTATTAGTGCCCATATCAACTTTTGGGGCCTAATGTTTTTCTAGAAGATACAAATACCATTCCAATCACAACGGCGTACTTGGTATACATAATCATAATGGAACAGAAACATAATTCATTAAAGATCATATCGGCTCGAAACCCATAAAGGCCTATGTGACAGAAATCTTTTCAAGAAAAATGTGGATCACTAACTAACAAGCCAAGGTTAAACAGCCTATTGCCTATATCTGATTCCTTTCTTTCTTTTATCAATTAATATTGAAATCCAAAATCCTGTACCTTCCTATTTGACCCCAAGTATTATCACTCACCTAAGTCATTGTGAAATTCAATATACATTTATTGGCTTGAATTGATCTCTAATGGTATGTATCAGCTCATATGTGCAACAAAAACTTCTTTGCTATTTATTTGATGCTTAATTCACTGATAAATCATTCTGTAATTTATTTAGAAAGTTACCAAACAGTCCATTCCTGAACAGCATCCTATCTAATTACACTATACCTAAACAAAAGTTAATATTTTAAGCAATGGTTACAAATATATATCACTAATTAAAAGATCCAAGTTTCAACTAATTCCGGTCAATACTCTAGCGGTCAACATTTATATATTTAAACTATTTTTCCTTAGTTTAATAAAGGTATGGGAAATAACCAAGCTACAAGGCTCTTTGAAGAACATTATTGAAATTGCAACAAAGTTGCAAGCCCCATCACATGACTTATATTACAAAAGAATGTGACAAATGAACAAGTCACATGCAATACACAGCAAAAGTTTCTCAAAGATGCTAAAATCCAACTACAAAAGACAATGTCACAGTGACTTAACTGTATATTTGGTTCATAAACTTTAATATATGTTTCAAGATTTATTTGGCCATCCAACAACACACATAGCAAGGAATACCCATTAAGCTTTTTTATCACTAAAGAAAATTAAAATTTGAATTTTTATTAAAAGCACATAAACACAATCATGATTCTTGAATGAGAAACAAAATAAAGAAAACTCCTTTATCCATTTATTCTCAATCCCACCCAAAAAAAAAAAAATGACATTTTGATTTCAATGACATCTATGTCTACAAATATAAAAGCAATTTTAAACAAAACCCAAATGGGCATGTATCAAAAGCAACTGAAAACCCAAGTAAATCCACAACCTAGAAACAAAAACAACAGCAGCAACAAGTCCTTCAGTCAAAATCAGTTCTAACATTTAGATTTCTAACAATGTGTAACCCACCATGCAAAAAGCCCAAATCTATAACATAAATTCAGCAAAAGAGGAATGGAGAATTGTTACCTAGCAAGTGAGATGAAGAACGAAGAGCATAAACAAAGCAGAAGAGAGCCCGTGGAGACTGAGAGAACAGGGTAGCTTATTTGGGTGTGAGAGTGAGTGATTTTCAAAATTTAGAGTGAGTGAGTGAGTGAGTTTGAAAGCGCGGAGTGTCTGAGCGTGAGCGTGAGAGTGTGGAGTGTCTGAGTGCAAATAGGTTTTATGCGGTCAAAAACTAGTTTCTGAAACTCGGTTTTAGAAGGGAGTTTTTTTAAAAAAACGTTAAACATAAATCGAGTTTTATAAACTCGATATCCACGTGGAATACTCTGTCCATGTCATAGTAAAAAACCCCAAAAACGAGTTAAATCTCGAGTTTTAAAAACTCGAGTTTTAGTTGAATCTCGAGTTTTAGAAACTCGAGATGCTAGTTTCCCTATATCTTCCGCAACCGGCCAACTAACGAAATTCTTAGAATATTAATGTTATTTGGAAAGGGTGTCCAAAGAATGAGAAATTGAGAGATCACCGAGAGTCTATAAACTACTGATGTTTGGACTTATTTAAGGCTACCGCGAGAGAGAGAGTTCTATATGAAAGCTGCCGCTACCATCTGGTCACCATTCAGTAAGGGTTTTTTTTTTTTTTTTTTTTTTTTTTTTTTTTTTAATTAAGGTTTTAAATTAAATTGGGGGGAATGTGCAAAATAGGCAAGTAAAAGGGATGTATATGGTTAGTTAGGCAACGTTTGAAACAATTATGGAAAATAGCATCTCGAGTTTTAGAAACTCGAGATCCATATTACTGAAAATACCACATAAATCTCGAGTCTTTAAGACTCGAGTTCCATGCAAAAAAAATTTCCTCTATAGTGGCGTTTTTAAGCCTTACAGTGACGTTTTAAAGCCCTATAGCAGCGTTTTTCTGCAAAAAAAAAATTTTATAAGTGATTACCCCATACCAGGTTTAAGGAGCCCTATAGTGGCGTTTTTAAGCCCTATAGTGACGTTTTAAAACCCTATAGCAGCGTTTTTCTGCAATTTATGGAACTCGAGTCTTTAAAACTCGATTTTCATGTGGATTTTTTTCCAAATCAACCCATTCTCTTGCAAATCGAGACTTAAAAACTCGATTTTTATCTTGGAACTCGAGTTTTAGACACTCGAGATGCTAGTTTTCAATATTGTTTTGATCCGTGACAATTAACTAAATTTTTTTATATTTATTGTTATTTGGAAAGGGAGTTCATTAAATTGGCTTGTGAGAGAGAGATGAGGAAAAGAAGGGCATGATCAAATTCTAGTAGGAGAAGATGTGAAAAAGACAGAGAATTATAGGAAAAGAATTGAAAGGGTGGGTTTTCTTTAGCAACACATGACACATGCCACACCTACGTTGTTTTGTTTCAATCAATTTGGGTTCTTTTCTTTTTATTTACAATCTTGTTCCTTTCTCTCTTTTTTTTTTTTTTAAAATTCTATTTTCTTATATTTGAATCTCTTGGCCTCCCTCTACCCCTCCTTCAAACCCTTTTTTCTTGCCCTCTGCCCAATAATTGATTAGATGCACTTCAGCCCCCACACGTTATGTCTTCCTCCTCCACGACCATTGCCTTGATTGTAATTTTATATATTTTACTTTTTTTTAAATCTTTTACGTTGTGGCTTTCTACTCTATATGCTTTTAAGTGCATAAATTTTGGTGGGTTTGTATTTGTGGGTGTTTTTCCTTTGGTTGCCTTTAGACTTTGGAATTGAAAATTTTGTGATTTTTTGCAATAATCACTTTTTTTGCTATAATCTATTTCACTTTCTATAGTACTGTTAACATCTTTAAAATACTTTGGTTTGATATTGCAGGGACATTCTCACAACTTTGGAGATTGGTACCTCTCTCGTGGCTCATCAGATATGTACTGAGTAACCTGCTTCACAGTGAGCATTAAGCATTATTGTAAATCAGTATCACAGAAAATAGTGTCCTCTCCTCATATATTCAATTGTTCTTCCTCCACGTGTTCATAAAAAATAAAATAATGGTATCCATGGTTGAGTTCTTAACTAACATCTCCTATCCATGTATAAGAACTGTGTTTTGAAGCATGTTTGAATGTCAAATGTTTGTTGAAATGTCTGATAGAAAATCTAATAGCCTATGTGCAAATAAATATTAGCTACTACACATTGCCAAACCATTTGGACTAACTTTATAACAATTCATTATTATTGTCTCTTTTACTTTCCACAAACTTTTATGCTTAGAGCTTTAACATAATATGTAATTTATATATGATTATTTTAAGAATTCCATTAACTTTAAACACACAACATGGCCAAAATATAAGCTATTTTGATAAAAATCTACCCAAGAGTGAGTAGATTCTATGAGAAATACCTAATTTGAGGCAATTGGTCTCCAAGAATGATAAATAAGATTTATAGAGAATAGAGAAGATTAGGAGAGAAACTGTTGCTTATTTCATTCAATGGTCCTTGCAATCACCACTCTAGCAAACCAATATATCCAGTTTTCTTGAGTATTCAAAGCTATTCCAAGCAAAGCCATATATGTTGCATTCTAACAACCTATCTAACTAACTAACTGACAACAACTAACAAAAGTTAACAGCTTCTATGGTAAATGACTAACAATTCCCTAACTCTAATGCAGCGGCTTAGGACGGTTGTATGTTAGGCAACATCAACAATAACAGCTATGGCACAAGTCAACTTCAGCAGCAACATCACAGGTGTTGCTTGATGACTCTTAACATATTCTATATTGTTAAGTAATAAAATAGCTTACTATATTTTAATATAATGCATTACTCCTTTTTTTTTTAACCTATTGTTTAGTAATTGAGAAAATGAAGGAAAATAAGCTAAGATAAAATTCTAGATTTTTAAATGTTTCTCAACTATATGTAATATAAAAAATCAAAGTACAAGGTTTTTGGAAATAATTCTCCAGATTGGAATGACTATCATTGATATTTACATATAGTTGTACAAGTAGGATTGTACAAGTAACAAGGAAAGTTTTGATGCATGGGTTAAATATGATCTGTCATGATTTATTATTGCATAATATTCTCCTTGAGTTTGGCAATGATTTGATTTGATGCAATGGTTTTCTATGTTCGGGTTTTTACCAGAATGAGACTGATTTTCAGGATTTATGATGGCTAAACCAATGCTCATTGTTGGTGTTGCTGCTAGAGGCTTAAGTAGCTGCATAACTGATGTTGGTGTTGCTGCTAGAGGCTTAAGTAGCTGCATAATTGCTGGTGTTGTTGTTGGAGGTGATAATAGCTTAATTTTGCATATTTATATAATTATTAGAAAGCATTATTATACTTATTTTAAGTCAATTCATGAATTTTATAGTTGGTTTTAGAATAATGCTGAATAATCAATTTTGTGCTTAATTGAATTTTAATGCGTGAATTTGTCTTTTGTAGGATAATGAAATTAAATAAGTGGATTTGTGCAAAGAAGAAAGCTAATGGACTTTACTTTTACAAGGGTCATGATGAAGTCAAAGAAGGCCAAACCAATTAAATTCGAGTCCAATTGGAGAAATGAATAAAATGAAATTTGCACCAAATCCAAGTCCAATTCAGATTAGGATTCCAACCGGCGCACCAGTTAGTATTTGGAACATAACTTTCGGCTCCGATGTCCACTCTAGATGATTCAAGTTGGGCTGAAAAGTTAACTTAAAGGGCTAAAACTTTGTAGTTTACCAAAAGTTCGAATTCTGAAGTTAAATGGGCCGAAAACGTCAATTAAGTGAAGCCTAAAAGCGGATTATTAAATGTTTTGAGTAAACATAAGGGTGTCATAGGAAGGAACATGGCTAACATAAAAGGACTTAGTCCATTGGTTTTTACTCATAAGATTTATTTAAAGGACAATGACAAACCATCGAGGGAGACTAAACAAATTTTGGAAAAGACAGTTAACCCAAATCGTAAAGATTGGTCTTTGAAGTTGAATGATGCACTTTGGGTGTATCGCACTGCCTATAAAAATATTCTTGGTATGTTTCCCTATAGACTTGTTTATGGTAAAGCTTGTCACTTGCCTGTGGAATTGGAACATAAATCATATTGGGTAATAAAGATGTTTAACTTTAACTTAGACAAGGCTAGTTCATTGAGAAAATTGCAATTGAATGAGTTGGAAGAAATTTGGCATGATGCATATGAGAATTCTAGGATTTCTAAAGAAAGAATGAAGGTTTTTCATGACAAACAAATTTTAAGGAAATCTTTTGAACCATCTTAAAAAGTTCTTTTGTATAATTCTAGGTTACATTTGTTCCCCGAAAAATTGAGATATAGATGGACTGGACCTTTCATTGTTAAAAATGTTTTCCCCCATAGTGCCATAGAAATTGAAAATCCTAAGAATGGGTATTTAAGGTGAATGGTCAATGTCTTAAGCCATTTCTTGAGAATTTTTCACAAGAGGAGGAATCCATTAATTTGGAGGATCCCATTTATCAAGACTTGCCAAGCAATTTGCATTAGTATTTGTGTTGTATTGTAGATTTTTTTTTCTTTTTATTATTATTTTTATTTTGTTTTCTAACCCCTTTTACAGGTGTTAAAAGTTTTTTTTGTTCATTTATGTTCATCTCTTCAAGGTACTCTCTATAGTCTCTACTCTTTATTGTTTTTCCTTGTTATCATTGAGGACAATGTAAATTTTAGGTTAGGGGGAGGAACTTGAGATGATTTGCATTTGGTTTTATTTTATATTAAATTTTGTTTTTAGTCCAATTTTCAAAAAAAAAAAAAAAAAAAAAAAAAAAAAAAGTAGTATTGCTTAAGCAAGAGTTTTAAGTCAAACTTCTATCTAAAGAATTCCACTGTTTTTCGTGCTCAACTATTATGCACATGCACTTTAGACACATGAACATGTTTCTTAGTTGAAAGATAGAGATGACTTTGAAAATATTGAAAATAAAATGTAGAGACTATAGCCCAAGTGAGTTCTTGAGCCATTCATTTTTTTTAGAGAGTTATTTTCTTTTGATCTCATTTTTCATTTGGAAGCACATAACTTTGTTGTTGCTTAGTCTCATTATTCTTTGATTTGGTCGAATGCTAAGAAGTCAATAATTTTATGCCACACTTGAATATGTTAAAGTCATGGATTTTGAAGAATTGTCACAATCCTTAAGAGATGATTTTAGGCCATCTTTGTTAATTTTGAGCTTTTATTATTTTCTTTCTTGATACATTACCGCTAGTCACCCATTTGAGCCTATTATTTTAGCCATTCTTTCTCAAACCCTTTCCTAAAGTGTTCCAAGAATGAATGCAATCAAATTGTCTTGTTGCGGTAAATTTGTGGTGAAATAGTTGGAAGAAAAGGAGGACTCACTCAAAAAAAAAAAAAAAAAAAAAAAAAAAGAGTCATGAACAGAAAAGGAAAAATGTTGAAAAACCAAAAAAGGAATGTGAAAGAGGAAGAAATAGAGAATGAATTTGTTGAAGAAATTTTGAAGAAAAAAAGAAAGAAAGTGAAAGTGCAATATTCAAGAAACTTGAGAGGATAAATCAATTGTCATATACTCAAAAGAAGTTATCTCTCTAATTAATCTTGGGAACACTTTATTTTTACCTATACCCTTTGTTCAAAATTCCTCCTCTTTACCCTACATTACATCCTAATGAAAGTCCTATTTGATCTTAAGGAAGGTATAGTTTGGATCTTGACACGACTAATCAATGTGTGTGGTGTAATATTCTTAGTGTTTGGCATCCTTTCATGAGACTATAAATGTCTTTTATTTTGCTTCACCGTTATTTATCTTATTTATATGTGAGATATTAGTCTTTGTTCTACATTATTCTGCTCACATATGTTTGAGAGTGTTACACCTTTTTTAGAGTGATTTTATTTGTTGAGTGTTAATAACTGTGAGATTTGAGTTGAAGCATAACTCTGGATAGAAATTCAAGCCATATTTTATCTAAAGACTAAGGTTGTGTTTGTGTTGGCTAAACTATTCACACACTAAGTATTGATGGCATGTGGAATATCTTTGGTGGTTGTTAGTGTTTTGATCTTTGATTAACTATTTCTACTAAAGTAATAATTTTTTATTATTTTGTGTCTTTGTCTCGAGTCGCTTAAATTGCTAGGGACTAGCAATGAGCTGGTTGGGGAGTGTGATAATAGCTTAATTTTGCATATTTATATCATTATTAGAAAGCATTATCATACTTATTTTGAGTTAATTCATGCATTTTATAGTTGGTTTTGGAATAACGCTGAATAATCAATTTTGTGCTTAATTGAATTTTAATGTGTGAATTTGTCTTTTGTAGGATAATGAAATTAAATAAGTGGATTTGTGCAAAGAAGAAAGCTAATGGACTTTACTTTTACAAGGGCCATGATGAAGTCAAAGAAGGTCAACCCAATTAAATTCGAGTCCAATTGGAGTAAGGAATCAAAGGAAATTTGCACCAAATTCAAGTCCAATTCGGATTAGGATTCCAGCCTGCGCACCAATTAGTATTTGGAGCATAAATTTTGGCTCAGATGTCTAATCGAAATGATTCAAGTTGGGCTGGAAAGTTAACTTAAAGGGATACAACTTTTTAGTTTACCCAAAGTCTGAATTTTGAAGTTAAATGGGCTGAAAACGTCGATTAAGTGAAGCCTAAAAACCTGAGATTTTCTCCAAATGAGAATTCAACTTGTAATAGGACCTTGACCTATTTAAAGGCTCTTTAGGGCAAAATTAAGGAGGGAGCTGCCGTAGAACGTAATTTAGGTTTTCTTAAAGTTTCTTTACAGTTTTTAGAGTTTTGTTTGTGTTATGGTTTGCTAGAAGCCTTGATAAGGTAAGGGGTGAAACACAACCGTTTATTGGTATGTTCTTAACAATTATTTTATGGTTTTAATGCTAATGTTATTATGTTTTTGATTGATTTACTCATCTAGAAAAATATTTAGTTCTGTATAATTCTTTGATTTATCGTAGACTCCGGGCATGTTAAATGCTTAGTATTCCCTGCGAACTAATTCACTAGTTTTGTTTTGCCTAAAATCAATCAATTTCATGAAACTACCTTAGACAATTAATTCTTGAGTTTTTATTGTTAAATCATCCAACTAAGATCACCATTCGTATGAATTTTAGTTGAGTTATAAAATAAATATTGTTAAGACTAGCAATAGATGTGTTGTGTGTGGATCTCTAAACCTTAGTGCCTTAATATATTGTTATTTTCTCTCAATTTAAATTAACTTTACTAAACCATCTCTTCAATTAAACTTTATTATTTTAGTTTTTTTTTTTTTTTTTTTAAGAGAGTTTCAACCTATGGCGTCTGCTCCTAATGATAGCTCTTTATCACCAGATCAAGACACCAATCAGTTTTTCGTGTAGGCGAGAATTGAACCCCAAATCTCTTATACAACCATCAGAGACTTTACTAGTTGAGTTAACTGGAACCCACAGTTTTATTCTTTTGTGGTTTGCTAATCAATTCCCTTTTCCCTGTGGATTCGACCTCAGACTTACCGAGTTATTACTTCATGACAATCCTGCACCTGGGAGCATTATTTAAGTCACAGCAGGAGGCGTGATGGATACTTTGACTGATTTGGTATGTCATTATATAAACCCATAAATTTAGATTGACAGTATTTATTTCTCATTCAGGAGTAGGATCAAGAAAATAGCTCAAATTGTTTTTTAGAACTAAGAGACTAAATATGATTGAAGAATGTGATCATCTAAATATGCACCATGTAACAAAAAATAGGATTAGCTTTATAAACCTGCATTTCTATAAGTGGTTTGGTAGACATACTTTGAATAACACCAAATGGTTCACATCAATATCTGGTTTGTTTTCATGATTTCAATTCAGCCTAAAACATGCTTATGAGAGATAAATATATATATATATATATATATAACATGCTTATGAGAGAGAGAGAGAGATATATATATATATATATATATATTTGTTTACAATAACAATAAGTATGTGCTTTAAGCATGAATGATTTCCTGGGGCATGTCATGTTTGTGGTGAATATATTTTTAAAGCCATATCAAATGTTGTATATACAGATGGATGTTTGAAGTGTAGCTATTGGAAATGGTTGCTGACCTTTTAGTTCTTTTAATAATGATGATCTTTGTGTTTGGTTTGATTGAATAGGGATGGCCAAAGAAATTTTTGCAGTTTCTTTTCCAAATTTTTTTGAAACATAGTGATGCAGGTAATTTTGGAATAATTACTAGCAAAAATGTTTTTGTCTTTGTTATGGAATAGTTTCGTTAATACAAAATTCTTTTCTTATATTTCTTATAAAATGTTCATGAATATTCTTTTAGTGGATTTATAAAGACCAATGGACTTAAGTGACTTCATATGTCATCTATTCAAGATGTTAATTGTGGTAAATATATATTCATCGTCTTTTTTTTTTTTCTTTTTTTTTTAATCTTTTAATTTTGGCATTATTATTTGGTATGATTTTTCAATTGGTGGCATTGATGTCAAGCTTAAGATGATGTCAAGCTTATGATGATGAGCGGGTGGTAAATACAACAAATTCAAGCCTAAATCTTGACATCTTAGATAGTTTTCTTTTAGCCTTTTCTTTAGTTAGCTTTACATACAAATTAGATTTTTGCTGTTATTTTTTCTTTGAACTAATGAGCATATTTTTTATGTTGTTTTTATTTAGATATTTTGTATGCGAAGATCTTGGACATAACAAATTGTAATTAAGCTGAATGATCTCATGCACCTATCTCCATTCAATTTAGGAGATACTATTGGACCAATTTATTCCTTTATTTTGTATTGTATTTAGTAGAATTTCATGGACAATGATTGTGAATTGATATTGTATATGTGGTATCTAATAGTGATTTTTTAAATTATATAAGTAATAGCATTGTAATGAGAAACTTGGTATAACCAATATCATGAAAATTGCAAGGAAAAACCATTTTAATACCTCTAAATGTCTTGGACGAAATAATATTCTATATGTTTAATAACTCAAGTTAATATCAATAGTGCCACTACAATTCACTATTCCCGTGCGTAAGCATGGATTATATACTATATATATAAAAGCAAAGACCTTATACGAGAGTGCATGAGGTTCTGCCAAGTGGCACATTGATACTCATGATCACATGGTATCCGTCAAGCAAAAATTGAGAAGAATGAGGACCGAATGACTCTTAAAAATCAAAGAGGAAGTCACTAAGCAATCAAAGGTAGGGTTCATCAAACCCGTGCACCAAGCCAAATGGATAGCCAATGTTGTGCCCGTACCTAAGAAGGATGAGAAGGTGAGGATGTGTGTGGATTTTAGGGACTTGAACAAGGCATGCCCTAAGGATGACTTTCCTCTCCTTCACATTGATGTCTTAGTGGATAACACGATGGGAAGTGCTTTGATGTCTTTCATGAATGGCTTTTTGGGATACAACCAAATTAAGATGGCTCCCAAAGATATGACCAAAACCACTTTCACTACCGAATGGGGAATCTATTGTTACACGGTGATGCCGTTTGGCCTCAAGAATGCTGGGGCAACCTACCAAGGGATGGCTACGACCTTATTACATGATATGATGCATAATGAGGTAGAGGTGTCTGTTGATAATATGATAGTGAAATCCAAGGATGGAGGTAGCCACACCATAAACTTGAGGAAGTTCTTCGAGAGGATTAAAGAATATAGATTGAGGTTGAATCCACAAAAGTGCACCTTCGGCGTAACCATGGAAAATTGCTAGGCTTCCTAGTGAGTGATAGAGGGATAGAAGTTGACCCATCCAAGATTAAAGCCATATTAGAGATGCCTCCTCCCAAAAGTGAGAAAGAAATAAGGGGTTTCTTAGGTCGGTTGCAATACATTAGTCGATTTATTGCCAAGCTTACCTTTACTTGTGAGCCCATCTTCAAACTCTTAAGGAAGAATGAACCATATACATGGAATGATGAGTGCCAAGAGGCCTTTGAACTTATCAAGGAATATCTCCTCCACCCACCTATCCTAGTGCCTCCACAACATGGAAAACCATTACTCCTATACCTCTCCATCATAGGGGATGCAGTTGAAAGTATGCTTGCACAAGAAGACGATGACAAGGATGAAAGGGCCATATACTCCCATAGAAAGGTCATGCCTTGCACTTCTTTGGGCCGTGCATAAATTGAGATATATCGTCTTACCTTTCCAAATATGGGTGGTAGCAAGAATGGACCCATTGAAGTATCTCTTTGAGAAACCCGCTTTGAGTGGAAGATTGTCAAGATGGTTGATCTTGTTAGCAAAATTTAATTTGAAGTATGTGGCTAGGAAAACTATCAAAGGAAGCGTCGTGTCAGATTTTTGTGCCGAGAATCCTATAAAGGGGGAAGATGGTAAAGAAGACTTTCCAGATGAAGACATTTAGGGTGTTGAGTTAGGAGCATGAAAGATGTACTTTGACGGAGCCGTAAACCAATATGGGAATGGGATGGGAATGGGATTGGAATACTCTTGATCAGTCCCGAGGGATCTCACATACCTTTGGTAATCAAGCTAAACTTCAATGCAACTAATAACATGGCTGAATATAAGGCTTGTATTGCCGGAATGGAAGCTTTTCGAGAATTGGGGGTAAAGGAGGCTGAAGTCTTTGGAGATTCAACTTTGGTTATAGCCCAAGCGCAAAAATTGTGGAAAGTGAAGGAGGAACATTTGAAGCTGATACTTGGAGGACTTGACCAAGACCTTTGACAGAATTGAATACACAATCATTCCAAAAGCTCAAAATCAATTTGCGGATGCCTTAGCTACCTTGGCCTCCATGGTTGAAATACCCGAGGGAGTATGGACACGACCCTTGGAGATTGAGCGAAGTTATGAAGAAGTGCACAAAAGGAAGACTGAAGCTTTAGTAATGACCATAGAGGAAGAGGAAGTTTCGTGGTACTATGACATCATGAAGTTCTTGGAATTAGAGGCATATTCAGATGGTGCCGACAAGAGAGAGCATCGTTCCATTAGGATGATGGTAACACAATACATCCTATGTGGGGGACAACTCTATAGAAGACCCCATGATGGAATACACCTTCGTTGTTTGAAGAGAGAAGAAGCCGAGAGAGTAATGGAAGAATTTCATTAAGGGGTTTGTGGTCCTCATATAAATGGAAGAATATTAACCAAAAAGATCCTAAGAATAAGGTACTACTGGAATAAATGGAGACTGATTGTGTGGACTATGTGAAGAGTTTCCATGATTGTCAGACACACGCCAACTTGAACCATGTACCGCCTAGTGAGTTGTATAGCACGACTTCTCCGTGGCCATTCTCGGTTTAAGGTATAGACGTGATTGGAAGGATAGCCCCTGAGGCTTCAAATGGGCATGAATACATTTTGGTAGCAATTGACTATCTCAGCAAATAGGTAGAAGCAGCCTCTTACTCTGTATTGAAGGCTAAGCATATGGCTCGGTTCTTAGAAAACAACATCATATATCAGTTTGAGGTGCCCCAAAAGATCATTTCTGATAATGGTTCCCACTTTGAGGGAGAAGTTTGAAGGGTCATGGAATTATACAACATCGAGCATCACAAGTCTTCACTATATAGACCACAAGCTAATGGGGCCGTAGAAGCAACCAATAAGAATGTGAAGAACATCCTAGCCAAGATGGTAGTGACATACAAAGATTGGGCGGAGAAACTTCCATTTGCCTTATGGGGTTATAAAACTTCTATCTGTGCGTCGACTAGGGCAACACCTTACTCTTTGGTTTATGGTAGTGAGGCGGTGCTTCCTATTAAGGTGGAGATAAAATCTTTAAGGGTATTGGTGGAAACCAAGGTCCTAGAAGAGGATTGGGTTAAGGCGAGATATGAACAATTGACTTTGATAAATAAGAAGAAAGCTAGGGCATAATATCATGCACAAGGGTACCAAAAAAGGATTGCTAGGGCATTTAACAAGAAAGTGAAACCAAGAAACCTTAAGGAAGGAGACTTGGTCCTAAAAGTGCTTAGAGATGAGACTTTTGATCTAAGAGGGAAGATGAAGCCAAGTTGGTCTGGGCCTTTTATCATTAAGAAAATCATGTCTAGAGGTGCTACAAAAACCACAGATTTGGATGGAGAAGAGATGTTTTGCCCAATTAACATGATAGACTTCGGAAATACCACATTTAAAAAGAAAAAAGAAGAAAAAACCTGCTAGGTTGAAAACCTAAAAGGGCGGCCTAGGCAAAAATTTAGGCAAAAGAACCTTGTTAGATTGAAAACCCATAAAGGCGGTCTAGGAAATCCAATTGGGATGATCCGTCCTTTTTGTGGACTTTAGGTTTTCATCCGCTTGGGACAATCCGTCCATTTTGTGGACTTCAGTTTTTCATCCGCTTGGGACGATCCGTCCATTTTGTGGACTTTAGTTGAAATTTCAAGTAGAAAAGCATAGTTGTAAGAATATTCCTCTAATTAATTAAAAAAAACAAAAACATATGCTTGTAAAAAAGTACCTGCCCCCTTGGGCTTAAAAAGGTACGTAAAGTATTGTAGCCAAAGAAATTGTTTAAGTAAAACTAGTAATTGTAGAAAAAACTAAATAAATTGGGGATTTGGAGATCCGTCACTGCTCTTCACTCACTGGTAGTACTTCCGCAGGTGCTCCGTGTTCCATGGGTGCTGTAGCTTTCTACCGTCGAGCGTCTCCAGGTGGTAGGTGCCCTTCCGCTGCCATGACGCAATCCTGTAAGGTCCTTCCCAGTTGGGGCCGAGCTTACCTTGTGAAGGATCTCTAGTAGCGCCCATCACTTTCCGTAGTACAAGATCTCCTACTTGAAAGTCTCTATGCCTGACTTTGAAGTTGTAGTGCTTTGCCATGAGATTCTGATATCGCGTCAACCTCTGTTCCGCCGTCGCCCGTACTTCGTCTACTAGGTCGAGCTGAAGGCGCATGGCCTCTTCGTTCTTACGCTCGTCATAGTTTTCCACACGGTAGCTTGTGAGTCCTACTTCTGCTGGGATAACAGCGTCGCTTCCGTACGCTGGTCGAAATGGCGTTTCCCCTATGAGGGTTCTTGCTGTAGTTCGGTATGCCCATAAAACGCTTGGTAGCTCTTCTGGCCAGATGCCTTTTGCCCCCTCGAGCCGGGTCTTGATGATCTTGAGCAAGGATCGGTTCGTGACCTCAACTTGCCCATTGGCTTATGGGTGTGCTGGCGAAGAATAGTGATTCTTGATTCCTAACTCCGAGCAGAATTCCCTGAATGCACTGTTGTCAAACTGTTTTCCGTTGTCCGAGACGAGCACTCTTGGTATCCCGTGCCTGCAGATGATATTTCTCCAAACAAAGCTTCTAATGTTCTTCTCCGTGATGGTGGCAAGAGCTTCTGCCTCCACCCATTTGGTAAAATAGTCGATACCAACTACCAAAAATTTCAATTGCCTAATGGCCATCGGGAATGGGCCCATGATATCCAGTCCCCACTGAGCAAATGGCCAAGGAGCCGTCATAGGAGTTAGCTCTTCGGACGGTTGTCGGATGAAATTGCTGAACCTCTGGCACTTGTCGCAGACCTTGACATAAGCCAGCGCATCCCTCAGCATTGTGGGCCAGTAGTAACCCGCCCGGATCAACTTGTGTACTAATGATCGTGCCCCCGAGTGGTTGCCGCAGATTCCTTCGTGGATTTCTCTCATTACGTACGATGCTTCCTCATGGCTTAAACACCTTAGGTATGGTCGAGAGAATCCTCTTTTGTACAAGACATCTTTTATTAGCACAAATCGCGATGCTTGGACCTTCAACTTCCTAGCAGCATCTTTTTCGTCTGGTAACATGCCAGTTCTCAGATAGGTTATTAGTGGCGTAGTCCAATTATTCTCAGAATTTACTTCCTGCACACTTGTTCCGTCATCAATAAGTGAGGAGACTTGAACAAAAGATAATACCTGTTCGGGGACATGCATAAATTCCGCTGAGGCAGCTTTTGCTAGGCGATCCGCACATTCGTTTTCCTCCCTTGGGACTTGAACGAATCTGACTTCGAGGTTGTTGATCCGACCCTTCACCTCTTCTAGGTACCTCTTCATTCTTTCATTCTTGCATTCATAGCCACCATTAATCTGACTTGTTATCACCTGGGAGTCGCAATACAAGACTACGTTTTCAGCTCTTGCTGCCTTCGTGAGGTCTAAGCCAGCCACCAGTGCTTCATATTTAGCCTCGTTATTGGTAGTGGGGAAATCCAGTCGGATCATGCACTCAATCTTGTCTCCCTCCGGGGTTTGGATGACCACACCAGCCCCTCCGGCTCGCCTGTTGGAAGATCCGTCCGTGTGGATGCTCCATTGTGCTGCGATTTCTGCCCCCTGGTCTTCCGGATGGGTAAATTCGGCGATGAAATCAGCCACGGGTTGTCCTTTCATTGCAGTTCGCGGACGGTACTGTATATCGAATTCACTCAGCTTTACCGCCCATAAAGCCATCCGTCCTGAAGCCTCAGGGCTACTCATGGCTTTTTTTAGGGGCCGATCCGTCAGGACTATGATAGTATGTGCCTGAAAGTATGGCTTGAGTTTACGTGCGGCAGTTACTAGTGCGAAGGCCATTTTCTCCATTTGGGGGTACCTCTCTTCTGCTCCTCAGAACGCACGGCTTATAAAATAGACGGGTTTTTGAGACCCATCTTCCTCCCGTACTAAGGCTGCGCTAACCACTACTTAAGAGACTGCCAAGTAGAGGTAGAGCTCTTCTCCTGGTTCGGACGGGCTGAGCAATGGCGGGGATGAAAGGTATTTCTTCAAATTTTCGAAGGCTTTTTGGCATTCGTCCGTCCACTCGAAGGATTTTCTCAGAGTACGAAAGAAAGGTAGACATTTGTCCGTTGCCTTCGAGACGAACCTGTTCAGGGCTGCAATTTTGCCATTTAAACTTTGAACCTCCTTGACCGTCCTCGGGGGTTTCAACTCCATTATGGCCCGTATTTTCTTTGGGTTTACCTCTATACCTCTTTGGGACACCATGAAGCCCAAGAATTTCCCTGCCGTCACTCTGAAAGCGCATTTGTTCGGATTCAGCTTCATGTTATATGATCGGAGGGTGTCGAACGTCTCCCGGAGGTCGTCCAGGTGATCAACTTCGTGTAGGCTCTTCACCAACATGTCATCAACATAAACTTGTACGTTCCTCCCAATTTGGTGCGCAAACATTTTGTTCATCAATCTCTGGTACGTTGCTCCTGCATTCTTGAGTCCAAACGGCAACACCTTGTAGCAAAAAAGTCCTTGGCTTGTGATAAAGGAGGTTTTCTCTTGATCGGCCTCCTCCATCTTGATTTGATTGTACCCCAAAAAGGCATCCATGAAGCTCAGGAGCTGGTGCCTTGCTGTAGAATCCACCAAGGTATCTATCCGAGGGAGCGGGTAGCTGTCTTTCGGGCTCGCCTTATTGAGGTCCGTGAAGTCGACACACATTCGCCATTTTCCATTAGCCTTTTTTACCATAACCACGTTTGCTAACCAATCAGGATAGTAAACTTCTCGAATGAAATCTACTTCTATTAGCTTCCATACCTCTTCTGCTATTGCTTTGTCCCGCTCTTGAGCGAACACTCGCTTTTTCTGTCGGACAGGTGAAGATGCAGGGTTCACGTTCAACCTGTGGACTATGACTGAGGGATCAATCCCTGGCATGTCCTCGTGGCTTCAGGCGAACACGTCTTGGTTCATCCTAAGGAACGTTGCTAAGGCTTGATGTATTGGCTGGCTGGCCAACGTCCCCATTCTTGTCGTTCGTTCGGGTCTTGATTCGTCAAGGATTAGCTCTTCTAGTTCTTCAATCGGCTCTGCTACCGCCCGTTGTTCTCCTATGCACATCGTTTGTTGTTGGTCCTCCATTTCTAACATGGCAACGTAACATTCTCGCGCTGCCACCTGATTTCCATGCAGTTCTCCTACTCCATACTCTATAGGGAACTTGATCATTAAGTGGTAAGTTGAGGTTGCAGCCTTCCAGGAGTTAAGAGTAGGTCGTCCTATAATAGCATTGTAAGCGGACGAGCAGTCGACAACGAGGAATGTTACGTCCTTGGTGATTTGTTGGGGGTAGTCTCCTATGGTTACTACCAATGTGACAGCACCAAGGGGGAACACTCTCGTCCCTCCGAAACCTACGAGAGGGGCATTTACCGGGATCAGCTGTTCTCTGTCGATTTTCATCTGCTGGAAGGCCGGGTAATACAGGATATCTGCCGAGCTGCCATTGTCGACCAAAACCCGGTGTATGTTGTAGTCTCCCACTTGCAAGCTGACGACAAGCGCGTCGTCATGCGGATGGTGTAACCTCCGGGCATCCTCTTCTGAGAACCCAATGATTGGATTGTCGATTCGTGCTATCTTTGGTATGGATCCTGTTAATTGGACGCTCTGTACCATCTTGAGGTAAGTTTTCCTAGCCTTCTTGGACGACCCAGCGGCTGTCGTGCCCCCTACGATCATTCGTATATCTCCTATAGGTGGCCTTGGACGTTCATTCTCTCGTCTGGGAGCCTGTTCCTGGGGGGGGTCCGTCCTTTCCTTACGGACGAACCTTTAAAATTTTCATTGTCGGATAAGAGCTTCAATCTACTGCTTTAGGTCATAACAGTCGGCCGTGTCGTGGTCGTGGTCGCGGTGGAATCGGCAATACTTGTCTCTAGACCTCTTATTAGGATCTGACTTCAGCTTGCTTGGGAAGGTCAGGGATCCTTCATCTTTAATTTGCATTAGGACCTAGTCGACTGGGGCAGTTAATGGGGTAAAGCTTGTGAACCTGCCCAAAGGGGGTTTGGAGCGTCTATCATCCTTTTGTTCCCCTGTTCTCGCCATCTTACGTCCTCTATCCTGCCGCGTATCTTCTTGTCTTTCCCTTTTCTTTGGCTTTTCTTCGCGAGCCAGCAACGCATCTTCAGCATTCATATACTTGGTGGCCCTGTAAAGCACGTCCGACATGGTTTTTGGGTCATTCTTATATAAAGAGAACAGTAACTTACCCTTTCGCAACCCGTTTGTGAAGGCTGCTACAAGTATTTTGTCGTCAGCATCGTCGATTGAGAGCGCTTCCTTGTTGAAACGGGTTATGTAAGATCTTAGGGTCTCCTCTTCTCACTGCTTGATGTTCATCAAGCATGCTGTAGACTTTTTGTACCTGTGTCCTCCAATGAAATGCGAGGTGAACTGGTTGCTTAGTTCCTTGAAGGTGTTGATGGAGTTGGGCGTAAGTCGGCTGAACCAAATCCTTGCGGCTCCCTTTAGCGTCGTAGGGAAAGCCCTACACATTATCTCACCTGCTACTCCTTGGAGGTGCATCAAAGTTTTAAAGGTTTCTAGGTGGTCCAGAGGGTCCTTCGCCCCATCGTAGCTGTCGATCTGCGGCATACGAAATTTCTGTGGTAGGGGGAAGGAGTTGACGGCCGCAGTGAAAGGTGAGTCGGTGCGGTTGACTAGATCGTCAAGGTCGCTAGAGACCCTACCTTTGAGGCGTTCATCATGATCTCCATCTGCTCCTTCATTGCCTGCATCTCCGCAGCAATATATGGTGGGGTTGCATCCGTGAGGGATGGGATACTAAAATTTTGTCTCTCGGGTCGGCTCGAAGCGTTGCTACCTTTCGGCCCTTCTCTGTCCCTTCGTTCGGCACTGGTACCTTCTTGATCCTCCTCTTGAGTGCCGTTCCTCGCATTCTTTTGGTGTAACTATTCTTCCAGATCATGATTTTTTTTGGTAAGGCGTTCTATTGCGGCTGTGAGGGTCTGGACTTGCCTCTCCAGGGCAGTGGGTTGCGGCTCGTCTCCTTGAACGTTGTTGTGGTCGCCATCGAGCGAGTAAGTACCATGCAACTCTTTGTCCGGGATGCGATAATATGGCTTTCAAATTACGCAGCTTTCCCACAGACGGCGCCAACTGATGATACCGTAAAATCACCAGTGAATTGCACGGCCTTCCTAGCTCGAAGCAACGCCTGCAAAATGGAAAAGAGAACCTTCAAGAAAGCACCGGTGCGGTGCCTGCCGAACACCCTCCGAAGGTTAAGTTAGAACTTCTCACAACTCTAGAGTGCTAGAGAGGGTAAATCATGCGTACCTCGATTTGTGAAGGTATTCCTCCTTTTATAATAGTAGAGGGTTGACCTCTTATACTTGGCGTAGAAGTCTTTTCCTTATAGGGATCTTCTTGAATAATCCCAAACGTGATGAGCAAGTTATTTCCTTGTAGAGAAGATCTTGATTAATGCGTGTATCTTTCGGAATCCTCTTCGTGCTAGGATTCCATTTGCCTTGGGATTCTAGAATGGCCAAACGTGTGTCGCAAGTATTCCCATCTAGGGTTTCTGGCTGCCAAATGGACACTCGGTCCGTCCATGTTCCATCCGTCCATTCGGATCCGTCCACATCAGTGATAGAATGATTTATGCCCGTCACCTATCGGCCCACAGATGTGGAACCGTCAGGACCATCCTGCCTTGAGTTCGTCATGGCGTATTTTAACCTCTTCAGTACTTGTGTATCTTGGATGGCCATTGAAACAAAGTTTTCTAAACTTTGTATCTTTTGTAGCTTAGATGAGCATCTCTATGCACAACTAAGCAAGTGAGCTTTGTGGCTCGTGTTTGTGATGAGTAAGATTAAGTAATCTCTCGTACTTAACACTCGTATCACTCTTTTTGACGGGAAGGACTGGAAAATCCTAAGAGAAAGGCATAAATAACCATCTCACCATTGTTGCCCACCGATCATGAAATGACATTTGTATGCTTCGGCATAGCAAAAGTGGAATGTCAAATGTTTAACATCATTGGGTATTTCTTTTCTCTCTCCTATATGCCCATGTATGATTTTCTTAAAAAATATTATATATATATATGCAAAGAAAAATAAAAGCAAAAAGATCAAAATGCTTTATCTATGATTGCAAGCATGTATTCTAGGAGATGTGGGAGTCATAGGATGTACCTCGAAGGTGATAGTATCCATCAAACAGTTTTGATTGTGTGCAAGTTAAAGTGATTTTCTCATATCTCAAATCGTCATAACATGTAGACACTTATGCAATCTTGCGATATTTTTCACACACAACACGCAATATTCTTTGCTACTTTTGATACATGTGCGTGTATAATGTGATTTGGCCATCACAAGGAATACATGTGTTAATGTATGCTCACTAAACTGTCTTAACTTGTTTTTGAAATATAAAATTGGTTAGACTTGTTGTGTGTGTGTGTGTGTGTTTTGGATCTATGTGCTTAACATTTTTCTTGTTAAAAGATGATTTGGAGAGCTCAAAATGTTGTTTGGATCTTTGGTTGTATAGCATGTTTGATTGCATTCATGTCTATGTTTTTCTTTTCTTGAAAAACTGTTTTTAAGCAATCTCGACAGCTACTTGACACCTCTCGACAGCTAGGCTATCTATCGAGCCCTTTGAGCTTCTTTTTATCACATTCTCGATAGCTTCTTGACAGCTTCTCGATCCATCAAGAAACTTTCTGTCTAGCCGATAGATTCTCGATCCATCGAGGTTGGCTTCTTCTCGATAGATTCTCGACACCTCCTCGATCGATCGAGATACCCTTGCATGCATTTCATTTTTCTTTGTTTTGCATTTTTTTTCCTTTGTGTCCATAGAATCTTGTTTTTTTTCTTGTAGGTCTATGGTTCCTTGTTCTCCTCGTTCCCTCTATTTCAGTTTTCTGTCTGTCTCAGGTCAAGTCTTTTGGCTTTTTATGCCATTTGACAATCGTGTCAAAAAGGGGGAGAAATTTGAGAATTGAATGTCTTTCCTCAGGGGGAGTAATAGACTTAGGGGAAGAACTTCATGTTAAAGGGAAGAAAGTTTTTTGATGTAACTAACTTAGGGGGAGACTTAGTTTGATACACTTTAATATTGATATATATCTTGTGTTGTGTATCTCTTGGTTTTGTAACCATTTACATACATCATGTGTTGTTTCTATATTTGATGATGATGTATGTGTTTCACTCTTTATCTCACATGTGTTGTTTCTTTTCTTTCTTTATACACATGTTTTTTGTTTATTTAACTTGTCATTATTTTCCACATGGTACCTTGATATGTTTTGTTTAGTGCCTTTCAGGAAAGACAAGTTAAAGCCAAGTCAAGATTCCGAACCTTCTTCTTGTAGCAACTTCCAAGGTTCAGATCTTTTAGACTAGGCTTATTTATTCTGTAATCTTGAGTAGAATGTACTCTAGGACATTCAATGTACTCTTGTGGTTTTGTCACGGATTGCCAAAGGGGGAGATTGTTAAGGACATATTTTTATGTAATTGACATATCCTTTGACAAAATGCACTTTACTTGTATTTGGATAAATCTAAGAAGGTTCAAGATGATCATTACAAGTGGTTGAATTGAAGACGTGAAAATTACTCAAGAACTGCTCAAGAAAAGTGCAATCTACAAGTCTCGATACCTCCTCGATAGAAGCTCGATCTGTCGAGATTCATTAAAGCTCGACACATGTCTCGATCTATCAAGCTTACAGGATTCAGATTATAGCCAGCAACGTTTTTATTCTAAAAGGCTATTTGTTTATGGGTTTGTATAATCCTTATAGGACTAGGAAAACCCAAGGTTTATGGGTTTGTATAATTCTTATTGGACTAGGAAAGCCCAAAATTTGTATAAACCTATTTGGAATAGGAGAGCCCATTAAGCTCCTATTTAAAGGAGGTGGAAAAAGAAAAACCAAACCCTAGAGAGCTTCATAAGGTTTTCTTTTTGAAACCCTAGCCTCCTCCTACAGAAGAAAGAGTTCTTGCTGCATTTCTTGTACGCCTTTGGGTTCTGTAACCAAAGTCTCTTGCACCAACATTGAAGATCTTATTGGGAAGCTGCTGCAAATCAACTACAACAATCAAAGGATTGCTGTAGAACTAGTCACGTACTGGGATCCGTGCATCATTGGTTAGTCATATACTGGGAGCCGTGCATTGAAAATGAGAGATTGTCACTACAGAACAAGTCCAATTGGGTATTGGGGAAATGGTTCAACTGTAGGTTGGTATAAGGTACTGGGATTCCTTTACTTGTAACCGCTTGTTTTGATAATAGTGGATTCTCGGGAATGGTGACCTTAAATTCACCCAGTGGGGTTTTTGCCGTGTAGGTTTTCTCCATTCGTAAACAAATCACCGTGTCAATTTATTTTCTGGTGCACTTTAACTTAGTTGGTGATTTGTTTGTGCTACCACGCTATTGTATGCTAATTGAATTAATTAATTAACTTGGATAATTAATTTGTTAATTCATCACAAAGGGTCAATACATTCTTGGCCTATCAAAGAGAAATAAGAGTGCTGCAATCGTGCCACACTACCACCAACAAGCAACCACGTTCAGATTTGGTCGAATCCTTTCACGACAGTTGCTACGCATGCCACCACCACCACCTCCATGAGCCGCCGCTTTGACTGGTCCTCACCATCACCTCTGTTCCGCCCTGCCACGATTTCAGTTTTGCCCAGTGTCACGCCGCCGCAATCTCATCAACCTCCATCGATCCGATCTCATGAGGTAACCCACTAGCCTTGTCTAAACCCATTCTCATTTAAAAAAGAAAATACCATCAAGCTGGCCCAACCCACTTTTATAACCCAGACCATTTCCTAATCCGACCCATTTATTAATCAAGTTCCCCTCTTTTGCTTTCAACACATCCAATTAGAAAGCCTTTTTTGATTTTAGTATTCCCTGACCCAGTCCAATTAAAACCAACCAACCCAAGTCATTTTTAAACCCAAGCCTTTAAGTGAGTGCCCACCACTAGCCCAAAAAAAAAAAAAAAAAAAAAAAAAAAAAAAATCAAAACCAATTAACCAAATAGGCCAGTACTATACCCATCCACTGCAAAACCCACCCTGGCTCAATTTAAAAACTTATAAGCAGTCATATTAACCCATTAAACCCAGAAGCCAACCCATGCACATTAAGTGTTCTTCAACTTCGCAGAAATTTTCCATATCGGTGTTTTGTGACTCCAAGTCTGAGCTGAAAATGACTGCCTTTGATAGAGAATTTGATGCGGAAGACACAAGAAGATTATTATTTAGTATTATTTATGTTTGCAAGTCAATTGTATTTTTATGTTTTAGGTCCTAGTAGTTTATTAGGCTATTAGTATTTTAATTTTGAAGTAAGGTTATGTTGTAATAAGGCAATTAGGGTTTCCTAGCCAATTAGAATTAGGGTTTAGCAATCCTTTATAAGAAACCTATTGTACTCCTTGAGGAGATACTTGATATTTTGATGAATGAAAAAAATGGCTGTTTGGTCTTTCTTTGGTCTGGTACAGACTCCAGGTCTACCCTAGGTGCTGACTCCAAACCAGGCCTAGGTGCTGACTCCTAGGTCATATCCCTTTATTTTATTGTTGTTTTAGTTTGTTCTGGTTGTCCTTCGTCATGCAACCCTTCTCACTCTCTTATCGCCAGGATTCTGGTCAGTTCTCTCACTGCTTTCTTTTAGCTTCAATCCTTTATTTATTTTTCTCTTCAAGTACTGAATAGTTAGTAGTGTCATCAACTCACTGCCATCGAAAGTGTAATTTAATGGCGTGATTGATTGTATTAATTTTTTTTTATATATATATCTATTTGGTAAACCAAATTTGGTTCAATAGTTGGAGTTTAAATCCAGTTTCAATTGTTTATTTTCATCATTTAATGGATTGTCTACAATGTGTTTGATTATAGTTGTTAATAACGCTCACACTGCTCTATTTCAAAAGAAATCCTTTTAAAGCAACCATGGTTTAGAAGATGGAACACTACAAATCTCGAAGGATGGGATTTCAAGTTAGTCAAAGGTGATTGAAGTGCGAGGAATTAGCGGAGGAAGGAAATGCTATTGATAATGCTTCTTCCTACATTTAAATTAATGGGAATTGTTTATAATTGCAATGTATTCCATTCCTCAGCAGGCCATCTTTTTTTTTTTTTTTTTTTTTTCTTTTTTTGATACAAGATAGAATTTCTACTCTAGCTTAATCTAAGTGTATATGTGTGTGAAGCTCCCTCCTAGAGACTTGAACCCTGGCCCTTGCCCCCCACACCCCACAAGTATTTATACTTGTGGAGTGACCACTGCACCAAGGGTGTGCAGTGGTCTCAGTAGGCCATCTTGACATCAATATAATATATACTTACATTAAAGGCATTTTTAATATCTCTATATGCATTATTGTTGTTGTGCTGCCCTATCGTGGTTTATAGAGATCTGGATATCCCATTGGAGATCCAATATTAAGTAGTCTCAACTCATGGGCAATAATGGGGTAAGTTAGCTTATTTTCAATTTAATAGGTTTTTTAACAAATGGGCATTGTTTAATTTGATTCAAAATTTGAGCAATTTTACTAATTTATGGGGGTTATAATTGTGTATGATAAGAACTACTTGTGAGTGAGAAGATTGAAGTTGTGGAGAGAGATGCAAAGAAGCCTAAGAAAGGAAGAGGTGCTGAAGAGGAAGATGTGGACATTGGCAACGAGATGTCAGTGAACAATTCTCCATGGTATAACCCTTGGTGGGGCTTGAATTATTTGAAACTTTTGTTGTGAAAAATGGCTGGTAGTGAAGCTTGTGGCAGATTCAGATTTAGGATTGAGGTCAATCCCAATGTCATGGTTAGTTTTCTATATCGTATGTACTTTGCATATATTTTATTGTTTATGATGCTTTGTTTACTTACCTATTAAAAGTAATGTTCATGTTACAACCACATCTAAGAATTTGAAAGCCCATTTTGAAGAATGCTAGCACTCTAGCATAGAACTTCTCCATGGAAGTCACACAAGATTTATGTCTATTTGTACTCCCTCAAACAGCAGCATAATTAAATTTTCAAGGAAGTAACTAAGTTGTATTGGCTGCAAAGCTCTAATTAAGTAGGATTTCTGTGGCTTCACTATTTATGTGTTATCATAGTTGCTAAGTTAAAAGAATTCAATGCAATGTGCAGATTTTGTTATTTCCAGTACTCACATGCTAATTGCTGATTTGTAAGCCTACAAGTTGCATGAGAACTTATTTGGAAACACATGATAATGGTGAAAGCTTCTTTTGGATAGAAATTATGAGAAAATTTTGTGCTGCAATTGTTTAATGCAAATTGTTGGGATGGGTTGTAGGGCTAGGAAAGATGTTAGTTATGGAAACAAAATGAGTTATAAAAACAAGTTTGAGTTATTGTTACCGTGTGAAGAACATAGAAGTAAAACAATACCTAGGTGAGTTACCTAAGAGATCTCAGATTTAGTAAGAAGAAAAGAACTAATTTTGAGAAAATTTGAGCATAAAAGAAAAAATGATGAGGTATTTATCTCAACTGTGATTTACATATTTGTTCACAGTTAGGATTGTCCAATATTTTTCAAAGAAAGAAGGGATAGAAAAGATAAAGACACGACTGAATGTCAGAGGGTTTGAGCGAGGTTTTATGAACACGTGTTGTAAAAAAAGGTGGTGAAAGATTTTTTTTTAGTAGGATTTCTAGATGCTTCTTGCATGTTTACAAAGCCAACTAAGCAGGTGTGTTAATTTTGAATGGTGTTTCAATGTAATACCCAACTACAGATGTAATACCCCAATTTTGTTTTTATGATTATCACTATACATCGTCATTATTATTATAGAGTTGGGGTACTATATGTGTGTGCACAGTAAAATGCGAGTAGACAATTTTGTGGTGCTACAAAATAGGTGAGAAAATTAAAGTTTTAGTGCATACAATTTAGTGCAGCAGTTAAAATAATAAATAAATAAATAAAAGAGGAAGATGTTTTATGGGCTTCTTGGAGACTAAAGAGATAAGGTCTAGTGGGTTTTAAACTTCAGCCCACTACCCCACCAAGCCCACATCTCTGATGCGTTAAATATAGGGTAGAGGAAAAGATAAATTAGGGTTTTCAGTGAAAGAGTTTCTTAGTAAATGTGGATGCCAAAGAAAATTTGAGAGGGGGAGAGAGGTGGCGTGACAGAATAAGGAGGCAAAATTGTTTAGGGGCATAAGGTTTGGCTATGAAATCAAGGTGAGAACCCCATCTCAATAGTTCTATACTGTTTATAAATCTTGAGATATATTTATGGTTTTGGCAACGTGGTAAAATTCAGTTATGTCCACTAAATTGACTATTCGATTACAATGGAAAGATGGTTAATTATAAGTGTTATTCATGTAAAGATCTGATTGTAATACTCTTAAGTTATGGTACTTTTTTATTTAATATTGATTACCCGTTGAAATTGAGAACCTTGGGTCTAACAAAGGATTATATATATTAGATTAATTCCTAAAAGTGAGTACATGATTTCATTGAGTTGCCTACAGATTTCATTCGAGTATAGACTTCATGATTATAACCTTTAATCCTAAAGGTGGCCCTGTATCCTTACGTTTTCAATGGGAATATTAATCTAAGGTCTAGAGTATTTCAGCTGCTGCTTCTCTGATGGTAATATGAGATTTGACCCAATGCAAGGAAACATTATTGGTTAGAATATCATTGGTTAGAAAAACTTTATTTTAGTGTTAAAAGTGTTATTAGTTCAGCTAAGTATAACCCTAGTGAGTCAGTTTGTATCATTCGATAAGCTTTATATTTTGTGGAGGATATTAAGTAATTTCTATGGTTGATTATAGGTCCTATTTAAGAGTGTTTTGAGACTATTTGGAAGGTGTTTCAACTGGACTTCTAGAGAAATTCAAGTGCTGTAAGTAATTATGCATAATATGCACAATTTTGTTCATTAGGTTCTTAGAAGTCAAAGGTTTTCAAAAGTTATGTTTTTAAGCATACATTTTCTAAAGTTTATCAAAAGCATTTTTACGTCATCGAAAGAGAAACTTCGACTTTTGAATAATGTTTTAAAGAGAAACTTCAAATTGTAAATTATATTTTGAACCTACGAATCTCATTTAAAAGATGATTTCAAACGAAACTATTTTAAGAAAATAATTGAGTTTCAAAGTAAGTTTTCTAAAAAGGTTCTTGATCTTTAAATTTGTTTAAAACCAAGTAATTTCAAAGTCATATTCCTATTTTCCAAATGGTATTTAAAATGTTTCTTTTAGCAAATTGAATTTTCAGATTTACTCAAGAATTGTAAAATACTTGTATAAAACTCCTCTTTTCTTACTCATTCCCTAAGGGTTCGTTTGGTTGGAGGGGTGGAAAAGTGAGAGGATAGAAAAGATTTTAATTTCTCTCCTTTTTGTTTGGTTGGGAGTGGAAAAGTGGAAGGATGAAAAAAGTGAGTTTGTATAAATTTACTTGTATACCCTAGTTAAAAAATCAATAAATTTGTTTATATATTTTACAAGTTGTTTTTTAGATAGGCTCTCTGATTTTATTGTTTAGGATTTTCTTTCTAGTTGGTTATTTGCTCAATAAAGTTCATGTAGTGTTTGATGCATTTGATTCATCATGTTATTCATATGTAAATCAAAAATCAATCAAAAAATAAAAATAAAAAAAAAATAAAAAGAAGAAAAAAGTTTTTTTTATTTTTTTTTTATTTTTTTATTTTTTTTGCACTAGGGGCATGGGGCTTTCTTAGTAACCTTTTTCTAAAAACCCTTTTCTGTTCTTTCAAAGACTCCAAGATTTTCCCAAAGCCTCCCTTTCAAAGACTCAAAAAAAAAAAAATTTCAAAAGCCTTCCTTTCAAGAGAATACAAGAAGATCCATTTGATAAAATTCCTTCCAAATCATGATGATTAATTGCTCTACTAATCAATTTGTTCCAAAGAGGGATTTAATCTCATTCAATTCATGTAAGGACTTTTGCTAAACATTCAAAATATGATAAGAAAAGGTCCTAAAAGGCAATCAAAGAAATACATCCATTCATCCAAATTTCTCAAACCACATACACTCAATCCCAATCTCTCAAAATCTTGTCACATCATTGGAGCATTTGAACTCTTATTCCAAGAATAATTTATTAAAAGAGTTTAAGTTGTTGTGCTTACAAGAAAGCATCACTAGGGATAGGAGGCCGCCTTCGATAACCCCCATTGTTCCTTGACACTAATTACAATAACTATCAATTGCTAGCCAACTTGAACCTTTAAACAGTTAGCCTGTTTTTCAATCAACCCACTAAAAATTTAAACCTTGGGTGGGAATATTTAATATGCATGCTTAAATCTCAAGATGAGGAAGTGTTGACCTTATGGATCAAGCACCACTTGGTAAAGGTCCTCAATGAAAACAATATGACAAGTTCAAAAGAGGAAGATTCATAAAGTTCAGAAAAGAGAGTTCATCAAACAAAGGGATAGTTCACTCCATCAAAGCTAGGTAGAAAGGAAATCCATCTAGGAGAAATACTCCCTCCGTCCCACTTTTTTTGTCCTGCTTGAAAAGTCAAACTTTTTAAAGGAACATCATTTATTGTCTTGTCTACCTTTTAAAAATATATAAGTTTCCAAAACCACCCTTAAATAAATTTATCAAAAAATGTGCCCCAATTAGTTTTGAAAATAAAATAGGGGTATAATAGGAACATTAGTAAATTAATGACTTTTATTTTTAGAAACTAGACAATATTTTGGGACATCCTAAAATGGAATAGAGGACCAAAAAAGTGGGAAGGAGGGAGTAAGATTTTGAGAAAGCATCAAACTGTGAGAAAAAAGAGAAGGCTATCAAGCTAGAAAAGACTTCAACCAAAAAAAGAGAGAGAGAAGTGAAAGCAAGAATTTTCATCAAGTTGTGAGAGAATACTGATTCATCAAAAGACACAAGAGACATGAGATTCCATGAAAGATCATTCAAGTTGAGAGGGATGAGCAAATATGAAGATTCATCAAGAGAAGAAACTCAATCAAATTGAGGAAGATGAAAAAAAATAAGACACATTTCATCAAAAAAAAAAAAAGGTGTGTTCAGTCAAGTCAAGAAAAATGAAAGTGCATTAGAAAAGATAAAAGGGTATCAAGGAGAAATACAAATTCATCTAGGAAAGATGGAAGTCTGTCAAATTGAAAGAAAAAAATGTAGTTGAGTGAAAGCCAATAACGTTCCAAAAAAAAAAAATCAAAAAAAAAAAAAAAAAAAGGTCGCTAGGCTGAAAACTCAAAAGGGCAGTCTAGGCAAAAATTAGAGCAAAAAAAAAAAAAAAAGAGAAAGGAAAAAAGAAAAAAAAGAAAAAGCTCGCTAGGCTGAAAACCCGAAAGGGCGGCCTAGGCAAAAATTAGAGACAAAAAAAGAGAAAGCCTGCTAGGTTGAAAACCCAAAAAGGCAGTCTAGGCAAAAGATAGGGCAAAAACAATAATAAAAAATTCAAAAAAAAATCTTTCAAAAAATGAGAAGAACGAAAAAAGAATGAGAGTGAGTGATCTGACTACAAGATAAGATGCTAAGAAGACCAAAAAGAGGAAGTTGTTGAGCTAAAAAAAAAAAGACCAAATGAAAGGAATCAATGAAGACCAATGAGAAGATGATGAACATGACAAGGATTTTAGCACAAGAGTCAATAATGGAAGTTGTGGAAAAATCTTCCAATGCTTGAATTTAAAGTATTACATACTTCGGGAAGCATCATAAGGGTTTTTGAGCCTTTTATATCATTCATTTTAATAACCTAAACCCGGTCTACATTACAACCTTTGAATAAAGCCCTCCTTGAAGTCCTGTTGATTGAAAGCACACATTTAGCTCTGATGATATTTTCTCTTGGATTAAGAACGAAAACTACTCAAGATTATCAAACCCCACTAGTTGATATCATTAAAAGACAAATTTCACAAATTCTCAAGTGACCAAAATTTTTTTTTAAGCAAACTGCTTAAGATTATCAAGCCTCACTAGCTGATAAATTTCAAAAATTCTCAAGTGACCAAAAATTTTTTCTAAGCAAATTGCTTAAGATTATCAAGCCCCACTAGCTGATAAATTTCACAAATTCTAAAGTGACCAAATTTTTTTCTATGCCCCAAACACTCACTTTGTTTGCTCCCAACAGAAAATAACTCTCAAGAGAACAAATTTCCAAATTCTCAAAAATTTTCAAATCTTTAGACTTAGAATTTTTCCCTTTCTTGCTTGATCCCAACATGTGTGATCCCCAAGCATTTCATTTCTTTGATTGTCTTTGAAGATTTAATCTAAAAAAATTTCAAAATGAAGAAGCAAATTTGATTACATGTTTTTAATGATTTCAAATCCTTTCTAGCCAATGAGATTGAGTTGACAATTGAGCATTATGATTGGTCAAAGAGGTTGTTAAAAGGATCACCTTTTGTTCATTTGAAAAAGATAAAATTTCAAAAAAATCTCATTTTAAGTAAATTGCTTTCAAAAAAAAAAAAAACTCATTTTAGAAAATTCATTTTTCAAAACTTCATTTTTCAAAACTTTGTTTCCGAACTACGTTTGGACCTGATCCTCTATGAGAGAGGTACGTAGGTAGCCTTTTCAAAGGCCCGGTCCCAGTTACCAAAAAGAAAATCTTCATTTCAAAATTTTCAAAAAAAAAAAATCAAAAATCATTTTTCAAAAAACTTTTTTTCGAACTACATTTGGACTTGATCCTCTACGAGAGAGGTACGTAGGCAGCCTTTCTAAAGGCCCAGTCACAATCACTCAAAAAATATTTTTTCAAAGACTCGAAATCATGACATTTCTTTGTGTGAATTTAGGCTGAGCATCTATTTTGCATTAAGCATATCATCAATTTTCTGTGCAAGCATGTCTAAACTAGGGGCATTGGCCCAAAATATTTTTATAATAACCGATTACTAACAAGCTCATGGAAAGAATCTTTTGTAGGAGGTGGACATGGATCTTTCATCTACTCAACAATCACCATCAATCTTCAGTTTAGATGCTACCATCATCCCAGCAATCCTTATTTTGCCCAGTTTTGTGATTTTGATCTTGTTTGACTCAAATTTTTCTTTATTGAAGGTCCCTACACAATAAGATTTTTCAAAATTCACATTAATAGTTAAACTAGGGGCATTCGGCAATGCCTTATTCATTTTCAAAAAAAAAAGAAGATCATCATCATCTTTTCAGAAGAAAAAAAAAAATTAAGATTTCCAAAAATCATGCATCCATTTCTAAACTAGGGGCATTCGGCCATGCCTCATCCATTTTGAAAAAAAAAATCATATTTTCCTCAAAAGTCAACGTTTTCAAAATCATGCTTCAATTTGGAGACTAGGGGCATTCAGCTATGCCTCATTTAGGTAAGATCACCCATTTCAAAACCTGTCAGGTAAATTCAAACCTTTGCACCACAAAACTTCATTAGGTAAACTCTAAGGTTATGTTTGGTAACAGTTTTGGTTTTTTATTTTCAAAAACTTGTTTTTGAGAATATATTGTTACTAGGATTTGAAATTTAATGCTAACTCATTAAATGAGACAAACTCATTTAATTAAATGCGTATTTTCATTGACTTTTGAAAATTAGAAACTAAAAACAGCATTTTGCATGTTTTCAGTTTCCTTCACAAATTCAGTTTTGAGAACAGTTTTTGTTTTCTGTCTATTTTGAGTGCCATACAAGTTTTTTAGTTTCAAAAATAGAAAATTATTTTTGAAAACAGAAAATAAGGGAAAAAAAGTTACCAAACATACCCTAAACTTTTCTGAATCAAGCTCTTACAAGAATAAGTCCATACATATCAAAGTCATCAAACACAAAGATCAAAGAGTGGTAGTTCATGAGTTATACAAATTAACTGACTAGAAATCAACTCTTGTTTTTCTTGCAGGAAATTAAAAGAGGAAAAATCTCCTGAGCTTCAATTTTCAAATGACAAATCTCCTAACAAAATTTCAAAAGGATAAATCTTCTAAAACATTTTTCAAAAAGGAAAAATCTCCAAAAATAAAATTTACAAAAGGACAAATCTCCTAACAAACTTTTCAAAGGAAAAATCTCCTGAATAAATCTTCAAAGGAAAAATCTCCTGAACAAATCTTCATGAACACATCTTCATAAAAGGAAAAATCTCCTGAACAAATTTCAAAAGGAAAAATCTCCTAAACAAATTTTCAAAAGGAAAAATCTCCTATACAAATCTTCAAAAGGACAAATCTCCATGAACAAATCTTCAAAGGATAAATCTGCATGAACAAATCTTAAATGGACAAATCTCCATGAACACATCTTCAAAAGGAAATATCTCCTGAACAAATCTTAAAATGAAAAATCTCCTGAATAAATCTTCAAAGGAAAAATCTCCTGAACAATTAAATCTTTATGAACACATCTTCATAAAAGGAAAAATCTCCTAAACAATTCTTCATGAACACATCTTCATAAAAGGAAAAATCTCCTGAACCAATTTTC
This sequence comes from Notholithocarpus densiflorus, assembly GCA_030021035.2. NCBI lineage: Eukaryota > Viridiplantae > Streptophyta > Magnoliopsida > Fagales > Fagaceae > Notholithocarpus > Notholithocarpus densiflorus. Next base: position 970,187 of record JARYZH020000040.1, read on the forward strand.
AAGGGAAAAATCTCTTGAATAAATCTTCAAAGGAAAAATCTCTTGAACAAATCTTCAAAGGACAAATCTCCTGAAAAAATCTTCACAAGATAAATCTCCCAAACAAATCTTTCAGAACAACTCCAAATCCCAAATTGTCAATTCAAAATTTTCATTCCCAAGATTAAAAAACTCCACATTCTCAATGCCCAATTTTTAAATCCAAACCTTCAGTTTTCAAAATTTCAAGTCAAAAAAACAGTTTTTAAACCTCAGATTTCATGATCAAAATCCCAAGCCGTAATTTTCAAAAATTCTAAGGCTCAAAATTTCAGATTTTAAGTTCCAAATTTCAAGTAAAAATCTCAAATTTCCAAAGTCTTAGAATTTGAAATAAGAATATCAAAACTTCCAAGTTTCAAAAATCTATTTCTCAAAAGAAAAATCTTTTGTTAATTAAACTTTTCTTGACAAAGTCCAAATCAAGAATAAGCAAATGAAAATCGTATATCTCAAAAACAATGGGACCACGAAGCAACTATTAGTTAAAGTCTAACTTTAAATTTTGATTTTTTTTGCAGAAAGCAAATCCAGATCGAAGTAGAAGAGGACCTTTGATCGTCATTCCCATTCCAGAATATCGAAGTAGAGGAGGACCTTTGATCGCCATTCCCATTCCAGATTATCAAAGTAGAAGAGGACCTTTGATCATCATTCCATTCCCAATCGAAGTAGAAGAGGACCTTTGATCGTCATTCCCATTCCAGAAGATCGAAGTAGGAGAGGACCTTTGATCGCCATTCCCATTCCAGATTATCAAAGTAGAGTAGATCCCTTTGATCATCATTGTAGACTAGAAGAGGATTGGGTTAAGGCGAGATATGAACAATTGACTTTGATAAATAAGAAGAAAGCTAGGGCATAATATCATGCACAAGGGTACCAAAAAAGGATTGCTAGGGCATTTAACAAGAAAGTGAAACCAAGAAACCTTAAGGAAGGAGACTTGGTCCTAAAAGTGCTTAGAGATGAGACTTTTGATCTAAGAGGGAAGATGAAGCCAAGTTGGTCTGGGCCTTTTATCATTAAGAAAATCATGTCTAGAGGTGCTACAAAAACCACAGATTTGGATGGAGAAGAGATGTTTTGCCCAATTAACATGATAGACTTCGGAAATACCACATTTAAAAAGAAAAAAGAAGAAAAAACCTGCTAGGTTGAAAACCTAAAAGGGCGGCCTAGGCAAAAATTTAGGCAAAAGAACCTTGTTAGATTGAAAACCCATAAAGGCGGTCTAGGAAAAAATTAGGGGAAAAATCCATGGGCATGGTGAAAATTCCCAAAGGGATGTCATGGGCAAAAATTACATGGCAAAGGAAAAAGAAAAGAAAAAGAAAAAGAATAATGATGACAATAAACAAAGATAATAAAAGGAAATTCTCTCATTGCTCAAATTAAAGGATAATAAGATTGTTTTCATTGGGGATTTGGAACATTCCAATCCTTTATTAAATTCAAAAACAAAACATGAGAATCATAAAAGTGCAGAAAAGTAAAACATGGGATATATCAAGGTGGTCACTCAATCCTCCTTATTTTCTTGCTAGTCTTTATGTAAGCCTTCTCATCCTTCAGAATCCACTTCATGTCATCCTCCAACCATTGCTTGTACCTTGTAGTGGGGTAGATGTATTTGGGAGGAACGATGTCTATCGTCACCCTATGACATGGCTAAGCCTCACTGATCCTGCCTAAGATCCTATTGGTGAACACTGCAGTGTGGTAGGCCCTCTCATCATCAGGAGCTCCTTGACGCTCTCCAAATTGCCTTGAGATACGACAAGTGGAGTAGTAAGAGTAGCATCGAAGCCTAACTAAAGTCACACAGTGGTCCTTGCAACAACTATGGACCATGCTTGAGATATGCCACCATTCTACGACCTATTGAATGTCGGTCTCATTGAGGTGACCCGTAAGCTCCATCCTCAAAGCCCGTGTCATTCTGATGAAGTCGGCAGTCCCTAAGGTGCCTAGGGAGGTAGGTGATGAGAGGAACAGTGGGAGGTTGAAGCAACCAAAGAAGGAGAAGGATAGAGGGGAGGGAATAAAAAGAAAAGAAAAAAAAAAGCAAAAAGAGGGAGAGAGCATGAGAAAAAAATAAAATAATGATGAAAGACGATATAAGGTGCCTTGATGGGTTGAAAACCGAGAGGCAATCCATGCAAATTAGAGGGATCCCGCTAGGTTGAGAACCTAGGAAAAAATTAGGGATTATACCTGAAGAAGAAGAGGACTTTCCGCCAAGAAGTTTACTTCCTTCCTATGAAAGGCATCCAAGCTATTGAGGGTCTCCACCAAGATCAAGCCCACCGGATTACCTCTCTTTAGCTCATAAGCTATTATGCACATCCAAAAGTCCACACAATACGAGTTTTGAACCAAGAAATACCTTCCAAGAGCACACAAGCAAAAGGCATGAAGAAAGTACGAGTGTGTCCTCTTACCCTCGGGAAGGGTTGAACCAGAAAAATACTCAAAAACCAACTTAAAGTTGAGCTCCCCAAAGACACACCACCTATTTTATGTGGTGGAAGGGATGCCCAACATGACTCCCAACAAGGAAGGAAGATCCCCACCTATGGTAGGGAAGATGCGGTCATCAATTTTCGGTTCACCCATGATAGCAGCAAATTCCTCAATAGTGGGGCATAGTTCTATTCCATTGAAGCGGAATACATGCCAAGAAGGAACCTAATAGTTGGCAGCAGCACGAAAAAAAGGTTCATCCACTCTAATTTGATGATAGGGGAAGATGCAATAAAGACCATAGGGAGTAATGGAATCCTTGAAATCGGGAACAAGCTTTCTAATCCAAGTGGAGACATCAAGAGGAAAGTTTTCTACTATTAGGAGACCTCAAAAAAGTGTTCTCTAGGTTGGAAATACGTAGGTGAGGGTTTTGGACTCAAATGACTACGTAGGTGAGGGTTTTGGAATCCAATTAAGGTTTTTTTGATTCGCGGCCCACGTACGCAAGGTCAACCCTGCGTACGCAAAGTCAAATTTGCGTACGCAGGCCCATCCCCACGTATGCATGGCGTTTGGCAGAAGCCCATGTTCCCCTATTTTGAGCAGATTTTTTCACTCCAAGCCATTCCTAAGGGTTCCTATAGCCTAAAGGATCATCCAAAACACATTCCAAGCACAAGATTGCAAGCATTAAAGAAGCAAAGTTGTATAGAAATATACAATTTATGATTAAGTGCTAAGTTCCCAATCAAAGGCATAAATGTAAAAAAAAATGTTCTTAAATACAATCTTTCGTCTAAATCTTAATCCAAAATCTCTGCTAAAGGGAATAAAAATCCATAAAAAAGAAAGAAAGAAAAAAGATGTGTGTTATATGCCTATATGTGTCTTGAACTGCAGGTAATCAATGGTGCCGCCTCTTCCTTGATCGATAGCTAGGAGTTGCCTCCGAGTCCTCCTCCTCACCATCATCATCATCATCATCATCACCACCACCTGGATGGGCCACTTCTCTAGGACCATATAGCTCCCTTGAGTAGTTGGTCTCCTCTAATTTGAGATTCCCAGCTAGCCACACCAACTTCTCATGCTCTTGGATAGTGAGTTGCAGTTCAAAAAAGGAAGGGTTAGTGACTAAAACAAATAGAGAAATTTGGCAAAAAAAAAGAAGGACAAAAGGAGAAAGAACTCATCGCCCAAGTGTTGGGAGGGAAAGGATAGCCCATGACATTAGGATTACGGGGCACGGCATGCTCCCGAGTAAAGCCATCAGGGCCATAAGCATAGACCGTCCAAGGGAGATGTAGAGGATCAATGGGCTCACCAGCAACAGGTCCCTACTGTTACAATTTCCCACATTAAAAGTCATGACAAACAAAAAAGAAAAAAGAGAAGAAAAGAGATTGAACATGAACCTGAATAATAAGGGAAAGCATGAGGCGAGTAATGTTGAACTCCTCATAGTTCAACCCCTTAAGAAGCCGCTCGGCATAGGAAATGCCGCTCCCCCATGAGTTATATTTAGCATCAGTCATGGAGTGTGGGGCAAGAATGAACTTAGGAGAGTTCATCGGAATCTGTGGTTCATCTTTACCCACCAGCTGGCATTGCACTCTCTCCACCAAGTTTAGCACCCTCAAACCCCCTTTTTCAAAGGGCCAAGTGATCTCTAAAGCAATAAGAGTGGCAAGCTCCAAGTCTCGAGAAGCAGGAAGGGGTTGGCCGGCCCATGGAGTCCAGTTAACCTATAATGACACAAGGTTAGAAGAAGAGTATTCTAAAGGAAATGCATGAAAAGGCATGAACAACTAGAACTCCTAAACTTACCTCATCCGAAGTTAACCTAGCAAGATAGGCCCTCACTTGAGAAAACTCCCTTAGAACCAGGTCGGTGCTTGGAGTTATGAGACCATACCTAACAACCCACCGCTGCAAAAAGAAGCACAAGCCACAGGTTAGATGCAAGATGGCAGTTTGCAAGATGACATTTTTCAAGATGACATAGTTTGCAAGACTACAAGCTAGAGTAGAAATGCAAAGAATGGAAAGATACTAACCTCAAGGAGCTTCCAAGGCCCTACAAGCTGTTGCAAGGTGCCCCGACTGAGAGTATCAAGAGTGGAGTAGAGATAGGCAAGACATGCTTGCCGCCAGTTGGCCCTTTGTGCCTCTCCAAAGTCCTGGAAGAGGGTCAACCACCTCAACGACACCGTTTGCCCACCATTGGCAAAGAGATAAGCCCTCAACAAGTGAAGAAGGAAAGCCCTAGCCATACAGACACACTCCTCCCTGGTCCTATGTGGGAGGAACATGTAATCCGACAACAAATCAAAGTAGCGGATGGTCTTAGTGGAGTACTTCCTCCCCAACATGTCGAGACCCAGATGGATGCCCGATGCATCGTCTAAACTAATGATAGTACCTTCGTAGCTAAGGCCAGTCATGCATTAAAAGTTGTATGGAGTTACCGTCATCTCCTGCTCAGCAATATGAAAGGTGTGGGTAGTATCCCACCACTTCTCAATGAGGCATTGCACCAAGGTAGTGCTCGCAGACTTCTCCGAAAGAAGTCTAATGATGGGTTCAAAGCCCGCCTCCCAAATATAGCCCCTGGTTTCGAGGATAAGAAGATTGTACCACTCCACCACTTTATTAGTGCTTCCCCTACCAACATAAGGGGATGATGACTGCAAACAAAAAATAAGATGACATTAGATTCTTGATTCAAGTAGAATTTGGGAAATATGATGTTTTGATGCAAGAACGAAGAAAAAAAAAAGATATAGTGATATTTAGGTACAAAAATGACAAAAAGGTGTGTTAGGAGTGCATATAGAGGTGAAACAAATGAAAAATAAGTGAAAATGGGCCGAGTAGAACTTCTGCCAGACGTCTCACGTACGCGGGTCAAAGCCTACATATGCAGACAAGACTCCGCATACGCAGGGCCATTCCCATGTACGCAGAGCCTCAAGAACACACTTGCGAATGCGAGAATAGAGCTGCGTACACATGAATGAAAGCTACGTATGTAGGCCCGAGCCCATGCATGCAAGAACACAAGAAGAAGCAGTTCTTCGACATTTTGAAAGATACATAATCCAAAATCAATCCTAGACATGTTCCTACCCCTCTTAAGGTGTCAAGTTTTCATCTAAACCCATCCTATAGCAAAACTCAATCATCTACATGGCCAAAAACACATTGAAACAGAAGATCAGAGAGGAACTTGAAAATGAGAAAAAATTTCAAAACTTACAGATTCGGTCGTGGGAATGTGATTCTCTGGTTGGTATGTCAATGGTGGAGACCCTACCAACCTTGTTGCTCCACTCCACCGGGCAAGGTGAAATGCATCAGAATATAGGACGTAGGAGGACTTCTTGGCCTTGGGTGCCATTGGAGAAGATGATGAGAGAATGAGAGAAAATGAGAAAGTGAGAGGGCTTGAGAAAATGAAAGAGTTAGAAAGTGAGAGAAAGAAAGAGGAGAAGGAGGTTTTTGTAGAGAGAAACAAAGAGAGTTATGGAGAATATGAAGAGGTGAGGAAGATGAAGAGAATGAAGAAAAAAAAGAAGAAACGGTTGGTATCCATTGGGAAAAATGAAAAGGCAGGAACACACCTGATGGCTAAACTATGTGTAGTTTAGGCCTCACCATTAAACTATGTGTAGTTTAGTCATGAACAGTAAAAAATATATATATATATATATATCTTTCAAAAAAGAGGGACATCTTATGATTACCCCAATTAAGGCACAAAATTATCAAATGACTCATCAGTGAACGGTAAAGGAAGTAGAAGACTCTTCCCCCGATCAGGCACATCAAAAACCATCCCTAGTGGATCAAATACATTAAGAACCATCCTCAGTGATTCAAGCACATCGAAAACATCATCCCTATGAAGGAAGCAGAAGACTCTTCCCCAGCGGATCAAGCACATAAAAAACACTACCCTTAGTAAAGAAGCAGAAGACTCTTCCTCAATATTTCAAGCATCTCAAAAAACACTATCCTCAGTAAGGAAGCAGAAGATTCTTCCTCAAATGGATCAAACCTATCAACCATCATCCCTATAGAGGAAGCAGAAGACTCTTCCTCAATAGTTCAAGCATATCGAGCATCATGCCCATGGAGGAGGCAGAAGATTCTTACCCAAAGTATCCCTAGTAAGGAAGTAGAAGATTCTTCCCTAGTGAGTCCAATACAAAAAAAAAAAAAAATCCCCAGCGAGGAAGTAGAAGATTCTTCCTCAAAGTCCTCAACGAACCATGAAAGAAGTAGAAGATTCTTCCCTAGTGGATCACACATCTACACTATTCTTTAGCGAGTCCTACTCCTCAACTAGTTTCCCATCCCCAAGCAAGTCATAAGAGGTAGAAGATTCCTTCCCATACGCATCTACTCTTCAGCGAGTTTTCACTATCTCCGATGGATCCAACAATCAAGACTACTCGTGCACATATCCTCTGGGAGTTGAACATGCAGGCACAGTAGAAAAGGGTAGAGATAGTGATAGAGAAAGAGACCAAGGTCAACCTGAGGCAAGAGCCTTACCAAAAAAGGTAGAGAAAGAAGTGAAGAAGATAATGTTAGGATTAGTGCCCTTAAATCCTATTGTAAGATGCCATGTATGATAATATGTATGACATTATTTGTGAAATGATGTATGACTTAATATTGTGTTTAATAAAGTTGTTTTATTATTATCTAAAATAATGGTAACATGAATATTCGGACATTATCATATAGTCCATGAGATGCATAGTATGTGATTTAGTCACAGAAGATATAAGTCACAAGTTCTTTATAAACTCAGAATTGTAGTTCGTAGTTGGTGATGAAATTGGACATTTCATCTGCGAAGACTATAACATATCAACTAAGATGATTTGTCTTGATCATGGAAGTGGAGACTTCTAGTTGATGTGTTGATATATTTTAAGAGTTAAAACATGTTGATCTGGACTGCTATGAGATTTATTATTCTCCTAACGACTGTCAAATGAATAATAAATCTCACGACTTCTATTTACATGAACTCTTAATCCTGAGAGAATAATAGACCTGATCATAAAGTGTAGGTTGCTTTGATATATCAGGAGTAAGATCTAATGTTACAATCAAAACCTCAGTATGTTGGGTAGCCACATTTAGTGTTGATGGAACATATATTCTCAAGATGGAATTCATAGTCTCTTAACGGAGATACAAAATATTCACTTGAGATAAGTTTAATGGGTTTGTTATTCAGAGAGTTAGGCATAACCACTTTAGTAAGACTAAAGTATATATTTATGGAAATTGGATTTCATAAGTATATGGTGAATAACTTCAAAGGATTAAACCGGGTACTCAAGGATTAAGATGTAGTAGTTCACAAAGTGGCAGTCTTCATTCATGACTTTGTGTTACTACAAATATTTTATGAAAGGGTTGCATGCACAATAAAGTCTTGGGATATAATTTATTAATAAGACATAGAGTGCAATTATATTTATATAGTGGTATTAAATATAATTAATGGTAACTTTGGACTTGTCAAAAGTTGACAGAAAAGCCCTTCCCATTGGAGCTAGTGTCTTATTTGTTCCCTTTTGGTCCCACTCCAAACCACATACTAAAGCCCAATTGGAAAGGCCCAAAAGGCTAGCCCAATTAGATAATCAGTTATATGGAGAAAAACATACAAAATTTTGGTATGAACATGAATTAGTATGTATGTGAGTGTTGAACACTTTTTCATTCTCTCTAGAACACATACATATAACTGATTGAGAGACCACACTTCTTGGGCTTCAAGTGGAATTGGAGTGAAGATTAAAAGTATTCACAAGTACTCTTCATCTTTGGTTTTAAATTTCACCGCATTACGGTACACTCTCTTGTTCATATATTCTGAAATTTACATAGTACATGTTATCAATTGCGAATGAAGTATATCCGTTAATTTTCCGCTACATACATGCATATTTCCATCAGATAAGAGGAACAAGTCATCAGGAGAAGTTTGAGGTAAGAGCCCCGGATAGACACCACAGAAACTATATCCTTTTGTTGTTTGTTGGGTTAGCTCGTAAGAGCACCTTTGTTTTTTGGGTTAGCTCATAAGAGCACCCTTGTTTGTTTGTTTTTTTTTTTTTCTTTTTAAGTAACTCTAGGATAGTGAGTCACTCGCCATTTGCTTGTAAGTGGCAAAAAAGGTTTTGAGATAGTGAACCTATCATTGCTCATTTCCCAAGCAACAAATGTGGGACTTCGGACATACGAATCCCACGCAGCTCTTCGGAGTTGCACCCCGCCCCATGTATGCGTGATGTGTGTCGTGTGCGTGGGTTGAGCCCGAACCGTACGTCAAAACAAAATGTTTTGTCTTTTATTCTTTTGATTCTATTAGTGAAGCTCACGAATCAAAAGAGGGGCATCTGTAGACACCATATTTTGTACTCCTTACGACTCGGGCCCTCGTTCCCCAATGATTCTCGAACTCTAAGGCCCAAGGCCGGTTTAGGGCCTAATCAGATATCAAATTGACTTAAGGAGTGTTAAAATGAAAAATATAACCTTTTAAATAAGCAAAAATTTATTTTTGGAAATAAAATAACCAAAGTGGCCCTCGGCCTGTGTACGTGGGTCGCTACCTACGTACATGGGCCAAAGCATGCGTACGTAGGCACGTTTTTGCGTCCACAGCTAAGGTTTCAAAAGCATAAGAAAGACAAGTTTTCTGCAATAATGGCTGAGGTTTGGAATGAATCCCACATTTTCTAGGAGCCATTTCAAACCCCATTTTCTCAACTATAAAAAAGCCTTACATGGTACATTTTCAAAACATACAGAAATCCCACGGGAAAAACCTAAGATTCACTAGAAAATAGTAAATCAAAAAGGAGTTTTTCACAAAACACCCTCAAGTCAATTTAATTTGATTAGGACCTTTTTTGACCCCAATCCTTTTAGTTTAACATTGCTAATCACTTTCTTATTGGTTTGTGAATAGATTTGACTAAGGGGAATGGTCAAAAACCAAGCCTAGGAGCTTTTTGCTTTAAGGTATTCTTTCTAGCTTTCTTTTATTTTTTGTCTTTCTTTTCTTGTTTTAATCTTGTTTTTAGTTTGGTTTATGTTTATGCATGTTTGCCTAGATCAATATATAGTTTTGTCTAGGTACTGAGCATGCTAGGTTGTTAGAATTAGGTTTTTCTTACTTGTGCTCTATTTTCTGCGTTTTTAGGTTTTCTGAGCAAGGACTTACGTACGCATAATCTTGCCTACGCACGCAGGCTTGATTATGCACACGTAGGCCTGTCTAGCGTGCGTGATGCCGTTGCCTAGAAACCCTAAACTTTTGTTTATTTTGTTTTTGCCTTCACATGTTTGTTCTGTTTAGCCTATTTTTCACATGTTTTAGGCTCTATAGGTTCCTAATTACCTCTTTCACATGTTTGTTTGTTATCACATGTTTAGATTAGGGTTTGTTTTGTTTCCTTGCTTTGATGCCATGCCATTCATTCACATGTCCATGCATTGATGCCATAGGTGTTGTGTTGCTGCAAGGTAAGTAAAGGGTAAGTCATACATTAGAAATGTCCATGCATTTGTGTTTTGGTTTTATTTTGATTGATACGATGAAGCATGCTTAGATGTATGATTAGGGTTTCTTATGTGTTAATGCTTTGCTTTTGATATGTATTGTTTGATGATATGCTTGCTACCATGTTTGGGGTTGCTGCCTTATTTAGATGTATTCTAGGGTTTCTTTTGTGTGTTTGACTCTCTTTTGCTTTGTGGATAGATAAGTATGCTTGTTTAGGGTTAAAGATGTCATGTTGTTTGTTAGATGCATGTTAGTATGTGTGTGAGTTTAGAATGCAAGTATTTAAATAGTTTTTAATAGGGTTAAGACATAGGACACAATGATGGGAGGCCAACCTTAGGGTTGGGCAGTCTTGGGTGCCTAACACCTTCCCAAGAGCGTACCTAAACTTCAAACCCATACTCTAGTAATAAGATCAAAAAGGTCATTCCTCAAAGGGATGCTATATATATGGTTCCTAGACCATTGCAAAAACTAGGTGGCAACTCCAAACCCTTGTGTCCACAATAATATACTAACATAAACATGATATAATATTTACATAAGCCTTAAACATTAATATGATATCATAAATAACTTATGCTAACTCTAATGTATTAAAGAAACAAAAACTATGATTAAGCGAACAAAATAACTTATTACACTGCATAATAAACGTCAATATATGGAATGGATTAAATGCTTTTATCATTATTTAAAATACAATATTCCTACATTGTTCTTTTATACTTTAATGGCTCTTTACTTAAAGTGAAAAAATGTAATGTACATGTGTGTGCAATTTTAAACTTTCGCTTTTCAATGATGAATTTGTTATTTCAACCAATTTCTATGACTATTATGCTATAGTCAAATTCTTTGTCCTCTTGAAATTAAAATAAAATAAATTAAAACTTTCTTTATCCCTTTAATTTTGTATTATTTTAATTCAATAAAAAACATGTTTATGTTATTGTGACATTACTTTATGTTATTATTTTAACATATTTTGAACATTCTATATAATCTTTTCACATTACATTTTAAAGCATTATCCGTGCATCGCGCGGGTGCTTTGCTAGTAATAATTAATAGCCGAAACGTTTGACTTTTTGTTGACCATTCCTCATTGCGCCACATGACTACATAAATTAATGTCACCTATACATTTAAAAACACCAAATAGTTGTGACTTTTCATTTTTCAATAGGCACCTTTTCGGTTAATAGGTATATTTTCATTTAATAGGCACCTTTTCAGCCAATATACACCTTTTGACTTTTTGTTAACCGTTGCTTAGCTTTACCTTTTTTTTTAAAGCTCCCAAATTTTTTCACATCAACATTATTTAAATAAAAAAAATTATAATTTTATATTTCTAAAACCCAACACAAAATCTGATTTTATATTTGTAAAACCCGATACATAAACGCAGGCCCATTCTCCTTCCTCCAAAGTAAAGACCTATGGCCAAAGGCCAAGCCAGCTCCCCAAATCCCCGATCTCCACATTTGACAAACAAAATGCAGACCATTTCTCCTTCCTTCATTGTTTCCCTTCTCCTTCTTCCAAAACAAAGACCCACGGCCAAACCCGCAGACCCCTTCTCCTTCCTCCAAAACAAAAAACAAAAACCCGATGCTAATTGAAAACCAGCATAAGAAACCTCCTTCTCTCCCACTCTGGTCTCTATCTCCAATGATCCAAAAAACCCAATCGTTGCTTTAAGGTACGCTTTTTTTCATCTTTTTTCATCTTCTTAATTTTTTCTCCCTCAACCTCAAGCCTCAAATCTCTCTCTCAATTGAAGTTTTATGTTCTTAACTTTTCGGTCCCAACTCCACCAAATTCGTTTCCCATTTTTCAACTTTGAAAGCATTTGATAGAAGAAGAAGAGAAGAAAGGCAGTGGATCTTATTGTGGGCAAAAGAAAATAAAAATAAAGAGAAGATGAAAGGGATGACAGAGAGTTACGGAGGGCACTATGAGAGAGAACCAAAAAAAAAAAAAATTTGATGGAGAATGTCAAAGAAGAGAAGGGAACGATGATAATTAAGAAAGGAAAAAAAAAAAGACTAGTACTATAACTATAATGCTATGTTTGGATGTTAAGGGAAGGAGGGGGAGTAGAGTAGAGGGAGGGAGAGTAATTTAATTACCTTGTTTGGATTTTTTTTAAGGAATGAGGGAGAGGGGTTTGGAGGGGTTTGAACTCCTTCCAACCCCTCATTTTTAATTCCCCCAAATTGGAGAGATTTGGAGGGAGAGTAGAGCATTAAAATGTTTGACCAAGTGAATTATCAAATTTACCCTTACCATAGTAACAAAATTACAAATGAAAAGACTAATTATTCCCCTCCCCCTTACTTAATTTTAAAAACATCCAAACAAGGTGGAGGATAATCATTCCCCTCTACTCTCATCTCCACTACTCTTCTTCCCTCTACTCCCCTCTACTCTCCTCTCTCTCAAAACTTCCAAACATAGCATAAGAGAAGGAAAACAAAGGATTTGACAGTGAAGAAAAGAAAAACGAGAGAGAAGAAGAAGAAAGAGATGAAAAAAGAGTTATAGTGGGAGAAGATAGTCACGTGGGGAGGGGTAGATTTTTGCAAAAGTGAAAAAGGAAGCTTCTTAGAAGGTGTGTGATATATAAACACCCTTCTATATTTACTAAATTACAAAAATACCAATTTGATTTTTTTGCCTTTAAAAGTTCCAATTTACATCACCTCTAAGATTTCCTTTTTACTATGCATAATAATAATAATAATAATAACTAGTCGCTAATCCGTGCGACGCACGGGAAAGTTCTTAGAAATGCTAAATATTTTTTTTAATCAAATTAAATGCATTTTTAGTCGGGTTGAGAGAAATTTAGTTAACTTAAATGAACCTTTTCGCTTTGGATTTCAAGGAATAACTCACACAAAAAGGAATATACAAATTTCATTAGGATTTGAGTTGGTCAACCAAGGTATATATATATATTTCTTAATCTACCAATAAAGCAAATTATTGCCCATTTGAAACAATTTACAATGTTCATTCTAGGCAGAAGCTTACATACTTTTTGTTGTTGTGATTTACAATTTGAGTAGATGAAAAATAATATGATGTTCTATCACTGGTTATTGCCTTCACAACAAAAGGGGTAAAATTTCAAATCAAAAGATTACATATCACATTTAAAAGAAACACTAACAAAAAGTAAAATATATGACATGCACTAATAACAAATGATCATAATATTCAAAGAGTTTTGTAAATCAACAACAAAATCTTATTAAATTGCTGGGGGCAGCTTCACTAACTATAATTTATCAAAAAAAATAACCTTCTTCATAAAACTTGTTTAAGTTATCATATTAAATATGAGAAAACAGGTGCAAGCATATTGTTGTTGACTCTACACTGTATTAGAAAGAGTCTCTCTTGGATTGCTTCATTCTTCTCTCTGCTCTATAACTAAAGGCCCCCCCCCCCCCCCCCATAAGCTTCCTACCTTGCAAAACTATCAACCATCAATAACACACCCAAAATGATAAAAATCTAAATAGATTAAAATGTTAGATTGAGAAAGAACTTAAATGTTTATTTATAACTGCCAAAATTTTTTAAGGATTTCCAAAACTACTAAAGTTTGTCAGGGTTAACAAATTTTATACACCTATGGGAACCTAATTCCTTTCAATCCAATCAAAGAATTAGATAAACAAACAAAAAGAATAGAAAGATATAATACCTGTTTTCAAAGTTTTCAAGGGCTTTAACTAATTCCTCATACTTATATTCCTTTATCTCCACCTCTACCTCTACTTTCTCCACCACTCCTACACCTTTTAAAATTCCAAAATAACCCAACGACGTCGTTTAATGCAATATCTTTTAACTTAAAGCATGGACACAATAAAAATGAGTGAAAAAGATCATACATTTATGTAAACATTCAAAAATTTGGGAATTTAGATTCAGATTCTGTAATAAGAACAAAACAGTCGGGTATATTATCTTAAAGGTGCTGATTAACACAGAACAGATTGGGTTGCCGAGCTGTTTGGTTTTTCCTTTACAGATGATGTACGGTAGCTGTTTTTCCTTTCTTTCCCACTAACAAAAGTAGTATTGTTTATGAGAAAAGTTTGAGTTGAAGCCAAGAGAAGAATTTTTATAGATACAAAATATTCAAGGGCAGGTTGTATGATGAAAACAAATATTTTACCTTCCATATTTTACCTTCCAACCATTTAAAAGAAATATTTTATCTTCTCACAATGAATTATTGGAAAAACAACTAAAAACAATTATAATGAGTATAACAATCGCAATAAACAATATGTTCCAACCGTTTAAAAGAAATATTTCTTTTATTTTGTATAACAACTTAGCTGAGTTATATATACTTTTTTAAAAAATTTAAAATGAAAATAGTCTAAAAACAAAAGAGTCATTTTTTTTTTGTTTCTCTTTTTTCTTTTATTTAGCAAGTAAACAGAATAATGAACAAATATAGATTCCATAAACAAAACTATCAACAGTAGACAAATAGTGCAATACGTGTATTAGTAGCAAAGCAGTAAATGATCTGATTAATGGTTTTATATTGACTATTTATATATAACTTTATGCAACATGAACTTTTTTAAAATTTTTTTTACAGAAATTGTTAACAAACCTTGAGTCGATGCAGTTAAGTATGCAGCTCTTTATCCAAAAATGAAAGTAGAACCTGCAAAATAAGTATTTTTTTAGTTTTTTTTTTAATTAAAATAATTTGTAAAAAACAGAATAACGAAGATCAATAATAGTGCAGTAAATGACCACCTAAATCAAGTTAATACCTACTCACAAAAACAACAGCGAGAGAATTAACTCCTACATCCTTTGCAACTCCAAGCACGCAAAAAGAAAGTAACATAATATATATTTCTAAACCTAGACATGGATCAATGTATGTCTGTCTGTGTGTAGTACCAAAATGTTCAGTTTCTCAGAGAAAAGAATTACTGGCTTTGCAATCTTTAATAGTCAGAAACTGATTCACATGCTCAGGTGCATTATGATTATAGAGGTACAGAACTACAAAGATTGCAATCTTTAGGAGGCAGCAAACAAATGTGCAAGATCTGGAAGACAACATCGAAAACAGGTCATTCTAAACTTTAGTAGTTGGAAAGAGATTCACATGCTCAGTAGCTAATGTGATATTAGAACTAAAATCAAAAGTCATATCAACAGAGAAACAAAAAAGAAAAAAATAGTTCTTAACAATATCTGAGGACCTTAAACAATCATATATTATGAACATTCTCTGTTAACAAAATGAATTTTTCTTTCAAAAAATCACATGCCCAAACATAAGCCTAAATTTTTGATAAATCCAAAAATAAGCCTAAATTAAAACAAATTCAGATAAAGAACGATATTAAAAACTCCAGCAACCCGAAATTGAAACAAACCCCAGCAGCAACGCAAAACTAAAAAAACCCCCAACAACCGCAGGAACCAAGCCCAGCAAATAGACATGCTAACTATAAACTATTGACTCCTTGAGAAATATGCCAAAGTTCCAAAGATTGGTCATTTAGTTGCATCAATGATTCAAATAAATAAATAAATAAAACAGAAAAGAGAAGAACAAACAATCTATGGAAGAGTATAAAAGAGAAGAAAAAGAATCTGTCCAATACCAGAACAATCTCATAGACAAAACATTCGGCTCCATGTTTCATCCAGTTATGTCAGATCAGCAATTAATGCAGCAATCTCTTCATCAATATCAAAGGGGACCGGACAATAGTGAAGGGCCTCCCGTAGATCTCTCTCTCCAATTCTTTCTACACAACACATTCATAATAGGAAAAAAATGAAATCAAGAGGTAACAAATCAACCTTGCCTAAAATTATTATAAAACCCCATAACTATCTGTAACACACAGCCCATACATATCACTGAATTAATTTTTCAGCCAAAATAAATTAATCATCAGGCCGACTCTTAGGTCTTTCAAAAACACACAAAAAAAAAAAAAAAAAAAAAACTATTAAATCGATACTATCTCCACTATGAAATCCATCGATATTTACAATATTTTCTTACAAAACCTGTACAATTTGAAATCCCTAAATCGATAGAAAACCTAATTGAAGACATATAATTAAAACATAACTTTGAGGCTCTATTCCATTTAAACTAGTTTCAATCTAAATTTTAACCCATATCAATCAAATAAAATTGAAACTTGAAAAAGATCAGATTAGAATTCTTCATACCTGAAAAATCGTCCAACATCAGAAACGGAAAAGGATCCAAATTCTTCAAGTTAGTCCTGAAAATCAAATGCCCAGAAAGGGGGCCAAAAAATAATCAATGCCCAGATGATAAAAACTCAAGAACAAAATAACCATGAATCAAAATTGACATTAGCCAAAGGAGTTGTGGTTGAGAAAAGAAGGAGGGAGCTGCATTGAATGAGAGAGTTAAAGAAGAAGAAGGAGATGGGAGTGAGTTTGAAATAGAGAGAGTTTGATCGAGGGTTTTGTTAGGGCTGAGTTTGCGTTTGAGAGAGAGTTTTGAAATACCTGTGGCTGATTTCTGCGTTTAGGCTTCTCTTGTAGTTGGGTTTTAATAAAAATCGGGTTTGTAATTTGTATTTGATGGGGGGAAAAAAAGATTTATTATCATTTTGGGTTTGTAATTTGTATTTGATGGAAAAAAAAATATTTATTATTATTTATATAAGTATTGCTGACGTGAAAAATTGTGGGAGTTTCAAAAGTTTCGGTTTTATATATATATATAGATAATTATTATTATTATTATTATTATAGAACTAATTTATATATATTAACAATAACCCAAAATAAGTCGACACTGTAATATTCTATAGAAAATGTTGAGGACACAATTTTTTAGTGTTGTGGCGTTGTGGGATTTTTAGTATCCTTAGCATTGCCCATATTCTATTCTAATAGAAAACCGAAATGTGCATCAAAACGGCATTTATAACTTTAAAATGAAACTTCTTAAAAGGTACATGTTATATAAATGACTTACTTATTTAAAAAGAAAAAAAAATACTAATTGTGTTACATTTTTTTTTTTTTTTTGGAGAGGAAAATGTGTTACATTTAGTATTAATATTATTATTATTTCATCTTTCACATGTATTTTCCGTTGGTTTCTAACTATCTGCCATTAGCCTTATTAAAATAATTGGTATGAATTTGTTTCTAAAACAAAAATTGCTATGGAACAGACAATAAAGAACAAAAATTAATGCTAAGGCAACTAGATTTTGCTAATAAATCATTACTCACAAAAAATTAAAAATAATAATTCAAAGGTTTATGTATTATGTTTTCTTTTTAAGCCTACTTATTATATTTATTGTCCCACGATTATAAATTATAAAGAAAATATACTATAAAAAATGCAATTATCTATGAATATATGTTTTAATTTGTAAGTCATTTTATTATGTCAATTTTTTTTCTTTTTTTTCTTTTAGTTATACAATGCTATTCTGATTTGTTTCTAGAAAAATGTTATTTATGGCTATAACTTATTTTAGAATGAATGCAATGTCTATTGGATAGTTTATCAATAATTTTCAAATGGCATCTTACATTGTATTATTAATGTCATCTCCTATTTACGGAAAATTCTTAGGTAGTCCCGGAGTATAGTGAAATGATGCTCCCTCCTCTTACATTCATGGTGGACCCCACCATTAATTTAATGAGCGGACCCTACCATGAATGTGAGAGGAGGGAGCACTATTCTCCATGCTCCGGGAGTACCTAAGAATTACTCCCTATTTACAAGAATTTCATACATTTATGCTAAATATTCCTTTTTTTTAGTTATTATTATGCTAACTATTTCAACTTAAATATAATGATATTCTCTTCTAAACTCATTCTATATTTTTCCCGTGCATTGCATGGGTTTAGTGACTAGTAATAACTAATAGTACTTTTTGTTGACTAGTCCTCATTGCGCTATATGGCTATATAAATTAATGCCACATCTACGTTTAAAAACACAAAAAAATGCGTCTGTTCAAGCAAACTGTTTAAGAACTATTTTTGCAACTATTGGTGTTCAACTGCACTGTTCCACTTGGTAGCTATTAATTTTGCACAGTTACTGATACATTTCACGTTATATTTCTTTAGAAAAAAAAAAAAAAAAACAAAAACAAAAACAAAAAACAAAAAAAAAAACAAACAAAAAAAACAAACAAAAAAAAAAAAAACAAACAAACAAAACAAAACAAAACAAAACAAAACAACAAAAAAACAACAACAACAACAACTTCAGTTCATTTTTCACCCCCTTCTCTATACAGGAAAGTTTTGGGTTTTAACGCAATTTTTCATCTTAGTGTTTCAATTCAAGTTATTGAGTCATATTTTATTCTTTGAAGCAAATTTTGATTCTCTCTAATTCTCTCTTACTAGACTAACTTTTTTAAGATCATTGAGCGAAGCCAGGGGGTGCAAGCATAGAAAGAGGTTTTTGTCCTTTGAAATTATTATTACTTCTTAATTTATGAAGAGAACTTTGCAATGGGTCTATCAAGTTGTAATCAAAGAGATTTTATGTTTTTGCGTAGAGTTTCTGCATTTTGTGATTTCATTTTGCAATTACATTGTATTTGCGTTTGCGTTTAATGAACGTGTTTTGATCGTTTGTTTTAAAAGTCTGGGTTTCAATCTATTTTGTAATTAGCAAAAATTGTCAACATATTGTGGGTTGCGTTAATTGTGCATATTTGGGTTTTACGGTTGTGATAGTTCTACTAGTTTTGATTTGTTTGCCCATGTGGTTATTATTTCGGTGAATCAACATCGTTATTCATGACGTTTGTATTATTGTGCATACATTGTGGGTCTATTTACAAGTCACGTAATATGATTTTTTTTTTTACTCTATTTTCATTTGATTGTGTTTATATAATATGCATTTGATTTTTTATGATTTTGCTTTATCAAATGCAGTTTTAGTTTTGCTAAGAATTTGAGATGGCGACAAAATTGTCAATTTTATATGATTTAGTGGAATGGGTGTTGGATCTGGTGTAGGGGTTGGATCAAATAGACAAAGCCGCTAAGACCTAAATGTTATGGTTTGTGCCATTCTAACTTGCATCTTTATTATTGTTGGTTTTTATTTACTTATTGTAATATATTAATTCATAATAAATAATGGAAACCAGTAGTCTTTGATAGTTCTTCATGCATGAGAAGAGAAGAAAGGCCAACCCTTCACCCTCAAAATTTTTGAAAAAATGCCCGAGCCAAACTGAAAAAATGGGGCTTTTGTAATGTTCTATAAACACAATTGTATTTATATATATATATATAATCTATTTATTGATTCTTTTGTAATACTTATTAAACCAAATGTAAGAACACATTATGATTATTGTAATATATTACTTCATAATATTTATATGTATCTCATTTTTAATGATCTTGTGTGTAAAATTTTGACAATTTCATCATAAGAAATGTTCAAACTACATTTTTCATCTTATATTGGAGATGATTTAGCTTTCAATAGTTGAATTTAGAGAAACTTTTAAACTTGAACATGTAAACATTTGATCTAAAACAATCTCATGTATCGCACGGATTAGCGACTAATAATAACTAATAGTTGAAATGTTTGACTTCTTGTTGACTGTGTTTCAATGCGCCACGTGGTTACAAAAATTAATGACACGTTTACTTTTAAAAACACTAAAACCTTGTGTCTTTTCATTTGGTATAATAAGAGAAACGTTTCAATATTTTCACTTTTTAGTACCGTTTTGTTTTGTCGCCTACAATAAATAAAAAGATGAAATGTTTTGTCTCTCGGGTAGTAGTTACAAAATATCAAACAAACACTTATTTTTGGCTCCTGGTAGTTAAAATTTTTGCACCTTTCATATTCCTTCCCCAAAAAAATACACTTCTTTCTTTTCTCTTTTTTTTCCTATACACTTCTCTCTCTCCCTCTCTCTGATAATTTATTTTTTTGCACTATGATACAATTTCTACATACAAGTTTTCCTCTATTTGCTGAAAATACTCAAGACTCTCCAATGGGATCTGACGACTATCTACAGAATTGGAATAATGTAAGTTGCATGTTTCACTTTTCCTTTTGGTGAAAAACAAGAAAAATAAAAATTAAATAAAGGTTTCTTTTTGTTGTTGCTGTCCTAATTTTCCTAATTCATTTGTAGAACCAAGTGCAGGAATGGTGGACACAACAAGCACGGTTGTGGCCATGTCAACTAAGTTTATCATGATCTGAATTTTTTCTAACCGCTGGTATTTTTTTTTGGTTAATTTGGAATTCTGTTATTAAATTTCTTAAATTCGAGTCCCAATTGAATCACATAACTTCACGTTTAGGATTATTGTCTCCTCTGAATATCAAAGACTGCCACTCCTATAAGAGTCTATCCTCTATTTTGTCTCTCTCTGATTTCTTCTTCTACTTTTTTAATTGAATTTGATCGGTTTGATGTAGATTGTTATTTTAGAATTTCTAGTGATATATATGGGCCCTGAAGCCACATGGTAGATATAAAGGAGATCCCCTTGATCATCATTTCAATTCCAGATTATCAAAGTAGAAGAGATCCCTTTGATCGTCATCCCAGATAACTCCATTTTCAAAATCAGGATAGGAAAGTTTCCTAGTCACCCCAATTGCTAAGAATCATTTCCAGAGTCATCAACTACCAGCTAAGTCCAGTATTTTCATTTTTTTTTTTAGGCAAAAGATAAGGCTAGTTCTTTGTTCCAAGATTTTAGGTTCGAGGGCTAGGTAATCTTTGAAAATTCAACTTCAATTAAATCATGGTCGCTAAAATTAGTGTCTTTGTTTTACATTGACATTCGCTTTTCAATCTCTGTCAATGAGGGGCATTCTGTAGACACTCAATTTTGCACCTATGATTTAATCAAGGAGAATGACTTGACCAATCCATGTACCCCAAAACATCATAATTGCAGTACATGCATCAATTTGTTCTTGCATTACATGCATCATTTTTTCTTTGCATTACATGCATTAATTTATTCATTGCATATCATAAAAATGATCTTGAGATTCTAACAGTCGCAGCGGTGTTTCCGGTTATCAAATCGGAATATCGGTTCAAAAGATATCGCATGATCAAGTTTGCACGGTCAAGATGCATTGTGTCTAGGTAGAATCGACCACACATGATCAATTTAAATTAATTATGATTGGTTAAACAATTAAAATTAATTAAATATTGTGATTGGTTGATAATTATTGTTTAAAATAGGGATGCATGCATGGGAATAAAAGGGATGATTGGATAACAATAAAATTGTGGATAATCTGAATTTTTTCAAGATTTATTTTAGAGTATTTATCTACATGATAATTATTCTTAAATATCCTGAATTATCCAAAAATGAGATGAAAATCATAGCGTTTGTTTTAAGCCAAGATTGGAGTGGTAGGTGAAAAAACGATAAAAGCAAGATACCTAGAGATAAAAGCTAAAAGGCTGTTTAGATGTCCAATTTCCATAACTCATAACTCTGTTTCCATAACTCATAACTCAAAAATGGTGGGACCCATTGAAGAGAAGTCCATTTGGCACCCATAACTCTGTTTTCAATTTTTTGTTTCCATCACTCAATTCTCTGATTTTTGAGTTATGAGTTATGGAAACTGAAAACACATTTTAGGTGTTTTCAGTTTCCATAACTCATAACTCAATGGCATTTTTGTAATTAAACACACATGGGGGACCCACTAGTCAGGTCAGTTGCACCTTTTGACCTTTTTTTTTTTCCTTTCTTCTCCACTTTTCTTTCTTCTCCTGGGTTCGGTCTTCAGTTCTTTCTTTCTTCTTCTTTTTTTCTTCTTCTTCTTTCACTGGGTTCGGGTTTCTGGGTTTTTTTTTTTTTTTTTTTTCACTGGGTTCGGTGAGTTTGGGTACTGGGAAAAAAAAAAAAAAAAAGCTGCACCGAGTGACAGGTATGGAGCCCACAAACAGTGTGAAAAATATTGAGTGATGACAAGTGAGTGATGAGTGATGAGTAATGAGTGATGAGTGACGAAAATTGAGTGACGAAAAAAAAAACATCCAAACAAGTCCTAAATCATCTTAGCCTAAGGGCAATCTCGTAAGATATGAATAGTGGTTTCAGGAGTATTACACCTTGGACAACAATCATCAACATCCAGGCGAGAGAAAGCTAGATATTGACGTGTAGGTAGCCGATTGCACATAGACTTCCAAATGAAAAATTATATTTTCTTAGGGCAATGAAGTTTCCAAATCCAATTCCACGTAGAATTATTAAAAGGGACATTAGCTTGTTGGTATAAAAACTTTACCGAACAAACACCGTTATTTTGAGCCCAAATAAAGGAATCAGATAACTTAGTTAGCTAGGCCACAAGAATACCTTTAATAAGTTGTTTAAATTGCATCGGTTGGGGAATTTGAAGACCCTCTAACCTTCATATATGATTGTCCCGTAAGGAACTCACCAATCTCTGCTCCTCATGTGGCATAAGTAGATCTACAATACGACATCTTAGAGAATCACCAGGGATCCAATGATCCTCCCAAACCCGAATGGTTTGACCATCCCCTATTATCCATATCATTCCTTTCTTAAGCCATTGCATACCTAAATGTATAGCTTTCCAGATATGAGATGCTCTGGGACTAACGACCCTCTCAAAAAGGTTCGTGTGGGGAAAGTATTTGGTTTTTCAAAACTTGAGCCCATAGTGTGGTTGGTTGTTGCTGAAGCCTCTAGGCTTGATTCATGAGCAAAGCCATATTCATATGAAGAGAAGATTTAATGCCCAAACCACCAGCATCTTTTGGAGTAGTTATGACTTCCCAACTAATCGTGTGACAATGTCTGTGATGGGCGGTGTCTCCCCATAAAAACCGACAATTTATTGTATCCAGGTGCCGACTAATGTTTTTGCGGGAGAAGGGTCGTTTGCATGGCATGGATAGGGATGGTGGCTGAGGTGGATTTGATTAATATAACGCAACCCGAACAGAAAGGTATTTGACAAATTTTTGTTGTTTTATTTATTTTTTTATTTTTGTTAAGGAAAGGCTCCAGATATGCATCCACGTTTTTTCTTTATGGTGGTGTTGCTGTTGTTCTTTTATTTATGACAGTTATCAAGTTGCATTTAATCCTAAAATGTAGTGTTTTAATCCTAAAATTTAGCCATGTACTACATATCCATAACAAAAAGTTAAAAAGAGCTTATATTTAAAATTTAGCAACTACCATTTTTTTTTTCTTTTACACTAAAAGGCTCATAGTTTTTTTTTTTTTTTTGTTAAAGGAAAGGCTCTAGATGCTGCTGCGCGCATCCACGTTTTTTTCTTTTTGGTGGTGTTGTTGTTCTTTTTCACAAATTTTATTTATGACAGTTATCCTTTTTTGTTTAATCCTAATTTAAAATTTATTAACTACCTTTAAAACCGAGAAAAGGTACATAACATTTTTTATGGAGCAGTAAATTAATAATTAAAAAAAATATATAAATTGAATTTCACATAGAATTATACAAATGATAAATATAGTTTCTGTTACAAAAGAAATTTTTTTTTACAACAATTTCTTAGATAATAACCATTTCATGTGAGGTTTGAATCATACAATAATTCTTGTGAAATCTCTCACTTGAACTTATCTAATATTTCATTCCAATGCCTCCTCAATACAATCCAATAAATTTGTGCATACATCAACCTAAGAGACATAAAATAGTTAAGGCTAAATATAAGATTATCATTATTTTGAATAAACCAAGTATTTTTAATTTGTATAAAAAAATTATTTAAATTAAATTTCAATTAATCAAAAATGATGGGAAAGTAGATGAGAGATGAGGTTATTGGATTAAATAGGGAAACCAATTACCGATACATTTTGAATGAGAAATTAATTTTTTTAGGATATTGGAAAACAATGTAGCGTGTAATACCCTCTAAAAAAAAGTAGTGTAAATTACTATTAAAAAAAAGAAACCAAAAAAAGAGTTTGTGATAATAATAACAATTACTATATAATAGTAGCGTAAATTAGAGTTTGTGATAATAGTAGCGTAAATTACTATATAATAATTTTTTTTAAATAATAATAGTAACAAAGAGAAGTCCAAAAGAAGTCTTCCTTGGATAGAGGATATCCAAAAGAATACTATTAATTCAATGTCCATATTCACGTGGAATCAGAAAAGTTTGATGGTAATTGGAAGTATTTATCTAGTCAAAGACCAATTTGGCTAGAAAAAGAAGTCAAAACAAAAGAGAGTTCTTATGCTCGAAGGAACTTGTTTTCACCAGCAAACAAATTACTTCCGGCAGTGGCCACTGATCAAAGTATTTGATTCAAAAGTCATCCAGCCAAGATCAAGAAGGTATCACTGCTAAAAACGCTGGCCAAGATCAAGAAGGTATCACTACATGAAACTTCATGGGCTAAAACAAAAGAAGAAGTCCTTTCTTCATTGAATTTGGTGTTAAAGAAAATCTGATCCAATAACAACTATCTTGTTTGCGTGGAGTTGTATAAGAATTCTTTAAATTCTTGGTAGAAAAAAAAAAAAAAAAAAAAAAAAAAAAAGTCCTAAGTTATAGTTGGATATCTTGAAAAAACAATTTTTGTTCTGTCTCGCCCTAATATTAAATTTTGGGTCCTAAGACTAAAAAAAAACCGTAAATTCCAAAAATAAAAATACCCAAAAAAGAGTTTGTGTTTAATTCTAGGCCAAAATAAAAAGAAAAAGCCCTTACCAATATTCTTTTCCAAGCAGCCAGTTCAAGCATAAACCCTCATGTTTGAAATTTCAAAGTCAACCATGGGTAATAAGCCACCATCAAACACCCTTGAATGCCTAATCACATTCACCCACAGGTAAGTACTTCTCAAACTATGAATACTTGGCAGCCATGGCAGGTAAAGACTCAAAGAAAGTCAATGATAAAGAAAATAAAAGAAAAGAAAAGAAAGAGGAACTTGCAAAAGATAGAATCTGAAAAGGCGTGAGCCTCTGACTCTGTTTAAATTGTTTAGAAACTAAATCTGAAAGTAGAAGAAGAAGACAAAAGAAGAGGATGTAGAGCTAAACTAATGTCTTCAATCTGAAGAAAAATGAAAGAAACTGGCAAAGTTTACGTGAGTTTGTGGGTCTTAAAGTATAGGAGTTTTAATTTACATATTTATCCCCGTTAGTTGAAAACTTGTATGTGGGTATGATGAGGGTATTTTAAGCATAAAAATTGAGGAATCCAAACAAGGGAAACCCCTTAAATAGTAGTATAGATAAAAAAAAATGTAAATTGAATTTTCACATAGAATTATACAAATGATAAATATAGTTTCTATTACAAAAGAAATTTTTTTAAAATAATTCTTGTAAAATCTTTCACCCGAACTTATCTAATATTCCATTCCAATGCCTCCTCAATGCAATCCAATAAACTTGTGCGTATGTCAACCTGAGAAAGATAAAAGAATTAGGGTTAACAAAGTTTTTTTTAAAAAAAAAAACTTTAATCAACAAACCAAGTAGCTAGCGTGCGTGTTATTAATAAAAGAAAAAAAAAACTTTAATCAACAAACCAAGTAGCTAGCGTGCGTGTTATTAATAAAAGAGTTTACTATAAATCCACCATCAATGATTTTGAGATACTTTATTAGAGTTTGTGTTTGATTGGGAAACCAAGTAGCATTGAAACCAAGTAGCATTGAAACAAATGGCTCCGTTAAAAGTTCCTGGCCCCGATGGTATGCAAATTATTGGGGTCTTGTAGGTGATGATGTCACAACAACTATCTTGTCATATTTAAATTCTGCCACCGTAGCCCATCCCTTAAACCATACATTCATAACTTTAATCCCAAAAATTAAAAATCCCGTTGCTGTCTCTGATTACCGTCCTATTAGCCTTCGTAATGTCCTTTATAAAAAAATTTCAAAGGTCCTTGCAAATAGGTTAAAAAAAATCCTACCCTCAATCATAACTGAACACCAAAGTGCCTTCACAAAAAACCGCTTGATTTCAGATAATATTATTGCTGCTTTTGAAACATTGCATAGTATGAATATTTACAAATCTAAGAAATCAGGTTATATGGCGATAAAATTAGACATGAGTCAGGCATATGATAGAGTGGAGTGGTGTTTTTTTGGAGGAAGTAATGAGAAAATTAGGGTTTAATGAAAGATGGATTGCCCTCATGATGGTTTGTGTCAAAACAGTTTCATACTCGATGTTGGTGAATGGTGAACCAAAGGGTTTGATTAATCCTACAAGGGGAATTCACCAAGGCAATCCCCTATCTCCCTTTCTATTTTTGTTATGCACGGAAGGCCTTAACAATCTTATTTTAAAGGCAACAAGTGAGGGCTCTATACACGGCTTTGCTTTGAGTAGAAGAAGCCCAAAACTAACCCGTCTACTCTTTGTTGATGATAGCTTATTATTTTGCAGGTCCAACAGAAATGAATGCCAAAAGGTGCTGGATATCCTAGCCTCCTATGAAAGTATGTCGGGGCAGCAAATAAATCAAGGCAAAACATCCATCTTTTTCAGTAAATCCACCACTACTGCCATGAGGATAAAAATCAAGGAAGCTTTAGGGGTTCCTAAAATTTTGCACTACGATAAATATTTGGGTTTGCCATCACTTGTAGGAAAATACAAAAAGGCGAGTTTTGATTATATCAAATAAAGGGTTTAGAGGAAGCTTCAGGGTTGGGGAGAAACCCTACTATCACAAGCAGGGAGAGAAGTGTTGATTAACGTAGTGGTCCAAGCTATTCCAACATATACCATGTGTTGCTTCAAGCTCCCACTTGGCTTTTGTCATGAAATTGAAAAGCTTATTCGTAGTTTTTGGTGGGGACAAAGAGGAGATCATAGAAAAATTCATTGGATCAAGTGGGAGGATATGTGTGAACCAAAATCCGAAGGTGACATGGGTTTCAAGGAGTTACCATTGTTCAATGATGCTCTTTTAGCCCAAGCAAATGTAGAGGTTGCTCTACAATAAAAACTCTTTGTTTTACAAAGTGTTTAAATCAAAATTCTTTCCCAATTGTTCTATTATGGAAGCCAAGGAAGGACATGGAGGTTCATATGCTTGGAAGAGTATTTTTGAAGGGTAGGAAGGTCATATGGCAAGGAGCAAAATGGAGAGTGGGAAATGGAGAATTGATTAAGCTTTGGGGCGATAATTGGCTGCCTTCGTTACAGAATCTAAGACTCCAAAGCCCCCTCACGGCTGAGCTTCAAAATGCCACTGTAAGTTCTCTCATTAATCCTACAACTCGACAATGGGATCTAACCTTGCTGCCTAATGTGGTTAGTCATGCGGAAGCTGAATTGATTAAACAAATCCCACTAAGCCGAACCAATACAGAGGATGCTCTTTTCTAGCCATATGTCCAATCCAGTCAGCACACCACAAAGTCAGGGTATTTCTTCCTCAAAACTGATGCTAGAACGACAATTCCACTGAACCATACCCAAGTCAAGTTGCTGAAACCACTACGAAAGAAAACTTGGAAGCTCTCATTGCTGTGCAAAATTAGGAATTTCCTTTGGAGAGCTTGCAAAAATGCCATTCCAACAATGACCGACCTGCTGCGCCGCTATGTGATGGATGACCCTAGCTGCTCTCTCTGTGCACAGCATAATGAAGATGTACTTCATTCACTATGGTTATGTCCGAACCTTGCATAGGTATGGAATGAAGACGCTCAATGGAGTTTCAGAGGACAAACGACCTTCCAAGACTTCCCTCAACTACTCCTCCATGTCTTTGAGTCGAGTTGCAGCGTTGAGCTATTTGCTATGCAAATTTGGACGATCTGGTACAGAAGATAGAAAGCTCGAACAGCCCCACCTGGATTTCCCTTAAACCTTATATCATAGCGAGCTTTTGAAGCTCTGATGGAGTACCAATCTGCACAGCTAAAGAAAACCGCGGCAACCCTTTCGGTTAGACCACATGTAAGGTGGTTTCCACCACTGGTGGACTGGTACAAAGCTAATTTCAACGCGGCAGCTTTTCAGGATGATGGTAGAGTAGGTATAGGTGTGGTAATCCATGACAACCGAGGCTTGGTTATGGTCTCTTTAACACATAAGCTCCGTTTGGTTTACGTTTTGGAGCCCAGCGTCTACGTCTGGCTTCTTTTTTTTTTACTAGCGCCTGGTGCACTGTTCATGGGACATGAACAGTGCATCAAGGCAAATGAACAATGCACTGTTCATGTGAACAGTAGCTGGAATATATTTTTTTTTATTGTTTTCAGTTTTCAGTTTTCAACAAAATAAGCAGTATCCAAACGCACACATAATGTTCAGCTCTCTAGTTCAGTTATGGAGATGGAAGCTTTGGCAACCACTCGGGCCATTGAACTTGCTCTAGAACTGGGTTTTGACAGGATTATTTTCGAAGGCGATTCCGACATTGTTATGAGAGCTCTAACGAATCAGTGACCTCCCTTTGCTCCTTTCGACTTGCTGATTAGGGATGCCCAAGTTTTTGCAGATCGGTTAGTTGGGTTAAGTTTCAACATGTTGGTAGAGATGGTAACAATGTAGCTTATAACCTTGCTAGACATGTACGTCATGTCACTGGTTTTTCTGTTTGGATGGAGGATGTTCCATTCCATTGTTTTGATGTTTATCAGGCAGGCTTTCCTGTTTCTTAATATTAATCAAAGTCTTGTTTCTCAAAAAAAAGTAGCAGCATAATCCCCTAAAAAAAAGTAACATAAATTCCTATATAAAAAAAAAAAAAAAAAAAAAAAAAAAAAAAAAAAAAGAGTTTGTGTTTGATTGCAGGCCAAAACAAAAAGAAAGAACCTTTACCAATATCCTTTTTGAAGTAGCCAGTTCAAGAACAAATCCTCCATTTTGAAATTTCTAAGTCAGCCATGGGTAATAAGCAACCGTCAAACATTATTGAATCCCTAGTCACATTCACCCAAAATAAAGTACTCCTCAAATTTGAAAGAAAAAGAAGAAGAAGAAGAAATGAGAGGATGTAGAGTTAAACTGAATGTTTTCAATTTGAAGAAGAATAAAAGAAACTGGCAAAGTGTACGTGAGTTTGTGGGTCTTAAAGTATAAGAGTTTTAATTTACATTTTTATCCCCGTTAGTTGAAAACTTGTGAGTATGATGAAGGTATTTTAAGCATCAAAATTGAGGAATCCAAACAGGGGAAGCCCCTATATATATATATTAGTCTATACTATTTGATGGTGTCAGAAAATAAACTCCATACTCGTCCATTAGGGCCGTCCAAGGAAAGACCAATAAGGGCGAACCAAGGGCATGTAGCGCTCGTCCAAGGCTTCCTTGAAAAGCTCATCCATCCATAAAAGCATTTGGACGGACGAGCTCTACACTTTAAGCCTGTGACAAAGGAAATTAAGCCTCTTTGTCATGAATCGTTTCCAATGACAGTTATGGAAAATGAAGTCAAGAAATATAACTCCCACGGCAGTTACAGGAGTTAACTCCAAATCCTATGGATTCCTCAATAATAGGGGAAGTTATGAGATGAATAACCGCTTACATCAACCTATATAAACACTTTTACTCCCATGAAGAAAGGTAAGTTCATTCTAGACAATATTCCTAGAATCTTGGAATTTTAGATTTCCTGAAGAAAGAAACTAACTTCATCATCGGAGGATTTGTGGCCAGTCACCCCGGTCTCCTCTGACTTTTGTCAATTCTTTTTCAGGCCCAACATATCATTGGAGCCCATATCATCCAACCTACTGATTTTCCAAGAAACATCAGTTGGCGCCGTCTGTGGGAAGAGAAATTGTTTAGCAATTTGTCTTTCCGTGACAAAAGGTTGAATGGTTCGGACCAGATCGAGGGCTACCAGCCCAGGCCATCAGGGAAGCAGAGACGCTTCAAGCAACCCCCATCGCGATCGCCAATCTGCACCGGTCATGCAGACATCCTCTATCCAACATGTGCAATCTATGGCGGCTGCAATGGCGGAGTTAACTCGCCAAAACCAAGAACTAAGAAGGGAGATTAATATAAGAAGGCAAACGCATGAAGAGCACGAAGGAGGAGGACAAACGCAAAGTCAAGAAGATAGAGAGAACGCTGAAACTGGAAGTCAGTTAAGGGGTACCACTTCACGAAGGGTGCTACACTTGGAAAAGGAGATGGACCAGATGAAGAAAGTCATGGAGGAGATGAAAGAGAACATGGGAAGGGCGAATCCTGTAGAAGATTTGGTCCACAGAACTGACTCCCCCTTTACGGCTTCCATCAACAGTCACCCTCTACCACCAAAGTTCAAGTTGCCTTCTCTGGATTCGTATGATGGGACACAAGACCCTTTTGATCACATTGCCACCTTCAAGACCACTATGCATCTTCAAGGGGTTCCCGATGAAATAATGTGTAGAGCCTTCCCTACCACCCTCAAGGGCCCAGCATGAGTGTGGTTCGGCAAAATACCCCCGAATTCAGTAAGTTCTTTTGAAGAATTAAGCAAGTTGTTTGTCAATAACTTCATTGGAGGACAAAGACACAAACGTTCTTCGTCCAGCCTGTTGACTATAGAACAGGGGGAAAATGAAAGCTTGCGATCCTTCATCACCCGCTTTAATAGGGAAGCCTTGGCAGTGGACGAGATGGACGATAAGTTGCTATTGGCAGCTTTCCATAACGGAGTTAATTCAGATTTGTTCATCCACAAACTTTACGAGCAAGAGCCTCAAACTATGGCTGAACTCATCCATTTCGCTCAGAACTTTATGAATGCAGAAGATGCGATCATAGCCAAGAAAAGGAAGAGAACTGAGAAAATGGAAGCGAACTGCTACTCTGAACAAGGCCCTCGTCCAAAGAAAGGATGGACAAATGATAAAAAAGACCGAGATAAAAAGGCAAGCTCTTCAGCACGGAACCAACAATATACTCCGTTAAACATGCCACTTGAACAAGTTCTTATGCAGATCAAAGACAACCCTTCGCTGAAGTGGCTAGAGAAGATGAAGGGGGCCCCAACAAGCGCAATAGGAATAAGTATTATCGCTTCCATAGAGATCATGGACATGATACGGACGAATGTTTTGATTTAAAGCAGCAGATCGAGAACCTTATTAAGCAAGGGAAGTTGAGAAATTTCCTTGGACGAGATCACAAGGACGAGAAACTGAAAGGGAAAATGGAAGAACCGTCACGACCCCCACTTGGAGAAATAAGAGTTATCATAGGTGGAAATTCAGCGGGTCAGTCGTCCAAGTCAAGGAAGACGTACCTGAAGGTAGTGCAGAACGTCCAACCTTCTGGACGATCGCCAAGGACGAGGACTACTAAAGAACAAGCCATCACGTTCACGGACGAGAATGCTGATAGAGTTCATCACCCACATGATGATGCTATCATCATCACTTTACTTATTGGGACTATATGACCAAAAGGGTATTGGTGGACAATGGGAGTTCGGCAGACATTTTGTATTACCCAACCTTCCAGCAAATGAGGCTTGGACGAGATCAACTTCGTCCAGTGAACTCACCCTTAGTAGGATTAAGTGGAATGAAAGTGCAGCCTGTGGGTACCATCACGTTGCCTGTAGTGGTGGGGGCATATCCGCAGCAAGTAACTAAGGACATGAATTTCCTAGTGGTTGACTGTTTGTCGTCCTACAATGCCATAATTGGAAGACCAACTCTAAATAGTTGGAAGGTAGTCACGTCCACTTACCACCTGTCGGTTAAGTTCCCAACAAAATATGGAGTAGGACAAGTGCAAGGAAACCAACTAGCAGCTAGAGAGTGCTACCTGGCCATGTTGGCCATGGACGAACAAGTTCAGACAATGAACATTGAAGAAAGAAAACTTGTGGTATAGCCCACCGAAGCATTGGAAGACATTTCATTGGACGAGGATAGACCCGAGAGGTGCATTAGAGTAGGGGTAGATTTAGAAGAAAAGACTAAGAAGGACCTCATCCGCTTTCTAAAGAAAAGTATTGATGTATTTTCTTGGAGTCATGAGAACATGCCGGGTATAGACCCTAGGGTCATCACCCATTGTCTGAATGTATATCCTTCTTCTAAGCCTGTACAACAGAAGAAGAGAATGTTTGCCCCTAAGAGAGACAATGCCATTAAAGAAGAGGTGCAGAAGTTGACTGTAGCAAAGTTCATCCAAGAAGTGTATTATTCGAACTGGTTAGCCAATGTAGTAATGGTCAAGAAGGCAAATGGTAAGTGGAGAATGTGTGTAGATTCACCGATCTAAACAAGGCTTGCCCCAAGGATAGCTACCCGTTACCACGCATTGACCAGTTAGTGGATTCTACTGCGGGTCATAAGTTACTTAGTTTCATGGATGCTTTTTCAGGCTACAATCAGATAAGGATGGACAAAGCAGACCAAAAGAAGACATCCTTTGTCACCAGCAAAGGATTGTTCTGTTATAAAGTAATGCCCTTCGGTTTGAAGAACGCAGGGGCAACGTACCAATGGTTGGTCAACTATATGTTTCGTCCTCAGATTGGACGAAATGTAGAAGTTTATGTAGATGAGTTGGTGAAAAGCCTGGACGACCTACAAGAGACTTTTGATACACTTAGGCAATACAACATGAAGTTGAACCTCAGCAAGTGTGCTTTTGGAGTGTCGTCAAGAAAGTTCCTAGGATTCACGGTTTCGTATAGGGGAATTGAAGCAATCCAGACAAGATCCAAGCGATCCTAAACATGGAGCCCCCGCGAAATATCAAAAAAGTTCAATCTCTTACCGGACGAGTTGCTGCCCTCAACAGGTTTGTCTCTAAAACCACTGATAAATGTTTGCCATTTTTTAAGGTACTTAAAAAGACGTTTGAATGGACGGATGACTGTCAAAAAGCCTTCCAAAATCTGAAGACGTATCTCACTATGGCTCCTTTGCTAAGTCCTTCCGTGCTAGGAGAGGAGTTATACTTGTACTTAGCGGTGACTCCACACACCGTAAGTTCAACATTAGTGAGGGAAGAAGGAAAGGTACAAAAACCTGTATACTACACAAGCAAAGCGCTGAAGGAAGCGGAAGGACGATATTTGCAAATGGAAAAGCTGGCTTTTGCATTAATAACGGCTTCTAGGAAGCTGAGGCACTACTTCCAAGCTCATGTTATCAATGTCATAACAGATCATCCGCTCAAGAAGGCAATGAGCAAGTTAGAAGCCGCAGGACGACTAATCCAATGGGCTGTCGAGCTTAGTGAGTTTGACATCAGGTTTCAGCCAAGGCATGCAATAAAAGCTCAAGCCCTAGAAGATTTCATTGCGGAGTTTACACCAAGCTACGATGACTTAGATGGGATGAAAGATAGTAAAAAGTGGGTTGTCCACGTGGACGGCTCGTCCACACAACATGCAGGAGGAATAGGAATCATCTTACAATCCCCAGAAGGAGACAAGTTAAAGCACAAGGTTTGTTTGCAATACCAAACAACTAATAATGAAGTAGAATATAAAGCCCTACTTAAAGGGCTGTAGTTGGCTAAATCTGTGGAAGCAAAGTCAATACTCATCTTGGGAGATTCTCAACTGATCATGGGTCAAGTAAATGGAACGTACGAAGCTAAGGAAGGATGAATGAGGAAGTATCTAAATAAGGTGATGCGCCTCATGAAAAGATTTGAGAAAACTAATTTTGTTCAAATTCCAAGGGAAGAAAATGTGGAAGCAGACACCTTGGCAAAGGAGGCCTCAGCAGACAATGCCATGGACGAGTATAACGAAATCTAGTACATACCAAGCATTGATATCCCAGAAGTGCAACAGGTAGAAAGCAGAAGAAATTGGATGACTCCAATAATAGCATACCTGAAGGACAGACGGCTCCTAGAGGACAAGGACGAGGCTAGAAGACTCAGAACCAGATTCGCCAAGTACATCCTTTTGGACAAAGTATTATATAAAATAGGCTTTTCTCAACCTTATCTCAGGTGTTTAGCTCCAGACGAGGGGAACTATGTGATAAGGGAGGTCCATGAAGGCGCATGTGGTAATCACTCAGGAGCCAGGTCACTCGTCCACAAGGTCGTCCGAGCTGGATATTACTGGCCAATTATGCAAGCTGATGCCAATGCATACATCAAAGTATGCGATCAATGCCAAAGATTCAGTAACGTCCCTAGACAGCCGTCAGAATCCTCACCCCAATGATGGCTCCATGGCCCTTCGCACAATGAGGGTTAGACATCTTAGGCCCTTTTCCACTTGGAACCAGGCAGATGAAATTTTTGGTAGTTAGGATAGACTATTTCACCAAGTGGGTGGAAGCAGAACCCTTAGCAAATATCAGCTAACAAAATGTCAAGAACTTTGTTTGGAAAAACATCTTATGCAGGTTTGGAGTGCCCAAAGTTTTGGTATCTGACAATGGACGGCAGTTTGACAATGCACTTTTCAAAGAAATCTATGAACACTTTGGGATTCAGAATCATTACTCCTCACCCGCCCACCCGCAAGCAAACGGTCAGGCCAAAGTTGCAAACCAATCCTTGTTAAAAATCATCAAGACTCGGCTTGAAGGGGCAAAGAGAGTATGGCCAGACGAGTTACCGGGTGTTCTGTAGGCATACAGGATGACAGTGAGAACCCCTACGGGGGAAACTCCTTTCAAGCTAGCCTATGGAAGTAAAGCAGTCATACCTGCAAAAGTGCATATGGCCAACCACGGGGTGACAACATACCAGGATAAGGATAATGAGGAGCAACTACGCCTGAACCTTGACTTAATAGACGAGGTAAGAATGGATGCAGAGCAGAGAACAACAAGGTACAAAAACCTCATGGCCAGACAATATGACGCAGTGGTAAAGCCTAGACGTTTCAACATAGGGGACCTCGTCCTAAAAAAGGTTTCTTTGGCAACCAAGAACCCAGCTCATGGGAAATTGGGGCCTAATTGGGAAGGACCCTATAGAGTTATCAATTGCTAGAGACAAGGATCCTACTATTTGGAGACCCTGGACGGGAGGAAATTGGAACACCTGTGGAATGTTGAGCACCTGAGGAGGTATTATTAGTAAAATGTTAACATGAACGAGTATGACCCTGGACGAGCTTGGTGGACGAAAATTATCCTGGACGAGCTCGGAGTCTATCTACTTATTGGGTTTGTTTACCTACATGTTTTTAGTATTGTTTTATTATTATGTTGTGGTTATGGACGAAGTTATGGAGTTTGTATTTATTAAATTCCCTAAAAGGCATTAGCTTGTAAGCATGTGCCTCATCTGTGAACAATATTTATGCTATGTACAAAATGTTGTGTGAATTCCAAATCTCCATACCGTTTTTGTTCAAGCTAACCCACAAGGGAGCTAAAAGCCCAAGACGAGTAAATTCTCTGGACGCAGAGATGTAGCGTCTATAAGTTTTCCTGAGAGTAAAACAAGGAAAAGCTTAGGCATGCTCGTCCAAGTCATGGACGAGGGGAAGCCTTATAAAGCATACTCGTCCAAATTAAGGACAAGGTGAAACCTTTAACGCATTTATCCAACCAATAGACGAGAAAATGCAAGCATAAATATCTCATTTCTTGAATAAAAAGCCAATTGAAACAATCCAATCTTTTGGATGAGTGAAAAGTTAGGCAAAGGAAACTTTGTGGATAGAATGCAAAACTAGCTCGCAAGTCTTAGGACGAATGAAGCTAAGGGAAAAATACTACCATCCACAAAGATGAGTTACATGTAAAAACTCAACAACAAAAATATAATTTTACCATGGACGAGTCAAGACTAAAATTAATGTTAAAAGAAAACAGCATTCGTCCACACAATGATAGAAAATAAACTTTCATTCATTAACTAAAGGGTGGACAGCCTACGTCCAAAAACCCTTGTTAAGTAAAGCAAACTGAAATGATTGTTTAAGACCCCATCCTAAAACCATGGATGAGGCTAATGTATTTGAGTTACATGAAAAGGTCCCAAAACTAAGGACCAAATGAAAACTAAAAAGAAAAAGAAAAGTACAAGGATCATTAAAAGATTAAAATCTCGTCCTTAAGCAGAAGGTGCATTAGTGTTGGGATCGTCCTAGGGCAGCTGAGTAGTAGCATCGTCCTCAATATTGATGTCCTCGAAGCCAGTTTGAACAAGAGAGCTGGTGGTGGCATCCAGGTTGAGCTTGATAGAGCTAAAGTTAACCTCAGGGAAGTTGTCTACAACGTCCATTCGAAAATCCTCAAAGCCTGCTGCATAATTACGATCCATTAAGTCCATAAACTCTTTGGACACCTTGAATTTAGCCACAGCATCTTCTTTGGCCTGGGAGAGAAGAGTACTCAACTCGTCATTCTTCTTTTGTAAATGATCAAGACGAGTGTCTTTCTCCACTACATCAGCTTTCGGCTCCTCGATCAAATTTTGATGCTCAGTTGCTTCCTCCTTAGCTTTAGTAGCTACCTTAGCCCATTTTTTGCAGTCATCCTTCACCTCTTGAATCCTCGTCTTGTCCAGTCCTGTGGCCTGCCTGGACACCGCAATAAATTTTGACATAGCCTATAAAAAGGTAAAAACAAAGGATGGTTAGACGAGGAAAAATTGTTAAAACGCAAAGACGAGGTAAGGATATGAACATACCTTAAAGAGGTCATGAACGCCAGAATGTTCAAACTCCTTTAAGGACATGTTATAGCAAGTGTTTATGTCCTCGTCCAAAATAGCCATCTGAAAACGTTCCCAAGCTAGATCTTCATTTTCAATGATATTTGTAGGGGTCTTCTCAGAGGGCTGGGACGAGGCAGGCACAGTCGTCTTGGACGGAGGAGTCTTAGACGGAGTGGTCTCAATCGGTGTGGATGAGTCCACATCGAAAATCTGGACGGACGGCTGGGACGGAGGGAGGCTGGACTTAACCACATGGGATGACCCATGTTTGGCCTTTTTGCCTCGATGACTGGGAAGGCTTCCCAAATCAAAGTTCTTTGGTAGGGATTTCCTTTTGTCCCCAGTCGACGGACGAGTTTGAGACTGAACCTCAGGACGACTCCCCTCACCCACAACTTCTTTTCCTTTATTTTCCTTCATTGTTGACATTCCTAAAACAAATAATAGTTATAACAATAAGTAAAATAATAAATAGATCAGAAATGCACAACATAGAATGTTCAAATAGCCAATAAGTAGAAACTTACTTCTGCGTACAGTGACCTCGTGAGCAATAGCCTCGTCTGACGGCTCATGACCAAGCCCCCACTTGGCAAGACGTCGAAGGGTGACTAGAGAATGAAAACTCCTGTCGACATGTAGACGAGCCCTATGGACGCGGTCACGGTGGAACTTGCTTAAAGACGGACGTTTAACAGCTGTAAAACAATAAGTAAACGAAGGTTAGAAATACAAACAAGAAATAAAATAAAGAGAGAAAGAAAAGTAAAAAAGGGAGGGACATACCTTCAAGATGAAGGTTCCCTAAGTCCCTAGAGTAAGGAGCAAAAGGATCCCTGCCAACGTCCACAGGGTTCCTTACCCAAAAACTAGAGACGAAGATAAACTTCGTCTTCCAATTCCTGTCAGACGAGGCTAGGGATTTGATTAACCTACAATCATTAGCCCTAGTTGTGAATTGGTAAAAACCACTGGATTGATTTATTTCGAAGGGCTTATAACAATAAAGGAACTCGTCCACAATAAGAGGACGATCCCCACCAAACACTTCCCTCCACAAAATTTGCATGGAGATAACTAATCTCCATGCATTAGGATTAAACTGACATACACCTAAACCTAATCTAACTAACAACTTTCTAGCGAATGCATTTAATGGCAACCTAAGACCACCTAAGAAATAAGCCTCATAGACGCCTATTCCAAAACGAGGATTGCAGCACCATTCTCCACAGACGAGCAACCTAGGGTTAAGCTCGTCTGGGATTTAGTACCAGATTCTAAGATTGTTAAGCCTCTGGTCACTCGTTTTAGAATGAACACCTACTGCACAACTATAGACGGTCTCCACCTCGTCTATCGGATTAGACGGAGGGACACTAGATAGGGTACCGGCTTGGGAACCAAAAGATTTTCTAAGTTGTTCCTGGATAACTTCTACAGGGAACCCAGGCACACCAGAAGTGTACCCCTCGTCCGTAGAACTCCCCTCACTACTATGGCTACTATCAGTAGAACCACTATAGCTGGTGGTGTCATGATACTCGTCTATAGCTTTCTCTATACTATTTCTAGACGAAGAAATAATCGTCTCAGACATTTTTTGGAAACTTAAAACCTAAAGACGGGAAGAAGGAGAATACCTGGCTCTAGACGGAAGAGGACTCTAGACGCAGAGAGGCTTCTAGACGAGGCTCTAGACGAGAAATGTCAAGAAGGAAATTTCAGAAAATGTGAAGGGTAGAGGAGGAATTCCACTATTTATAAGCAGCCCAACAGAGCACTTGAAGCAACACAAACCAACCAGAAGATGACACGTGGCGTACTCCTCAAAAGAATAAAACGACACAACCAATAGCCATCAAGATTACAACACGTCGCACGTCCAGTCATTGACATAAATGCATCTAACCAAAAAGTGATCTGAGAACATACATTTCCTTAGACGACCTATGGATTAGGGGGCAACTGATGGTGTTAGAAAATAAACTCCATACTCGTCCATTAGGGCCATCCAAGGAAATACCAACAAGGGCGAACCAAGGGCATGTAGCGCTCGTCCAAGGCTTCCTTGAAAAGCTCATCCGTCCTTAAAAGCATTTGGACAGACGAGCTCTACACTTTACACCTGTGACAAAGGAAATTAAGCCTCTTTGTCATGAATCGTTTCCAATGACAGTTATGGAAAATGAAGTCAAGAAATATAACTCCCACGGCAGTTACAGGAGTTAACTCCAAATCCTATGGATTCCTTAATAATAGGGGAAGTTATGAGATGAATAACCGCTTACATCGACCTATATAAACACTTTTACTCCCATGAAGAAAGGTAAGTTCATTCTAGACAATATTCCTAGAATCTTGGAATTTTAGATTTCCTGAAGAAAGAAACTAACTTCATCATCGAAGGATTTGTGGTCGGTCACCCGGTCTCCTCTGACTTTTGTCAATTCTTTTTCAGGCCCAACACATCATCGGAGCCCGTATCATCCAACCTACTGATTTTCCAAGAAACATCACTATTATTTAAGGGGTTTCTCCTGTTTGGATTCCTCATTTTTTTAGTTCAAAAATACCCCTACACCCCTATGTTTAAGCAGAGACAAAACTAAATGACATTCCAGTAAAAATGCAACTCTAACTCCTACTAAAACATGGCCTAAAAAATAGGACCACTCTCCTGTTATTTTTCAAATTGATTTTTAAAATAAAAATTATATATATAAAATAAAAAAACACAATTTTTTTTTAACTATTTTTTTATTTTATATATATATAATTTTTATTTTAAAATCAATTTGAAAAATAACAGGAGAGTGGTCCTATTTTTTAGGCCATGTTTTAGTAGGAGTTAGAGTTGCATTTTTACCGGATTGTCATTTAGTTTTGTCTCTGCTTAAACATAGGAGTGTAGGGGTATTTTTGAACTAAAAATGAGGAATCCAAACAGGGGAAGCCCCTTAAATAATAGTATAGATATAGATATACACATATTATAATAACAAACCAATAAAAAAACCACCTTCAGTCACCACCAAACCAAACCAAACCCACAAGCAACTATTAGAGATAGTTAGGGGTGGCAAAGTAAGCCCAAACCCATTTGCTCACCCAAACCCACCCACTCTAATTGAACCCAAACCCACCCAATTATTAGTTGGGTTAAATGGGCATCAACCCAATTAGACCCAGTAATTATTGGGTTTTAACTAAAAACCCATTGAGACCCATTTAACCCAAAAAAAAATACCAAAATTCAACCCAACCCTTCCCATAATTTAAAAAAAAAAACAAAAAAAAAAACCCATTTTCCAGGGTTTTCATTTTCCTTCATTTTCTCGGCCTCCAAACACTTCTCTCTCTCCTCTCGCTTGCTCTCTCTTTTTCTCTCTCTAGCTTTCACAGAGAACAATGAGGCACAACAAACACATTTCTCTATGGCAATCTGATCTACATTTAGCAAATCAAAAGCACGAAAATTCAAACCTGCAACTGCAAGTTTCACCAACGCGTGGATCGGTGTCGCCTAAGGCTTCGATTTGGATCTTAAGCCCTTCTTCATAGCAAGCGATTGAGCGATCCACCTGTCCAAGCATCGAAAACGTGTCCATAAATAATGATTCTAGTTTAGGGGGAAAAAAATTTATTGTAGCTAAAAATTAAGTTATGTATATTTCTATGTTGTAAAGAAATTCACGCATCACATATTTATTTTCAACAAAATAAACATTGTCTAAAAAATACAAACAAATATCTTTTTTTTTTTTTTTAACTATAATGAGTCTTGCCAAAACAAAACAAAATAACAAAATAAAGCAAATCTAAAGTTGGCCAAGAAATCCCACACTTTTTAATTTTTAGGCTTAGACATCAGTGTCAATAGAACACATTTGCACTCATGATCTGGGCAACCAAAGAACATGTAGGTCTCAGTCTTTGATATTGGATCCAAGTCCAATACGCCCAACGCTGCATGAACTTCTTCTCCATATGACTTTGAAAAACACTTTGCCATAACCTCAGTCACCCTATCAATTTCCATTGATACATTATCAAATGACTGGGAAATTACATTCCCAAGTTCGTCATCTTCTGCCAGTCTTCTTTTCTTGCTTTTAGAAGACATTGCATCTTGTGATGACGCTCGAGAACATACAACATTAATTTATGGTGACCTCTGATCATCTTCGACTTCAAAGTTCTCCAAAGAAACTTCATTTTGAGATACCAAATTATCAATCTCATCAATAGTGGTCGATGCAGCATACCTAGCACGTCTCTCCTTTGCAGTTTCAGCATGATCACCTTTTGCTCTATCTTTAGCCCAAAGTTGTGTCATCTTAGAGTAGTTGGGCATAGGTGTTGTCATCCACTTCTTGGCCGCAGGTTTAGACTGTTACAAACCAAGAAAAATGGTTATATTACAGATATAATTATGTAATTCAAAATTAAACTCACAAAAAATGGTAATTTACTGCTATAAGTGGCTCCCAAACTTCTAGTTCAACTGTCTATATATTTAAAGAATCATTCCATCCAGAACCACTCAATCCATCTATAAATATGTCATAGCATTCATGAAAATTCTTCTTCAATGTCTTTTGTCGATTTTTCACCTTATCCTTATTAATCTCCATGTGAAATTTTTCAACCAACTCTTTCACTATGTCATCATATGCCTTAAAGGTAAAAGTTCCATTAACTTTACCACCGATGATCACTTGATGTAAAAAAAAATCCATTAAAGCATCATCCATAACACTACTCCATTGTACTTCTTTGCTTGGATCTCCACCATTCTTCTTTTATATCTTACCCATGCTATAATTAATAAGACAAAAAACACATATAAAATATTGTTTAGATATTAATATTAATTATCAAAAGATAGAGAGCAATATCAAAATGA
Source organism: Notholithocarpus densiflorus (assembly GCA_030021035.2). Taxonomy (NCBI): domain Eukaryota; kingdom Viridiplantae; phylum Streptophyta; class Magnoliopsida; order Fagales; family Fagaceae; genus Notholithocarpus; species Notholithocarpus densiflorus. The sequence continues at coordinate 1,011,886 of JARYZH020000040.1, forward strand.
AAAGAGAAATTTGCATAACATTTAGGTCTAAGTAATTGAAACATAACATAGTCTTAAACAACATGACAACAATAAACCCAAAAGCTATCACATTTGGACATAGTTTTGCCACATGGCTAATGCTATAGAATCTCTTATAATATCTCATTGTCTAGCATGCTTATCATCTTCTCTAGGAGTAGGGACCACACGTTCACAATGAGAATGTAAAACCTCTTCATCAACTTCAGCAATAAGACTTTCATCAGGATCGACACCCATTAAATAATTATGAAGTATGCAACATAATAAAATGATTTCATTTTGTGTGTCAACACAATAACTAGGCTCTATTGTACTTGCTATGATAGGAAATCTCTTTTTCAGTACACCAAATGCCCTTTCAATAGCATTGCGCAATGGCGCATGTCGCAAATTAAACAATTCTTTAGCATTTTCAAGAGGACGAGCAGAGTACTCTTTTAAATGATATCACATTCCGCTATAAGGTGCAATCAGACGACTTCTATTCATGTATCCCGCATCAACAAGATAATATTTACCTAATAAACACTAACAATGGTTAATTATATACTATAATTTTTTTAATTATAAAGAATACATCCTAATACATATTTGAATTAAATTTACCTTGTGGGATTTTCAAATTATCGTTTCTAGTTAAAGCGCTCTTTATTATTCTTGAATCTGAAGCAGTTCCTTCCCAACCTAGTAATACATACGTGAATTTCAAATCAAATAAGCATGCCGCCAACACATTTTGTGTTTGGTAACCCTTCCTACCCCGATATCTTGGTGCATCCTCATTCGACACTTTGACACGAACATGTGTTCCATCAAGTGCCCCAATACAATCCTGAAATTAACAATATCTCTCAAAGACATTTATCTTAAAATATATTTATACTAGACTACTATCAAATATAAAATATAAACATGATATATTTACCTTAAAATATGGGTTGAACCTACTACTCTGTAGTATTTCAAGTGGAACTTGGGTTCCATCAAGTTGTCGAAGAAACTGATCCTCTAACATAATTATTGATCATAACACATTATGAAAATGGCAACTAATGGTCTCACTGGAACAACAAAAAAAGAAGGAAATTGTACGGTTCTTCACATTATGTGATAGAATGTGAAGAAACTTGGCAACTTGCTCTTCAACCGTGGCACGTTGTGTGGCTTGAAGATCACCGTCTCTTCGCAAAATGTCACACAAACCATGAAAAGCTTGTGGACCCATGCGTATTACATCATAGCTTTTTTCACTAGTCCTAAGTTGAGACATTATTTCATCATGAACGTGTTGTCTTTCTATGATTGATTGTGTAGGAATGTGGGGAACACGACTTTTTAGTCGTTACCTTCAATGGATAATGTAGCACAAATAATGGCATGCAGCATGAACTAAGGCTAGTTTCCGCATAGAGTCCGAAAAAATTATGGTCTCAAGTACCTCATCATTCAAATCTATCTAAGTAAATCAAGACTCTCCTAATAAAAATAGGAAAAAAAAATCATCTTTATATAAATATATATATATATATATATATAAATCAAACAAACAACCCCATATCCTTCCCCCATCGCCGCTTGCTGCAAAGAGCTCCATCAAGTTGAAGATCTGACCAGCCAACTAGGGACAATCGGCGCAAATCTAGCCTTCAGGCCCTCTACGTCTCCACTACTGTATTTATCTCTCTTTGAACCCCTCTCTCTGTTTGTATATTCAAACATGTTCACTTTGAGTTTAAGACTCAGCTGCTCTTTGTTTTAGTTAAGTGATGGAAAACTATAGTAACTCATAAAATAGTAATATAAAATAGGATTGTTAATTATATTATTATTTTATTGATTGATATTTTTCATTGATGAATATAGATTGATATGTTGATACGTGTAGTTCAATCAAACAAAATAAGATCATTGTGTAGAGTACTGTAGAGGACTAGTAGCTATATTGTTAACTTGTGAGTGATCATTAGATTGCTTTATATTCAATGTAATTTTTATGTCTACATTGCAATTTCAATGTAAACTTACATGATAGACATACAAAAAGTAATATATATTGTACATATTTGTAAAGAAATGGTAAATATTGTATATGTTTTGCAAATATATATAATATTTGCCACTTTTTTTGTATACAATATAAATTTATATTATAACAGCACAATGTAAAAGAAGAATTTCCCTATATTTTAATTTATAATAGTGTTTCTATAATAATAGTATTTGCTTGAGCAATTAAATTAAGCCATTCACTCATTCTTATAGACTTGTTTATTAATTTTGTAAAATAAAGTTTTTTTTTTTTTGTCATGATTTTTTTAAGTTAAAAACTTTTATTATCTTTGGCTTGGCCTCCTATAAAGTATTTTTGGTTTCGCCACTAACTATATGGATGCTTATTTGAAGTTTTTTTTTACTTATACTTTGCCCCCCTAACTTGAAATCTTGGGTCCGTCCCTGAACTATAGGAAGAAATTATCACACGTGACACAGTGGATATTACTTTGGAACACATTCAAAAACACTTTCGAATCAAAGAAATTAGTCGAACTCGTAAAGTGCAAAAACGAAGTCTTGACATTGTTACAATTAATGGCTAAGGTGATGCATGAATAAATCAATCATGTGCACGTTGCAGTACTTGTTGAATATTGGTTTTTAGAAAAAGGTAAGGTATGAGTATGACAAATTTACTTGTGCAATATAGTATTCTCATTTCATCAAGAAGAGGAAATTCTTCTTTTATCCTTTTTTTTTTTTTTTTAATTTATGTGAAATCAATATTATTCATAGATTTTATGAACACATATGGTTAGTGACGGGACTTGAACCTTAACTCTTGCCCCACACACTCCACAAGCACCTATACTTGTAAAGTGACCATCATGCCAAAGATACATGGTGGTAACTTTTTTTTTTTTTTTTAAATGCACTTAATTTTCTTCAGGACTTAACTCTTAATTAACTTAATCTATAAGTAATTAGTAGACTAAATCAAGGTATTAAATGGTGCAGGACACCATACAAATGATATCCCAAAATGTTATATTCACTACTCAATTGAAGCAGGAATTATATGAGGACAAAATTTATGTACAGTACCTTAGGTATTGTTTCTTAGGTCCCTCTTTTAAGATTCTGCCATGTGGCTAATTAACTTAAAAAATACACTTCCATCCATGAGAAAAAAGCCACATGGCAGAATCTTAAAAGGGGAACCGAAGAAACAGCACATAAGTATTGTACCTAAGTCTTGCTCATTATGGCCATTAGGGGTAGGTATTGATAGTCGCTCTCTAAGGTTCTAGGACGAATCTATTCCTTTAACCCCAGTGGAGCTTTTCTGTCCTTGTCCCCGTACAGGTATCCCGTTTCCCTCTAGTGTCCTGTCACTAGTAGGGCGTCCCAAATCACCATCCAAAACACAATCATTACACACCTCACTACCTGTACAACTTACCAACATGGAATCCCTTAAAGGATTATGGAAAAAACTCTCTCTATTAGACTAAGAAGAAACTGGAATAGCATGCCCAAAGCGGAGCCTGACTCCTTTACTCTTGCTGCAAAATTCTTGACAAAACGAGTCGTCAATGTGGAATCAGTGGCTCGTACATTCAGGCCACTTTGGAGATCGAAAAAGGATGTTCAAATTAAAGATATAGGCAACAACATCCTGTTTTTTAACTTTGAAGATGAATGTGATTTAGACAGGGTACTTGAACATGAGTCTTGGACATACGACAAACACCTTGTGGTCTTTGAGAAAGTGACTGCAAATGTGCCCATATCATCACTCGCCTTCCAGTTTACATCATTCTAGATCCAAATCCATGAACTACCAGTCCAATGTTTAAACCAAGAAACTCGGGATGCCATTGGAAGCTCATTGGGCACACCATTACTCATGATCGATTCAGAAAGCGAAGGAGGTAAGGGAAACTATTTACGAGTTCGAGTTCGAATTGATATTACTAAACCTTTGAACAGGGTACGCAAGGTATGGTTCGAGGGGTCTGTCATTGGGTGCACAATTTTGAAATACGAGCGCCTCCCAAACTTCTGTTACTGGTGCGGATTGGTCTCCCATGATGATAGAAATTGTGAACGCTGGCTGAGAAGCAAAGGTTCACTGAAAAAGTCAGACCAGAATTTTGGGGATTGGATGAGAGCAGAGATAGACCTCACTACCAGAAAAACCTCCATTACTGTACCTGGAACCAGACCGAGACACCCAAATAACAAAAACCTCCACCACAAACACCCACCGTCCCAAACACCCAACCACCAACATCCCAGCCACGTGATCTTCCACCAACCCCGGCGACAATCCCAACAACTGTCACTACCATGACAATAAATGAGGTCATAATTGCTCATCAATCCAGTGCTGATTGGCAAGAGAATCACACATTCAATGCCCCTAACGGCTGCATTTCTGGCACTGAGGAAGCAACCGTTAAAAAATCCAGCATAAATGCCAACATTGATGACAGAGAGAAAGTCTTAAACCCCACACACACTGAATCCGAGACCAATCTGGACTTAAAGCCCAAAGTTCTAACCCAACACACTCCTACCACTATTGGGCCGTGCACCACTCATCAGCCCACCATCACCACACAAAGCCAACCCCAACACACCCCTACCACATTGGGCCGTGCACCACTCATCAGCCCACCAATAACACACAAAGCCAACCCAATCCTTTGCCAACCAAAACAACGTGGGCCAGAATTCCACGTGACAAACAAAGCAGCCCAAGTGACGTGCTCATGATTGAGAGAAAACACAAAAGAAGTGATGAGTCTGAAGAAGGTAGCCATCCCACAAAAAAAATCTCAATGCCCTATAAGGAATCCCCAGAAGCTTACCCAACAGTGGTGGCTGCCAAGCAGCCCCGCCGACACCAATGAACACCATAAGCTGGAACTGCCGTGGTTTGGGATGACCATGTGCAGTTCAGGAACTCACCAAGATGGTGAAAAAATACGCTCCCACAATTGTTTTTCTCATGGAAACAAAATCAAAAGACAACTACGTGAAGAATTTAAAGGTAAAACTGCAGCTAGACAATGTCCACATAGTCTCTAGACTCAATACAGGTGGTGGCCTCGTACTGTTTTTGAGCAGAGACATCAATCTACACGTGATGGATGCAACCCCAACTTACATTGATGCAGTGGTGAACCCAGGAGTGGATGACGCCTGGCAGTTTACGGGATTCTACGAAAACCCTGTAACGGCCAACCGGGAACACTCCTGGGCACTACTAAAACATTTAAGCCTCAAAATGGATCTCCCTTGGTTTTGTGCGGGGGACTTCAATGAGATTGTCAGAGCATAAGAGAAACTGGGTGGTGCAATGTGTCGGGAGAGACAAATGATTGACTTTAGAGAAGCTCTTGACTTCTGTGGATTCCAGGACTTGGGTTTTGTTGGCTCTCCGTTCACATGGTGCAACAACCAGTTTGATGGTACAGTGACTTGGATTAGATTGGACAGAGGAGTAGCAACCAACCCATGGATTCAAATGTTCCCATCAACCAAAGTTCATTACATCTCTGGTTCGCTCTCGGATCATAGCCCATTATGGATTTGTACTGACGATGAAAATGCCCAGTTTTACAGGAAAAGGAAACCTTTTAGGTTTGAAGCGGTCTGGATGAGGGATGAAGGGTGTGAAACGGTGATAAAAAACTCATGGGAGGACCATGCAATTGAAAATCCGATTGGCAGAGTGGCAAAAAATTTAGAGGCATGCCGATTATCCCTTCAGTCTTGGAGTAAACATTCATTCGGCAACATCCGTCGCATGCTGCAACAAAAGAAAAAATTGCTAAAGCAGGCAGAAGCAAACTCCATGAACGGATCCAACCATTTTTAGGTGAGAAGTTTGAGGGCTGAGGTGCATGATTTGATGGTCAAGGAAGAATGTCTATGGCAGCAAAGATCAAGGGTGAATTAGCTGAAAGCGGGGGATCTAAACACAGCCTATTTCCACAGTCGTGCAAACCAGAGAAATCGAAGAAATTTCATCTCCAAACTGACCCTTGACAGTGGGGAAGTTGTTAAGGATGAACAGAAGATCGGGGAGGCCTTTGTGCAATATTTCCAATCTATCTTCCAATCAGTCAACCCAGCCGGGTTTGATCCAATCCTTCAAGGGATTGAACCCAAAGTGACATCACAGATGAATGCCGATCTAACCCGGCCTTTCACAGCCATGGAGGTGGAGCAAGCACTCAAGCAAATGAAACCTATGACAACTCCTGGCCCCGATGGTATGCCCCCAATCTTTTACAAATCTTATTGGAATACTGTTGGGTCTGATGTTACAAAAGCAACCTTATCTGTCTTAAATTCGGGAATAATGCCTCCAAACCTAAACCATACTTTCATTACCCTCATCCCCAAAACAAAATCACCAACAAACCTAAAAGATTACCGTCCCATAAGCCTATGCAATGTCATATACAAAATAATCTCAAAAACCATAGCCAACCGACTCAAAAAAAATCCTCCCTAAACTTGTCTCCGAGACTCAAAGTGCTTTCATGTCAGATCGTCTCATTACTGATAACATTGTTGTTGCCTTTGAAACACTCCACCACCTAAAAAATAAAAGAAAAGGCAAAACGGGGTTCATGGCTCTAAAACTTGACATGAGTAAAGCATATGATAGGGTTGAATGGGATTTCTTGGATAAAATAATGGAGAGATTGGGTTTTGATGGTAAATGGAGGAATCTAGTGGGTTGCTGCTTTCGTTCGGTCTCTTTCTCTATCATGATTAATGGAGAACCTCATAGATTTTTTCACCCAAGTAGGGGTCTCCGTCAAGGAGACCCTCTATCACCTTACTTATTTCTTTTATGTGCAGAAGGTCTACATTCTTTAATACAACAGGCAGCTGACAATGGAGAATTACATGGAGTGTCTCTTTGCAAAGAAGGGCCAAAAATCACCCACTTATTCTTTGCGCATGATAGCTTGCTCTTCTGTAGAGCCAATGATACAGATTGCCAAACGGTGATGAATATCCTCACAATGTATGAAGAAGCGTCAAGTCTAAAAATCAACCGTGGCAAAACACAATTATTCTTCAGCACAAATACACAAGAAGTCATCAAGAATAGGGTGAAGGACTTGGTGGGGGTAGAGGTGGTGACTCAATATGAAAAATATTTGGGTATGCCATCCTTTGTAGGGAGAGCAAAGAAGGAAACCTTCAGCTATATTAGAGAGAGAGTGTGGCACAAAATCCAAGTTTGGAAAGAAAAACTCCTATCACAAGTAGGCCGGGAGATCTTAATCAAAGCAGTCATCCAAGCAATGCCGACCTTCACTATGGGGTGTTTCAAACTCCCCAAAAATTTGTGCAAGGACATTGAAGCATTGACTAGAAAATTTTGGTGGGGGTATTCGGGTGAGGCAAGAAAAATCCATTGGATAGCTTGGAAAAAACTTTGCTTACCAAAATTACATGGTGGTTTGGGATTTAGGGAATTGGAAAATTTTAATCTAGCTCTCCTAGGTAAACAGATTTGGAGATTAATTCATAATACCGATTCCATGTTCTACAAAGTCTTCAAAGCAAGGTTCTTCCCTACGTGCTCGGTTCTTGAGAGTGGGGTAAAATCCAATGGGTCATACGCTTGGCAAAGCATTCTCAAGGCTAGGGAGGTGGTCAAGCAAGGAGCATATTGGTGGATTGGGGATGGTACTTAAGTGTAGATTAGGGGTGATAAGTGGCTGCCTGATATGTCAACAAAACATATCATCTCTCCCCAAAAAAACCTCCCTATGAATGCAAAGGTATGTGCTCTTATTGATGAGGATGGCCCAAGGTGGATTAAAGAACGAGTAACACAAGAATTCTTTCCCCATGAAGCCCAACAAATTCTGGGAATCCCACTAAGCTCAACCCGAGCCCCTGATCTTCTCATTTGGGCTGGCACCAAGTCAGGGAGATACTCGACTAAGGGTGCATACAAAATGTTGACGTCTATGCAGGATTTTTCCACTCCTAGCCCATCTGATGCTTCGGCCCAAACGAGTTGTTGGAGAAGAATTTGGTCCTTGAGTGTTCCAAATAAAATCAAGCACTTCCTATGGAAAGCTTGTCGTGAATCACTCCCCACCAAAAAGAATCTGCTGGCTAGGAATGTCACAAGGAATGCACTATGCGAATGGTGCAATAAGGAAGTTGAGGACTCTGTTCATGCCTTGTGGGGCTGCCAAGTACTCAAGGAGGTCTGGTGGGAAGAAGAAATCCTTATAAACCAGCTCTCCATGCGCTTCGTGGACTTTAGAGATCTGTGGATTGGAATCACAAATTCAAAAGAACCAAACCTGGCTGAATGGTTCGCTTTTGTTGCCTGGAGTATATGGAACAAAAGAAATGCCACAAGAATGCAAGCATCTTCCCTTCCGTTTCAGCTGCTGTACCAGGACATGCGAGAGAGATTACTCGAATACCGATTAGCACAAGAGCCTCACATACCCAAGTTCAGGCCCACAAGTGCAACACGTTGGTACCCCCCCCCCCCCAGACTTCACAGCATAAAGTCAATTATGATGGTGCTCTGTTCAAAGAAATTTGGCAGGCGGAAGTTGGAGTAGTAGTCAGAGATGCTGATGGAAGGGTCTATAGGGCTCTCTCAGACAGAACGGCACTACCTGGAACAGTGGAGGAGGTCGAGGCCATCGCATGTAGAAAAGCTGTACGGTACGCCCTTCAGCTTAGACTTGCAGACATGGTTTTTGAAGGGGATTCTGAAACTATCACAACTGCTATCAACTCGGGCACTCCTTGCTACAGCTCATTTGGTCATATTCTGGAGGATGTTAAAGCTTTGGCTTTGAACTTTGTATCAGCTACTTTTATTCACGTAAAGAGACAAGGGAATGCCATAGCAAATAAACTGGCTAAGGCTGCTAAAAATATTCCTTGTCCCCATGTTTGGTCGAATGACATCCTAAGTGATGTGCAACAGCTTGTAATCCATGATAGCATTCATTGATCAATAAAAGTATTGACTTGATTCTCAAAAAAAAAAAAAAAAAAAAAAGACTTGCTCATTATATGATATACAACATGTTCTTTTTACATAATAAGGATGGCGTTTAAACTTTAAAGTTCTAATTACTACTCATTTTTCCATTTTCTAACCATAAAATCAATTTTCTATTTTCAATTATTAATTACAACTATTACAAAAATGAGAGAACTAATGATTCAACAACCAAGAATTTTGGGGTTTTGATCCTTTGAAAACTTCAATGAAACAATGATTGCCGAGCTTGCTTGGTGGATTCTATCCGACAAGGATAGTTTTTGTATCAAAATAGTGAGAGCTAAATACCGTGTTGGATCTAATTGGCTTACTTTAGAGCTCAAATATGAAATATCTACTGGGCATGTGACAGAAGTTTGTACTCGTAAGATATGGTGTTGTAATACTATAGTTAACACATTTTATAGGACATGGTGATTATGCTGTCAAAATTCGAATTGGGAGAGCACTTTTTTTTCCTAGTAATTAAAGTGTCAAATACATGTTTAATTTTTTTATAAAAAAATTTTCTAAGCTATTTAAACAGCAATTCTAATTAAAGGACATGTTGGTTATGTTGACTATTTCAAGATTCGAATTGGGAGAGCACTTTTTTCCCCCTTGTAATTAAACTGTCAAATCTCAAATACATGCTTAATTTTTTTTTTTTTTTTTCTAAGCTATTTAAACAGCAATTCTAATTAAAGTGCCAAACAAACTAGTTTAAACTTTCTAAATATGTACAAATGATTAAATAAGTTAAAGAAATAAAAAAGACATGATTGAAGTAATCTTGCAAATTACATCAATATGCATTTTATAATTAGGTTGACATGCACAAACAAAATCAATTAGTAATTAATAAGAAGATTGATATAATATGTTCTTATTTAACATATTCCCTAATAAATTCTTAAGAAAATTGTGTGAGTAAATTACATCAATTTTAGCATTTTGTTATTGGAAGTAATGATACTAATGGCATTAATAAAAATTCTATACAAGTGAAAGTCAAAATAATTATATAAGATATTTAACTTTACAAAGAAAAAATAAGTAGCAATAATACTTTTCATACAAGTGAAAGTTTTTTTTTCTTTTTTCTTTTTTCTTTTTTTTTGAGAAACAAGTCATCCATTGTAGTAATTATGTGCTGGAAAATCAGCATAAACTATATTGTCTATATCTGGTGGAACAAACTCCATCCAGACCAACAAAAGAAAAAAAAAATTCTTGCTCTCTAAGTTAAGGCATGTGCAACCACATTTCCTTGCCTCAAAGTATGAGAGAAAGAGAAACTCCTTAAGGAGCTAACAAAAGATGAAGTATTAGAAATTGGTCCGTTTGGATTGAAGGGGAGTAAGTAGAGTAGAGTAGATTTAGCCTAAAATTAACTTATTTTTAGCTAACTTTACTCTACTCCCCTCCACTTCCCCTCCTTCCCCCCTCCATCCAAACGGCCATAAGTGACCAAAAGAGGATGATAACATATTTCCTCTTTGCAAAGCTTTGATACCAACAAGAGAGTCGCCATCAAAAATAGAGTAATGCAAACCTATTTCCTAAACAAATTTGACAGCTTGCCTCGTAGCTAACATCTTCAAGATTTCCACCGACGAAGGTTTAGGAATTTTTTCGGAAAGAGCCACCATTACCTCACCACGGGAGTTCCAAACAATAATCCCAATTCCTGCATTATCATTCTCTTCAAGCATTGCTCCATCAAAATTTGTTTTAAACTCACCCACAGTAGGCGCTGTCCATCTCTTTTTTCTGCTTGGAGCGGTACTCCTTGGCAGGACCTTAATTCTTTGGAAACCTGAAAGGAAGCTATGGACAGCTTCAGGAATTCTGTCTAGAGGTTGGGTAGACTCGTTCAACCTTGTTTTATTTCAATACGACCAAATGAACCATGCTGTGGTGGCGAAAATCTCAGGAACCCGAGGTTGAGTCATAATTCGGTCACATAGCTCAGAGAACGTCCCCTGTGCAGCTTCAAACCTGTTAACCCACCCAAAATCCATCCACACCGACTTTACAGCTTCACATTCCCATAAAGCATGCATGGCATCTTCAGCTAGATTCCCACAGAGATGGCATGTAGGGTCCGAGAGAACTTTCCTTTTGAGCAAGTTTGATTTTGTTGGCAAACTATTGGTACACGCCTTCCACAGGAAATGCTTAACTTTGCCAGGGATTTTTAATTTCCACAACCTCGACCAGAAAGTTTTTATGCTGTCAGAGTTTGACACAATGCAGCTTCCTCTCTTGACACATCACATAAAAGTTTATATCCTGTCTTCACCGTGTAAATGCCATCACCTGCTAAAGGCTAGAAAAAATAATCAGATTGCGGGTTAGAACATAAAGGCATTGATTTAATGTTTTGTGCTTCAAACGGCAAAAAATATTTATCAATTTTTCTTGAGTCCCACCACCCCGTATCTCTGTTTATAAGGTCAGCCACACAAGAATCACCACTCAACTCCGAGGGAGGCGATAATACTCTGCCACTTGATGCGTGCTACTTCATGCTACTTTTGTTGTACTACTTCATGGTAGCACGCATCAAGTGGTCAGAGAAGAAAACCCAAAGCTCAGTGGGATAAGATTGGCAACAACCAAAAAAATAGTACAACAAAATAATTACACCATAAATAATGGCCTTGTCATCAAAACCTAAATGCAAAAGGCAACAAGAAGGCATGTTGTATAAGATTAGGAGGAACAATTTTGATGTAACAAAATTGCAGCAGTATAAAACACATTTTCCAATAGAACTAAATTTTCTTTCTTTTTCACATTTTCTCAGCGACCAAACAGAATATAAAGGCATATAAAGTCCAAAAACAAATCTAATAACGAATATACAGAATCCATAACATTAATGAAAAAAAAATACACCTTGTGGTGATTAAGGTGATTAAGAAATACACCTGGGTATGAGTATTTTTTTTTGGTTGATTATTATGTTCTACTTGCATGCATTAGTAGTTAATACAAGTGAGAAAATGTTTGGCTAGTGAGAAAATGTGGGAAAATTTTAATGTTTGAGTTCTCTATTTCCCTGTTTGGCTAGTGGGAAAATTTTAAACTTGGCAAGATATTAGAAAATATAAATAAAAATGTTAAATAAAATACTGTAACTTACCCCTTAGCTTGTCTTGTAAAGTATCTTTGAACAACAACCATAATCACAACTTGTTGGTTCAAAATTTGGTACCCGCCGGCGGTGGGTTTCACAAATCCATCAAATCTGTTGGGTTTTTTGGCAATTTATATTTTTGGTTACTACCGGCGGTGGTGATGGTAACTGATGACAGTCGGTGAAGGACGTTAGTGGATGGGTTTTTTCTTAGAGCTAACAACAGAGAGAGAGAGAGAGAGAGAGAGAGAGAGAGAGAGAGAGTATTGGAAAATGAAAAAGGAGGGAAATGAAAAGGCAAAATGGCACTTAGGCCAAAACTACAGAGGGATACATTGGACCAAGCGCGGGCAATTAAAAGGTCTATTGCAGCGGTCCAAACCGTCACTATAACTATGAAACAGCGCCGCAAAAAGTATCTATTGCGACGATCATCTAACCTACCACTATAAGTAACAGAAATGCCGCTAAAACTTATATATTGCAGCAATTTTATATACCGCCACTGTAGTTTCCGCAAAAGGATATATTTGTTGCAGCGGGTTTATGGAGCACCGCTATAGCTAAGTCTAACACTGCTAAAACACGTATATTGCGGCAGTTTATATAGCACCGCTGTAGTACACCGCAAAAGGCTACATCTATTGCGGTGGTCCAACGAAATGTTGCAATATATTTCATCTACAACAGCGGGCTAAAAAAGTGCCACAATACGTGACATATAGAGGCACTTTTCGCAACCACCACAAAAACCTGCCGTAATAGCTCGATTTTCTTGTAGTGAAATATGATTTTTTTTTTTCTAGCTTTTATTTTTTAATATATATATAAATTTAATAATCATATTATTACAAAACTATTGTCTAAATATAAAAAGGGTCATATTAGCAGGTGCCTTTAGAGCAATTGTTAATAAACTATTTTTAAAATGTTTTTATACCACTTTTATGAAAAATATAAAAAACTTTAAAAAAAAAAAAAAATTCTTTTCCCATAAAAAGTTTACAAGAATATGTCATTACCAATGTCCTTAGAGCATCATTAACTTTTCTCAATATTAAAATTTAATCATTATAATAGTTAGGGTAAATTGTAAATTACACCCCTAAAGTTTCAGAATTTGGATTTTATCCCCTGAAGTTTGGGATGTTTAGATTTTACATCCTGATATTTCAAAATTTGAATTTTACCTCCAAAAGTTTGGGAGTATTTGGACTTTGGATTTAACACCCCCAAATTCTAAAATTTTAGGGTGTAAAATCTAAATACTCTCAAACTTTGGGAAGTAAAATCCAAATACCCCTAAAATTTAGGCTGTAAATTCCAAATTCTGAAACGTTAGGATGTAAAATCCAAACACTCTCAAACTTTAAGAGAGTAAAATCCAAATTTCGAAACTTCAGGGTATAAAATCGAAACACCCCCAAACTTTAAGGGTGTAATTTACAATTTACCTTAATAGTTATTAACATTTAACCCAGACATAGAAGCTCAACCAAATATGATTTTTTTCTCTTTTATTTTATTTTGTATAAATATGAATTTAATAATCATAATAATTATTAATAATCTTTTTGTTATTGTCTTATAAGTATAAAATTTAATCATCATGATAGTTATTAATAGGTAATTATCCTAGTTATTAATTGTCTTTTATTTTTTAGTTAGTCTAATTAAATATAGGAAATTAATCATTATGGTAGTTTTAATAGGTAACTGTAAGGATCTGATTTGGCGCCTAAGCCCAAATAATGGATGGACTCAGGCCCAAAAAGCCTAGAACAATGAATTTATAGAGAGTAGGTTGGAAAACTGGGCTAAAATGAGTTGGATGGCAAATAAGGTAGATTCAAATGACAAGGACAGAAAGATAGATTGATTTCAACTAAAGAAAATCGTCCTCGGCACGGTTCGAGGAGATCAATTCTTGTGTATTTCTCTTAAGTTTGATTACAAGTTTGTTTTCTGATTGCTACAGTGTTTCTCTCTAGATTTCTCGATCCCCTTCTTCGTGGAGAGTCCTTTTCATTATATAGTTCCCTTTAGACGATCTTGGTCCTGCACTTGTTGATCATCCAAGCCAATACTTGAGTGCTTGTCCCATCGGACACCCTCCCAGGCCCTCTGTGCATTGAGGTAGCCAATGCAGCACTGTTCAGGGGTCTTCTCCACATTAATGCGACCAGGGAGTTAGGTGTAAAGCATTTAATGTGATGGTAGCAGCTTTCTACTTAGATATTTTAGGACTCCCCCCTGTCCTGCGTTCCTGTAATGTATATCCGTATCAACAGATCTTTCCTAGATTGCTCCCCTGGATGGCAAACTGACTCCTCTGACTTCGGCTTCGATTAGCCGAGGAGATATTCATCCTCGGCCTATCCTCCCAGGCCCCCATGACCAAAGCTAACTTCTCCAATTACTAACTCGGACTCCCCTGACAACGTTTACTCCTCCTTAGGCAACATTACGTCCTCAGATTGAGCCCCAGGCCCAGTGTATACATAGATAGTAAGCTCACGGGCCCAATATCCCTACAATAATTATGGTCATTAATAATATTCTTTTATTTTAATTATGACAAGATTTTTATAGAGAATTTAAATTTAGAGTCTAATTTAGCTTTAATTAAAAAAAAACATATTAGAGTAATGATTATAATAAAATTACTATCTAATCAGCAACCCATGATGCATGAAAAAAAAATACAATTTTGTCTTTAAAAAATGATTTTTTTTTCTCATTTTTATTTTGTATATAAGTATTAAATTTGATAATTAGGATTTTATTATGACTGTGTTTGTATATGAAAAATTAAATACAAAATTTGATAATGATAATTCTTATTAAAATGTATTTATTATTAAGGGACTGTTAATTTCTTCAAACCTTAAAAGAAATAAGTGTTTTTTTTTCATTCATGTTTGGGGTGGAGTGTCATTCTCCCAAACCTCAAGGGATGGAAGTGTAATAAACCCTTTTGAAAATAATCAGTTTATCTCATTAATGGCATCTTTTTTCTTTTTTCTTTTTTTCTCTTTCTTAGTTATTACATTTAGTGGGGACTTATTTGTTTCTTTAATGGTATTTTATTTTTCTATCTTTTATTTATTACATTTAGTGAGGGCTTATTTATTACAAAGAAACATTTGCCCCTCAAACCTAATAAATAGGAGAGAGAGAAAATGATGCCATTAATGAAATAAATTGAGATGGCAAACAATAAATTTCCATCATATTTTTTAAAACTTAGAAAATTTCAACTTGGTTTGCTTCCATATGATTGTCAAAATTTACCTGATGTTTGACTATCCTCATGGTATGCCTCCATTTTTGAGAATGTTTTTCTTTCAATTCCAGGTTAGGAGCCACCCCTATAATGGAATTAATGATTGCATCGGGAAAAGTAGTGCCAAAACTGCAGCTAGAACATGGATTGGCAGTTGATAGAGTGTATACAGGGTCATTTATGACATCTCTTGATATGGCAGGTTTGTTATCACTGGCAATAGCATTCTATCTAAACTGGGCCAAAATGGCCAAATACCACCAATTTCAGAAATTTTTTGTAAAAAAACACTGTTTCGGAACTATTTAGGGAAATACCACTTTTTATGGTACTCGAG
Source organism: Notholithocarpus densiflorus (assembly GCA_030021035.2). Classification (NCBI taxonomy): domain Eukaryota; kingdom Viridiplantae; phylum Streptophyta; class Magnoliopsida; order Fagales; family Fagaceae; genus Notholithocarpus; species Notholithocarpus densiflorus. Next base: position 1,027,733 of record JARYZH020000040.1, read on the forward strand.
TTTCTTAAACTCGAGTTCCTAGAAGTTTTGCCACCGTGGCATTGTTGAGGTGGAAATTGGGCAATTAAAAAAAATTATGTGGTACTCGAGCATGGTAAACTTGAGTACCATGCAACACAATACTCGAGTATACCAGGCTCGAGTACCATTTTATAATAAAATGCTGTTTTTTTTTTTTTTTTCCTAAGGTACTCAAGCTCACCAAGCTCGAATACCTTGTAATTTTTTTTTTTTTTTTTTTTGGATTATCGACAAATAAACATAAACATAAAATGGTGTTTATTTTATTTATAGAGTACTCGAGCTCCCCATGCTCGAGTACCTAGTAATTTTTTTTTTTTTTTTTTTTTGGGATTATCGACAAATAAACATAAACATAAAAATAAGTAGCTTTTTTACGTTTTTATTTATTTAAATAGAAGCATTGTAAAATATAGAGATTTTAATTTCAAAATATGAATTTAATTTCTACATGAAGTAAAACTGTTCACTATTTTCTCACAAAAATTGTTCACTGTTTTCTGCATAAACTATCTCTAGCATTTTGCATAAAATTATTTTTTGTTCAACATTATTTAAAAAATTGTTCACTCTCTTTTCTGCGTAAATTATTTTCTGTTCACAATTTAAAAAATCGTTCACTGCTTTCTCATAAAACACCTAGTGAAATCGTTTTTTATAAATCTAAATGCCAAATCTGAATGCTTTTTCATGTTTGAATTTTATAATAATCGAATCTATTTTTCTGCATTGATAAAATCTGTTTCTACATTAATAAAATTTGCACTCTGCCCATCATGTTTACTGTATATCTTCTTACTGCATTCATAAAATCTGTTTTTTACATTAAGTAGAATTGTTCACTGTTTTCTCATAAAAATTGTTCACTGTTTTCTGCATAAACTATTTCTAGCATTCTGCATATATTTATTTTCTGTTCAGCATTATTTAAAAAATTGTTCACTCTCTTTTCTGCGTAAATTATTTTCTATTCACTATTTAAAAAATTGTTCACTGTTTTCTCATAAAACACCTAGTAAAATCATTTTTTCTAATTCTAAACACCAAATCTAAATGCTTTTTCATATTTGAATTTCATAATAACCAAATCTATTTTTCTGCATTAATAAAATTTGTTTCTACATTAATAAAATTTGCTCTCTGCACATCATGTTTACTGTATATTCGAATCTGCTTACTGCATTCATAAAATCTGTTTTTTGCATTAATTAAAACAATTCACAGTTTTCTCATAAAAATTGTTCATTGTTTTCTGCATAAACTGTTTTTAGCATTGGCGCGGTTATTGCACTTAAATGGTTTTTGTATTTTTTTAAATATGTAACCATATGAATAATGGACAAACTCCATGAAAGAAAAATGAATGATTCGTATAAATCACCTAATGGTAAATGCCTCGAATAATTCGAATTTGTAAAAAAGTTCGAATTAGTTGAATGTAGAAATTCGGGAAAAATCGATGGAAAATCAATGAACGTACCAAATCGTGAAGGTGTACATAAGATGTACAGATAGTCTAGACTTGTTGAGAAATTTGACTTCGTTGAAAGTACAAAATAATGAAAATTCAATGGAAAAGTATGTATGTTAGATGTACAAATCATATGAATTTGTTTAAAAACTTGAATTTGTTGAATGTACAAAAACGTGAAAACTCAAGGAAAAATAGTGAACATTAGATGTACAGATAGTACGAATTTGTTGAAAAATTCGAATTCGTTGAGTGTGTAAAATCGTGAAAATTCAAATGAAAATTGAAGAACATACCAAATTGAGTAAACTCAATGGAAAATTAATTACATTAGATGTACAGATCATCCAAATTTGTTTCCAAATTTGAAGTCGTCAAATGTACAAAATTGTGAAAATTCAATTTAAAACTGTGTACTAATGTACTAATCATTCTGATTTGATGAAAATTTCAAAATTGTTGAATGAACAAAATCATGTAAACTCAATGGAAAATCAAAGAACGTACCAAATCGTTGAGTAGCACATGTAGCACTGCGAACATCAGTGTAGCAATGGTGAACAGCTCACCCTCAAAATTGATGCATAAACTTTCCAGGGATGCTCTGCATCCTTGAAAACGGTGTATTACAAAGGGTTGCATATCTATGTATTCACGTGAGTGTGGATGGGTACTTCTAGTCAGGGCTCAACAGTGCCGAGCTGTTGAGCAACACATGTAGAAATGTTTACTATCTTTGGTCATTTTCAAGGATGATAGTCGAAACGCTCTTCCTATAATCTGTGACTACTGGTTAAAAGTAATAGCACATGGGTACTTCTGGTCAGGGCTCAACAAGTAATGTACAATAAATCTAATTTGGGTGATAAGTGTTATGTGTGTAACATTTCAAATTACACAAACAGAATATTGGAAACATCAACATATCTAATTGGAGGCATTTCACTTCCTAAGGTGTTTCCTACATTACAAAGCAGAGGACATTGTCCAACCAAAGCACAAGAATCATATGTAGCAACAAAGAACAGTAGGGAAAAAAGTAGGGAAAAAATGAGCAAGTGATTTCATATAAACTTAGCCAAAACTAATGAACAGTTAATCTTTAGATTTGCAAAAGTTGAATGTACATGATCATCAGCTGTCAGACATTAACAACATTTTGTATTGCACAGAACGTGTAAACATTAACAACAGCGTCTAATGTTCGCAGGTAGAAATTTTGGAAATCATCATTACTTGAATTTGAGAAGTTTGAAATATCTCTTTCATCATTTAACACAGTAACTTCATTAATAGACTTGATGGCTCGCTCTTGCGTCTTGCCCTTTAGATGCTTCCTAGCTTTTTGGATTGCATGAAAATAGTCTAATCGCCTTTGCATTTGATTGTTCTCTTGTTCAAGACGAGCAAGTATGTTGGCAGGTTCATCTCTAGGTAACTCGGCTGAGCGTGCCTTAAGAACTCATAACTCATGCCATCGACAATACACCTCCAACTCACACCTCTTCTCGTATAGGGTTGACCATGGTGGTTCTGCTACGGTGAACTCTATTGTGGTGGTATCTATACTTAGTTTTGTAGGTTTGCCGACCATGATGTGCTCGACACTTCCAAGACTCTCGTACGTGTATATTGGCATATTAAAAAAATCTCTCTTCTTTCCAACCCATTTCCCTCCATAGTGGTCTGTGTATGTCTGTAGTTGTTGATCTGCTGGAACTTGTGATAATCCATTTGTTGAAGTAGATCCAAACTTGTTTCGCATTGTACGATTTGATGTTGAGGTGTTGCGACTCATATCTTAGTCAATTTACGAAGTTAGTGGGGTAGAAATAAGATCATTATTGTGGTGCATTTATAACCTCATTTCATGTTCCAAGCATTATAATTTTAGTTATTAGGGCTTGTCATGTCAATACAGGCTGGAAAAACACTACATGAACAGGATTTTAAATGTTCTCAATGTCACAATGAGATTTGAAGATATGAGCGGTAGTTGCAGTGTTCTTGAACAGAGCATCATATTTAATTGACACAGTGCTATGTCCCTGGCACCAGGGTATGATTATTCATATATTTAAGTATTCTCATGAATGTGGATGATATGACTGGACAGTGTGTGAAATTGTGCCGAGCTATTAAGCAGCACGTGTGAAATAGTGGCATCTGTTGGCGCATGTGGTTCGTATGACTACAGTTGATGCTACAGCAGCGGGTTGGTGACGTGTCTTCAAAAAACTACTCATGCCACAGCGGGTTACTGCATTCATAAAATCTGTTTTCTGCATTAATTAAAATTGTTCACTGTTTTCTGCATAAACTATTTTTAGCATTCTGCATAAAATTATTTTCTGTTCAGCATTACTTGAAAAATTGTTCACTGTTTTTTCTGCATAAATTATTCACTATTCATCAAGTGTTTTATGATCCGGATGCTCTAATACCAATGACTACCCAGGAGAGAGTACAGCAGTAATATGGAAGCATAAACAATGATAAAATAGATAATAAAGAAGTAAAATGGCAAAATAGATATATTCAAAATAAGGTTAAAATGAAGTATGGAATATGAAAACAGAAACAAATAAAATCTTACTTGAATAAAAACCTCAGTCTTTGATTAACTTGAAAACAAACTGCTGTCTTTGATACAAGCTTGAAAATAAAACTGTTTGAAGAGAAAGGTTACAAGATTACAAGATGGGGAGAGAGTACAAAAGTCTTTCTGAGGGAGAAGGAAAGCTATTACAAAAGGCTTTCTAAAACTTGGAACTTAAAAGGTTAGAATCTTAGAAACTTAGAAACTTGTCTTTTGTCTTTGTAGTCCGTCTTTTTTATAGGTGAAATGAACCATGGTAAAGTAACCTGAGTAGGTAAATTTAACTCAAGTTAATCTGTCGGTGGTATGGAAATTAATACTGATGAGTAATAGTCTGTCTGCGTCTGTCTGGGAATCTTTCAGATCTCGAGAATCTATCAGATCTCTTTTTACGCATGCTAGTAAATAGTAGTAACTTTTGAACATCTGTCTGGACTGTCTGTATCTGTCTAGACTATCTTGATTTGTCTGGAAGCTATTCACGCGTGCTGGTGAATAGTGATCTGTCGCCAGTGAAATAGTGATTTGTCGCCAGTGAATAGTGATTTGTCGCTAGTGAATAGTAATCTATCGCCAGTGAATAGTGATCTATCTGTCTGTCTTTCAATCTGTATCATTCTAGGATCCTTAACAATCTTTCTTTTCCCAAATAGCCTCCTTGCTGAAGGTATTGGACCATATACGGCTATCCTATTTGTGTAACTATATAAGTAGAAGCCTTTGTCTAATTCTTTCTGTATCTCATAAATCTTATTACTCATGAAATTAGACCATTCTTGAGCCAGAGCATCCGAATCATCAAGTGGTAAATAAGTATCTCCTGTAAACCAGTTGTATTCAAGGATACAACCCCAATCATGAAAAAGAACCAAAATGTGTTCTGGCCGAGCTTCCATATAATAACTACTGTCCCAAATTGGAAGAGTACTCTAGATAGTGATCTTCATATAATTAAGTCCTCCAATTTGTGCGGCTACTTCTTGGATGACTTTGGGAAATAAACTAATCTGAATTCCAGCTTGTCATGCAGACTTTATTGTGAAATTTCTGAAAAAATATTGTGTCCATAACTTGCATTAAGAGAGGTAATTAAAACATATATATTTATATATATCTTTTCTTTTTTGGTAATTTACAACTCAAACCGCCACTTTTATAAATATTAGCCAAACACTCAACTTTGTCAAAAAGCATTTTTTGATAGATTTTACCAAACATACTACTTTAAAAAATAAAATTAAAAAAATAAAATTAAAAAAAATAAAATTAAAAAAAAAAAAACTCAATTTCATATTGCACTTTTTAAAACTTCCACTTTTTCCAAAAGAACTGTTTCAAAAAGATGAACCAAACTCACCTTAGTAGAACTAATAGATTGTGGTTTTTTAGTCCTTTGAGCCCACTCATTTTTTTTTTTTTTTTTTGGGAATTACACTTTGTCTCAAATTTAACTTACCCACCCGTGGTTTTATTTTTGACACTTAACCCACTTGTGTTTCACTCCATTACTATTCCGTAACCCACCTCCCTATCAAAATTTTTAAACTTATATACATTCACCAATAGTCATGCCATAGAATCTCTCTTGCACCCCACATTTTTGTTTATTGTTTTTTATTTAGTTGCAACTTACACATATGCAAGTAACAATAATATGCAAGTATTATAAAAGATTTAATTGCTTGAGTTAAAATCATCTCCTTCATTAATAAATAAGGAGTTATAAAAAAAATTAGAAAGGTTTTTATTGATAATCTTAATTACAGATATTATATATAAGGACAAATATACAAAATTATGCATGTTATATTATAATAATCATTCATTTAGTTAGAAAATAATTCTAAAATTATGTAATAATAACTCATTTAGTTATAATTTCTCAAAAATATATATAAAGAAAATTCAGGATTAAAGCCACGCAATGCATGGAACTTTCACTAGTATCTTTTATAAATTTAAGCATTATAAAACATTTCATCCACACTTTAAGGGTATCATTTGATTCATTTCTTCCAATTTAAATTTTGAACAAATCCTTCTATATATATATATATAATCATTCTATTACATTCCTTCCAAAATGGCAAAATGATAGATAGTTTGATAGCCATCCAAACGCATCACAAAACAAATACCTTTTTTTTTTTTTTTTTTTTTTATGAAAAACAAAAATCTTTTAAACAAAAATCTTTTAAACAAAAATCTTTTAAATATCATAGGACATTTCACTTTTGTTATGTTTTGAGTTGATACCACTTCTATTTCTTGCAAAGTGACATTGTCTCCAAGTTCTTGTTCCACGTGTAATAGACAGTTTATTTAATTCAGTGTTAACTGTAGCTATGTATCTTGTTAGACTTTGTTTCATAAAATTGCTAAAGAAACATGACTTTTTCTATACCTCTTGTTTCAAATTTAATTGACTTTCCTCTACTAATGGTTACGTTCAAATGTCAACTCGTACTTTTGATTGGAAGATTACTGCATAAATTAAGCCTATGTGAGTGAACTCTGATTGGACCAGATATTGCCTATTGTTCCCCATTCAGCAATCAGCTAGAAAATCTTTAGGTTTCTAAAGCATGGAAGCAATAGGCAGTAGAAATCTAAAAGAGACATTTAGCACTTGTGTTGCATTAAATTTTGTAGAAATACAATGTATGAAAATAATACACATAAAAAATACTTTAAAAAAATTATGAGAATGGCATAATAATGAAATTAAAAATGTGCAATTCCTAGTGTTTGTACAATGCAGTTGTGCAATACTAAAGATTAGGTACCCAGGCCATGAGTATGAAAGAAGTGGCTGCACAACCTGGAAGCTGGCCAGCTTTAAAAGACTACAATAGGAGGTGTATGCATCCCTATAAAAGTAGATTTGTTCCTTGCAAAGCCTGAAGGTAGGCAAATAGACAGACACAATCATTCAGCTACTTGATGCTCTAGAAAGGTAGACTGTATGGATAAAAGTAGATTTTATCAATGTAGAAAAACAAATTCGTTCATTGTGAAATTTAAACACGAAAAAGCATTCAGATTTGGTGTTCAAATTATGAAAACACGATTTCACTAAGTGTTTTATGAGAAAACAGGGAACAAAAACAAATTCGTTCATTGTGAAATTTAAACATGAAAAAGCATTCAGATTTGGCGTTCAAATTATGAAAACACGATTTCACTAGGTGTTTTATGAGAAAACAGGGAACAATTTTTTAAATAATGCTGAATAGAAAATAATTTTATGCAGAATGCTAGAAGTAGTTTATACAAAAAACAGGGAACAATTTTTATGATAAAACAGTGAACAGTTTTACTTAATGCAAAAAACAGATTTTATGAATACAGTAAGCAGATTCGAATATACAGTAAACATGATGTGCAGAGTGCAAATTTTATTAATGTAGAAACATATTTTATCAATGCAAAAAAATAGATTCGATTATTGTGAAATTCAAACATGAAAAATCATTCAGATTTGGCATTTAGATTTAGAAAAAACGATTTCACTAGGTGTTTTATTATGAATACAGTAAGAAGATTCGAATATACAGTAAACATGATGTACATAGTGTAAATTTTATTAATGTAGAAACATATTTTATCAATGCAGAAAAATAGATTTGATTATTGTGAAATTCAAACATGAAAAAACATTCAGATTTGGCATTTAGATTTAGAAAAAATGATTTCACTAGGTGTTTTATGAGAAAACAGTGAACAATTTTTTAAATAGTGAACATAAAATAATTTACGCAGAAAAGAGAGTGAACAATTTTTTAAATAATGCTGAACAGAAAATAATTTTATGCAGAATGCTAGAAATAGTTTATGCAAAAAACAGTGAACAATTTTTATGAGAAAACAGTGAACAGTTCTACTTAATGCAAAAAACAGATTTTATGAATGCAGTAAGCAGATTCGAATATACAGTAAACATGATGGGCAGAGTGCAAATTTTATTAATGTAGAAACAGATTTTATCAATGCAGAAAAATAGATTCAATTATTGTGAAATTCAAATATGAAAAAGCATTCAGATTTGGCATTTAGATTTAGAAAAAACGATTTCACTAGGTGTTTTATGAGAAAGTAGTGAACGATTTTTTAAATAGCGAACAGAAAATAATTTACGCAGAAAAGAGAGTGAACAATTTTTTTAAATAATGTTGAACAGAAAATAATTTTATGCAAAATGCTAAAAATAGTTTATGCAGAAAACAGTGAACAATTTTTGTGAGAAAACAATGAACAGTTTTACTTAATGTAGAAATTAAATTCATATTTTGAAATTAAAATCTCTATATTTTACAATGCTTCTATTTAAATAAATAAAAACGTAAAAAAGCTACTTATTTTTATGTTTATGTTTATTTGTTGATAATCCAAAAAAAAATACTAGGTACTCGAGCCTGGGGAGCTCGATTACTCTATAAATAATATAAACACCATTTTATGTTTATGTTTATTTGTCGATAATCCCAAAAAAAAAAAAAAAAAAAAATTACAATGTACTCGAGCTTGAGGAGCTCGAGTACCTTAGAAATAAAATAAAAAAACAGCATTTTATTATAAAATAGTACTCGAGCCTGGTATACTCGAGTATTGTGTTGCATGGTACTCGAGTTTACCATGCTCGAGTACCGTATAATTTTTTTTAGTTGCCCAATTTCCACCTCAGCAGTGCCACGGTGGCAAAACTTCTAGGAACTCGAGTTTAAGAAACTCGAGTACCATAAAAAGTGGTATTTCCCTATATAGTTCCAAAACAGTGTTTTTTTACAAAAAATTTCTAAAATTGGTGGTATTTGGGCATTTTGGCCATCTAAACTGATATTGTATTTTTTTTTTTTTTTCTTTAGGTTTTTCAATTTCCATCATGAAGGCAGATGAAACAATTTTGCAACGTCTGGATGCTGCAACCAAGGCTCCATACTGGCCTGTTGGTGTTGATGGTCTGTGAATGTGTTTGAACGTTACTTATTTCCTTAATTTCCCTAAATTCATTTCTTCTATGTATAGGATTGTCTTTCATGAAGCTTCTACAGTGGCATTAGCATCATGGAGTTGTTATTGATAGTGGTCTAGTACCAAAAGGAGGTCCACTTTTTAGTAAAAAACATTATCTGTGTGTGTAAGGTTCAAGTTCCGTTTAGTGTAACTCTTTAATAATGTTAAACCACTTAAGAATTTTCCTTGGATTGATATTTCTCCAGTCACTTTTGGATTATATGATCTCTTTATGTCATCATGCATGCTAAAAGTATATTTTTCTTATATTATAAAAACTAAAAATATTGAGTTTTGGATTGGATAGTAAATGAAATCTATTGATGTGACATTTAGCATGAATGATAACTGAGGAAAATATTTAATCCAACGGTGTCTTGGACCTCTTGGTAAAATGTTAGTTGAATGAAGAGTAATTGAATAGTGTAACATAACAAAAGTTACATAAGTGCAACTTGAATCCAATCCCATGTGTATAAGAATGACAAGTCCTACATTGATTTGATTTTCTTTGAGCTTAGAAGTTGTCTTTATTGGTAGGTAGTGCAAACCAGTTTTTTCCTATTATATTTGTTTTTTTTTTTTTTTTTTCCAGTTTTTTCCTCAGTGACAAGGAACTAATATATATATATATATATATATATATTTTTTTTTTTTTCAGATATTCGCACTGAAGAACCTCCAAGAGGGGGGAATGATGTAAGCAGGGAACAAGCTCTTGCAGGGAATGACCAAATTAGCTAGGAGGATGGGTTGGAGGTCATGTCATCGACGATGGCTTTTGGACTAGTTCTTCAGACTTTGAGTTTGCTAGATACTACCCACACATCAACCTGGGACAAAGTTTTTACACTTGTGGTTACAGCAACAGCAGAGTTTGCCTTTGTCTGCTCGGTAGTTTCCTCGGTGATTAAAAGGAGGACAAACAGAAGAAAATTGGCGGATTGTATGCTTTTAGCATCCATTGGATTGGATATACTTTGTGTCCTATTTCAGGCAGCCAGGCTTGTACCGGTTTACTTTATGCCTGTGGTATATAGTGCAGGTTTACTGGTTTCCGTGATTGTTGTCATGATTTTATATCAAAACTATAAAAGGCAATGAAAATTTTAGGATTTCTATCTCTTTTATATGTTTTCAAATGAATATACCACTCTTCTACACTGATTTTTTAAAGCATTAGCTTTGTGACAACGTAAAGAATATACCACGCTTCTCAATCTATTTGCCACCAAACTACTTGGACAAATTTCTTTGATAATAGACACTCTAGTTGTCTTCGAAACTAGAGCTATAAAGGAAGTGTTTAAGCTCCTCTCAAAATTTCCTTCCATGTGGAATATGTACTTTGACACATCTTCTTTTGACCACCCTTCAACATTTGTGGAAGAAGGATAGCAAAGGGATCATGACCAGGAGTTTTATCTCTGTTCATTGACTTCAGTTTTGAGAATACTTCTTCTTAATCAAACATCCATTCCGACCATTTCTATCTTCCTTAGCAAGCTCAGTGGCATCAACCTTCGGGCGCCATTCAACTGGTTCTTTGTATAAACTAGTTAAATTCCCGCACGATGTGCGGTGCAACTTATTATTAGTTTTCTCCAATATTTCAATAAGTTTGCCAAGAATCCTGTAGGGTTAATTGGTTGGCACCTCAATTTCCAATAGAGATATTCATGATTCATATCCTCAAACTATCGATGTATAAAAAAAATTTTGAATAATTTTCCTTGTAAAAAATTGTAAGCTTTAGTTTTTTTATAGACAAAATAGAAATCATACTATATATGTGTGTGTGTTCACAAATCGAAAATTGCATGATATAGTGGTTAATATAGATAAGCATGTTTCATGCCTACTAAAAAAATGCATATATCCTTCAATTATTGCTTCTCATATAAATGTAGAAAATTATATTAAACACCCACACACACACACACACACACACACACACACACACACACACACATATATATATATATATATATTACATGTGACTGAAAGGAGTTAGAAAATTTAAAAGACTAAGATTTATTTTAGTGAATTCACAAACATTTAATTTTTTTTATTGCTCTTGTGTCAATTGTTGTCAAAGCAACTAATCATGAGTAAGAATGTCATAATCTAAATTTATTATTATTATTCCAACTAAAAATTATCTCTTATATAGAATTTATAAAAATAATAATATAAATTCATTTGATATAAATAATTAATGCACAACTATAGATAAATAATATAAGCATTTACTCTATTGACTAATTTAATGAACTAATACGTTGATATAAATGCAAACTTTGTTGATTTAGAATCCTAAATAAAGAGAACTTCTAGGAATGCTCCACATGGCACAACCTTATACTTTCTAACATGAGGTCTCTGCTTTTATATATATATTGATTGATTAGCATAAAAAGCAACAATTCCATCCTCATCCTCACTCATACGAGTTAACTTTGTGCCATCCACTTCCTATTTCCAATTAAATTTAACACTCTATGAGAGTTAGCCAACCTGTGGAAGAGCTTTGTGCTGTCATCTCCTTACTTTAGCTAAAGTATCCTAGCTTTTCACAGCATTGGGGTGTAGGATGCATAGCTTATTCATAAAATGGCTGTTAAATTTGTGTCACTATACGCCTTATGGTAGATCTGGCCTAATATATCATTATAGATAGATAAGTTTGCCATACCCTTTGATATGTCAGAGTGCTAATAAGTTTAACAGAAATCCTTTGATACATCAGAATGCTAGTGTGTTTACTAGAAACCCTTGATACGTCAAGGTCCAAAAGCATTCTTCATTAATGCTAGATTTTTATACCAATTAATTATTGTGATTATTTTGATGATTTAAAGCATTTCATTGACACTTTTAGCTTTTCCTTTACTTTCAGGTGGTTAATGAGGGTTTCTTATATTGATCCTTTGGTAATTTGAATGAATGCATTTATTGTTATGTCCTATGCAACAATTAGAATAAAATCTCATTCATGCAGTTTTTTATTCCTTTGTATTCTGGGGGTGGGCTGTGGTATGCTGGTTTTTTATTTTGCAGGGTTTTCAAGAATCGTGCTCCCAATTTGTTACAGGGCAATACCAAACATCATTTTCTGAGCACTTTTGTTCAAAAATTGGTAAGATACATGTTCAAAAATTGGTAAGGTATATCGTGATAAATAGTTTTTCTGATCCTATTTTCTGGTTGTATGTGGCTTCAGTTTCAATTAAAGGTGTGGTGTGATGTTGTTTTTAATGCTTTGTCGTATTTATCCTGTAGAACTATATCATTGTATATATTAAGCCAATTTTATATTCTCAAATTTTTTAGCTCTTTACAAGTTCGAAGTTGATTAATAGGTCCATTTCTCCATCATGCTTATGGAAGAATTATTTTTTAGATTTAAGAGAAAAATGGAAAGAGACCAGAAGAACTTAGCCGAACCAACTTGACAATTTGGTCTGACCGGTTTGGTTTCTATTACAACCTAAAATCCATACTCTTTAGACTTAAAGAAAGGGCCAATGGAAACTATAATAGACCGTAGAATTCCATTAAACCATGAGTATGTACAGCAGAGCTAAACCTTAATACATTTGAACATCAAATACAGCTTACTAATAAAATCTCGAAAAAACAAATTTCTCTAAGAAATTCCAACTTGTAAACAACACGTAGATAAATCTCTGAAATTTCACTAGATCCAGTCCACCCCAATTCTTGGAGCTCTAAACCTCAATTTGAAAAGTATGTAATTGGAAGGCATGAGTTTGACAACTTAATATGCAACAAATACACGGTGCACCAAAGAATAGGGCCAAATTGACATGTAGGATATTTTATCATTTATATTTACATACAAACTAAGTAAAAGGGTTATAAAGTAATCTAGAATATATATATATATATATAGAGAGAGAGAGAGAGAGAGAGAGAGAGAGAGAGAGAGAGAGAGAGAGAGAAGTTCGATAATCAAAACTGTCACTTCAACAACCAAATCATCGGAGACACCACTCTAGCGGTGGTGCAGTGGTCATCGGAGCAACTATTCCAATGCTCCGGTTATCCGACCTTAGACAAGAGCGACTCTGCTACTTGAGCCGCCAGCTTTGGTGGTTGCTTGAAAGATAAATTTAAATTCAAAAGTATGATCATTAGAGAAACTAATAAAAAATTAACAAAGAATGAATATTTTATTGAAATTTCTTCTAAAATACTAGATAAATTGATGTGGGTATTTTGAAAAGTGATTATGTAGAATAAAAAAATAAAAATAAAAAGTAGATTTTTATACTAAAATAGATGGAATATATTACACAAACTGGTTGCTCTTAGAGCAAAAAACAATGGAATTAGAAATAAACAAATAATAAAAAGAAAGTTTCTTGGAATGATAGATAGGGGTGTCAATGTTCGACCCAACTCGCGAACACGACACGAACCTGACACGGGTTTTTTCGGGTTAGGGTTGGACCTTGATAGGTTTGGGTCATAATCGGGTCAACCCGAAAGCAACACGATAAGAAACGTGTCATAAGCGGGTCAACCCGCGTAACCCGCAATAGACACGTTTGACACACCAATTTATTTGTGTTAACCCGAAATGACCCACTTAACACAACCCGTTTAACTCGTATAACAAATAAATATTTATTTTATTTTAGATTTGTCAAATACCTTTTATATCCAACATATATTTTAAATTTAAAAAGAAAAGTGAGTAATTACAAAAATTTACAAGGGATATAATTTGAAATTGAAACTTTACAGACCCTAGAACTACTAATACTTTTTTCTTTTTTTTTTGGCATAGAATTTGCACAAATGAAATTGGATGAGCTTGTGGAAGATGTTATGAATTTAGATATCAACAAAGAATCTATGGATGATAATCGTGGTCATAGTCAGGATTAGTCTACTGTTTGCTCAAATTCTTTCAATTTTGATACTTAGCATTTGGCGAGTTCCAAGGATATTATATTTTTGTTGGACTATGTTATTTTATTTTTGTTAAACTTTGTTATTTTGAATTTGGGTTGAAGTGTATTCACTTCTTTTGGAGTGTAAAGAACTTATTTTCTAGATGAATGTTATATTTTTGTTGAACTATATTATTTTGAATGTGAGTTGAAAACTTGAAGTGTATGCACTGCTTTTTGAGATGTAAAAAAAAAATATTTCTAGATGGATGTTATATTTAATATTATGCAGGTTGAAATTGGTTGTGTTACATTCGTGTCAACCCAACACGACTCGTTTATTAAGCATGTCAAATAGGTTGGGTCAGGTCAACCTGCCTTATAAACAAGTCGGGTTAGGGTTGAAGGATCATGACACGATTATTAAATGGGTCGGGTTAGGGTTGAGCCATTTAGTCGAATACTCCTATCTCGACACGACACGAACCCGACACGCAAACCCGAATTGACACCCCTATTGATAGAGGAAACAGCTGGGTAAGGGAGTAACGTGGTGACCTAGGCTGATGTAACGACTTTGACGTCGACTTCCCTTGCCTTTATAAAAGCTTTTGGTTTTGTGGAATGTGGACCAAGGTCCATACCACTGCAACAAGTTGCCCAAGCCCTTGGGCGATCATTTTCTCCTCTCACTTCTATAATTGTTCCTACAACCTTCAGTCCCAAGCAAAGAACTAATGTCAAGTGATATCTCAGATCCAGAGATGAAGAAAAGCTTGCACAAAACCGAAAGTTTCAGGAACTACCAACTGGCTCAAAGTGCCTAGCAAAACACCATCATGTATTGGTACAATATCTTACATAGATTAAATTATAATCTTTTGTATCGTTTACAAAATTTTTTATTAATAAACTTTGACCTTGAAATTAATTAGAGTAACAAAAAGAACAAATATAATGATAAACTACAATGCAAACTCTACAATCTTGGCTTTCTTGATCGTGAGAAGGAATATTTTTCTAAAAATTTTGCGGTTTTCTTGAATTTTAAACATATAATTTTACATTTGTACTCAAATTGAAAAATCATAATATAATAACATTCACTGGTAAATAAATTTCTCACAACATGTTAGATTAAGTCTAATAAAAATGCCAGAAGTTGGAACAATCACTCTAAATCAAAAATAAAACTTTTAAAGTAAGAGAATCCAAAAATGCCGGTTTGTTTGAATTAAATATATGCGAATCAACAATAACATAAACCAAAAGCCAGTGCTTTGCATTTATCAAATGATTTTCTACATAGTCTGAAATTATCTACTTCAATTCCTAAAAAATATAGAACCGCGTAAGTATCTCAATAAACTTTAGTAGCCCACAAAAAATAATAATAATAATAATAATAATAAAACCCTTTGATAATATATATTATATCTATCAAGAAATATATGATTAAAAAAAACATTAGTTGTCTAAAATATAAATTCTAATATTTATAAATTTACAAATTAAAAAATTAAAAAATTGTCCAAAGCACGGGTCAATAACTAGTTTACAAAAAAAAAATGTCATTCAAAAAATAACATGGAAATTGAAAACACCAAAAACTTGTTTCTTGTTTTGCACAGTGAAAATTGAATTCGGTTTTCAAAAAACACTTGCCAAACGATCACACTAGTGGGACCCACGTTTTAGAAAACAAAAGATAGGCTAAAAACAGTCTAACCAAATACGCTCTTAGTGACTGGGGTGTTTTTTTTTTTTTTTTTTTTTTTGAAAGAGTTTTGACTTATTGCATCCGCACCTAATGATAGTTCTTTATCATTAGACTAAGACACCAATCAGTTTTTGGTGTAGGCAGGAATTGAACCCTAGATCTCTTATTCAACCATTAAAAACTTTATTAGTTGAGCTAACTAGAACTTACGGGTCTAATGTGAATGTGAAGCAAAATTTGAGTTTTTGAGAGACTTTGTGAGATTGGTTTGGTGCTAAAACATAAAAATTTGAGAAAACTTGAGGCTTTTAAGTCTTGAACATGATGCCCGTAACTTTGTGAAGTAGAGGATATATGACTTGGTCAAGTCTTAACTTGTAGCAACAATGTGAAGGATTAGGTGGGGCAGATTTTTATTTTTTTTTATTTAGACTAGCAATTAAGGATGGTCCACCTGATTGGATGGTTTTAGGCCGTGGATTATGGTCGTCTTGGTTGGTTTGTTTGACTTTTGGGTTTGAATAAATCTAGTACCACAACTTGTGGCACAACTTATACCACAACTCGCCACATGGGCGAGTTGTGGCACAGGTTATGCCACAAGTTGTGGCACTAGACTTATTCTTTGGGTTTTAGGTGGGGATTATTGGTGATGGGTGCTCGGAGTTTTTTTGGAGGGTCTATTATTATTATTATTATTATACAACAAAGCCAATTGTAGCTATCATGTTTTGTCATCTCAAAAGTGCCCTTGCACTTAAATACAAGAACTGAGAAAACTCTAATTTTAAGTTTTAATCCAAAAAATAATTGAGACCATGAGACTTTTCCAAATATCTCAATTTGTCCAAAATTGACCGAACTTGGACAAACCTAAGAATTATGTGGAAAAACATGAGGTTTGACAAGAAAATTTGACAACCTCATTGAAGCGAATCGTGAACCAACACAAAACAATTCAAATCCCTTTCATATGAGTGATCAATCACCACGGGCCTATTTAGATTGAGGGGAGAGGGCGGAGGAGTGGAAAGGAGTAGAGTAAAATTGGCTGAGAATAGGCTAATTTTGGGCCAGTTCTACTCTACTTCCCCTCCCGTCCCCTCAATTCAAACGGACCACAAGATCGAATGTAAATCAAATGAGATATTGTGAATGCAAGAAGACTGCCACAAACTCACAAAAAAAATTAGCTAACTATGGAAAAGTTTCACCTAGAATTAACTTCAATCAAATCTTGGTCAAACAATTTCGAACTTATGCGATTTTTATATCATTGGAAAGCTCATGCAAAGAGTCTAATTTTCAAGGGCCTTAGACAACCAAATTCCAAAAATGAATATAAAAATACCACAGACAACGCAACCTTAAAACATGTGCAAACCGACGGATTCTTGCATTTGTAACTTCTCAAAACAAAAGACTTTTCTCCTGAACCAAAGCACAAACAGAAATTTGGTATTGCAAGCTTTCCAGTGACATCTAGTTCACACAACTCAAAGCTTGGGAAGACCTATAAACAAGTGCGCCAACTTGAATCAAAGTAGAACGAAAGTTCTAACTTTCTAAGGCCATCACTTTTGATCTATACCTTTGATTGATGCATATTTGGTATCATTGGAAATATAATTTTATAAAACTTCCAGCATAATCTTGTTTGTACAGTTTGCAAACCATGAAGACCACCAAAAAGACCATCAAAGTTAGGGACAAAATTGAAAACTGGCCAAAACTTACATGTGAGGTTCAAAAGCCGACATTTGAATTTACATAATTTAGAAGCCTGAAAAGTATATTTTTTGATAAGTACAAGTAAATTTTATTGTAAAGAAGAATTTCTCAAATACAAGCACCCTTAAAGAATTACAAGTGGACAACAATTGTACTACAAGATACCTTGACAATCGAAGTGCAATATTTAAGAAGGATCACACCTCGTTCTCAAAAGTCCCTTAATTCCTTTCTCTCCATATAATCCACATAATACAATGCAATGTAGGGGTGTGCGAAAAATTGAATGGATCAACCGAAACCACCCGAATCGAATTTAATTTTTTAGTTTTTTTTTTTCGGTTCAGTTCAGTTACGGTTTAAATTTTTAAAAAACCGAAATTTATTGATTCGGTCTCAATTTTAGTGCAAATTATACCAAACCAAACCAAAACTAATCAATATATATTATTAGAGGCAAAATACATTTAGTAAATGTATGTTACCTTAGCGGTTAAGGCACGTGTTTTTCAAGTTCTTGTCCCACATTCTAACCTTCAAAACAGCTTTTTTCATTTTTTTTTTAAGTTTCTATTATCAAAACAACGTTGTTTTAGGTTTTATTAAAACTAAACTTCTAAAACCCTAGTATTTCTTTCTCATTCAACCGCCCATTCTGATTTCCCCTCAATTGTTTTCCACTTTTCATTCACTCATCCTCTCTTCAACTACCCCTTCCCCTCTCTCTCTCCTTCTTCACTCATCCCTTACCTATTTCTTTAGCCACCATCTTCATCTTTTAGATGAGACGCCATTGGAGATTAGAAGAAGTGCTACCACTCTTTTTGCTTGGATTTAGTTTGCTAGGTTTATATTTTGAGTTTGTTCTTTGTTTCTTTTCTCTGGATCAATTTCTTTATTTTTTTTTCTTTGTTTACTTTCTTAGAAATAGTTGAGATAAGGAAATCGAAAAAACTGATTGCACTGATTGTTGTTTTCATGGTTCAGTGTCTTGCAGTTTCATTTTTGTCCCGGTCAGTATTAGTTTTGAATTTGGCAAAACCAAGGGTATCGATTCAGGAAAACATGGAGCCTTCACACCAACCGAAACCGATTGATTACAGCCCTAATACAATGTGTTTGCCACACAACCCTATTATGGTGATGCCCAAACACCTCTTCATTACCTAATATAGCATAACCCAAAGAAATCCAGACACCTTAAATGCAAAAGACCTGAACGCCCGAGCAATAGGGCAAGGCAACAAGTGGAGGCGCTTGGAAAGAAAGATCCATTTAAGTTAATCCAAATAATTAAAATATAACACCAGATGACAAACAATAATCAATAATGAGTTGATTATTATTGACTACAATACTGTGGTTTGAAACACCCTACCCTAGATTCATCTAAATACAATATTTGGACCTCAAGGGATTCGGATTAACACTTGAGATTTTTACAAAAGTTTCTTGCATGCTTCCTTCATAGAAATTTCATTTCCTTCACATAATTTGTACAAACACCCCTTAGATGGAAAACAAAAGAAAAAAGGCAACGTCATTAGACAACCAACAAAAGAGCTCACTCCAATGACAACTTCATGGCCTTTTGCTCAATGGGGGTTAGACATCATGGGCCCATTCCCAATAGCGATAAAACAACTAAAGTTCCTAGTGGTTGGCATAGACTACTTTACCAAATGGGGTGGAAGCTGAAGCCCTGGCCACCATCACAGAGAAAAACGTACGAAGTTTCTTCTGGAGGAACATCATCTGCAGGTATGGGATCCCTAGAGTCTTGGTCTCAGATAACGGAAAGCAGCTCAACAATGACTCGTTTAAAGATTTTTGCTCACAACTGGGAATTAAGAATCACTACTCCTCACCCGCCCACCCTCAGGCCAACGGACAAGTTGAGGTCACGAACTGATCCTTGCTCAAGATCATCAAGACTTGGCTCGATGGGGCAAAGGGTATATGGCCAGAAGATTTGCCTAGAATGCTATGGCCCTACAGGACGACGACCAGAACACCTACAGGAGAGACGTCGTTTCGACTAGCATACGGAAGCGAGGCCATCATCCCAGCTGAGGTCGGACTCACAAGCTATAAAGTGGAGAACCATGATAAGAATAGGAACGACAAAGCCATGCGCCTACAGCTTGACCTAGTAAACGAAGTAAGAGCAACAACTGAACAAAGGTTAGCACGGTACCAGGATCTCATGGCCAAGAATTACAACTCCAGAGTCAGACGCAGAGATTTCCAAGTCAGAGACCTCGTCCTAAGGAAGGTCATGGGCGCCACGAGAGATCCCTCCCAGGGAAAGCTAGGATCTAATTGGGAAGGACCCTACAGAATCACTTCATGGTAGAGGAAAGGCACCTACCACCTAGAGACACTAGATGGGCAGAAGTTGCACCACCCAAGGAACATGGAACACCTGAAAAGATACTACCAGTAGATGACGGCACGAACAATAACACTCCTCATTTCCAGTTTAATTCCTTTTAGTTAATTTTTACTATCTACAATACTTTTTAAGCCCAAAGGGCAGCTTTTTATTCTTTCAAGAACAATTTTTACTTGTGCACGCATTTATTACAATAAGAGGAGTTATTCAAATATGACTTGTGTATGTATACGTCTCTACGAGACTACATCTGTGATCAAGTACTTAAGTGGAAGGGTGCCATTGAATTACTAAGTCCATAAGCAGACGGAGTCACCCCAAAGGGTGCCATTAAATTACAAAGTCCATAAGTGGACGAGTCCATCCCAAAGGATGCCTCCAAATTAACAAGTCCTGAAGAGGACGGTTCACTATTCAATCCATAAGTGGACGGGTTCACCCCAAAGGGCGCTATTAAATTACCAAGTCCATAAGTGGACGGATTCGCCCCAAAAGGTGCCATTAAATTACCAAGTCCATAAGTGGACGAATTCACCCCAAAGGGTGTCATTAAATTACAAAGTCCATAAGTGGACGGGTCTATCCCAAAGGATGCCTCCAAATTAACAAGTCCATAAGTGGACGGATTCACCCCAAGGGATGCCTTCAAAATATTAAGTCCTTAAGAGGACGGGTTCCTTATTAAATCCTTAAGTGGACAAGTTTATTATTAAAGTCCTTAAGCAAACGGGTTAAATATTATGTCCGCAAGTGGACGAGTTCATCCTAAGGGAGGCTGTGAAAACATCAAGTCCTCAAAGGGCACGGGTACACCCAAGTAGACGGGTACATCCAAGTAGATGGGTTCCCCAAGTCTTCAAGGGGACGGGTGCATCCTAACACGTATGCTAAGGTAGATGGAAAAACACATTAGGAACCAAAAAGTACACTTAAAGTAACAAGGCTAAAAGCGATGGATGTAATGAAATATTAAACAAAGGCCCATAAAAAAGGAAAAGTGTTTACAACAAAGCCCAAAAACAAGGGCACTTACTATTGTCTGGAAATAAGATGGGATACATAAAAAATTAAGAATTAAAACTAAGCTGAAGGGTTCTGGGCGTCCTAGGCAGCAGGGTTCTGGGTGTCTTGAGCAGAAGGGTCTTCAACAGATAAGACTGAAGTGGCGACGTGGCCCTTAAGAACATGTTGGGCAATGACCACACCATCGTCTATAGGAATCTGTTCCTCTGTATGAGCAGAGTCATCAGACTCCTCATCGACGATGTCACCAGCCGCATGAGTTATCGGCAACGAGTCATCAAAAGAAATCTTGGACAAGTCAAGGTCTAGGTAGACGGACCCAACTTGCTTCAGGCAGTCCTCAAATCCGTCACCGAAATAAACAGCGCATGCATCGATGAAGGATTGGGAAGCCCTGAACTCCGCCACGGCGCCAGCCTTCGCCTTCTCCATCTGTTCATGAAGAGAGGCCAATTCCGTCGCCAAATTGGTCTTCGCCTTATTCGCTTCCTCAAGTCGACGAGTCTCTTCTGCAAGCGCTTTAGTTTTAGCCGTTAGCTCCTGGTTAAGAGTACGGATGGCCTCCGAGTACTGAGCTCAGATCTTATCTTCAATCTCCTGGCGCTTGCGAAATCTTCGGATCACCCCCTCGCCAGCGACGCACCTGTCTTGAAGCGCCTTCATACGCACCAACGCCTGAGATCAAAACAACCGTCAGCAAAAGAATGGACGAAATAACGCAGGAACATAGTCTAAGAAAAGAAAACATACCCTTGATAGGTTAAAGAGGCCTGACGACCCTAAATCTTCAGTCGTCTACTCGGCACTAGGATCCAAGTTCGTCTCCCTGATGATTGATTCAACCACCTCGACGGCATGCTCCTTATGCATAAGCAAACGACGAACGGTTCCCTGAGCGATGGGACCCTTCCTTGTCATCAACCCTTTGCCAACTCCATGGCTGGGTTTGGGAGGAGACCGCTGCTT
The DNA here is from genome assembly GCA_030021035.2 of Notholithocarpus densiflorus. Lineage (NCBI taxonomy): Eukaryota > Viridiplantae > Streptophyta > Magnoliopsida > Fagales > Fagaceae > Notholithocarpus > Notholithocarpus densiflorus. The sequence continues at coordinate 1,049,594 of JARYZH020000040.1, forward strand.
TGGCTGCTTGTCACCAGCAAGGGTGCCTGGTCCTTTCTTGTGTGGACGATCGTCCTTCCCTTCGTTCTTCTGCTTGGATGTCCCCTTGGAGGTCGACGTTGAGGCCCCCTCCTTCTGCTGCTACTTACGTGCTGCAGCTGACGCCCTTACTAAATCCCTCTGCCTCCCTGCTTCCATTTCTGCAAAGGATAAAGACGAACGTTAGAAAAGTAGACGTTAGTATAAGTAAAAAATGGACTGAAGGAAGTAATAACTTACTCTGACGGGAGTAAGCGTTCAGTCTACGGGCTGCAGGGGTCGACAGTAGGCGTGCAGTATGTCAAGAGTGATGAGGTCCTTCCACTTCCTCTCACCAAAGGGGATCTCAAGCACATGACGGAAGGCCTCCTGCTCTTCAGTTATTTGTGGACGGGCCCTAGCTAAAAAAAGAAAGAAACAAAGACGACGTTAAATACTTGGCAAATAAATGAAGATAACAACGTAGATGGTACCGAACCTGAATCCTTTACAATACCCCAAGTATTCTCAAAGCCATAGGGCATAGAATCCCACTCCCGTCTACACACCTAGTCCATCCCTTGGACGAAAAAGTATCTATTCTTCCAATTCCTATTTGAGTCAGGCATGTCCAATACCAGCCTGAGCGACGTCTTCCTCGCTGCAAAATGGTAGATCCCTTGGGACGAGGAGATGTGTTGGGGTCTATAGCAATAAAAGAACTCGTCGAGAGTGAGCCGATGGTTCTCATCGCTAAGACGACCCCAAATTACTTCAGCCCCTATAAATATCCTCCAAGCATTAAGAGCTATTTGGCTGACAGACAAACCTAGATAATTGGCCAACTAACAGTGTAGTTCTGTCAGTGGCAGTCTTAATCCGGCAGCAAACATGGTGTCATACATGCCAATGTAAGCGATCTTCCCAGAATAGCATCTCTCAAACTTCCTGGGCAGACGGATGGGGACATCCTTGGGGATTTGATAACGATCCCAAAGGTTCTTGAAAATGTTGGTCGTCATCGTAGGGTAAAAGTCGTTGACAGTCCAAATTGCAGGAAGGATGAAGGGACGGGTTCCACCGTCCCCTTGACTTCCTAAACCTATTCCCTCAGAGGATGTTCCCTTGTCATCCTCGCCCTCTTCCTCATTATCCTCTTCTTCACCCTCCTCCTCGTCCTCCCCTTCCACTCCGTCCACTTCACCCTTACCATACTCATCCTCCACATCTCCCTCATTCTCTTCCTCATTCTCATCACTCAAGGACTGGGTAGATGGCTCCCTTTCTGGGGACCTAGGGGAATCTTCCTCAGGACGACGCCTTGACAGAAAGACTTCATCGTAGCCCTCACCTTCACGAACTGACAATGACAGCTCACTCATCGCTTCCCTATCTGACATCTATCCACCTACAAGCGACGGAGGTTTTGTCTAAGAACCTATCTTGACAAGGTCTCAAAACATAAAAAGGTGGGGGCATGATGCAAAGGTATAAATTAAAACAAGGAAAAGAAGACTTACGATAAAAGGCAGACGGATTAAAAGCGATGATCCCTTCAAAAATTAATGACAGTAAGGTAACGTTGACGCAGGTGACGGGACGACAGCTCTCTCTCTCTCTCTCTCTCTCTCTCTCTCTCTCTCTCTCATGGCTCGCAAAGGTAAAATAAAGAAAAATGGGAGGAGGTGATGAACTATTTATAGGATGAAGGAGCGCGGGAAACGAAGCGACACTTTTGTTCAGAAACGAGGCCAACCAGCCCATGCCACATATCCTAGCATTTAATGAAAACTGCTCAAGAGCCATTAACGACACCCCTTTTTCCAACAAATAAATAAAATAAAATAAAAAGGGGCAGCAGATTACACTTTATGACCCGTCAGCTAAAGCCGACGGAGCCTTGGAGTAGGGGGCAGCTAATAAAGGTATTTTGGCATAACAAAGAAGCCGGCGGCCTCTTAGGACCCAACAGTTTCATATTAACAGACGGGGTCAAGGCGACAGTTCCACACGACGAACGGACCCTCGACATCTGACGAGCATCTCCATGAAGCCGACGGGGATCGACAGACAAGGAAAGAGCCCGACAGGAATGAAGAAGCCGACGGGTCTAGCATGGTCTACCTTGTCCTCCACGGATATCTATATAAGGAAATATCTTGTACCCCACGATTAACCATAATCAAAGGAACACTTATAAGGAAAGGATCTTGCAAAATACGTAAACTAATGAGTATCTTCCCTACAAGGAAAGACCCTCCCCGCCAAGAAACGAAAGTCATCTCTACTCTATTATAAAAACCCCAAAGCCCTCATAAATCAAGGTACGCATAATTTACCCCAACTCTGGCATTCTAGAGTTGTGAAAGTTCTCTAACTTAACCTTCAAAAGGTATTTGGCCAGTACCACACCGGTACTTTGTGAGGTCTTCCTCTTATTTGTTGCGTAGGTTTTGTCTAGAGCACGTGAGGACTGTGTGACTTACTGACGATTTTTGGCATCATCAACGTATATCAAGAGTGTTGTACAAATGTGAATATATACACACATAGTATTTGACCTATGGGGAGCCCTTAAGTATGCTATGGTCAGGGACAATTCAGGTTCCTTGGTTTTAATTGACCTATGTGTAGCCCTTGATTAGGCTAAGATCTAGGATAATTAATGTCTTAAAGATTTAAACATGTGCTAACATATTAACATTCATCTCAAACTTGAGGTGGTGAGGACGAAGACAACTTGAGTTTGAAGATGAGATCATGAAAACGGCCGGGCAAATAAGACCTAGTGAAAATGCTAACAAATTGGTTTTTAGAGGAAACTGAGTGCAAATGAAGGCTACCCTACTAAAGATGATGATGGATGAAGTGACATTCAATCTTAATGTGTTTAATGTGTGCAGTCGTGGAAGACATCATTATGAGCTATATGAATAGCATTCTGATTATCGTAGTGGATAAGAGTAATCGGGGTCTGGGGAGTCATGTCCCCAAAGAGCCAGCAAAGCCACAAAAGCTCAAAAGTAGTATCAGTAAGAGCTCGGTACTAAACTCTGGAATAGACTACAACAGATTGTTTTTCACTAAGCCAAGAAATGAGGGAGGAGCTAAGCAATAAATAGTAGCTAGTTGTAAAACAATGGTCAATAGGATAACAAGCCCAGTTTGCATCGGAGTAGGCCCATAACTAAAAGGAAGAATAATACGAAAAGTGGAAACCATGAAAATTTTTCCCTTGAATAGTGGAGAATGTGAAGAAATTGTAGCAAGAAATATTAACTAGTTTCAATTTATGTCATTTGAATTTTTCTAGAGAAGGGGGTGAGAGTGAGATAAAGTGAAAGGGAGGAAAAGAGATCCAGCGAGGGTGTTGATTTTTAAAAGTGGGTGTCAATCCAAAAAAAAGAAAAAGAAAAGGCTTTTGCCTCTGTTTTGTAGCAGTGATTTTATAAGGATGTAAAAACATATTTTTGATTAATATAGATTTGTCCAAACTTAGTTTATTTTTCTTTTTAAAATTTTTTTACTTTATTTTGTTTTTCCATTTTATATATATATTGGCAGCGCTGAAAAGTAGCTAGCTCTCTCTTTTATTAAATCCTTCCTTTTACATGTGAATAGCAAGTCTAATAAAGTGCCAAGATGAACAAAGCAATAGATGCAAGAAACCTACCAACCTCAAAAAAAAGATAAAAGAAAAAACATATATGTGTGTCTATAAATATATATATATATATATATATATATATATATATAAAAGCAAGAAACCTACCAACCTCAAAAAAAGAAAAAAGAAAAAACATATACGTACATATACGTGTTTATATATATATATAATAAATTAATATTGGTTTTTTTTTTCATTTGGTTCAATGTTTCAAATCTTTTCATATTAAAAAAAATAAATATTCTCTATTTTCTTTAGTTTAATGTTTCAAGACTTTTCATCCTTTACACATATATATAAAATTCTTTGCGTTTCAATTCACCATTTTCATCTCTTGCACTTCTACTTCATTATATACCTACCCATAGCCCTTCATACTATCATACATTAAATATACACAACAAAAAACAATGTTATTTACTTTCAATCTTTCGACAACACCTACCTTGCTCCAACATTATTTTTCAATCTAATTATAACCCGTATTAGTTAGCTACAACTAAGTAAGAGGACTTGCATTTTATATTGAGTGACAACGGCAATTACGATTTTAATGTTAAGGTCGGACGTTGTGGACTTATGGGTTTTGTAAAGGATGTGATTGACTGTGTGTGTTCGAGATGCGTATTTTGTTTTAAATTTAAGGGAAAAAGAAATACACATTTTATATCAACTTTTATTCTACAGTATTCCTTTAAAGTTGTTTTTTTTATTTCTCATTAATTGAATTGAATAATTATAATGGATATGTGTGTGCAATTTATAATTGTTACTTCTTATGATAAACTCATTACTAACAAAGTTTTATAATAATTATGTTATAATATATGTACAAAATTCTCCAAAATCATCTTACAGAAAATATCATCCATACATCGCATAGGCAAGTTACTACTTAATAATAATTGTACTTGTAGGGATCACTTTGGAATTGGAAAAAACAAAAAACGTGTTCCTTGTTTCAAAAACAGTCGGTAAGTGAATTTGAAATGTTTCTATATTTTATAAGACAATTTTTAGATTTTTTTTTTTTTTTTTTCTTGTGCTAACTAACAATTTGAAGATTCTTGACTCATCTGAAATGTAGATCCTAGATATCTCGTTAAAAACTCTGAGGCAATTAAGCGACCATTTATATGTAATTTTAGTCACATGACTTTGTTAACAAGTCATATAATTTGTTTAAATAATATACATAGATAGTCTTTATAAATCACTCACTGAAATCAATGTCATACTGATATCAGCCGTATTGGAGAAATATACGGTACGTATCAACCACTAAACCGGTATCGGTACACCTCTAAAATATACCGTAAAAACACCGGGTTGTACCGGGCATATTTGATATTTTAGGTGTTTTGGCCAATACAATAAAAAAATTTAAAATGTCAAAATTTTGATTTTTGTTAAAAAAAAAAAAAAGTTATTTAAGCTAATACATTGGTTAATGTACTTAAGCTAATATTTAGGCTTATAAAATATGTAGATTTTTTTTTTATGTTAATAAATATAAAAATAAATAAATTTATACTTATATAAATAAATACAAACGCGCACACACACACTTGTGTGTGTGTGTGTGTGTGTGTGTGTGTGTGTGTGTGTGTGTGTGTGAGAGAGAGAGAGAGAGAGAGAGAGAGAGAGAGAGAAATAATAATAAAAATGAATAAAAGAAAAAAAAAGATGTGATATATATATGTATATACACACACACACTTATATACATATACACTTAAATTATGCTAGAGTAGAATTTCTATCTTGTATTAAAAAAAAAAAAAAAAAAAAGAGAGAGATGTGATATAGAGTGAGTTGTGAAATAATGTGTTTTAATAAATAAAGTAATTTTTTGATATATAATCTTCTAAATTTTTTAAAAGAGTTCATGCTAGTACTCTTATGTCTAACCCAGGGCCATGGCTTTTTAAAAAATTTCCCCCTTCCTGCTATTTTACTGTTATAAATTTTGAATTATAAGTACATTTTACTTGGCCCCTTCGTATTGAAAAAATAATTGTACAACTACATCTACAAGCACTCATTTAAAGTATTAATGATTTTTCTCTCCAAGAAAAAAGTATTAATGATTTATTCAAGCGGTAAATTTGGAGGAAATGGTAGGGTCGATTAGCCATATTATCCTTGGAATTACAACCGGATTGGGAGGCTTTAGGTCAATAAAATTTCAGCATACAAAAAGAGAGAATAACATAGTGGCACACGAACTAGCTCAGCTGGCAAAGAATAAAGGCACCAACAGTGCTGCATCTACTGTATCAAGACTGTCATGGGCTATAGTTTAAATATGTTTTTCAGCTGGAATGCAACAATAATTTAGAATTATTAAAAAAAAAAGTTTCATTTGTTTTAATATTCACTTTTTTTGGGTCATATATAAGTCATTAATTTTAGGAGTGTTTAAAACATATGTTCACTGAATCGGTGATATTGCATAATTTGAAGATTTTATTCTAGAAAAAAAAAATGAGGATTTTAAAGAACTCTACCAAATAGAGGATCCTAAGAATACGTAAAAAGTAAAGTAAATCTTATTTGCAAAAGTTTTTCTTTTTGAAAAGAAATTAAATATTTTTTATTTTGTGAATATTATATATACGTATATATTTATTATACTTTTAAAATTGATCTTTCAAATTTTTACTAGCACTGCCGTTTTTTACTTCTTTTTTTTTTGTTTTTTTTGTAACATGTTCTTAATTTTTATTTAAAATTTTAATTAAATGTATAGTTTCACTAGTGAGCCACAATCTACTAGGTTAAGTTCCGATCAGATTTACTAATTATGTTTAGGGTTTTTGGAATGCAAAGGATTTTTTTCCCTATTACTATTAAAAAAAAAAGATGTAATGGTTTTTATGGTTAAAAATTTGGGGCATGTTTATTTTGTTATCCATTGAAAAAAATAGTTTTTTCATTTAGTTTTTGTCATAATTACTTATATATATATATATATAAATATATATATTACCTTGCATTGTAAGGGTTGTAAATGAACCAAGTTGTTTGTGAACAGCTTGAGCTTGGTTTGAGAAAAAACTTGTTTATGTTTGTTTGTTTGGAAAACAAGTCAAGTTCAAGCCTTAAGTATAGGCTCAATTATTAAATGAGCCAAGCTCAAACAAAATAATGTGTTCATGAACAGACTCGTGAACATGAGGGCTCGATTTAACTAAATATAATATTACATTTTATATGTATACTTGTCTAAAAATATATTTATTTAGACTTGAAATTGGAATGTATAAGTTTGTCAAGAGATTCATATGATATTGAATTGGCACCTCCCCATGCACAAAGTGCTTGGGGGTCTAGGAGAAAAAGGGTTCGAGCTGCGGGATTAGCAACATGTTGTAATTATCTCTAAAAAAAAATAGTCTATTCATAGTACAAATTAATAAAATTATGAAAAAGTAAAACATTTTAGTCATGGTTTCACATAATATAGGAAAAGAATAAGTTAATCAAGTAGCTCGTGAACAAGCTCGAGCTTGCTTGATAAGAAAATGAGCCAAACTTGAACATAAAATCTTGTTTGATAATAAGCTCGAACTCGACTCATGTTCTAAAAAAAAAAAAAAAATGAACAAGCTTGAACATTTAATACTCGGCTCGGCTCGTCTCGCTTACAACCCTGAATTTGTATGTGTTAAGGCATATAAAAATGACATTTATTATCTAACTTATTTGAAATTAATTCCTGTGCATACTTTTAATTTTGTCAAATTATTGTTATTACTCTAATGTGTAATCTTTATTTTATTTGACAAAAAAAATAAATTGATTTTTAAAAAATTTGAAGAATATTAAAGGATAATTACACCTAACTGAATAAAAAGAAAATATTTGTTTTGAATTAATTAAAATTGACTTGATGAAATTTTCTAATATACTAGAAAATAAAATATATAATAAATCATGTAAAATCATCTTTGAAGTATTGTGTGGTGTGTGTTATTTTGTGGTTAAAAAATATTGATATATTTAACTTGGCCCCCAAAATTTATTTAAAAAAAAAAAAAAAAAAAGACTTGACTCTACCAAAGCTTGGAAGGATTAGAACTTGGGGCATTAATTAGAACAAAACTGAAATTGGGAGCATGTTATGTATTACACCTCACAATTGGACAAACATAAGAGAGAAGCAATTAAAATACCATATTATTATAATTCTTTTAAATAAGAAATATCTATATAAATTCATTTTATATAAATACTTGATGCATCATCTATCTATTTATAATCTATATATACTATAAAACCGAAATCTCTGACTTTTGGTTGATTTTTTTTTTTACTATATTATAAAAATTGGATCTCACAACTAGAGGATGCACACAACGATGACAAGTAGCATAATCTTCTATCAATTTAAAATGATGTGAACAAATAGTGCCACATGGCAAATAAAAATTTGTCCATAACATAACACATCTAACATGTCAATACATTTAAATATATATACTAATTGTATCAAAAAAAAAAAAATATATATATATATATATATATACTAATTACATAATAATGACATGTGCCATCTTTTGTAAATCTAACTATCCATACAAGAATGTTTAGCATGACTCCTCCTCTACCATTCCTTTAATTTATTTTAGTTTTTACCTATTACTAATTTACTACTTCAATCTTCTCAAATAAAAAAATAAAAAAATTATTACTTCAAAATAATTAGTTACAGACTTGCAGGTATTAGATTGCACGTCCTTTTGTATTTCATTACTATAGACCTTTCATTATTTGGTTTGAAATTCATTTGCACTTGCCACTTGGTGCTTTACGTTTTGCAACTCATAGCTATTCATTTTCTTTAGGCATTGGTGTAACTCATGGCTGCTCGTTCTTTTTGCTTTTCGGTTTTTAATTCTTTGTGTAAATAAAACAAAGCCTTGAAAATTAAAAAAATTAGCAGTGTCCATCGTCCTCTGCTGTTATTTTGTATTGGCCTTGAAGTCAAGCATCAACTCTCTCTCTCTCTCTCAGAAATTTGAAATCCAATTCGTCAATCTATTTTTTTGTTGGTGGATTGCTTACTCAAAAGTGTTTGACGAAATGGTTTAGGCTTGGCCTTGAAAAGAATACATTAATTAACAAATGTTGTACCGCATCAATGGCTAAAATTGTGCCATAACCTTATGATGAAAGTGATCATTATCCTCATCGTGAAAGCGAAGAGGAAGATCTCCAATTGCTCCACAAAGGGTTTTTTGTTTTTCTGTTTTTTTTTTTAAATATCTATTATTCAAAGAAAAAAACCCGAACCCATCCGGTTGTGGGTCTGTAACGGGTGAGGGGTAGTTCATGGTGGTTGTGGAGATTTTCGTGATTGTTGAGAGTTTCAACTTGTTGGCGTGGTGCTTGGTGCTTGATTGTGGCTGGGCTTGTCGGTGAGGATTTTCTTGGTCGCTTGAGGGAGGGCTTGTGTGGCAGCGTGGGGCTTGATTGCTTGAGTTGAGATTGAGAGTGGAAACTGGAAACTAGAAACTAGAAACTGGAAACTGAGTAAGGTTGAGGCATGAGAGGGGCGGCTGTTGAATCAAAGAGTGAGGTTTAGAATGAGAGTGAGACTTGAGAGGCGGCTGAAGAGATTGTGAGTGTGAGGTGAGGCTGTGAATAGAAAATTTTAGGGTTATAACTATATATACATGAGGGTATATTAGTAACTATATATATAAATAACCGAGTCGGGCCGGGTCTGAGTTTGGGCCGAGTTTTTGTAAAAACCCAAACCCGACCCGTTTTTTTTTTTAAAACCCAAACCCGACCTTATTTTTTATCGGGCCAGATTTTAGGGTCGAGCCGAGCCGGATATCTACGGGTTGGGCAAAAATTGCCATCCCTACAAAGAAATCAGAGTGCAGATTGGAATTCATTAAACAAAATCAAAGTGGAACATTTTCAGTGATCATGCTCAGGTACAAAATTTGTACTATTTAGTTATTGATGTTATCTGCATGATGTTTACTTTTTATTTTTGTTGGTTTACCAAATTTTCATTGTAGGTAGCAGACCCTGGTTTATTAAAATTTTGCTTTCTCTATGCCCACAAATTATGTATGAGAAAGAAATGAATGGTTATTGGTTGATTTTACTCATGGGTTTATTTATTGGTTACACCATGGAAAGTTGTATATAAAATATCTAATTATACACATGTATTCTTAAAAAGAATTATACATCTTTCAAAAGACTTAAAATCCTATCTTCAATTATTCATTATCATTTGAATTATTATATTATATTCCATGAGACAACAATAGTGAAACCAGTTAATTTCTTCCCATAAATACTTTTGGTAGTCCAAATAAAAATAATAATAATAATAATAATAATAATAATAATAATAATAATAACAATAACAACAACAATTACATAAAAATATAAAATCTATTTTTTATGGTAGTTCAAGTAAAAAAAAAATATTTACAATGAAACTAGAAATGTATAATTATTTTTTAAATGTGAAATATGAGGATACATGAATTGATGACACACATGCTTTTCTCAAACCATCTTGCTTTCCTTGATTATAATTATGTTTTAGTTATTTACAATTGTTACTTCTACTTAATATTTTTATATAACACTAGTGCTTGCATAAGATCTTCCAAACATCACAATGATGACAACTAGTCGTTAACTCGTGTTATGCACAAAAATCTACCTATTTGTGAGGTAGACTAAAATAATTTTATAAAAAATTTAAGAAACTACACTATTGCATGATTTGCTCTTGTATGACTTCAATTTGTGTTACAATTTGATGAAGAAGTCATTGGTTGAACGTGCAATGGCTTACAAAAAATTTGCCAGACTTACAAAAAATTTGTCAGACCGTTTCAGATATTGCAAAAAAATAACTCAAAAATTCAGATATTAAAACTTCTGAAATATCAAAAAATATTAAAGAATTAGATCATTGCTTAGAAATTATTGAAACAAAACAATATATATATATATATGACTAAACAATAGAGAAATAAAAGAGAAAGATGGGTTACATTCAAAAGAATAATTTCAATTATTGCAAACTTTTTTATCTTGTAAAAAATGGCTAAAGAGAGTTTGGTGGTTCATATACGAAAATTATTTTTTTTAAAAATACATGAAAAACCATAAAATAAATTTTTTTTTTTTTTTTTTTTTTTTAACAAAGTAGAGGAGAAGAAAATAACATAAGAAGAGTTCATACCTCTAATCAGCTTTAAAAAAAAATTGGAGTTTGTTTTGCTTTTATATTGTCCATGATTAACTTCGCAAATTTGGAGATAAATTATCAATGTTTGAGTTTGGGTTTAAGTTAGACTTGTTAGAGAGATAGAGTTTCACGCCTTGTTAAGTTTGGACAAAACAAAAATAATTTTTTTTTAAAAATGATAATGATGAGTTTGAGTTTTAGTTGGACTTGTTAGAGAGATAGAGTTTCACTCCTTATTAAGTTTGGACTATAAAAATAATTTTGTCCGTTATATATATATATATATATATATATATATATAGATAAACTTTTTTTTTTTAATTTTTTTTTTTTTTTTTTTTTTGGTTTTGTTAGGTATCATTAGTACTATAGTATTATTTAATTTTTCATCTTTTTTTCCAATGGAATTTTCTTTGAAGTTGATCATTCTTCGTGCCGCATTAATGGCTAGTGGGGTTTGTCATGGTCTTTTATTTTTTGAATAACAAAGTTCTATTCTAAATGCTAAATAGCACATAAACAATAGTACACGATGTGCTCGACAATCGGCACATAGACATCTTGTCATGGTCCAAATCCAATATCTCTTGAATTTGTTGAGCAACGACAGCTGTTAATTAAGCAAACTTTATTATAGACTAATAATGATAACGATGAGTTTGAATTTAAGTTGAACTTGTTAGAGAGATAGAGTTTCACTTTTTATTAAGTTTGGACTAAACAACAAAAATAATTTTGTTTAAAAAAAATAATAATGATGAGTTTGAGTTTAAGTTGGACTTGTTAGAGAGATAGAGTTTCACTCCTTGTTAAGTTTGGTCTAAACAAAAATAATTTTATTTAAATATTGTACTGACATAGAAAATTAATTGTGAGAGTTTTAGAGGTTTTGGTTTTATATATATATATATATATATGTGTGTGTGTGTGTATATGTGTGTGTATATAATAATAATAATAATAATAATAATTGGGAAAAAAATTATAAAAACATTCATGCAACGCAAGGGCTAAATTCTAGTAAAAAATGAATACATGAGAATCAATGCATTTGACTAATTAACACTTGGCAATTAATTAAGGACAAAATTTAGCTACAATATTGGTTGTAGCCATTAACTACAACCTTACTTAATGTCTTTTTATTTGAGGTAAATTTTGACAAATCTAACATTGGATTATATCTTCTTCTTATATCCTTCATGCTTGCAAAATTTCCAAAAAATTAAAAATCAATAATTATGTCATCAATAAATTTTTTTAAATTGCAAGTTTTTTTAGTTTAAAATTATGCATAAAATATAAGCTTATAGATCATATAGTAAATAATATTCAATTGACATGTATATTAAGAGCGTAAAAAACATGCAATTTAACGGTTAGATTTTCAAAATATGTATGTAGTAATGTTTATTTTATTGAGTAAGGTTGTACCCTCAGGCTACAATTAATTTTGTAGCTAAACTTTGTCCATTAATTAATACATGCAAACTTTTGATTTTTGTGAGGTGAAATGTTAAGTGAAGAGAATCTAGTTGCCTCTTAAAAAATATGTCACTTGAATCTTAAATTATAATCTATAGCTAAGGTTCATGCTAATATATAGGGTAAAACTTAAGACCAGTACCTTCAATGTACTAAACTCGTTGCGATGAAAACATGTGGTCAAAAATAGATATATGTCACCATCACAATGGGTCCAACTTTACTAATAAAATAATTGGACAAAAATCAAGTACATGTATACTGCAATTAGTGGAACACAAAATATGGAATCAAAGATTTTCATTCCCACATCACTAAGTACTGAATAATTTTCCCCAGAAAAAATGGTCATTTAATGGAGACAGAGTAGGAAATAGGAGTAACTTCCAAAACAAATATATAAATTCCGAATAAAGCTACGGCCACAATATTTTCATAACAATTTCACAACAAAGTCTAAGTGACAAACTTTTGAGAGTTACTGGTTATGCGGTTATGCCTGCCCCTAGGCTTGTGAAATTGTTTAATAAGAGAGACTACTCTTAAAACCTGCATAGATAGTTGCAGTTTCCATCTATGTATTCAATGCTCTTTACATAATACTGCATACAGAAACCCTCCCTTGTTTGTGTTCTCATTAAAATTAACGTCATGGCTTCCAACAAACAGCATATTATAACATTGCTTGTTTTGTTCTCGTTTTTTGTGGGTTTCTCTCAAATAAATTCCGACTTGTTTGGGCCGGCAGCTTCAGGGGGTGTTGAATCATTCCCATGCTTGAAGAACCTCGCTCCTTGTCAACCATACTTGAAGGGCTCCTATGTTGCACCGGCAATATGCTGTGAGCAATTGAAGGTGACAATCACCAATGATCTCAAGTGCCTCTGCGACATATTAGCCCATACCGACCTCTTGAAGACTTTCAACATTACCCCGGTGGAGCTCATGAAGCTTCCTAAGGAGTGCGGTATTGATATTAAGCAGTCAGCATGCAAAGGTTTTTCAGATCTTCTTCTCTCTTTTTTGTTTTTGTTTTTAGTTCTGCTTAATTAAAATTCAGTTTTATATGGTTATTTTTGGTGGTATTAGTCTTTATTTCCTGGGTTAGAGTGGCTTGCATTTGAATTATTGATGTGCTTTGTGGGTTTTTATTTTTATTTTTTATACATCAATAGTTGGTGTGAGAATTTTGAACCTTGAATATCTTTGATAGAAATATTAAAATGAGTCAATTGAATTATAAGACTTTTAGCTGTTTCGTGAGTTATGACATGTAAATTGATTTGTTTTTATTTGAATATATAGTTTTGATATAATTTAATTTTTTTGGTTGATTTTTTTAATAAGATGATTTTGCGTTTAATCATGTATATACACTGTGTCATCAAATGCTTGCCTGTTATTATTTGTCGTCATCATCACCATAATTTTCTAATATTTTAAAGTTTCTGATGTCACAAAATCCAAAAGATTTGTTCCAAATTTTTACTATTGAACATGAATTTGAAAAGTAATAGATGTAACTCATTAAACTATAGATCTGGACTGGTCAGTATCAACTTATGGGTATCAACTTACGGATCTGAATCTTTTGTTAGAAATTTTGAATTGGTTTCATAGAGATTCAATTTTTTATGGCCATAATTTGCCACAATGACAAATCTTTCATGTATCATGAATAGACAATTTTTTTTAAGATTTACTGTATCCCTAAACTTACTGTGTCATTAAATTTATTGTTTTTACAGTCTCTTATAAAGCCAATATGTTTTTCTTTTACTCTCTCTCTTTTAGCCTAAATTTAGGATGAAAGCTATCAAATTCTAGGCTTGATTGATTGATGTCATTCATAAAAGTTTTTAATGGAATTTTAATGTTTGATCTTCTCCCAGTTGAGATTTAGTTAATCAAGTATCGGATACCTATTTCACATATTTATTTTCTAAACTGCATGTGGAGTTCAAGACTAGATAGTCAAATATTGAAATTGGCACAAAAAGATTCTACTTAATTTTCTCTCATTTTGCATGATTTTTTAGGAGTAATTAGTCGCAAGCTCACTCGATGCATGAAAAATATAATTATTTTGTAATGTGGTATAATGTATAATTTATTTTCTAAAATTTATTGAAGATAATTTCTTCTTCTTAACAATTGAACTATTTTAAAAAGTTTTTCCATTTCTTTATCTCTACAAATAGATCATTCTATTATTTTGGAATTTTTTTTTTTTTTTAGAAAATTGGGTGTGTTTGATTGATTCTTTTTGGAAGTGATCTATATTCTTCAGACATTTGGTATAATGTGTTATGTTTTTTTTTTTTGTAAAACAAAACTTTTTAATGTTTCAAATTAATGATTTAGATTTCTCATTCTCTTACGTATAAAAAAAAAAACTTCTCATTCTCTTAAGGAGATTATCATAATAATCAAATCTCATCACATATTTAGAATTTATATTACTCAAATAACTGAAAGGAACATTCAAATACATAGATATCTAGATAGTATTTTAATATAAACTCAAATTCTTAGTTCCAAAATATCTAAAACTTAACTCAAAAATGTATAGATATAAACACCAAATAATCCAAGTGATGCTACATAATAAAATAGCATAGGAGAATGAGAAGAAAATAAAAAAAGATAACAAATTAAAACACAACCAAATCACATCATACCAAAGTAGATTTCAACACAAAAATTCATCAACCTAAAACAAAGATGCAATAAAGAATTAAAAATCTACCAAAAGCAGAGAGAGAGTGTTTACCTTTTTTTGTGGGCAAAATATGGATTTAATGGAAAAGAAAATAGCAATTTTTATAGTAAATAAAATGGTGAGAAGAATAGTCAAAATAAATGGAGGATGAAGGGATGAAGAAATTGTTATGTTACAATATAGAGTAATAGGGAAATAAAAAGATAAAAGTGATAGGGAAATGTTGGAGGAAGTATAATTGTAAGACGAAAGAACGTGTCGAAAATAAGTGATTGACGTGGCACAACAGAAACAAATTTATTTTATTTTTACTACGGTCTATTCTATAAAATATCGCGAATTTGAATTCACATGCCTTTTTTACCCTCGATCTTAGATCTCGGGTTACTGTTTTTCTTTTTTGATATATTCTACATTTCATTTGGGATTAAAATGCAAAGCTTTTTGTTAAAAACTTATTTGTGGAATGTTGTTTTAAGTATAGCTGTATATAGTTGGGAGAGGGCAGATTTCAACCCTGTAAATATAGAAAGTAGGACTTTAAAAACTTGTACATAACTAACAGCCTTGTAACTCAATTGGTTAGAACTTCCTGGTGACACATCCAAGGTCCAAACTTTCCATCCCCTTTGTAATTATTGAATTATTAAAAAAAATTGTAAATAACAAAAAATTAAAAGGTAAAAGAAAAAACTGTTACCAAATTATTTTTCTCTCAAAATCCTTGCTTTAAAATGGACCTCCATTTGATCTGGATCTTGTTGTCCATGTCCTTTAGCTGATCATCCTGTTTGGAAAACCATGATAGAATTTATAGGTTTCAGTGGGGTTTTCAATGATAGGCTTCTCCAAATGCTGTTTACGGTTATTTTGATAGTATTTTTGTAGGCATGTTGCCAACTTAGCCATCTTGGCTTTTAGTTTTTATATATATTTCCTTTTAACCAAAAAAAAAAAAAAAAAAATTTGATTACTGCTTTTTCATCAATTGGTGAGTGAACTGGTTAAAAAGGCTAATTCATAGATGAATAGTTTGGGCAATTGGGAAAGGTCCAAAAGGATTAACATGGGATCAATGTAATTAGACTATAATGTTGAAGATGACTTCATCGAAGGCCTAAATTGTAAATCAATTCTGTTTAGATTATCTGGTAAGTTTTTTTTTTGCTAATATTATAAGCATGTTATGATTGTTTCATCTGACACTTTTTTTTTTTTTTTTTTGTTCTTTCTCTTTTATTACAGTTGCACCCCCGCCTGGATCTTCCACCAATGGTAAGTAGGGCCGGCCCTAGGCCTAGGCCACTTAGGCCACCAATGGTAACACTCCCATCTTCCTTCACAATAGTTCTTCTAATATATTCACTAATGAGTTTCTATTTTCAGCTTCGGGATTATATTGTCTCTGTCGAGTTCTTCTTAAAAATGTTTCATCATTGCTTCCAGAATGCAATGATTGTGTTTCATGAATAGTGGTGTGCGACAATACGTTCCAAGAAATTGAGTCTCTTTCAATTGAAACTTCTCCTTGTAAAGCATCACCACAAGATAAGGGACTGAATACACCATCAGAAACATTTCTCTTTTTATTTAATAGCATTCTTCTAGTTACTGAAACATCTGAAAGACTTCCCTTTAATGAAGAATTTGTAAATTTGGTAGGTACATTTCTGTTTCTTTTCTGCGATAGAATCAGTTTTCTTCTCGCTCTTGAAAATAAAGTGGACTCCATATTTCGGAAATATAATAAAAAACATAGCATTTATAGAAGATCAAATCATAACTATTATTGTATAAATCAAAGATAGCAAATAAACTGGAGCTGCGTTTTCATAAAACGCAGCTCAAACACTACCCTGAAGCTGCGTTTTTTAAAAACGCAGCTCCAAAACGCAGCTCCAAAGCACTTTTTTTGTAGTGATTGTTAATTAGCATTTTCTGGAAATTTAAAAATATAGTTATGTGGAATTTAATTGCTTTCAGTAATAATTTTTTATGCTGTAAATTTTTGTTGAAGATGACATTAATAATTATTCTGAATATGTAGAAAAGAAATGCAACATAAACTTTTAAAAAAAAATTAGAGCAATTGTTAACAAACCTGGAGTTGACACGGTTAAGTATGCAGCTCTTTCCCTCAAAAAGTATGCAGCTCTTTATCCAAAAATGAGAGGACCTGCAAAATACACATGGATTTAAGAAATTTAATTAAAGATGAAGTGGCTAATTTAGCTTCAGAAAGTATGCAAATTGACTTAGGTTTATATAAGAATGAAAATCTTAAGATGTTATTTTTTTCAATTTCAAAGGGTAAAAAACTTAAGCTCTTTAGACATATTGCAAAGAAAAATTCAGAGATTGAATGAAATTTGGCAAAAAAGTACAAATGATCAGAAATGAAGTCAGCGCAAATTTGATCAGCAAATTTAGACTGCAAAATTGATAAATCTGTATAAGTGAAGAAATGCCTATTTGCAACCATCTAAAGGACTTCTACTTACAGACCATATAGCATGGTTTTGTGCACTATTATGGCATGTGTATGCAAGTGGACAAAAAGAGATTTCATATATCTTTCTTGTTAGGAACATAGTTTTGACTATAAGTCTCACTGAATGTCATTACAACATCTAGAATGAAAACAATTCTATCCTTTTGATGATTAAATTTTTGGTTAAATTGTCATTGAAACCCATTATATTTTAAACCAATAACTTGTCCATATTAACGACATTGTTCTTAGACCAAATCAAAAGCTTATCCAGGAACTTGTATAAGAAAGAATGCAATTCAAGGTATCATGGAGCACATCAAGTTTAGAAAATTAATCCAATTCCGAAAATGAAATCAAACATCAAATCTACTGATTAAGTACATTGGCAATCTATGCAAGATGCACAAAAAGTAGTCAATGACCAGTAGCAACTTAAACCAAGATGCACAAACTATAAAGTGGTTACAAACTAATGCAAGAGTAAGTAAGGCATTTTGTTAAACACATGGTGTGCACAAAATTTCAATGTCTTAGTTATTAACATTCGTTATTAAAAAATTTAAAAAAAATTAAAAAAATTAAAATTAAAATTAAAAACAGAAATACACAACCTATTGACAAATTGAACAGTTCCTGTAATGCAACAAATAACACAACAAACAGGTAGAACAAACAAATTGAAGAGTATTTAATATATGGAACTACATAACTAATTAAATTCTGCCATGAATAATTTAAAGCCAAAAACCCAACTCTTCCATGGCTTTTATATTTCTCATCAACATGTCTAACATTTGTTTTTATATCGCCAAAGCAAACATGGTGTAATTTGGAAAATTGACTAAAGTTGTATAAATCAAAACATACAATGGAAAAACAATATTTCTATCAAATTAGTGGAAGGTTACCGTAGTGATTTTGTTGGGTTACTCTGTTTTTTCTTCACAACCTTTGCTGTGTTTCTTCTCGCAGAGGGAAAAAAGAAAACAAAAAACAAAAAACAAAAAGTCAACAGTGTATATAAACAATAATAAGTACTTACCCACTGAAACGGTGTGGGTTTGAAAGAGTTAGACCAACTAATGCAAGAGTAAGCAAGACCAACTAACGTTTGTGAAGAAAAGAATTACCAATAGCAGTAGCGTCAAGGGCACTCTGTTTTTTGTCCACAACCTTCGCTGTAAGTAGTTACCCAATGAAACGGTGTGGGTTTGAAAGAGTTAGACCAAGTAATGCAAGAGTAAGCAAGACCAACTAATGTTTGTGAAGAAAAGAATTACCAATAGCAGTAGCGTCAAGGGCACTCTGTTTTTTATCCACAACCTTCGCTGGGTTTGTTCTAGCAGCGGGGAAAAAAAACAGAAGACAGAAAAACGGAAAGAAGAAAACAAAAGGTAAACAGCGTATATAAACAATAATAAGTAGTTACCCACTAAAACTAAATAAGCACCACCGAAAAGACACAATTGTTTTCGTAGCGGGGAAAAAAAACAGAAAACGGAAAAATGGAAAGAAGAAAACAAAAAGTAAACAGCGTATATAAACAATAATAAGTAGTTATCCACTGAAACTAAATAAGCAGACCACCAAAAAGATACATTGTTCTATGTTTTTAATGGTAAACGTGGCATTAATTTATGTAGCCACGTGGCGGAATGAGGAGCGGTCAACAAAAAGTCAAACGTTTCGACTATTAGTTATTATATAGATAAAAATATATTTCATTGTTTACTTATAAATATCTAAACTAAAGTTTTTTTTTTTTTCTAAAAAAAATATATTGACGAACACAAGGAAATCAGTAGGCTGAATGTTTCGGACGTCAATGATCTTAGGGTCACTTGAAAGTCCTGAAAGAATGAACACACAATCAGAGGCGACCGGGGAAGACCGGCCAAGAATCCTCCGATGGTAAAGTCAGTATCTCTCAATTTCTGGTATTCCAATTTCTTTGGAAGTGTCCGGATGACTTACCCACTTGTAGATGAGTGCTTATATAGCACACACTTGAGACAATTACTTGTCTAGTAACTTCTCCTATCATTGAGGAGCTCGGAAGACTCAGAGGTAACTTCCATAACTGCTATGGAAGTTACATTATTTGGCCTTGTTTTCCATAACCGTTATTGGAAACAGTTTGCAGTAATGAACCTCGATTCTTGTGCTTAGTAGGAATGTGGGGGTTGTCTAAAGCTTGCATTTAAGGAACACGCTCAGAATGTAAAGAGCTCGTCCAACCTTCTTTTTGGATGGACAAGCTTATCATGGACGAGCGTGCTCTGTACAGCCCATCTTTCCATTCTCCCCTTGGATGAGCCGTATGGACGATATTGGAGTTAGGCTCATTTTATAACACCATCATATATAAATTAAAATAGATGAATATTTAAAAGTAAAATTATATGAAAGTTAAAACTACTCAAGATGAATGTTTAACCACTGGTAGATATGTGTTTTTTGAAGACTAAAAGTATACTTGATTGCTTTAGCTGGAACTATATAACTATGCAAATATTGTTGCAAGTAGTTCCATCATTTGCAAATTATCAAGTTTGGTGGCCTTACAAAACAGATATTTCATTTTGCAAAAAACTTTATATGAACTCCTCTTTTGTGACAACTTTTTTTTCTTCTTTTTGCCGAAACAACTTAAGAATATTAAGACTTAAGTTAACACATATGGTAGTTGTAGAACACGTCAATGATATGAAAGATAGAAAGGTTTAAATATTTAAAAAGCATTTTTAGTAAATTGTAATATAAAAACATTTTTTTCTCAATATTTTATGTAACTTTTCCCTTAAGATCAATATTGTTGGCATCCTTTAAAGAAGATACATAATATTTTTGAGAAGAAGAAGAAGCAAAGATGATGCTTACACATACTATAAAATTATTAAGTTTGCGTGATTTAAATTTGTGGCAAAAAAAAATTAGTGTATCTATGATAAAAGTTTTTATCTAAATGATATATAGTAGTTCATATTTTTTTTAAACCCATTAGAAAAAAAAAAATGAACCTCTAGTTTATAAACTTAGTTCATAGATTTTATCTTATGAATCTAGTGAAATCCAAGAAATGCATAGTTTCATCTAATGATAGCAGAAATTATCTTTATAGAAAAAGTATCCAAAAATTGTTACTTTTGATGTTGAATTTACTATTCCCAGTAGAATTGAGGTGATGATGAAGGCAAATGCTAACAACGTTAATAAAGCACATTTTCCTAGAATCTTGCCCCGCTTTAAATTTTTTGGATCTAACAACTATTAAGTCTATTATCAAACCAAAGGTTGACGCAATGATTGCCAAGGACAATTTTTCCAACCTAATCACTCCATTATTTTTGGGATTTCTTGTACTCTATCCATCAAATGCAATGCCTTTCTTGTGCTCTATCCATCAAATGCAATGCCAGAATCACCTAAATTAAGAATAGGTTTGGTTCTTGAACCTAGATAGCACCTAAAAAATGCATATTCCCAACTCTAACCAATCAATATCCAAATTTAAAATGATATCATTATGCTAATGCAGTTTACCACATAATATAGAAATAAGAAACTTCCATGCATATAAAAAAAATTTAAAAGGATTTGTCACTTTAATATTCACAAAATTCAACACATACCAATGGTTTATTTTGATTGACACAAATCCTTATTTGAAAAACAAGTGCTTTTGGGTTGTAAAAATTGCACAAAATAGCACATGGAGTTGGAGGAAATTTTTGATGCGTAGAGAAGAGGCAAGAATCTTCATTAAATTTGAACTCTTGTTTGTTTTAGTGTTGATCTGATGTAGATTGTATTGGAGCTTATTATTTTCAGATAGTTGGTTTAGGTGATTTGTTGCACATGACTATTCAATTCTTTTGAAATTAATTGCTCATTCATCTAGAAAAAAGTACAGTACAATGAATGCTATCAAAAAGAGGAAAAAAAAAAAAATCAACCTAGTACACCTTAAAACCTCTCTCCCTCTTTCACATGTGCACACTTGCACGCATACACAATGATGATGCCAAAAAAACCACCAGTGAGCCACACGATCCTTGCACACTCGAAATAGTCACCTACACAACAAAAAGAGATAACCTCACAGAGAGCACCGGTGTGGTGCCGGCCAAATACCCTCCGAAGGTCAAATTAGAATTATTCTCACAACTCTAGAGTGCCAGAGTTGGGGTAAATTATGCGTACCTTTTTCTTGAGGATCTTTGGGTTTTTATAGTCACGTAGAGCTAAACTCCTTTGCTTGCGTAACAAGTCTTTTCCTTATGGAGAAGATCTTCATTAATGCGCATATTCTGGAATCCTCCTCATGTTAGAATTCTATGAACTATGGCTAATCGTGTGTCGCAAGTATTTTCCATTTAGGGTTTCTTGGAAACCACATAATGACAAGTTGGACGCCACGTGGGCGCTTGATCCGTCCATGTTGTGTCCGTCCATATGAGATCCGTCCACTACGAGCTTCCTCATCTAACACCGTCAGGTCCATCTAAATAAGTCTGTCATGTCTAGTTTTTTCCCTCTTCACAAAAAAAAAACACACACACATATATATATAAGCATATACTTATTGCATCATCTTAAAATCAATATATGATTTTCTTAGAAAAACTTACTACTTAATTTAACTCAGCAATTATTTTAAACTTGAGGGACCAATAGTGCATTTTGGTCTAATTTTTTAGTAATTTTGATTATGTGTTACATTTAGATCTTATGGTTTGCTTGCAATTAGGTTGTTGATTATGTGGGGTGACGGTTCAAGTTGGATCCTGAGAATCGCGCCTATCCTTGACAGGCTGACCTGACATCATTTATGACACAGGACACGTGTCGTTTTCTGAATGGCCATTCTCTTGGATCGAAGCATCGCTTTGTCTTCCGTGCTATCCCTCTATATATACCAAACTCTTCATCCTTTCATTTTTTCACTTTCTGCTGAAATTTACGAACAAAGCGCTTCCGTAATCCCTGCCAGACAAACAAAGCTATCCAGTCGTTGCACCCGTCGTTAACGCTCCCTCTCTGTTCATCTTCCAATTTTGGTGAGTATTCTCCTCCCTGCACTTTGAAAAAAAAATTTATTTTCTTGCACTTCATTATATCAAAGATTTTGTATTACCGTCGTCTACTATAAACCCGTCATAGTCTTAGGTTTTACCGTCACATGTAGGTCATGTCTAGTGCGTCAAGTAACCAGTCATTTGTCCGTGATGGGGTGGGCTACGAGAAAGTGTACCGTCAGGTCACAAAGACCATGATAGTCCTAGTGAAGAGAGGAGTCCGTCTACCTCTTCTCCGTCCTCAAGAAATGAGGATATGGAGATGGGTGGCCCAGAGGAAAGTTCTAGTGACGACGCTGAGCCTCCAATTCAGTCCGTCGTCGGTCCTGATGGACTAAGGGAGTTCATCATGCTACCCCAATGGACGGTGAACGTTTTTAACTCCACAATCAAGGATAATCATTTCAAAACACTTAGGGCCAAATACCAGATACCAGATAACATCTCCATCCGTCTACCATACAAGTGGAAGAAGAGTTATTACGAAGGAGTGGAGGGTGTCGGAGTATATGAGCAGATGTTAAAGGCTGGGCTCAGGTTTCCCCTGAGTTCCCTTCATCGTGAGCTACTCAAACACCTAGGCCTATCCGTCAACCAGGTATCCCCAAATGCCTGGAGGGTCTTCCTAGTAGTGGAGGTCCTGTACAGGGCTATGACTGACGGTGCAAGGAGGCTGACGGTGCAAGAGTTCCTCCATTGCTATCGTCCAGATGAAATAGACAAATCAAGGGGGATGTATAGTTTTGTACCTAGGAGCCCTTTGTTGAAGCTTGTATACGAGACCCCGGACTCCAATAGGAACTGGAAGAACTGATACTTCTTCCTAGAGGGGGATGAGTGGATGTGCCGTCCAAGGGACACAGAGCACATGCCCACTGACACAACCTGAGGCATATTGCCTCTGTCTGGTATGCACTTGTCCTAGTGCATAACTCTTTTTTTTTTTTTTTAACCGTCCTCTTTTTGCAGTTCGTGAGCGTCCAAAAGTTACACTTGAGGAGTGGAGCTTCCTGGAAAAAATCTTTGCCAAAACAAAATCAGAAGAGAGAACTTGGGCTAAATTGGTCAACCTTGATACCCTTTATTGGTATTGTGACGGACCGGAGCCTACCCTGAAGCCCGTCGTTACGACGCACAAGTGTGCCAACGTAAGTTCGTCACTGATACTTGTGAATTTTGTATTCTTCTATGTGGGAGCTAAGTTCACCCATCCACCTGAAGCCCGTCGTTACGACACACAAGTGCGCCAACATAAGTCCGTCACTCTTACTTGTGAATTTTGTATTCTTCTATGTGGGAGCTAAGTTCAGCCATCCACTTTTGCAGAAATGAAGGATGCCAAGAGGAGGGCCATGATCAAGGCTCAGGCAGCCAAGAAGAAAGAAGCGGGAGGTCAAATCCCTAAAGGGACGGATCCAACAGGCCCGTCCTCTAAAAGAAAAGTGCCTTCTAAGCAGGATAATGCACCAATAAGGCCCAAGGTCACATTGGAGCCCGTCGTGGGATTACAGGCGAAAGGTGCGAAGATGGTTACCCCGGCTAAGCATGGAGCAGGGAAAGGCTTCATGAAGGGTCTGTCATCCTCTCAGGAGAAGCCACCAGTCCTCCTCCGTGAGGACTCCAAATATGCCCTAGAAAGGCTTACGTCCATCATAACAACTGAGGATTATGAGGACTTAGGCAACCACTCAACGGAGGCGATGGGGGAGACGGGGCTCTTTAGCATCGCCCAGGTAATTTTGTCTGTTTACTTTCCATCCGTCTGTACCTTTTAGTTCAAAACTAATTCGTTTTCATTTTTCAGGCCATGGTCATGATGAAGGGGCTAATGGGACGGTGCCTGAACCAGGAGACGGCCCTGGAACGTGTGCGGGCAAAGGCTGACTTGGCGGAGGGTGAGCTGAATCAGCTTAAAGCCTAGAAGGTCAATATGGAAAAGAAATTTGACCACTCCGAGAAGGTCAGGAAGGAGCTTGAGTAGGGGGTGGAGAAAATAAAGAAGGTCCTAGAGGACAAGGATAAGGAGATACAGGACCTCAAGGACCAACTCCGTTGAGCTAAGGAAGAGGCGATCTGTGAATATCGCGACTCTGACACTTTGCTGTCTGAGCTAGGAGGCTCCTTTGTGGAGGGTTTCGACGATGCCCTCCGTTAAGTCCAAAAGGCCTATCCTGACCTGGACATGTCCAATATTAAAATTGACGACCAAGGCCAGACCTCTGTTATGCCTGTCGACTCCGAGAATACTGAGGACCTCTTTGCTGATAATGCAATTCTCGGCGATGGGGCGTTAGCCCCGGCCCATACTGTTCAAGGTCCCGTTGATGGTGATGCTCATGATGTTGCAGAGAATGTTGAAGATACCCCCTCTGTCAACAGTAGATTTTTATGTTTTTTTTTTAATGAAAAAATTGTAAAGTTTTTGGGAGAACTTAATTATTTTATCCGTCATATGTATGCATTTCCCTTTAAGGGTTTTATATTTTTATTCATCTATTATTTTGCTTAACTGCTTGTTCCATTGCTTTTATGAATGCAATGGGCCCGTCTTGTTTGACCCGTCTGGGTCATGTTTAAGCCTTAGTGATCCTTTTGTGGATGATGGCTCTTTTTTGATGGACCCATCCACCATATGATCCTGAGGCCGTTCATTCATGGACGTTGAGTGCGAAAATCCATCTATCTTAAATGTATCTGTCCACATTGTGGACTACTAATAACTTATTCGTCATGGATTATTAGTTAGATCCGTCCACTATTATTTTGCAAAAAATCATTTGTTAATGATAGATCCGTTCTAATGATGGGATGAACCGTCCTCCTTATGGACTTAAATTATGTTCGTCCACTTTTTGGACTTAACAAAATTTCATCCTCTTGTTCCACATGCCATCAATACTTAGTGTGTGAATAGTTTAGCCAACACAAACACAACCTTAGTCTTTAGATAAAATATGGCTTGAATTTCTATCCAGAGTTATGCTTCAACTCAAATCTCACAGTTATTAACACTCAACAAATAAAATCACTCTAAAAAAGGTGTAACACTCTCAAACATATGTGAGCAGAATAATGTAGAACAAAGACTAATATCTCACATATAAATAAGATAAATAACGGTGAAGCAAAATAAAAGACATTTATAGTCTCATGAAAGGATGCCAAACACTAAGAATATTACACCACACACATTGATTAGTCGTGTCAAGATCCAAACTATACCTTCCTTAAGATCAAATAGGACTTTCATTAGGATGTAATGTAGGGTAAAGAGGAGGAATTTTGAACAAAGGGTATAGGTAAAAATAAAGTGTTCCCAAGATTAATTAGAGAGATAACTTCTTTTGAGTATATGACAATTGATTTATCCTCTCAAGTTTCTTGAATATTGCACTTTCACTTTCTTTCTTTTTTTCTTCAAAATTTCTTCAACAAATTCATTCTCTATTTCTTCCTCTTTCACATTCCTTTTTTGGTTTTTCAACATTTTTCCTTTTCTGTTCATGACTCTTTTTTTTTTTTTTTTTTTTTTTTTTTGAGTGAGTCCTCCTTTTCTTCCAACTATTTCACCACAAATTTACCGCAACAAGACAATTTGATTGCATTCATTCTTGGAACACTTTAGGAAAGGGTTTGAGAAAGAATGGCTAAAATAATAGGCTCAAATGGGTGACTAGCGGTAATGTATCAAGAAAGAAAATAATAAAAGCTCAAAATTAACAAAGATGGCCTAAAATCATCTCTTAAGGATTGTGACAATTCTTCAAAATCCATGACTTTAACATATTCAAGTGTGGCATAAAATTATTGACTTCTTAGCATTCGACCAAATCAAAGAATAATGAGACTAAGCAACAACAAAGTTATGTGCTTCCAAATGAAAAATGAGATCAAAAGAAAATAACTCTCTAAAAAAAATGAATGGCTCAAGAACTCACTTGGGCTATAGTCTCTACATTTTATTTTCAATATTTTCAAAGTCATCTCTATCTTTCAACTAAGAAACATGTTCATGTGTCTAAAGTGCATGTGCATAATAGTTGAGCACGAAAAACAGTGGAATTCTTTAGATAGAAGTTTGACTTAAAACTCTTGCTTAAGCAATACTACTTTTTTTTTTTTTTTTTTTTTTTTTTTTTTTGAAAATTGGACTAAAAACAAAATTTAATATAAAATAAAACCAAATGCAAATCATCTCAAGTTCCTCCCCCTAACCTAAAATTTACATTGTCCTCAATGATAACAAGGAAAAACAATAAAGAGTAGAGACTATAGAGAGTACCTTGAAGAGATGAACATAAATGAACAAAAAAAACTTTTAACACCTGTAAAAGGGGTTAGAAAACAAAATAAAAATAATAATAAAAAGAAAAAAAAATCTACAATACAACACAAATACTAATGCAAATTGCTTGGCAAGTCTTGATAAATGGGATCCTCCAAATTAATGGATTCCTCCTCTTGTGAAAAATTCTCAAGAAATGGCTTAAGACATTGACCATTCACCTTAAATACCCATTCTTAGGATTTTCAATTTCTATGGCACTATGGGGGAAAACATTTTTAACAATGAAAGGTCCAGTCCATCTATATCTCAATTTTTCGGGGAACAAATGTAACCTAGAATTATACAAAAGAACTTTTTAAGATGGTTCAAAAGATTTCCTTAAAATTTGTTTGTCATGAAAAACCTTCATTCTTTCTTTAGAAATCCTAGAATTCTCATATGCATCATGCCAAATTTCTTCCAACTCATTCAATTGCAATTTTCTCAATGAACTAGCCTTGTCTAAGTTAAAGTTAAACATCTTTATTACCCAATATGATTTATGTTCCAATTCCACAGGCAAGTGACAAGCTTTACCATAAACAAGTCTATAGGGAAACATACCAAGAATATTTTTATAGGCAGTGCGATACACCCAAAGTGCATCATTCAACTTCAAAGACCAATCTTTACGATTTGGGTTAACTGTCTTTTCCAAAATTTGTTTAGTCTCCCTCGATGGTTTGTCATTGTCCTTTAAATAAATCTTATGAGTAAAAACCAATGGACTAAGTCCTTTTATGTTAGCCATGTTCCTTCCTATGACACCCTTATGTTTACTCAAAACATTTAATAATCCGCTTTTAGGCTTCACTTAATTGACGTTTTCGGCCCATTTAACTTCAGAATTCGAACTTTTGGTAAACTACAAAGTTTTAGCCCTTTAAGTTAACTTTTCAGCCCAACTTGAATCATCTAGAGTGGACATCGGAGCCGAAAGTTATGTTCCAAATACTAACTGGTGCGCCGGTTGGAATCCTAATCTGAATTGGACTTGGATTTGGTGCAAATTTCATTTTATTCATTTCTCCAATTGGACTCGAATTTAATTGGTTTGGCCTTCTTTGACTTCATCATGACCCTTGTAAAAGTAAAGTCCATTAGCTTTCTTCTTTGCACAAATCCACTTATTTAATTTCATTATCCTACAAAAGACAAATTCACGCATTAAAATTCAATTAAGCACAAAATTGATTATTCAGCATTATTCTAAAACCAACTATAAAATTCATGAATTGACTTAAAATAAGTATAATAATGCTTTCTAATAATTATATAAATATGCAAAATTAAGCTATTATCACCTCCAACAACAACACCAGCAATTATGCAGCTACTTAAGCCTCTAGCAGCAACACCAACATCAGTTATGCAGCTACTTAAGCCTCTAGCAGCAACACCAACAATGAGCATTGGTTTAGCCATCATAAATCCTGAAAATCAGTCTCATTCTGGTAAAAACCCGAACATAGAAAACCATTGCATCAAATCAAATCATTGCCAAACTCAAGGAGAATATTATGCAATAATAAATCATGACAGATCATATTTAACCCATGCATCAAAACTTTCCTTGTTACTTGTACAATCCTACTTGTACAACTATATGTAAATATCAATGATAGTCATTCCAATCTGGAGAATTATTTCCAAAAACCTTGTACTTTGATTTTTTATATTACATATAGTTGAGAAACATTTAAAAATCTAGAATTTTATCTTAGCTTATTTTCCTTCATTTTCTCAATTACTAAACAATAGGTTAAAAAAAAAAGGAGTAATGCATTATATTAAAATATAGTAAGCTATTTTATTACTTAACAATATAGAATATGTTAAGAGTCATCAAGCAACACCTGTGATGTTGCTGCTGAAGTTGACTTGTGCCATAGCTGTTATTGTTGATGTTGCCTAACATACAACCGTCCTAAGCCGCTGCATTAGAGTTAGGGAATTGTTAGTCATTTACCATAGAAGCTGTTAACTTTTGTTAGTTGTTGTCAGTTAGTTAGTTAGATAGGTTGTTAGAATGCAACATATATGGCTTTGCTTGGAATAGCTTTGAATACTCAAGAAAACTGGATATATTGGTTTGCTAGAGTGGTGATTGCAAGGACCATTGAATGAAATAAGCAACAGTTTCTCTCCTAATCTTCTCTATTCTCTATAAATCTTATTTATCATTCTTGGAGACCAATTGCCTCAAATTAGGTATTTCTCATAGAATCTACTCACTCTTGGGTAGATTTTTATCAAAATAGCTTATATTTTGGCCATGTTGTGTGTTTAAAGTTAATGGAATTCTTAAAATAATCATATATAAATTACATATTATGTTAAAGCTCTAAGCATAAAAGTTTGTGGAAAGTAAAAGAGACAATAATAATGAATTGTTATAAAGTTAGTCCAAATGGTTTGGCAATGTGTAGTAGCTAATATTTATTTGCACATAGGCTATTAGATTTTCTATCAGACATTTCAACAAACATTTGACATTCAAACATGCTTCAAAACACAGTTCTTATACATGGATAGGAGATGTTAGTTAAGAACTCAACCATGGATACCATTATTTTATTTTTTATGAACACGTGGAGGAAGAACAATTGAATATATGAGGAGAGGACACTATTTTCTGTGATACTGATTTACAATAATGCTTAATGCTCACTGTGAAGCAGGTTACTCAGTACATATCTGCGTCCACTTTATGGACTTAAATTATGTTCGTCCACTTTTTTGGACTTTAACAAAATTTCATCCTCTTAGGATGATCCGTCCACTTTATGGATTTTGTAAAATTTTCACCCTCCTAGGATGATACGTCCACTTTATGGACTTTATAAAATTTTTCATCCTCCTGGGATGATCCGTCCACTTTTTGAACTTATAAAATGATTCGTCCACTTTATGGACTCAATTGATATTCGTCCAATCTTTTGGACTTAACAAAATATTCACCCTCTTGGGATGAACCGTCCACTTTATGGATTTAGTAAGATTTCGTAGGAAAAACACATCAGTCATATCTGAATATTCCTCATATTATTAAACCAAAAGTAGCTCTTAAAAATAAAAAAAGCTTAAAAAGAATACGAAAATAAACCGTCTAGATGATAAACTAGAAAACCGGAAAATGTAGCAATAATTAACTAAAACTTAGTAAAAATTCACTAAAAATAAGCTGGGAATTTGTCGAATGTTACTTTCTACTGGTAGTACTTCCTCAGGTGCTCGGTGTTCCATGGGTGGTGTAGCTTTTGCCCATCAAGTGTCTCAAGGTGGTAGGTGCCTTTCCTTTGCCATGACATGATTCTGTAGAGTCCTTCCCAATTGGGGACGAGCTTTCCTTGAGTAGGATCTCTGGCGGCGCCCATTACCTTCCTCAAGACGAGATCTCCGACTTGGAAGTCCCTGTGCCTAACTCTGGAATTGTAGTGCTTGGCCATGAGGTCTTGATAACACGCCAATCTTTGTTCAGCTGTAGTCCTAACCTCGTCTAGTAAGTCCAGCTGGAGGCGCATAGTTTCGTCATTCCTCCGTTCGTCATGGCGGTCCACCCTGTGGCTTGTGAGTCCAACTTCGGCTGGGATGACTGCTTCACTCCTGTATGCTAGTCGAAACGGTGTCTCCCCGGTGGGTGTTCTTGCTGTTGTCCGGAATGCCCACAAAACGCTCAGAAGTTCCTCCGGCCAAATGCCCTTTGCCCCATCGAGCCGAGTCTTTGATGATCTTGAGCAAGGATCGGTTCATAACCTCAACCTGTCCATTGGCCTGTGGGTGGGCGGGTGATGAATAATGGTTCTTGATTCCTAGCTCTAAATAGAAATCCCTGAATGCACTATTGTCGAACTGCTTTCCGTTGTCAGGGACGAGCACTCTGGGTATCCCGTACCTGCAGATGATGTTCCTCCAAACAAAACTCCGAATGCTCTTCTCCGTGAGAGTGGCTAAGGCTTCTACTTCCACCCACTTAGTGAAGTAGTCGATGCCAACTACCAGAAACTTCAGCTGCCTGACTACTGTTGAGAAGGGGGCCATGATATCTAATCCCCATTGAGCGAAAGGCCATGGGGCTGTCATAGGGGTGAGTTCCTCGGATGGTTGTCTGATGGTGTTGCTGAACCTTTAACATTTGTCGTAGGTTTTAACATAAGCTTGCGCGTCCTTCTACATGGTGGGCCAGTAGCATCCCACTCTGATCAGCTTGTGTACTAGGGATCTTGCCCCTGAGTGGTTTCCGCAAATCCCCTCGTGAACTTCTCTCATGACGTACTCCGCTTCTTCAGGGACTAAGCATCTCAGATAAGGGCGGGAAAAACCTCTCTTGTACAAAACTTCCTTCATAAGAACAAATCGTGAGGCTTGGACCTTCAGCTTCCTTGCAGCATCCTTCCCGTCCGGTAGCATTCCATTCTTTAGGTAGGAGATTAGTGGCGTGGTCCAGTTGCTTTCAGATTCTACCTCCTACACATTCGTTCTGTTATCTATGAGCGACGAAGTTTAGACGAAGGATAATACCTGATTGGGGACAAGCATGCGTTCTGTTGAGGCAACCTTAGCAAGTCAATCGACGCATTCATTCTCCTCCCTTGGGATTTGGACGAACTTGATTTGGAGACTGCCAATTCGACCCTTCACCTCATCGAGGTATTTCTTCATTCTTTCACTCCTACATTTGCAGCTACCATTGACCTGACTAGTTACGACTTGAGAGTCGAAGTGTATGATCATATTTTCAGCCCCTGTAGCTCTTGCGAGGTCTAATCCTGCGATCAAGGCTTCGTACTCTGCCTCATTGTTGGTCATATGAAATTCGAGTCGAATCATGCACTCGATCCTATCTTCTTTTGGGGAGATGAGTACTATGCCGGCCCCTCCTGGTTGCCACAACTTGCCCTTTTAAAGCTGTTCACGGACGGTACTGGATATCGAATTCACTCAGCTCCACTACCCATAAAGCCATCCGTCCTGCAGCCTTGGGGCTACTTATGGCTCTTCTCAGGGGCTTATCCGTCAAGACAATGATGGTATGTGCTTGGAAGTACGGCTTGAGTTTTCGTGCCACGGTTACCAATGCGAAGGCCAACTTCTCCATCTGGGGGTACCTCTCTTCTGCTGCTCAAAACGCTTGGCTTGTAAAGTAGACTTGTCTCTAAGATCCATCTTCCTCTCTTACCAAAGCTGCGCTAACAGCGGCTTGCGAAACAACTAAGTATAGGTAGAGCTCTTCTTCTGGCCTAAATGGGCTGAGCAATGGGGGAGATGAAAGATATACTTTTAAGTTTTCAAATGCCTGCTGGCATTCGTCCGTCCACTCAAACGACCTCTTCAATGTACGAAAAAAGGAAGGCATTTATCCGTTGCCCTTGAGACGAACCTGTTTAGTGCTGCTATTTTGCCATTCAAGCTTTGCACCTTCTTAACCGTCTTTGGTGGGACTAGCTCCATTATAGCCCGTACTTTCTCTGGGTTAACCTCTATACCTCTTTGGGACACTATGAATCCCAGGAACTTCCCTACAGTAACCCCAAACGCACACTTACTCGGATTTAACTTCATGTTGTACGTTCGGAGTGTGTCAAAAGTCTCTTGGAGGTCGCTCAAGTGATCGTCTTCTCGTACGTTTTTCACCAGCATGTCGTCTATATAAACTTGCACATTCCTCCCGATCTGGTGCGCAAACATCTTGTTCATTAATCTCTGGTACGTCGCCCCTGCGTTTTTAAGTCCGAATGGCATTACCTTGTAGCAGAAGAGTCCCCGGCTTGTAACAAAGGAAGTTTTTTCTTGGTCAGCTTCCTCCATTTTGATCTGGTTGTAGCCCGAAAAAGCATCCATGAAGTTGAGAAGTTGGTGTCTCGCGGTCGAATCTACCAAGGTTTCAATCTGTGGGAGTGGGTAACTGTCCTTGGGGCTAGCTCTGTTAAGATCCATGAAATCAACACACATCCTCCATTTTCTATTGGTCTTCTTGACCATAACCACATTTGCCAACCAGTCAGGGTAGTATACTTCCCGAATGAAATCCGCATCTAGCAACTTTTGAACTTCCTCAGCTATAACTCTGTCTCTTTCCTGAGCGAACACTCGCTTTTTCTGTCAGATGGAAGGTGATGAGGGCGATACATTCAACCTGTGAACTATGATCGTAGGGTCAATCCCTGGCATGTCCTCGTGACTCCAGGCAAACACATCTTGGTTTCCTAGTAGGAACGTTGTGAGTGTCTGTCGTACCGTCTGGCTAGACAGCGTGCCCATTCTAGTCGTCCGTTCAGGCCTTGACTCATCAAGGGTTACTTCTTCTAGTTCTTCAACCGGCTCTGCTATTACCCTTTGTTCTTCCACGCACATGGTCTGCTGGTGATTATAAATCTCGAGCATGGCAATGTAGCACTCGCGCGCTGCCTCCTGATTGCCCCACAACTCTCCTACTCCATAATTTGTAGGGAATTTGATCATTAAATGATAGGTTAAAATTACAGCCTTTCATGAGTTGAGAATGGGCCGTCCGAGAATGGCATTGTAAGCCGACAAGCAGTCGACCACGAGGAATGTTAAGTCCTTAGTGATCTGCTGGGGGTAGTCACCTACCGTTACTGACAGTGTGATGGTGCCAAGGGGGAACACCCTTGTTCCTCCGAAACCAACGAGAGGAGCATTTACCAGGGTTTAGTTATTCTCTGTCAATCCTTATCTGCTGGAATGCCGAGTAATACAAGATGTCTGCCGAGCTGCCATTGTCGACCAGAACCTGATGCATGTTGTAATCCCCTACTTGTAGGCTAACTACAAATGCGTCGTCATACGGGTGGTGAAGTCTCCGAGCATCTTCTTCTGAGAATCTAATGACGGGGTTATCACTATCTAAGGTACGGAGCCTGTAAGTTGGGCGTTCTGGACCATTCTAAGGTAGGTCTTACGGGCTTTTTTGGAAGACCCGGTAGTGGTTGTGCCCCCTATAATCATTCTTATATCTCTTATGGGCAGTCTAGGGCGCTCGTTCTCCCGTCGTGGGGCCTGCTCCTAGGGTGGATCAACTTTTTCCTTGCTAACGAACCTCTATAGCTTCCCCTATCTTATAAGAGCCTCTATCTGCTGTTTCAGATCGTAGCAGTCGGCTATGTCGTGTCCATGGTCACGGTGGAAGCGACAGTACTTATCCCTTGACCTCTTACTAGGATCTCCCTTCAGCTTACCAAGAAACGTCAGAGCTCCTTCGTCTTTGATCTTGATAGGCCACAAATGAATGTATTGACCCCTTGTGATTAAATTAATTGATTAATTAGCCAAGTTATTAATTAATCAAATTAACATGCAAAGCACGTGGTAGCACAAATAAATCACCAATTAAACTAAGTGCAGCGGGAAATAAATTAACACGGTGATTTGTTTACGAATGGGGAAAACCAACACGGCGAAAACCCCACCGGGTGATTTTAAGGTCACCACTCCTGAAATTCCACTATTATCACAACAAGTGGTTACAAGTAAAGAAATCACAAGTACCTTACCAATTTATAGTTGAACTCTTACCCCAATACCCGATTGGACTTGTTTTGTAGTGACAATTTGTCCTTTTGATGCACGGCTCCCAAGTACGTGACTAACCAATTTGCATAGATCCCAGTACGCGACTTCAATCACCAACTAGAAAGGATGTTAGCTACAAAGTTCTTCAATTCATCCACACGATGAAGATCAAGAAGATGCTTGGTCACAAAACCCTACGGTGCACATACACAGCAATCTTCTTCAAGAGAAAGAGATGAACTAGGGCAAGAACTTCGTCTCCGGTCACAATTTGCTTGAACAAAGTTTGCTCAATGCTTGTGCAACTTGTGAACACTTTGACGGTCCTTAAAATAATCCTTTTATATGTCTAGGGTTAGGAGAAAAGAAGGCCCAAAGACATATTCACGGATCCCAAGAAAAACAGGTTAGAATGCTATTTTCGTAAACGTCGACAGATAGGAGGTGTCGAGAATCTGTTGAGCTAGCTGTCGAGCACACAGGCAGAAACAACTTCTTAAACCTCGACACATGCTAGCTGTCGAGCTAGTTGTCGAGCTAGCTGTCTAGCTAGCTGTCAAGCTTTAATGATTTTGCACTTTCAGCTTGTTTTCTTGGACAGACTTGATGGCTTCAACATTTGATCTTGAAACACAGTTTCTTGAAGTATTTAAACACATCCTAGATCTACCCAAATACAAGTAAAGTGCATTTTGTCAAAGTATTAGCCAATTACATAAAATCATGACATATGTTCTTAACATGTGAAACACATATGTCCTAACAATCTCCCCCCTTTGGCAATCCATGACAAAACCACAACAAACAAATGAATATATGAGAGAAGTCATAAATCACTTAACTCATATTCACTTGTTGAATACAATAAAATCTATCCTAACACAAACTCTTGAAAAACTTTGCAAGAAGAGAGTTTATGGCAAGTAGACTTTGACAACCTGTATTTCTGAAACACTTTAAATAAAACTCATCAATGCAACATTGTGTGAAACAGAAATAATAGATTGCATACAAGTTATAAGAAGCATGTGTATAAAGAGAGAAAAGAAACAACACATGTAGAGGTAGGTGAAAGAAAAACATACATCCACATATAAAGAAGAATAAGTACAATGTATGTCATAAATGGTCACAAGACCCAATGTACAAGAATAATGTATCTATAAAAGAAAGAAAAGAAAAGATACATAATATCCTCATTACATCCCTCAACACTCAACACTCCCCCTAATAAAAATTTCCTATACTAACTCTCCCCCTAAGTATGACTACTCTCATATACCCAAAACTACTCCCCCTTTTTGTCACGAGTGACAAAGGGTAGAGTGTCAAGTAGACATCTCATCGATAGAGCTAGCATCTCCATCATCATCATCCGAAGCATCATCGTCATCACCATCATCATCATCATCATCCTCATCAGACTCTGACTCAGAAGCCACAGGAGGTGGTAGAGGAGAAGCCTTAGGAGCAAAGCCGTCTATGACCGCCTGCCGTCAAGCAATACGGCCAACATGAACGTTCACCTGATACAACTCAGTATAGAGTGTATCAAGGCGAGCATCCATACGCTGCAGCTACGCCATGATGTCTCCAAGTGACACATCGCCCATAGAAGAGGAGGGAGCAGATGTGGATGGAGCCGATCGTGATGGAGTCGAACGGGAGGGAGGATCTGTTGAATCCTGTTGCGACCTAAACTGCGCCTCACTACGTTTTACAGTAGCAAAGTCTATGGCACACATGTATGTGAAAGGGTCGGACGAAGGAAAGGGGACGGAGGAATGGCATAGAATCCTCGTGATAGCAGAAGGAAAGATAAGCTTATCATAGGACGCCGAGTCCTGATGAACATCTATGATAGACAGAATGAAATGAGAATGAAAGTCTATAGTAAGATGCTCTAGGAGGGATAACAAAAATCGAGCACGAGGCTTTGTAATAGAGTTATAGTGAGAAAGAGGATAGAGTACAAAGGTCATAACCATGTTCAAAAACCATGGGCCTTTTGCAAAGCCCAAACAGTAAGTGAACTGGCGCTCACCCCACTCAGAAAGCCGCTCATAAAAAGCTGACTTGAGCTCGTCTTTAGACACAGTCTTAAGACGCTCACAAGTAGGATAGTCTGGAAAGTCTACCCTAGGAACCCAAAGCACATCCGTAACAAGCTGCGGTGTGACAGGAATACTCCGACCTCGAACACGAGTGAAAAACTAAGGTACAGAGCGATCAATACCATGCATGTTGGAGTAGAACTCCTGAATGAGCACGGACAAACAGGTGACCGGGATGTCACACAGTGACTCCCATCCCCGAGTGTGAATAACATCGGGAAGGTCGGTGTCGGCGAAGTTCGCCAGAATGACTTGGCATTCAGAATGACTTGGCATTCAGAATGAATGCCTCGTCGGGAAAAGTTCTCCTAGAAAGCCTTGTGGGCATCCTCATCACGGAACCGAACAGAAAGAGGAGTAGGATCAGAAGAAGTAGATGCCCCAGAACGAAGAGGGTTCCGGGACGGAGTAAACTTACGTTTCAGTGCCATAAACACTGCTAATGTAAACAGAAGAGAGAGAGGGAGAGAGAGAGACAATCAGAAAAGCTCTAAACAGTTCACATATATCAAATATATTGAAATGGAGTACGTATGCATGGGAAATGTATGAACATGTGACATGCAAAAGAAATTTCATCATGGGCTCAGTCCAATCTAATCCTACCAGCACACAACAGATTAACATGTATAACACAACTAAATGCATGAAAATATAGTTATAATGCACATGAAATGCAATGCATGAAATTTTTAGGATAAAATCTTTAAAACCCATCCCAAAATTTCAACAAAAACTCATCAATTTTGAAAAATCCCAAAAATTTTCAAAAACCCCAAAACCTAGTTTTCAAAACATGAAATGGAAGAGATTAAAAGCTTACCAAGTGAAGAAATTCTTGAAAAATATTGAAGAAACCTTGAAGAAAAGATTTGGAGTGAGATGAGAGTGTTTGGGAGATGAGAAGTCAGAGGTATCGAGAGAGAGATCGAGAGAAATGAGTTGCGGATCGCACGAGGTACAATATATAGACCTCCAGTAAATCTCGACAGATGCAGGTGTCGAGAGGTGTCGAGCCATCTGTCGAGGGAGGTGTCAAGAAAATGGCTGTCGACAAATGCAGGTGTCAAGGAAGAAACCACCAGAATCAAGAACAAAAGCTCGATCGATCGACCTAGCTGTCGAGGAGCTATCGAGAGGTCAAAAACTTTGTCGATCAATCCACCAGGTGTCGAGGAGCTGTCGAGATTGCGATAAGAAAAAAACTTAGGAAGCTCGACAGACAGCCAGGTGTCGAGGAGGTGTCGATCAAGCTTTTAAAAATAGTTTTTCGAGAAGAGAAAAACATAGACATGAATGCAATCAAGCATGCAACTCAACCAATGATCCAATCAACACATTAAGCTCTCAAAAACATCTCTCAGCAATAATTTTAAGCACATGGATCCCAAAAACACATACACACACACTAAACAAGTCTAACCGATTTTATATTTCAAAAACAAGTCAAGACAGTTTAGTGAGCATACATTAACACATGTAACACCTTGTGATAGCCAAATCACATTGTACCTGCACATGTAACAAGAGTAGCAAAGAATATTGAGTGTTGTGTGTGAAAAATATCGCAAGATCGCAAATGTATCAACATGTTATGACGATTTGAGATATGAGAAAATCACTTTAACTCACATACAATCATAAGTTCATAACTGTTTGATGGGGACTATCACCTTCGAGGTACATCCTATAACTCCCACATCTCTTAGAATACACGCTTACAATCATATTTCAAAGCGTTTTGATCTTTTTGCTTTTGAATTTTCTTTGCATATTTTTTCTTTTAAGCAAATCATGCATGGGCATATAAGAGATAGAAAAGAAATTCCCAATTATGTTAAGCTATTGACATTCCAATTTTGCTATGCCGAAGCACACAAATGTCATTCATGATTGGCGGGCAACAGTGGTGAGATGGTTATTTATGCATTTCTCTTAGGATTTTTTAGTCCTTCCCGTCAAAAAAAGTGATACGAGTGTTAAGTACAAGAGATAACTTAATCTTACTCATCACAAACAAAGAGCCACAAAGCTCACTTGATTAGTTGTGCATAGAGATGCTCATCTAAGTTACAAAAGATACAAAGTTTAGAAAACTTTGTTTCAATGGCCATCCAAGGTACACAAGAACCAATGTACACATAACACACACTGTTTTTGTATTTTTCTGATTTTTCAATTTTTTTCCTTTTTTTTATAAAAGAAAAAATAAACAAAACTGAAAAACAAATAATCAAAAACATGTTAAACAAAGCAAAGCATAAAACTAGATGCAGATGCATGAGAAGGAGGGAGGAGAAGAAGAGATCAACCCATGGAGATAACACCAACGTTTTGACGAAGGAATTCGAAGCATTTACTATCAAGAGGTTTGGTAAACAGGTCAGCCTTCTGATCATTAGTGTGAATAAACTCAAGAGTGAGAGTACCATCTTCGACAAACTCCCTAATGAAGTGATGTCAGATCTCTATGTGTTTGGTTCTAGAATGTTGAATCGGATTCTTAAAGATATTAATGGCACTGGTATTGTCACAATAGATGGTGAGATGTTCTTGACAAATACCATAATCATGGACGAGCTTTTGCATCCATAAGAGTTGGGTGCAACAGCTACCGGCAGCAATGTACTCAGCTTCTACAGTGGATAATGAGATGGAGTTCTGCTTTTTGCTCATCCAAGAAACCAAATTATTACCCACATAGAAACAACCCCCCGATGTACTCTTTCTATCATCAGCATTCCCAGCCCAATCAGCATCAAAATACCCAGCTAAGACATCACATGTGTCCTTGCTGTTCCACACACCAAAATCAGCAGTGGTTTTGACATACTTTATGATCCTTTTTAAAGCAGTCATGTGGGACTCTTTGGGATTAGCCTGATATCTAGCACACACTCCAACACTGTAACTAATGTCAGGTCTACTAGCAGTAAGGTAAAGAAGACTACCTATCATGCTTCTATATAGAGATGAGTTTACACTTTTGCCTAACAAGTCAATAGTGAGTTTAACATTTGGGCTCATAGGGGTTCTAACAAAACTAGCAGATTCTAATCCAAACTTTTTCACAAGATTCTTAGCATATTTAGATTGAGATAGGAATATACTTGAATCTTTTTGACGAATCTGCAATCCAAGGAAGTGAGTCAGCTCTCCAATCATGCTCATCTCGAACTCGGCCTGCATGAGTTTTGAGAATCCATGAGCAAGTTCATCCTTAGTCGATCCAAAGATCATGTCATCAACATAGACTTGAGCGACTATCAACTCGCCATCTTCCTTCTTGATGAAGAGAGTTTGATCAACCTTTCCTCTTATGAACCCATGTGATACCAAGTATTGAGTGAGTCGATCATACCAGGCTCTAAGGGCTTGCTTTAATCCATAAAGTGCCTTCTTGAGGTACAATACATGATCCGGAGAGTGTGGATCAATGAACCCTTTTGGTTGAGCCACATAGACATCTTCTTTAAGCAGCCCATTCAAGAAAGCAGTCTTTACATCCATCTGGTAAAGTTTGAACTTTAAGTGGCAAGCTAAAGCAAGGAGAATTCTAATGGACTCCATACGGGCAACTGGGGCAAATGTTTCATCATAGTCTACTCCTTCCATCTGTGAGTATCCTTGAGCTACAAGCCGAGCCTTATTGCGAATCACATTGCCCTCCTCATCAGTCTTATTGCGAAATATCCACTTTGTACCAGTGATGTGCTCACCCTCCGGTCTTGGTACAAGAGTCCAAACATCATTCCTCTAAAATTGAAGCAGTTCATCATGCATTGCTTCAACCCAACTTTCATCCTGAAGAGCTTCCTCGACTTTAGTGGGTTCAACCTATGACAAATAACAAAAATAAGACACAAAGTTAGCAACACATTTATCAACTGTACGTTTCCTTAATGTGAGTTCATTCATATTTCCCACAATAACTTCTAGAGGATGATTTAATTTAATCCTGGAAGAAGGTCCTTTCTCTTTATGGGATTCAAAATCTGGTGAAGTGGGTATATCTGCAGAATCTTCTACAACACTGGGAGTACTAGGAGTACTTGGAGATGCAGGTTCCTGTTCAACTATTTCTTGAACTTTCTTAGGCTCAGGAGGGAGAATTTCTTTGGGGAATTCCTCAATATTTTTCTCAAATCTGGAATTTGAAGACTCATCAATAACAACATTTACGGTCTCCATTACCTTCATGGTTCTCTTATTGTATACTCGATAAGCCTTGCTTGTAAAGGAGTATCCCAGATATATACCTTCATCGCTCCGGGAGTCAAACTTTTCCACATCCTCTCTATCCTTAAGAATGAAATAGGTACTATCAAAGATTCTGAAATACTTCACATTCGGTTTCCTTCCTTTCCATAACTCATATGGAGTCTTCTTGGTACCGGGTCTAAAGTACACTCTATTAACCGTATGACACGCAGTGTTAACGACTTCTCCCCACAAGTTTCTAGCCATATTCTTACTGTGCAACATGGCTCTGGCCATCTCCTGAATAACCTTGTTCTTTCTTTCTACTACACCATTCTGCTGAGGAGTAATAGGAGCAGAGAATTCTTGAGATATACCTGATCTTGTGCAAAATGACTCCATATATGAGTTCTCGAATTCTTTACCATGGTCACTTCGAATTCGATAAATTTTCAGGCTCCTTTCATTTTGTAGTCTTGTGCACAAAGTTTCAATATGCTCAGGAGCATCAGACTTGGATCGTAGGAGAATGACCCAAATGTACCTAGTGAAGTCATCTACCACAACCATGATGTATCTCTTACCACCAAGAGACTCGATTCTAGTTGGACCCATAAGATCCAGATGTAGAAACTCCAATGGTCTAGACGTAGCTGATGTCAGAGTGCCCGGATGCTTAGCTTTTGTCTATTTCCCAAGCTGACATGGTCCACACACTACATTGCTCATTCTACTAAGCTTCGGTATCCCTAGAACTGATTCATGCTTAGATACAATAGAAAGATGTTTGTAACTAGCATGTCCCATCCTTTTTAGACTCGAAAACCTTGAAAAGAGATCGGTCTCCAGTCATGTGTCTTGAGCACCCGCTGTCAAGGTACCACAAATATGTGTCCATAACTTTAAATGCAAACTTCATCATAAAACACACTTCGTGCTTAGATGACAGATCAGTGGGAATGGTGCTTTCTCTCATCTGCCTTTTTCGTGCTAAGCCTTTAACATTCACTCTTCTCAGACGAACTCCTTTGCACAATTTCATTCTGAGACAGTCTAGTTTCTTCTTAGCCAAACTGGGATCCTTTCCAATAGTCATCACAAGTGAATTCAAATAACTTTTAGACTTGTATTTTCTGAGACACTCAAGTAAATAGAGATTAGAAAAACAAGATGTATTTGAAAACAAAGATCTCTTCAAGCCGGTTACAGCCATGACAACAAGGGTCATTGGATCAAACACAGGAAAGATTAAAATCTAATCAGAGTGTGCCTGCTCTGATACCACTTGATAGGCTATAAATGAATGTATTGACCCCTTGTGATTAAATTAATTGATTAATTAGCCAAGTTATTAATTAATCAAATTAACATGCAAAACGTGTGGTAGCACAAACAAATCACCAATTAAACTAAATGCAGCGAAAAATAAATTAACACGGTGATTTATTTACGAATAGGCAAAACCAACACGGCGAAAACCCCATTGGGTGATTTTAAGGTCACCACTCCCGAAATTCCACTATTATCACAACAAACGGTTACAAGTAAAGGAATCCCAAGTACCTTACCAACCTACAGTTGAACCCTTACCCCAATACCCGAACTTGTTCTGTAGTGACAATGTCTCCTTTTGATGCACGGCTCCCAAGTACGTGACTAACCAATTTGCGCGGATCCCAGTACGCGACTTCAATCACCAACTAGAAAGGATGTTGGCTGCAAAGTTCTTCAGTTCATCCACACGATGAAGATCAAGAAGATGCTTGGTCACAAAACCCTACGGTGCACATACACAGCAATCTTCTTCAAGAGAAAGAGATGAACTAGGGCAAGAACTTCATCTCCGGTCACAATTTGCTTGAATAAAGTTTGCTCAATGCTTGTGCAACTTGTGAACACTTTGACGGCCCTTAAAATAATCCTTTTATATGTCTAGGGTTAAGAGAAAAGAAGACCCAAAGACATATTCACAGGTCCCAAGAAAAACAGGTCAGAATGTTGTTTTCGTAAACCTCGACAAATAGGAGGTGTCGAGAATATGTCGAGCTAGCTATCGAGCACATGGGCAGAAACAGCTTCTTAAACCTCGACACATGCTAGCTGTCGAGCTTTAATGATTTTGCACTTTTAGCTTGTTTTCTTGGACAGACTTGATGGCTTCAACACTTGATCTTGAAACACAGTTTCTTGAAGTATTTAAACACATCCTAGATCTACCCAAATACAAGTAAAGTGCGTTTTGTCAAAGGATTAGCCAATTACATAAAATCATGACATATATTCTTAACATGTAAAACACATATGTCCTAACAGATCTGCATCAAGACTTGATCGATCAGGGTAGTCAGTGGGGTGAAACTTGTGAACTTCCCAGTGGAGGGCTTGGAGCGTCTATCTTCTCGTCGTTCTCTGGTTATAGCCATCTTTCGCCCCCTATCCTACCGAGTGTCCTCCTGTCTTTCCCTCTTTCTAGGCTTCTCCTCGCGGGCTAGTAACGCATCCTCCGCGTTCATGTATTTGGTGGCCCTGTAAAGCACATCTAACATAGTCTTGGGGTCGTTCTTATATAGAGAAAATAGGAACTTACCTTTCCGCAGCCCATTGGTGAATGCTGCTATGAGTATCTTGTCATCCGCTTCATCGATCAAGAAGACCTCCTTGTTGAAATGGGTTATGTAAGACCTCAGCGTCTCGTCCTCCCGCTACTTCATGTTCATCAGGCATGTAGTAGACTTCTTATACCTGTGTCCTCCGATGAAGTGCGAGGCAAATTAGACATTTAACTCCTTGAAGGAACTAATGGAGTTGAGCGTCAGCCTACTGAACCAGATCCTTGCAGGGCCCTTTAGCGTTGTAGGGAAAGCTCTGCACATGATCTCATCCGGTACCCCCTGAAGGTGCATCAGGTTCTTGAAAGACTCCAAGTGATCCAAAGGGTCCTTGTTTCCGTCGTAGTTTTCCACTTGCGGCATACGAAACTTTGGTGGAAGAGGGAAAGAAGTGACAGACGCTGTGAATGGTGAATTCGTTCGGTGGACCAAGTCATCAAGGTCACTAGATACTCGCCCCTTGAGGGCGTTCATCATGAAATCCATCCGTTCTCTCATCATCTGCATCTCCGCAACAATGTGGGGTGGAGCTGTATCAGTGATGGATGGATGACTCATGTCTTGTCGTTCTAGTCTGCTTGGGGCGTTACTCCCTTCCAGCCCCTCTTGGTTTCTATGTTCAACACTGGTACCTTCTTGGTCCTCCTCCTAGGTGTCGTGCCTCGCGTTCTGCTGACGCAGCTGCTCTTCCAAATCA
The DNA here is from genome assembly GCA_030021035.2 of Notholithocarpus densiflorus. NCBI lineage: Eukaryota > Viridiplantae > Streptophyta > Magnoliopsida > Fagales > Fagaceae > Notholithocarpus > Notholithocarpus densiflorus. Next base: position 1,093,751 of record JARYZH020000040.1, read on the forward strand.
TGGTTTTACTTAGTGAGGTGCTCTACGGCCGCGGTGAGAGTCTGAACTTGTCTCTCGAGGGCAGTCGGGCGTGGTTCGTCTCCCTGAACGTTATTGGTGGTGGTCGCCATCAAGCGAGTAAGAACCATGCAACTCTTAGTTCGGGAAGCGTTTGTTATGGCTTATAAGTCATTTCCCACAGACAGTGCCAACTGATGATGCCGAAAAAACCACCAGTGAGCCACACGATCCTCGCACACTCGAAACAGTCACCTGCACAACAAAAAAAGATAACCTCACAAAGAGCACCGATGTGGTGCCGGCCAAATACCCTCCAAAGGTCAAGTTAGAATTATTCTCACAACTTTAGAATGCCAGAGTTGGGGTAAATTATGCGTACCTTTTTCTTGAGGATCTTTGGGTTTTTATAGTCGCGTAGAGCCAGACTCCTTTGCTTGCGTAACAAGTCTTTTCCTTATGGAGAAGATCTTCATTAATGCACGCATATTCCGGAATCCTCCTTGTGTTAGAATTCTATTCACATCGGGATTCTATGAACTATGGCTAATCGTGTATCGCAAGTATTTTCCATTTAGGGTTTCTTGGAAACCACATAATGACAAGTTGGATGCCACGTGGGCACTTGATCCGTCCATATGAGATCTGTCCACTACGAGCTTCCTCATCTAACACCGTCAGATCTATCTAAATAGGTCCGTCATGTCTAGTTTTTTCCCTCTTCACACAAAAAAAACACATATATAAGCATATACTTATTGCATCATCTTAAAATCGATATATGATTTGCTTAGAAAAACTTACTATTTAATTTAACTCAGCAATTATTTTAAACTTGAGGGACCAATAGTGCATTTTGGTCTAATTTTTTAGTAATTTTGATTATGTGTTGCATTTAGATCTTCTGGTTTGCTTGCAATTAGGTTGTTGCCATTATCAAATCCTAAACACTAAATGGTCTTGGTGACATGGACGGAGCCATTCATGGACTAGGGGGGGCAATGGCCCCCCCTAATTTTTTTTTAAAAATAATACAATTATATAACTATATATTTAGGTACTAATTTTAGCAACTTCGTTCAATAAAATTATATTTGGTCCCTCTTATTGATCATTATAAGAGAAATGCTACAGTTACAAACTTTTTTACAACATTTTTACAAACTATTGAGGTAGGAAATTCTTACTGGCTTGCATCTGGGTCCACCACTTACATCACTTTTTTAGTTACTAATAACAACTAATCACAACAAAAATTTGTAAAAAAATCTGTAGATCTAGTATTTTCCTCCTTTTAAAGTCCATAAAAAAATTTATAAATCTAAAATCCCAAAAATATATATATATATTTATATACAAGCCCAAAATATTAGCCCAACAACAAAAACTACCAATAGGCAGTAGCGAAGCTAAAAATAAATAAAAAATTGAGACTAATCAACTAATTTTACCAAAAACAAACAACTAAGCCCTTTAAAAAACTTTAAACAAAATAATTTTGTCCTTACCAACAAAAGACACACTCTACACACACATAAAAAAATATAAAAAATATAAAAAAAAACCTTTGTCGGTTAAGCAATAGAGCCAAAAGCCGAAACCACTACATGTAGCTAACAATCGCATGATGGTGACTGAAGATAAAATTAATAGAATCTGGCTATAAATACAATGTATATTTCTTGTTCACATTTAGTTGTGTGTGGGTATCGAGTACTTCTTGTTCACCTTTAGAAGGAGATTGGAACGTACTTGAGGTTTTTTATTCGTTTGTGAGGTCTCATTCTAGATGGAAGAAATTACCAAATTCTTGGGTTTTTATTACTCTGCTTTCAGAGTAGACTTCGGATTTAGTGATGAATTGAATTTATTGGAATCTTCTGAGTTGTGTTATAAGGTGGAGGAGGTTTGATGAATTTAGGTTTTGAAGTAATCTGTAAGAGCAAGACGCAAAGAGATGCAGTGGTCTGTTTTTGAGTAGATAACACACTTGTACCCCAAGCAAGTCAAGTTTTTTTACAAATATGCCACATTGCCACTAAACCCTTTTTTTTTAATGTGGAAAACACCCAAACGTTGTTTTCTGAGTTGTGTTTTGCACAATGAAAATTAAGTTGAGTATTTTGAAAACAGAAAACTGATGCATGTGTCAAACAAGAATGCAACGGTGAGGCCCATGAGTTTAAAAGAAAAAACGCAAACAAAAATTACAGACTCAAAATAGCCTTACCAAACAAGATCTAACAAGCAAATCAATTGGATCTTATAGGCCTAACAAGTTAATTAACAACCGTAAATATAATGGGTAGAATCCAAAACCTTTGTTTTTTTAAATGTCTTGCGTTGTATCAGTAACTAGGTAACAAAGGCAAGCAAGCAATACAAAAATCCTGGAAACTTGGAAAACAAGGAGAGCAAGTACTTTTTTAAGAACTATAACATATTGATATTCTTTGTTCCTATAAGGGACATTATCTTTTATAAATATTCTTTTAGCCGAATTCTCTAGTAATGGAACCACATATTGTTGGGGATATTACACAAAGTAATAATGGAAGAACAAGGTTAACACAAAAGACAAACAAAAAATAGATAACTTAGAGACACCATATCGTTTTCTTTAGACAATATTTGCCCCCCACACTTTTGTTGCTAAAGGGTTATCGCAAATTTGTCACCAGGATACAACCAAGATGTTGGGTTCTACAGATAGCAATTCTGGAGAATGACCACAGGATTTCTTGTGTTTCTCTCAAACTTACTCTTTTGTGGAGTTAGTTTTTTCAAGAGAACATAAGCCCTCTATTTATACCCATAGGGTTATGTTTCATGAAAAGGCACATATGGAGAGTTAGTTATTTTTCAAGTGAACATAAGCCTATTTCATGAAAAGGCACGTATGGAGAGTTAGTTATATTTTTCATAAAACGATATACAAAGATTGAAATCTCTTCAACCTTTTTGAATAGTTACCAGAAAATTCTGCAAAAAATTCTAGAAAATTTCAAAAAATTAATATTTTCGAATTTTCATTTAGAAAATTCCAGAACTTGAATTTTCACTTTATGAAACCATATTCTCCAAACTCAAACATCATTATTACAACCTATCCTTATATATACCTATATATACAACAATCCCCCACTAGGTTGTAATAATATATGTCTCACTTGATTAATATCCTATCATGCATAATGAAAGGTGTCTTTCAACTTAAACCTCCCTTTAGTGTAATTGCTCAAGAAATCAACAGAGTTAATGGTGGCTTGGTGCTTAAACCAAAACTCTTATGTGTTGAAATCGGAAACAACACACACATGAGAACATCCACAACACATTTAGAAATCCAAGTTGTTAGCACTATTATGGTCTTGTGCTCTACCCGGTTTAGTGAACATGTACAAAAGAAAACCTTTTTACTCTTGCTAGAAGCGGCACCACTCCTATGTTCACAAAGGTGAAGTTCCTTCTTATGTCCCTGTTACACAAACATTTATGATTTATGAACTTCATTAAGAGTTTAAAACTCATCCTCAATTTCATCATAACAGTCTGCACTAATCTATCCTGAATGAGACACAAATTTAGTGCTCTTACTAACCACGTATCAATAGCTTGTTGTTACCCTTTAAACCTCTTAGATATAATCAGTTCAAGATTGGGTTCCCACTATTGGTGATTCTCTTAAAAGAAAGGTTTTAGTTCCATTTCAATGGATGTTATCCTTTACCAAGTCTCGAGACACACTTCGGTAAAGGACCTATTTTATATATAGAATTACGTAGGCAATGGACTAGTCCAACCACACTTGACTTGCCTTACGTATTCTTGTTTTAGACTTTTAAGTCTAAGTTCACATTGTATACCATATACATTGTATATCAGTTCAAGGTTGACTTGCCTCATGTATACCATATGCATTGTGGTTTCACAATTACAGTACAAGGAATGGCTCACTATGGTCGTGGCCACGACACTTTATCAAAACCTTAGTCATTTTCTTTCCTTGCCTGTTACCATTATAATCAATGCTCTCAATTTAATTCTATAGTAGAGTAAGAAATACACTTTATTTCTTTAATACTTACACATAGCACCCCCACATATAGTGATTATCTAACTAGACATAGATGTTATCACTCACATCAATAATAGAATTAAACTTGAATATTCTATATAATAGATATTCATAACAATTAAGTAATTTCTAGTGATCAACCTCAAGTTTTAGAAATTTTGAAAGTCTACATACTGTGAAGGCAATGTCTAGTTTAGTTTCATACATGATGCGCAACATGTACTTAATTCACTAGCAAACTCAAGCTATGCATCCGCCCTTCCAGTAATTTCTTTATTTATTATTGGAATCAGAGTGTCTTTGCCTCTTTAAAGATATTAAAATCTAAGAAGCAAGTTCTCAACACTAATCTCAACACAATGAGATAACACAATTTCCAATAGAATGAGAAATCACTAATCTCAACACAATGGGATTACTCAAATCTCAACAAAATGAGATAACATAAATCTCAAAATGAGATTAATATAGTGCACATCTCCACTATATTTTTTTACTTGATTCTCATTCATAAAAGACTTTCATTTAATTAAGTAAGAAAATAAAACTCACAGGTCTTTCAAGCAAACTTCCTTACCAAGATCACTTTTTAAGAAAGTCACTTCACATCTTTATGATGCATACTCAAATTATATGTGGAGACACAATCCAATATTTCATTATTGATCCTTGAATGTTCAATTAATGAACTCACTTGTACTCTCTTTATTTCACAAAGAGGTACTTTCAAAATAGGATCACAATATGTGCTTGTTTAAACTCGAGACATCTACCACACATGGCAGAATTTAATCACAATGAATTTAACATCCCTCGATGTTAATTCTCAATACCTTTATCAAGTACATCTTTGATGCACATTAGCATTCTTATGAGTCCATGACTCGTTTAAGGGTTATACCCCCACACTTTCTTGGAAATTATAATTCCACAATTTGAGTTTCTAAACCCCACAATTTGAGTTCTCAACCATTCCAAAATTCACATATATACACACACTATAATTACATATATCAAAATGTAATAATAGAATATAGTGAATTTTTTTAAAATTATATGAATGGTTTTAAAGAAATCAAACTAATAACACAAATAGTTACTAGTGTATAGATATCAAAATTCTATCTTTTTCCCTTTGTTTCAAACCTTTTACTATTAACCTTAGACCAAAAGATTTTATATCTTATTCTAATACCCACTCACAACCTATTGGTTTTAAAGCTAGATGTAGATCCATTAAGACCCAATTATTATTAAATAATATCGAGTCTATCTCATCATTAATAGTTTTTACAATAGAAAGCTACATCTTTTTAGAAACACAAAACTTTCTAAAACTTTAGCATCACTTCCCTCAAAGAATATCATGGGTATTTAATTAGGACTACACTTTTATTACCTTTAACAAGGTAAACAAGAGCTTCACATGAAATAAAATTTGGATTAAAATCCTTTTTATTTCTCAAACTTTGACTCCACCTTTGATCACTTGGTGAACCACATTTAAATCTTTAATATCACTTAATGTGATATTTAAGATTGGAGTCATTTTCTCGTGTTTAAGTAGGTATCGGGGTATCCTTGAAATCATCTTTGAATTTAAACTCAATAAATTCAATATCCTTTTATTTCACTCTTATATTAGACTTTTAAGTCTAATAAACTACATACCCTCGAATTTACTCAAAACCTACATATACACTTTATATAGCTCTTTGACTAATTAGTAATCTTTGGTCTATCATTTACAAAAGGTTAAACACCCCCACAGTTTAAAATGATAAGCATTGGTCACTTTCTCATTTCATAACACATATGAAATACTTTTGAGATGAAACTCTATTATACACATAGCATACACTAAGCAAAGCTTCTTCCCATTGATCAGATAGGAACTTAGCTAATTGCACTCAAGTTTATGGCATTCACTATATCAAATAGAGTTCTCTCTTTTGATCAAACAATTTTATTAGGGTGTATAAGGGACTGCACTTTAGTGTATTACTCAAAACACCAATCGGAAGGATTTGTAATTACAACCATATGAAATATAGTGATCTTTATTACATACATCACTCACCATAGTAATAATGTCCTTAATGACAATTGTTTCATTGGCATTTCCATCTTCGTCCTTCTTATTCTTTAAGAACTTACATTCTCAAATGTAATGGTCTTTCTTTCCACAAATGAAACATGACGTTCTACTTGTCATTGTTGGGATCCTTATAGTTGTTCTTCTAAAACAATTCACACACTTATTCACATTCAAGTGTTTATTGTTCTTACTAGAACTTCCAATTTTAACATTGTTCACATTCACTTTAGAATCGATGTTAGATGATACACCTCTAACCGGACTTTCCTCTTCAATTCAGTAATGTGGTCTGGATTGATCTAAAGTGAGATCTTCTGACATGTTCCTTAATGTCTTGACATAATTTAGAAAATCACTTAGGAAAATATTCTTATACTCTATCACTTTAAGAGTTTAAATTCCCATCCTTTAGATTTTCTACTTCACTTTATAACATTTAAACATGTTAAAATTTCATTTTTATATCTCAATTCAAATAAATTCGCAACACATGCAAATATTCTAAAAAAGAAACTCATCAATCAATTTAAAATTCAAATTGCCCATGAACAAGAAATTCATACCTTCAATGTTCAAACTATGTACATGGCTTTTAATGCATTCACAATGTGAAAGAATCATCACCTTGTCTTGTCAACAAAGAAACTTGTTTCTTTAAGCCTTATTCCATTAAATCTTCTTTATGATCGATTCATCATTTGAAGAACTCTTCAAATCCAAGCCAATTGCTCTTTCTACTGTGTAAAATTGGTTCCATCAAAGCGATCCAATTTCACCAAACCATGGTTCAACATCTTCAAAGTTGTACCATCATTTACTCCTTGTCTTGTAGTCAAATATTGTCTAAGATTGTTGGGGATATTACACAAAGTAATAATGGAAGAATAAGGTTAACACAAAAAACAAACAGAAAATAGATAACTTAGAGACACCATATCGTTTTCCTTAGACAATATTTGCCCCCCACCCTTTTGTTGCTAAAGGGTTATCGCAAATTTGTCACCAGGATACAACCAAGATGTTGGGTTCTACAGATAGCAATTCTGGAGAATGACTACAGGATTTCTTGTGTTTCTCTCAAACTTACTCTTTTGTGGAGTTAGTTTTTTCAAGAGAACATAAGCCTCTATTTATACCCATAGGGTTATGTTTCATGAAAAGGCACATATAGAGAGTTAGTTATTTTTCAAGTGAACATAAGCCTGTTTCATGAAAAGGCACGTATGAAGAGTTAGTTATTTTTTTCATAAAACGGTTAACAAAGATTGAAACTTCTTCAACCTTTTTGAATAGTCACCAAAAAATTCTAAAAATTTTCAGAAAATTAATATTTTCAAATTTTCACTTTATGAAACCATATTCTCCAAACTCAAACATCATTATTACAACCTATCCTTGTATATACCTATATATACAACACATATAATATAATACGAATTTTGGAGAAAGAAAATTAAAAGAAAAAAAAAATCTAAAATGTCACAAGGGAAGAAAGATTACTAGCAATTTAGTACAGAAAATGAGACATGAAGTGGCATATATGGGCACAACCAATCTAACATTTGCTTTATTTTTCTTTTTGCTTATTTTTTATTGTCAAATTGCTTTTTTTTCTTTTTAGCTTTATCTACAGTACTCTCAACAAAAGGTTTTCAATTTCAACTAAATAAATTGTTCCCAAACAGACACGCACCAATATATTTTACCATCTAGATTAATTGTTATTGTCATTCAACTAATATATTTGAAAGACTCATCTTGTTGATATTGTCTAACTTCCGTCTAAGCTAAGTGGCTTGGCCACCAACCAATACCATGACCATGCAAAATGTGTTTCGTTTCTAAGTTCTAACCCAAAATATTGTTTTTATTTAGTCAAAATAATGCATGCATTTTGAGAAAGTATTACAATTTGGTATTATGAATACTTGCGAGAATGTTCATGTTGAGATGTTTCCCATTCTGAGAAAGAACTTTTTGTTTAAAGTATACATGATAATTTAGAAGTAATTTGATATTTGTTCACCTTTAACTAGCAATATCACGGTATTGAAAGTATAAGTTGTGGATTATTGAATATAGGAAAATGATTAGCTTTGAAACATATGATGATATAAGCACCTTGACTTAGTACTGTAGCTAAGTCCTAAAAAGGGGATTGCACTTTTGGTAGCTCCAACAAAAAAAAAAAAAAAACAAAACAAACAAAGATTTTATTAGTCTTAGGTTGTGTTTGTTTCTGGTGCTAAAGAAATACGAAAAATATTTTACACTATCAATTGTGTATGGGTTGGCTGCAAAAAACTCAGTCAAACCAAAAATGAATTTTAGTTGTGTGTAAAATTTCAAGTGTAAAACCATTTACCCTTGTATTTCACCTTCAAACAAATCACATCCGTTTTCAGCTTCTACTCGAACACAGAGAGAGAGAGAGAGAGAGAAAGCTCACCGTCACTCTAGCCTAACTCCACTGCCATCTGTGGGCAATCCTCTCATCGTCAATCAAGGTAAACTTTTCCTCCCTCATCCTCTCTCTTCCTCCCTCTGCCACCAATTTTTCTCCCTCTTCCTCCCTTTGCCACCATGTCAAGATTTGACCTCACTCTCTCTCCCTCTCTCAAGATTGGTGTCTAGTTTGAGAAAGATTGGGTTTTTTTTTTCTTATTTCAGATTTTATATTTATATATTGGGATTTTCTATTTTAATATTTGTTTGGAAGTGTGAAAATATGATAAATTAATAGAAAATGTGATTTTTGGAGAATTTTCAGGAGCAGAACCAAACATCTTAAAATATTTTTCCAAATCATTTTTTGGGATGCAACTAGACACTTGAAAATATTTTCCTTTCAAAAAAATATTTTCACTTAAAAATAATTTACACTTTGAAAATATTTTATATTGAGTCAAACACAGCCTTAGTTTCAAAGATGGACTTGGCTAGCTTTAGCTACAAAAAAGGACCTACCTTAAAAGGAGTCACATCATTATTCAACTAGGGATGTAAATTGAAAATTTTAAAACATGAGTGACCAAAATAATGACAGTAATACTAATAATCATTAACAAATCAAAAAAGAGGGAGTAAAATGCAATTTGGCCAAACTTAAAAAGTGTGGAAATGTGGAACGGAACATTCATTCAACATTGTTCATTTCCCGCGCTTGCCAAGCCAAACAGATACCAAAACCCAAAATGGAAGAAGAAGAAGAACAACAACACAACCCCAACCCCTGCCCCTGGGAAGCACTAGATATAGACTTAGACGATGAAGAAGAGAACCACTCATCATCATCACATTCACATTCACATTCACTACTACCGATTCTCCAACGCTGCTCTCAAACCCTAACCACTCAGTCCCAATCCCAATCCCAAACCTCGAAGTCAAAGTCTTCCTCGCCTCCGCTCATTCCAGGCCCCGCCGGAGAGCTTCAATCTGCAATGCACCACCGCAGAAGGACCCAAGAGGAATTGGTCCCTACTCAGGAGTTCATAAGGAGAGCTGTCGAAAATCCTCATCGCCACGATGATCGTGATTTCTCTACCAATCCCTGGCTTTGCGCTCTCGATTTTCTCAGCCATCAAGGTTTTATATTTTATTAATAGATTTTGAGAGTGTTAATTGCCTAATTAGTGGTTTCTGACTTCTTCGTTTTTTTCAAGGTAACGGTGTGGCGACAAGGACGACTCTGAGCTCAATCAAGAATGGGCTTTATTCGGAGAGAGTGGCTCAGGTATTGATTAATTATTGTGAATTTTATGATATTTGGATTTGTTTGTTTCCTGAGAAAACAAGAGACAAGATGAAATAGGAAAGTGGATTTTATTTAGTTATTAGTAAAAGATTTAGGAACTGATATATGAAATAATTTTATACTTGAGATAGTTCAATTAGGTCTTTGAAGTTAGCCTCTTCTATATGTATCAAGATTATAGATATGATTTTAGCAACAATTAGAGGCTTCTTATTTGAAACACATTATTTAAATTTAGGTTAAAATATTATTTTCGTCCTTAAAGTGTGCATGAATTTCTTTTTTTGTCCGTAAACTTTAAAAGGTTTGTTTTTTGTCCTTAAACTATTGAAAATGTTTCACTCTTTGTCCTTAATTTTTTTTTTTTTTTAAAAGATCTTTTTTTTTATCCCTAAACTATTGAAAAATGTTTTTATTTTTTTTTTCATCCCTATTTTCACCCCTAAACTATTGAAAAATGGTCTTTACAAAGTTTAGTGATGAAAAACGAACTACATGCAAACTTTAGGGATGAAATTAATATTGTAGCCTTTAATTTATTGTCTTAAATACATGGTTGGTATTTAAAGTTTAGCACACGAGTGATTTTAGTTCCTAAAGCTTAAAGTAGTCATTTTCAGTCTCTCAAATGACATGGACAAACAAAAAAGCAGGCATGTCATCACTCCATAGGGACTAAAGTGGTTACTTTAAGTTTGTTAGAAACTAAAAGCGATCGTTTTAAACTTCAGAGACTAAAAACACTAATGAGCTAAAGTTTAGGGACCGATGGTGTATTTTAGTCTAATTTTTTTAGAACTTGATGATTATATGTTGTATTCTGATTTTATATAGTTGCTTGCATTTAGGTTGTTGCCATTATCAAATCGTGCACACCAAATGGTCTTGGTGACATGATGGTGACTCTGAAGGTAAAATTAATAAAATGTGGTGATAAATGCAATGTGTATTTCTTGTTCACCTTTACATTAGTTGTGTGGGTATTGAGTATTTCTCATCTGACTTAAATGTTTGATTTCAGGATCCTACAGGTATGATCAATGCTAGCATACACCACAAAGTTCTTACTGAGGGAGAGTTCGCAAAGGACATATCTGTTGGTGCGGTTTTAGTCCTCCAGAAGGTATGATTTCATTCTTTCAATTGAAAGTATTTTGGTTTGTAATGAACATGTTTAAATCGGTATTTCTATCTTACTAGAGTAAAAGCAGCATTTTTTTTTTTTTTTCGAAATAATGAAAACTTGAAGTCTTGAACTTGATTCTGTGTACATGTTGTTGACATTTGGGATTGGTCAAGACATGTTTCTCATTATTTACTTATTCATTCATTTTCAGGTTGCTCTGTTCTCCCCTTCACGCTCTGCACACTACCTGAATATAACACTAAGCAACTTGGTCAAGGTACATGTTCTTCTGGTGTTCGCAATTAGCCAACCTATTACTAGGGGCTTAGTGCTTCTAATAATAATAATAAATGAATAAAAGACTTCTTGGACTGAGTGATTGTGGTTTGGCCACATTGATGTCTTTTTTCATTTCTTTGACATATTAGAGGTTAGAGGACATTAGTACTTGGGATTTTGTGTTTTCTGAACAATGAATGTGCTTCGGATATATGTTTGGCCAGTATCAGTGCGCAGTTTGTTGATATCCACTTGTCCATCGGCTATGGATCATTTTCCTCAGTATGGATTTCTGCGGTCACTGGTATAGCTTGGAGTGAATCTCTCTAGGATACTGCATGGTGGGTACATTGTCTAATATTGCATGGTGTTATGCCAACTTGGGGCATAGATGTCAACAAAACTGAAGCTTAGAACCTTAGTTGTATGTATGAGATTGAGATGGTACAAAGATGTCTTACTGTAACAACTTCTACTCTGATATACCATATAATTTTCTTTTCTTTTTTACTTAAGCATATAGTAGTGTTTATTCCATGTCCAAGATCTAAGTGAGATCTAAGTAAAATCCTTGAGTCTACTTCACATTGTAAAACATGCCCCAAGCAATTCCCTTTCTGTACCCTGATGTAAAATGTTGAAGATTTCAGGTCATTTCAAAGGAGAGTGCGCCTCCAGTAAAACAAAAACTTTCTGCATCACCAATCAAACACACTGCTCCTGAACCTGGTAGGTGGTGTGATTCTTGTTCTGTTTTCTAATTTTACAATGTAGTTGAAGTTTTGTTGAGCTAGGTGCTGGCTTTAGTACTAGCTAATGAGCTTTCCTTATAACCTTTTGATTTCTCATTGATAGAGGCAGAGCAGAATTGTTTTGTGTATCTCACTGTCCATTAATACCCCTTCTTCATGTACCAGAATGCGGTAAAAAGTCCTGGATACCACAGAGAACGTTTTCTCTGTCACAGAATGGAACTGAAGGAATCATGAATAGCCTCAGACAAACTTCTAATTCGTTTGTATCTGCACATAATGATAAGGAGATGGAGAGAGGAAATGCAGCAGCACAACGTGACTGCTTTGGCAATGGAAACAAAAGAAACCAAAGTGATGTTGTAGAGAAAGAACCCTTATCAGCGAGACTTGGTACGGTCAATGGAATCACTGCAGTGGCTTCTAGAAAGGAAATCTTTTGTAGTGACGAAGAAATTGTGGTAAGTGACAAACCCAACTCTTCTAAACAGACTGAAAGAGGCAATCCATTACGCAACAACCAAGCCAGTAGTAATGCAGCAAACTTCATTGATGTTCCTGATGATCAAGAAAGTGGTCGGATAACTGGAGTTAACAAGAAGGGTCAGCCATTAATTTCAAGTACATCACTCCCACAGTGGACAGATGAACAGTTGGATGCGCTTATGGAGATGGAATTTGACTGAGGTAATGATGGGTCATTTCTACAGCTTTTCATTTTGTCACAATCATAATCAGAGAAGGTGACATTGATCCTGAAAGTGTACAGATTACATGTTGTACTGTTTTCCATCTATTGTAAATGTTTTCAAATGATGAAAGCTTAGAAATCACTGTCTCGGTTCAGTTTATTGAAATTTTTTGCAGAAATGTTAGAAAATTTTGTCATTGTATAATTTAATTTAATGATTTTTACCATGCTTGTGTATATGGTGGGACAATAATAGTTTGCTATTGGTCAATGGTCAACATATCTTCAAATATATATCAGATTCTGCTGCTGAAATTCGTTTATATGTTGTAAATAATCCTACTGAATCTAAACTTAATAAGAAAATTATAAATCAGAAGTAGTGTCAATTAAAGTTCTAATGCATTTGTATCCATTTTTTATATTTGGCGAACATAATGATGAAAAGACAGGTTTCTCTGGGACTTGGGTCCTGGGGGATCAAAGCCGGTTTCTACTATGCTGTTTGTGATTCCTTTCCCACGAAAGTAGGCATATAATATCTAATAATGTTTGAATTTAAATGAATCTATATTTAATATATGGAGTTTTAACCCATGCCATTGGAAATAAACATCTAATTATGTAAATAGACGTATTTTTGCCTTAATTTTGCTGGTATAGTTATTTGAATGCAAGGATTTGTCAACTTCGAGAGTAAAGTGATCCCCTAACCAAAATAATATTTGTGCTCAACTATCAAACTCGTTATCAAGTTCAGTGCCCACTTCGACTCTGCCAATGACTTTAATGAAACTACTAGGAATGAATTTCTTCTCATCATAAGATACAATAGAAACGGTAATGAGAATGAGATTGTGCATTTTAAGCTGCCAGTTTAAGAGCCAACCTTCACGGTGTTCTGCAGCACTACTGCAAGCAAATATTGTCTGTCCCCATCTCATTACTTTTTTTCTTTTTTCTTTTTTATTTGGTAATGAGAGAAATTTCATGTACTTCTCTCATAGAAATAAGCCCCATCTTAACTTATTAAAATGGCTTTCATCAGTATTTACCCATTCTCGCACTACGACCCAAGGACACAGCTTGGGGTAATTAGGTATCCTAAAAGATATCCCACCCTGTTTCTTTTCCCATTTTTTGTGGATAATTTAATATTTACAATGATAGGAGAGAAGTTATTTGAACTTTAAACATCTCCGTTTTAGGAAGTACTAATTGAGCTGCACGACTTTTGACCACCACCTTGTTTCATGAATTGTCCAATAAGCTGGAAGTCCACAAAGATGTGAAAGGTTCTCAATCTCTACTAAGAATCAATGAGGCAATTTGTGGCTTTTGTGTGAATTGGCTTTGGTTGTTAATTATGGTGAAATTTTGTGGAGTATAGGTCTTATATGAAGTATGAACCCATTAATTTTTTTTCATTATTTCTAACAATTTTGTACTTAGGCGGTTGGAATATCTCTATTCCATACATATTCATTGCTGAAGTACACAAGGTATTTGGAACAACTGGTATTTTTCTTTTATGTAGATTTCTATACCATTCAATAGAATTTTTAAAAAATTTGTGTGTTTAGATGGCAGGATTTGGTCACATAGATTTAAATTTAGATGATTAAAATCCAAATATCTTGTTTGGATAGTTTACAAAGGGTCAAAGATTTGGATTTGACAAATCCGCCAAAGATTTTAAACCTTAAAATCCTTGAATTTGAAATAAATTCTTAACCTATAGGATTTTAGAAATCCATATGATATATTTAAATATTTATGAATTTGAAATTAGGACATTTCAATCCATCACTTTAAAATTCAAATTTAAATCCAAATTCAAGTATCTAAACACAACCGTAGTATAAGGGTTCTCTCCATTGTATTTGATTTGGGTTCATAGTTAGCAACTGATAAGTATAGTTTCCTCCAAAAAAAAATTAAAAATAATAAATAAATATATGAGAGTGGACTGAAGAATTACATTGACGCCAAGAACTTTGTGACGAGAAATCCGGTTACTCTCCATACAACCATATTACTGGTGAATATATTACTCTCCATACAATTATATAGTAATGAACAAGTAATCGCAAAATCCACTTAAATGAGCAAAAGCAAATTCCATAAGAAGTTATTTGATAGTTATACTCAACCATATGCACTGAACCTCACCTCAAAAATAGAACAACTTGAATGCAAAATACTTGGAAGATACAAAATTGACCTATACTTGCACATACTAGATTAAGCAACAAAACAATTGTCAGACCTCTAAAAAGAAGGAAAAGATTATCGTATTTCTTTCTTTCTTTTCAGTACATAAAGTTTTTGTTTTTGCTCGTAAAGAAGACCCCAAAAAATCCATCTTCATGAGATTGTTAAGACCTGTGGCAATCATCAACCGTTTGAAAGGGTCCAGAAACAAATTAAGCCTCCCAGAAGTTCTGCCAAAATTTGAATATAACTACTGAAATAGCTTCTTTAATCTGTCAACAGATTGTCCTGCTCTTTTATTGGTGGGCTCAAGGACAAGTGCATATCCAAAATCTGCAAAAATACCATTAACCAAATGATTCAAGAAATGAAACCAAAACAAAAAAACACGTGATGAAGTGAAACCAAAGTTAAAAAACCAAGATGTGCTCTAGAAACAATCCCAGGTTAATACAGTGTTTGCTCATTGTCATTCTACATAGTTATTAAACAAAACAATAAATTAACTCATGAGTTCTCATTGCAAATGGAATGAAGAAGATAGTTCTGAACAATTATCATTCTCCGGCTAAAAATTATTTTTGTAAAAAGTATATTATGACTTTCCTAAAGATGCCATTGAGGACCACTTGTTTCTTCAAGTTATTAATAGCTAACAGTACAAATCATGAGACGTTAGTCAACTTCAACCTATTTAATAAACACAACATACAAAAAACAAAAACAAAGAAAAGGTAAATTTACCGTCAATTGCTTCCTTATAATAGCCCAGCATCTCTCTTGCTGTAGCTCTTCGTAAATAGGCCTTCACATTCTAAAGAAGAAGAGACAGAATACAAATGTCAAAACACACATAACGTGGAAAATCTCCAGTGGACATTTGCATGAAATGGTAAAGATGCTATGAAGGTGCCCCATTTTTCTGACTACACTAAGTTTGAACATGCAAAATTATGCACGCATCATGTCCTTATATTAATTATACTGCCAAAATTTAAACCTAAAGTATATTAGGATTTGACAACATGATAGAATGGATTGAAAATCACTATTGGGAGTATAAAGCTTTGCCAGAGCATGTAAACAAATTTTGGAGAATCATCTTTTCAGTTTTCCCACAGTAATAGCCTTAAAAATATTATGACACATATACACTTACATTTTGTTCTAGGCAATTTAAGAAGAAACACAAAACCCAATTCACAAGCAAGATAAATCTACACCAAGACAGACACCTATACTCAACATTCAAAGTGTCAGATTAACAGTCCTACATTTAGGTACATGCTATGACTGATTAATATATCATTCAATCAGTTATTATTGAATACGATTCCAAATACTTAACTTTGTTTAGGTTGATTCCAAATACACCATGATCTCATCATGATATGGTCCACAAAAGATACATTCACAACTGAGGTATCTACATGATCCAATAACAGCTACAATTGCAATAGGAAAAGTTGCAACTGTTGCTGGTCTGTTCCCCTATGTTGAAAACTCTAGGAAAATTACTAATCAGAATCATTTCCTGTCCTAAATGTGTTTTTTTTTTTTTTTAAATTATATAAAACCTCACCAAGGCAGGGCCTTTTAAATGACCCACCCTTGAGGAGTAAACTACGAGTACCACTTGCCAGAACCATGTATCAGGTAATCCAGGGGAACTCCTAATAGGGATCGAATCTAAGATGTCTAGGTGTACAGCTTAACCCAAGCCCCCAACCACTAGGATTACACCCAAGCAGGTTAATCCTAAATGTGCTATTGAAAAAGAGAGGATATTATTATTTTTTTTAAAAGAATATCAATATACTCAGGGTAATGCCATGCTTCATGCTGAGCTTGGGGAAGCCTGAGAACTGTAACTCTATTATGGAGCTACAACCTGAACCAGAATTCATTTCAGCCAAATAAGGATTAACCCAAAATATTTGAGGCTTTATGAAAAAATTTCATACCAGCATGAGCTACTTTAAAACTATAAAGCCATAAAATAACTGCATTCTACATATCTGTTCCATAATCAGACTCTATCACCTCCAACAACTCATGCTCAACAGGGCTCAGGTAAAAGAAAGAGGGTGGCAGTGGGGGGAGAAGTGCCAAGAGGAGGTAAAATTTGTAGCATAAGTTGGATCACAAAGGAACAACTCTGTAACATTAAAATTGTAGTCTAAATTACAATGGAATTTATGTTGAATCCTTCCTGAATTGTAAGCCTCATAGAAATTTTTGACAATAGATTATACATATTTCTCTCTGTGTTTATATACAGAATTAATTATAAATACTGCACATGAGCCTCACATCAGATACAAATTGTAGGATATTATCAAGAGTAGAGAGCAACAAGAAGAACCAAGTTTTAAGCTTACAAAAAACACATGATGCATACTTATCATTACAACATGAAATCGGACATACAAATATGCTATAAAATTTTGCGGGAACATATAATGTACACCATGATACAAATATTGCATAAACCAATAGAAATATTTTAAAACAACTTTAAACTAGAACATGGCTTGTAAAGAACACCACAAAATAGGCCTGTTCAAAAGCCGACGGGAACCAATGGAACCAGCTGAATTGAGCCAAACTAGCCAGCTCAGCTGGTTTCCTACCAGTTCTCCTCCCTTCCTCCCGCTCTCTTCTTTTGATTTCCATCTCTCTCACTTCAATATAACATTTTTTTCCCTCCTCTTTCTGAGGGTTTTTTATTGGTAAGCTAACTACCTCACCCCTTCCCTTCTTTGTGCATTTCACGGTATCCTTTTGTTATATTCTCAATCTTTTTTTGAAATTTGTTGCCGGAAAAGCAATCTGAGTTGAAAAATCCTCAAATTTTCTCCTAGCTCCCAAACCCTCAAATCTTTAATGGTGTGTTTGGATGGCAAGATTTGGGCACATGAATTTGGATTTGGGTGATTAAAATCCAAATAATTTGTTTAGATAGCTTACAAAGGGTCAAGGATTTGGATTTGACAAATCCACCAAGGATTTTAAACCTTAAAATCTTGAATTTGATATAACTTCTAAATCCATAGCATTTTAGAAATGCATATGACATGCTTAAATATTTAAGAATTTGGAATTAAGGCATTTCAAATCCATCACTTTAAAATTGAAATCCAAATCCAAATTCAAGTATCCAAACACAACCTAAGGTTGCGTTTGAAAAGTTGAATTTGGATTTAGATTTGGATTCGAAATCAATAAATTTGAAATGCCATGATTTCAAATCCATTAATTTTAGATATCATTTCAAATCCAAGAATTTTAAAGGTTTAAAATCTTTAGTGGATTTGTCAAAATTCAAATCCTTGACTTTTTTAAAGCATCCAAACAAGGTATTTGGATTTTAATTACTCGAATCCAAATCCACATGCCCAAATCCTGCCATCCAACTCTGGTTTTCGTTTTCTATTGATTGTATATTTGTATTTCTGTTTTTTTTTTTTTTTGGCATATAATTTGCTATTACCCTGTACAGCTGACTGCACCTAACTGTATACAGGTCTAGTCATAACAGACACGTAATGACATAACACTTAACTAACTCCTTATTATGCAATAATATAGTAGCAAGTTTCTCTTCTATAATTCTTAGAAGGGCTTGAAAGGCATGCTCTTCTAAATCAATTAAAATGTGGAAAAATTAATACGAAGAAGTTCAAAAATATATATTCAATAGAAAAGTTCCTAGAATGATTTTTTTTTTTTTTAATTAAAACTACTCATGCACCTGGTGAGCCAAGAAGTTATAAGTTATAACCTCACCCTCCACCTTACCCTTACAAAGGAAGGAGGTGCCATTTGAATTAGAGCTCATTGTCAAAGTTCCTAGAATGATGAGATTTTAGTATATAATTATAACTTTACGCATATTGCACCCAGTCAAAATCTACTCTCCATCGAGTGTTGAGACGTCTACATAATCGGTTACAAATTATTCCAGACTAGAACAGACTGGGTGGACTGGATGCTTAAACCACCCAGTCTGGCACCATTTCTAGTACAATACAACACCATTCATTGTGCTTTTACAACCTCAAACAGGCAGCCTAAGAAAGAAAATAGGAAGGAGTATGCATGACTAAAGGAGGATCATCTAAAGAACTTTGCATGCCCTAAAGTAGCAATTTACTCAATATTTTCTTCCTTTTTGGATAAGTTAGAGTAGCAATTTACTCAATATTCATTCCAATCAATCAAAAAAGCTTACTGTTTGATTGAAGAGAACTTTATCAATACAGAGTTCTCATTTTTTTCTGTACGCTACATTCCATTGAACAAATAATTTGATAGTATACAATAATGAGATTTTTTATTAAGTAATATCAATTCTGATATACCAGTCGCTGACATACAAACAGACTACAACAATTAGCAGTAAAGTAGAAACAACACTAGGGACAAACCATTTTTGGATAGCTAGCAGAAGCAAATTCACTAATACTTATTAAACCCCAACATAAAACTAAACAATTGCACCAACAAGTATTTTGGGGAAAAAAAGTCACCTTTTTATCAAGATTAATAGCTTGAGTACAATCTGCCTCTGCTTGTAGGTAACTGTATGGGCAAAACAAACTGGTTAAGAATATCTAACAAGACATTAATCAAGGAAGTTAAACTACCAAGATGATGGTAATACCTCCCCAGTTCAAGATATGCTAAAGCCCTGTTACTGTAATATGTTGCATTTTTGCCGCTAAGTTTGATAGCTTCAGTGTAAAAGCCAATAGCCTTCTGCCACTGTTTATCTTTGAATGCTTGGTTACCCTAATTCATAAAATCCAGTGACATATGATTTAGGAGAAAAGCACCAAAGTACATAAAATCAAGCATAACTAATGAATTCTTCCCCCATCCCCTTTTGTTGATCCTCTATTCCACTTTCATGTCTCAAAATGTTGTTCTCTTTGGGAAGTCATTGGACACAATATCTATAGCTTTCCCAAAATCAATACCCTTTTTTCATTAGCTTTTTTTTTTAGTATAAATTAAAGATGATAGTTTTAAAATTTTCATTTTTATTTTTATTTGAAAGACAATCTATTAAATGTTGTTTTCTTAAAAAGGCGGATTCCTAAACCGGACCAACAAAAGGGGATAGAGTATTTAGAAAGAAAAAAAATTAAGAATACAGAAACCCTAAGAAGAACAAGTATCCATCGACACTAACTAGCACATCTAGTACTGGTCAAACAGTACAAGTATTTTTCTTACTTTGATTATTAAATTACACACACACCCAATGGGCTTTGAACCCACGACCACACCCTCCACCCACACTTGTGAGAGGAGGAAATGACATTTGATCCAGGAGTCATTAGGCAGATGATACAAGTACAATAAACTGAACTCCAAACAGTTGGAAGTTTCTGTATATCCGGTGAAAAAATAAATAAAAGTTGATCATTCTTTACTAGTGAGGTGAATGGTGACATGGCCCTACATAGAGACAAGTGGCATAAAACGCTAAAAGGATACATATAACTAACCCTAATTAGTTTCAATTAAGGCTTAGTTGAGTTAAGTTAATCATCACGTACCTTTTCTTTAGCAATCTCAGCAGATTCTTCCTTGCTGACAACATTTCTTGATACTTTGGATTTGGCAGCAATATCAGCCTGCTCCTGGAGAGTTGCATACATGGCCTGCGTTGTATCTAGTAAAAAGCGATCACCCCCATTCCTGGCTATGAAGGACACTGAAACAGGACACTTGTTGTGAAATCCTAGTGGTATTGTGACCTGAAAGGAGACATCAACAGGACATAGATGACATTTAAGCAGTACACATAAGTGTAGAAGAAAAACCCCACAAACAGCACGATTTTTCAATATTAAAGATTCATGAGAAAGGAAAATAATGTTTATGAAACCTTATATGAGAAAGAGAATCACCTGACAGCAACCTGATATGCTAGCAATACTCAATAAACTACATGCACGGCGCTTGTAGTCCTCTGATAGGATCTCCTTCCCACCAAGTTTTGGAGGAGGATCAGCAATGGTAGGGATCACCAGAATCCCATCATCCTAAAGAAAACATCAAATATCAAAACAAGTATAATTAAAAATAGAGCCTAGAAAACAAATTACAAAAACTGTACCAACAAAAGTAAAATATCAGTTATTTATTATCTATTTACAGAAAGAAAATGGGGAAAATATCTAAGTAATAAAAACTGGAAAAAACAAAATTTTGCTAACATGCACAATAAGATATTTTCATATAGTCATGTACTTATCAGTTATCACCAAGATTTATTTTCTTTTTTTGGGTAAAGTATTTTGAAGATAATAGACACACATTTTAAAATTTTTAAAAAATTAAAAATTAAAAAAAATGAAAGAGCATACTTAATGCATTCCAGGATGCGGGACAAAGTTAAACATACAACATTGCTATTGGATGAAATGGCAGCAACCAGTGCTAAAATCATGGTAGTTTATTAGATATTAAGGAAAGGTCATGGCCATAATACTGACATCATTAATAAGGAGCAAAGAGGGAGATGACCAAGTGAGACATGTCAGTCAATGCATGCATGATGGCAAGGACTACTGCAACATGCTCTCTGCTAGAGGCAATGGATATATTAGAGTGTTGGTTGGACAAGGGTAACCATATTAAAAGAGAGATGCATCATCTCCTACATAGTTTAATCCATTACTCAATTATCCAGATTCCCAATCCTTTCTTTTTATATCCTTTCTTTTTATGTCCTTTCTTCATTTTTCATATTTTCATTCTTCTTTTTTCTCCTTTTCAAAACTTCCAAGAAGAAAAAGGATTGACATCTAGCAAGAACAAAAAAAGACTTTTTTATTTTGTTTGAGAACAGATCAACTAAGTTGAAACTGCATTATGCAAGTATCTTCCACTCGCAGAACTATGAGGTTAAAACAAAATATCAGCTTTATTCTTCTTAAGCAGTATTAAAAGCAACATACATTGAAACTTCATAAATAGAAAGTAGAGAGTTGTTACATATTTTAAATTCTCTGTGGCGTGTACAACTTGAATCAATTTGAATCCAAGACCAACAAAAATGCAACATAAACTTCTCTAGAATCATTACCTTCTTTTTGAGAAGTAATAAATACCAAAAAAAAAAAAAAAAAGGAGGTGCAACCTTGTACATGGGAGGTACACGAGAGCCATTACCTTCAAAAGGGAGTAGATAGCTGAACGCATTTCATCCCGGATTGATTTGTAGCGTTCAATATCTGTATCCGCTGTCTCCACTGTTTCATATATTTCTGCTGAGATAGCAGGATCTAAAACAGGCTTTACCGAACTAATCCATTCCCCATGATTATGTTTGAACTCATGTCTGCATGAAAAAGGGGCAAGATGAACCTCATTTAACAACTTGAAGGCTTGTCCATATAAAAGTTGCCATCTTTCCTTATTAATCACACCAAACTTAGTTCCAACAAGGGTGAAAAGGAAACAGCAAACAATTAGCATAAGCAACTGCCTCCCATTCAACTTCCATACTGGACAACTTAATGGAAAACACTGCCAGTTGCCTGCAAAGACCTACAGTTTTTTCTAGTTTTGTATGTTGCAGATTTATTTTATGTCAGTTTTCTTGAGCATATTTTTGCAATTAAAAAACATGTGCT
Source organism: Notholithocarpus densiflorus (assembly GCA_030021035.2). NCBI lineage: Eukaryota > Viridiplantae > Streptophyta > Magnoliopsida > Fagales > Fagaceae > Notholithocarpus > Notholithocarpus densiflorus. The sequence goes on from JARYZH020000040.1 coordinate 1,116,395, forward strand.
GTAATAATGATGTATAAGTCTTATTATGGATCGCCTCATGTTATTGTTTTTTTTTTTTCACAAGTAATAAATCATGTTCTAAGGTTACTATTTGTGGTTTTGAGTAATTCTACTTTGGGATTAGTAGTAAATGTCTATTGAGTCCTAATTCTCTATGTACACAGATCTTAATGAGTCTTGAACACATGACATCACCCTCCACCCTATTCTTACAAGAGGAAAAAGGTTCATTTAAGCTAGGGAAGATAACACACCCAGGGTTTGAATACATCGTAAGAGCTTAATTGTATTAAAAAAGGGAAGTGCAAAGGGACAAAGAGACAAGCCTTCCCACCTTCTTACCTACAACCTGCAAGGGTTCCTCAGTATAATGCAAAGCTGAAACTTAAGAATATATCAAAATCATGCTGCAAAAGCACAAGTGTAAACTAAATGACATGAGCTTGTTCACAGACGTAACAGTATAGCACTATTACTTAACACTAGCCTTAGGAGCCAATGCAATATAGCTTCATCCACATTGATTTCCAAGAATCAAGTCTTTAAGGCTCAAAGGGTCTACCTTCCTTCTTTAGGTAACTGGGTTGGGATTTTAGAGTTTCAACAAAGAATATATAATAAAACTGTTAAAGTTATTTTAGTAACTCAATTCTATATTTAAAAATCAAATTTATGTTGGATAAAAATGAAATTTATTTATGCAGGTTAAATGGGTTCATGTCAAAAGGGGTCAACCCAACTTGACACAAATAAGTCTTTTTGGGTTGATTTCGGATCAAGCAGGTCAATATAGAATTGACCATTTATTAATCCTGTTAAAGCAGGTTGACCCACTTTGACACAAACCCTTTTACACTAAATACTAACCCGCAAAAAAACATGTGTTTGCAGTCATGTCAAATATTGCCCCCCCAGATATAGCACCTCTAAATACATCTGACAACTTAATAGTAATATTTACTCAGCACTAACTGCATATTTCTCCAACATCAATTCTCCGTTTGATGCTAATCATTTTCTACTTGTTCCTATACTTTGTCACATTAAATCAGAAAACTGTGGCACATGCATTCACACACACATACCCCCCCCCCCCCCCAAAAAAAAAAAAAAAGAACGAGGAAGATCTTCAAGAACAAGGGGACAAAGGATGAAAAATGATCTATAATACCATTTTAAATCATAAAGAATCAACCTCACCTTTGAATAAACTGCATAACATTTGCAAGCAATCGTGTTGAAGTTTTAAATTCACCATTAGATTTCTTGCTGGGAAACTCTTTCAAGCTTGGAACCTTTGACTTGAGATAGTCCTCGACATTTTCATGCTTCAATGCTTGTCCTGAAGAAGTTCAATGAGACATAGTTTAGAGAAAATACAGAATAGATAGTTGTATTAATTAAAAAAAAAAACAAACAAACAAAAGTTAAGAACACAGTTGTAAGGCAGTAGCAGCAATATTGATGAAAACAAAAATGGCAGCAGAAACAAAAATAACAAGGGTTAGAATAAAAAAAGTATAAATAGAACTTTTTGCTTAGAGGCATACAGTAAACTGACATACTTCCAAAAAGCTTCTCAGTGGATTTGATCACCACCTGAGCAACTCTGTCAACAGGAATCTTTAACAGTTGAAAGCAATCATCAGCAATTATAATTTGCCTGGGACTGCGTTGAACTGTGTATGGAAGTTGCAGCAGAACATGGCCAACACGATGTAGAATATTAGGATCCTTAGCAAACCATCCTATGAAAGTGATTGCACAGGAGAATTACAAGGGAGTTAGATGAAAACACTAGACAGCATTTTACTGTAGAAATCAATTTTCTAACAAATGACCAATTCAAAAGAAAAAGAAAGAAAAAAGGACACAGTGCAAAACACAATCATGACATACAGTCAAGACACGGCAATCACAAACCATAATCACATGTAAAGACTTAATAATCTAAAACTATCTAACAATTTAATGTTATAAAATTCTTACAAAAACTTTAAGCTGATATTTCAAAGAGAATAACTTAAAGGAATGCAGTATCATCTGCATTTCAGTGAAGTTAGATGCACATGCACAAAGCACAAAGACATTCACATATAAATGGTGCAAAAATGACACTGCAAATCTTTAGTATCCAACTCCAATCAAAGGTTACTTCCTACAGATATAGAATTAATTAATTCATGGAACTTTGTGAAGGGAGATAGTATGGAAACTTAACTTCCAAAATATATGGTGTGGAAAAAGAAAAACTTCTATGTGAAATAAAACCTTCTTAATTGGTCCCAACTTATAATGACTTGAGCAAAAATGTTCAAAACAAAAGGCAACCCAGAAGAGAACCATACCTTTTAGTCCATAGCTAAAAAATAACATATGCCAAACAGTAAAGTTCACTCATACGTTCCACTCCTTTAATAAACAAAAGTAAAAAAAAGTTTGAAATGTTAATCAATGACGTAAACCACCAGTAATCAAGGGTAGAAAAAATATAAAAGTTATATAAGTGCAGTTAATTCTCTTTATCTCCTTCAGAGAAGCTCAAAAGGAATCAGAGAAGAGCAACATGTATGCATATCCTAAAGATTGACTGGGGCATGGGCAACATGTAGGTTATAGTTATCTGAAATAAGATAGCATACAGAATTGTAGTCATACGTACCAATTGTGTCAAGGCTTGTTGAAATAGGTATAATTCCAATGTGAGAAACAGCCCCAAGTGAGGGACGGAATCCTAAAATGCCACAAAATCCAGCAGGTACTCTCACCCCACCAACAGTATCAATACCTGCCATATACTGTTAGTACGAAAGGCATGATCATAAGTCAAAAAAACTAGCATGCTCCAGAAGTTAAAATATGATCAATCAGCAGTTCTATCAACAAATTTTAATCAGCCTTTTATCAATAAAAAAATTAAATAGATATACTAAAGTACATTTTTAGCCTTTAAAGTTTGATGTTTTCATAAAGGCCCATTAAGTTTCAAATTTTTCATTTTAGCCCTTTATGTTTCAAAATTTTCATTTTAATGAAGGGTCAAAATAAACCTAAAGGGCCAAACAGAAAATTAAATTTAACATGAAGGGTCAGAATGAAAAGTGTGAAATGTAAAGAACCAATATGAAAATGGAATTAAACATAAAAGGCCAAATGAAAATTCTGAAACGTAAAGTTCCAAAATGAAAACAAACTTTAAGGGCCAACAATGTACTTTAGTCTAATAAACAACACCAAAGGAGGCAATCGTCTGCGCATGGGAAGTATATGATAGAAATACCTAAAAGGAAAACAAGAAGAAGACAAAACCAAATACACAAATCCAATGCATTGATGTCCAAAAAGGGAACCGCAATAAAAACAACTTGAAGTTGTCAAAAACCATGAAATATAAACCGTTCCAAAATTGAACTTGATCTTGCAGATGGATATCCAGCCCTCAACACAATGTTGATCAAAAGATAGATGACATTTCTGAGGCTTTATGTCAATTTATCCTCACTTTAGAAGCATGATAAAAAAAAAAGTGTGAATTCTCACTTATGCACAATAATTTTACCACATCACAAAGTTAAGTACTTAAATAATGTCAAAAAAAGTTGGGAAAATTACACTTTTCCCCCCTAAACTATGACATCTTTTATGTCCTTACTTAAAATCTCCAGTGTGTGAAGCAAGTGAAAGCAAGCATCTATATGTTCCGCACTAAACCTAAACATCTTCCCAGTAAAGAATCAATAGCACAACTTTTGACACAAAGGAGTCTAAATATTTAAATCAATGGAGAATCCTTCATGTACAAATTTTGACACAAAGGAGTCTAAAGATTTACAAATAAGAAAATTACTTACAAAAGGGCAATGGCTCAATAAATTCCGGTATGGAGTTACTATGAAGAACCAGTGGGAAAAGCAATCCTAGAGTCCCACATCGCATGGGGAATCACATGGAGATGTGCTTATAAGGAGTGATCTCCTTTCAATGTGTAGAGGTCTTATCTCCCATTTTTGTGTGCTTTGGGGAGAATAAAACCATAAGGGATATAGGCCCTAAAGCGGACAATACATACATAGTTGGGGTGGGGTCATTACAGATGGTATCAGAGTCATGCACCAGCCGGAAGTGTGAGCCCACACGCGAGGATACATGTGGCCCTAAGGGGGGTGGATTGTGAAGGACTAGTGGGAGAAGCAATTCTGGAGTCTCACATAGCCTGGGGAATCGCATGGAGATGTGCTTATAAGGAGCGATCTCCCTTCAATGCGTAGAGGTCTTTCTCCCACTATTGTGTGCTTTTGGGGAGAACAAAACTGAGGGGTTTGGGCCCCAAAGCGGACAATATCTACACAATTGGAGTGGAGTCATTACAATTACTATTGGTAAAACCCCATGCATGGGACCACTCAAACAAGGATATGGAAAACAATGCTATCAATTGAGGCACTGAAATTTCCATACCCTCAAACACACATTCAGTTTCATTTCCTTCACAAATGACGCATCAAACATTTTTTGAAAAGTTCCAAATATCCGAGGAAAGTTATCAACCCAATTCCTCCAACCACACAAGAGATCAAGGACTTTTTCTAGTAGCTCCCATTTGCATCCCGAAAGATCTAAACAAGAAACTCCACAAATCAAATGCAACTGTGTAGCGTAACAATAAATGATCCATTGTCTCCTTGTTACACCGACACATACAGCACCAACCTACTAACATATAGCCTCGCTTAACAAAGGAGTCACATGTGAGAATCTTCCCCAAGCTGCAGTCCATTCCAAGAAGGAGAACCTTCCCGTGGCATTAATGCATCAAATACTCTTCCATGGAGAAGACACTACACATGGGCCGCTCTTAAGGCATTTTAAAAAGAACATACATCAAAATCCCCACTCCCTTTCAATTGGTTCACAACTAGTAAAGTCTCTTGTCATTGAACAAGAGATCTGGGGTTCGAACCCCCCGCCTACAGCAAAAACTAATTGGTGTCTTGGCCGGATGATAAAGAGCAATCATTATGAAGTCGATGTCATAGGCATATTTTATCGAATCTACCACTTCAAACTCCCAATCATTAAAGTTGAGAAGAGAACTTACATCCCAACTCCTCATTTCCCCTACTATTTGTCTAACCAGCATAGAAGCAACAGATGCCTCTCTAGCTATGGAGCATTCAAACAAAATGGGAAAAACCTCCTTCAAACAATGATCTCCACACCATCTGTCATGCCATAAATGAACATGAGTACCATCCCCTACATCAAAGTGTTTATACTATAAAACTTTGTCCCAATCCATCAATACATTTCCATAAGCCACAACCACGTGTCCCTAGAACAGGTACCACACAGCTACAACATACCTCCACAATTGTGTTCTTCCATCCCAAATCGCCATGGCCATTTTCCCAGTAGGGCTAGGTCAAAGGTTCCTATCTTCCTAATCCCCAAGCCACTGATCACCCATATCACCCCACAAAAGATTCCACTGTAATCTCCTCTCAATCCTGTTTGCCACGCTAATGGGAATGGTGAATAAGGATAGATAAAATGTAGGTAAGTCAAGAGTGTAATCTTCAATGACGTTCTCTGCCCCCCTTTGACAGGTATAGTTTCTCTTCCAACTAAATAGTCTACAGTCCAACTTCTCTAAACGGGAGTTCATACCAATTTCAATTTGATAGAATTCCGCAATGGTATACCAAGATAAGTCATCATCAAACACCTAATCTTAAAATAAAGGATGTTTGCAAACTCTATCATGTTACTAATGCTCCATTACCTATCTAATTAATCTTCTTTAGTACTTCACTACTTCTACCATGTTATTTTAGGCCATCCTTTACCTCTTTTAACTTCTCAACTTGAATTAAATCACCCATTATTTTGGGTGCATTAATTGGTCAACCATTAAGCAAATCTTCCCCATCTTTGGCTTAATAGGAGCCCCTACCTTTAAATCTTTCTTCAATAGGAGCCACCCATATCTTCAAATGGATGACTTTAATTCTTATCTTATATGTCCTAGTATTCCCACCCATCCATCTTAACATTTTCACTTAGAGTCTTAGACTATGCTTATTTAATGAGCATGTTACTTCTTAATATTGTATAGCATTCTTCTTCAAGTTACAACTAAACCTCAAAATGTTGACATTTTAGTATAAAGGAACAATATCATTGTTAACACTTGATATTTCACCTAGTTGGCAATACCATACAGCCTTGGAAAAGCCAATTGAAAGGGTTGATCCCCATACCACCCATCTTGCCAAAACCTCACTCTATTCCCCAACCCAACAACAAACTGACAATTTTTGCTGAAAACCTCCCATCCCATGTGAATACCTCTCCACAAACCACACCCATGAACTCCCCTACCCAGCTTTGAGGTCCATCCCCCCCATTCTTCCCCATATTTTGAAGCTACCACCCTCCTCCATAACCAATCCTCTTCCTTCCCAAACCACCACAACCATTTTCCCAATAAGGCCTTATTAAAGGTAGTAAGTTTCCTTATCCCCAAGCCACCATTGGCTATAGGCGCACAAACTTTATCCCATCCTACCAAATGAATCTTGCTATCACCCCATAGAAAATCCCTTTGCAACTTTTCAATTTTATTAGCCACGAGTAAGAATTGTGAATAACGAAAGAAAGTAAGTCGGAAGACTAGATAGCGTACTCTTAAGTAACATCAATCAACCCCCCTTAGACAAGTATAACTTCTTCCACCCAGCTAATTTCCGCTCAACTCTGCCCTATGACATTTCTCCCCAGCTTTGGGTTTCTTTTATGTTTTTCTCTGTTTTCCTCTTCTTGTATTTTCTAGGTTTGCTCTATGTTCTTCATGCATAGAATAGCCTTTCGTATATATATCATCTTACTTATCAAAAAAAAAAAAAAATATATATATATATATATATAGTAAAAGCCAAATGGGAAATGAATTTTTTTTTTTTTACATCATGAATTGTAGGTATTTCTAATTGTTTTAACATAACTAAAAGTTATAGACTGCATAGACTGAAATTTCAGTCAATTTAACCAGCTAAATACTTAGGCAACCACAACCAGAAATTAAAAAATAAATACCACATGTCTACCTCTGCCTATAACTACTTCAAAACAAGCCCATCTACACTTTTCTTTGTTTTATTTAGGGAAGACAAGACAGGAAAAAGAAAATCAAAACAATAAAACTTTTTCAGCATAGTTAATGTATGTGTCAAGACTAATTATTCAAGAGAACGAGGATAAGCTGTTGAATCTAATAAGAAGCTCACCCAATGAGAAGTCAACAAGATTAGCAGCCACTGCCACAGCAGCTCCACTGGAGGATCCACCTGGTACTTTTGCAGGTGTTGTGGGATTGGTGGGTGTACCATAATGCTTATTTTCTCCACTGATACTGAAAATAGACGTGCCAAAAACAGTAGTCATTATTCCAATATGTACAAATGCTAGAGTGGGACACACTGCAAAGGTGTGTGTGTTTGTGCAGCCCAAGCAAATGTTGCAATAAAATGAGTACAAGACAGATACCCATATGCTAGTTCATCCACGACAGTTTTTCCAATGCAAGTGGCACCTCCTTCAACAAGCGCAGTAACCACAGGAGATGTCCAAGAAGCTTTGCCATGTGTCTTCACCCATTCTGGATGACCAAATCCAGTCACATAACCATCAATGTCGAATCTGGTGATTATAATAAAAGATTAATTCAGTTTAAAAGCCAAGAAAAAAAAAAACTTCAGAAATTAAAAATGCAAATTCATGGGTTTGATTTTTTTTTTTTTTAATAATTCAATAGTTATAACTTGGGGGGTGGGGGGGATTTGAACCATGGATGTCCCCATTGGAAATACCAAGAGGGAAATGCATAGGTATGATCTACTAAAACCGACCTAAAGGACAATGACTAAACAATGATGAACTTCTCTTTTTACTCTTCTCAAAAACAAAGAACAAAAACAAAATAAAAGAGTGACAAACCCAATCAATATGATCTTGACCAGGACTGATAGTAACTTGCTTAACAAATATCAAATAAAATTTCCCCCTTCCTTTATAAGATCCTCACTAACTTTCTTCTCATTCCTTCTAAAAAAAGGGAAGGTCCCTTCAGGCTTTTACCAAAGTAATACACCATTAAAAAGTTGAATTTGAGGATATGAGTGTACCCAATAATAATTAATTTCTATCAATAACCTTTTACTCTCACCCTGCTTGTTTTGGTAGAAAACTTTTTCAACATTTCATAGTTTTTAGTACAGTAGAAAATAAAATTCCATGGAAAATATTTTCACGGTCATCAGTATAAGCACCAAAGAGAAAAAAATTCCAGAATGTTAGCTACAAAACAAACTCCACACCAAAAAACATCACAATGGTAATTATCTCTTCCAAAAAGTTTAGCTCACTGCCTTTAAGTACTTTTTATTAGTATATCTTGTTGATTTGCTAAATTCACATATCATTTGATATAGGAGAGTTTTGCGTTTGGAAGTTGAATGAGAATGATGGATTTTGTTATCTTAGGACACATTTAGAACTCATTAGGGATATATGACAGGGTAGTCCAACCCCCCCCCCCCCCCCCCCCCCCAAAAAAAATTACTTGACTTAAATTGCTACATTACTCTCTTGGATATATAATATTTTTGCTAATTAATGGAAGCCATAGTTTCTTTTTGCTGCCAACTTTTTTAAATTCTTTTATAGATGTCATAATGTTATAATCATGAAATGAATGTGGATCCTTTGCTCATAGTATGGCCTTTTCTTTTTTTCTTTTTCTTTCACTATTTGTGATTAGTTATGTGATCATGGCTTAATTTACTCAATTATTTTGTAGTGAACAAACTTAAAAGATAATTAGGACTTATAAGATGTGCATAATATCAGATATGTTCTAAATGTGCAATATTCAACTTCATGGAACCAAATTCCAATATTTGAAGAATGTTTACCCATCCAGTTCCTCCAACCAAACATAAGATCAATCACCTTCTTTGGTAAGACCCAGCAGATCCCAAAGGATCAAAAAACAAAGCTCCACAACTGATAAGCCTCCTTGAAATGAAGCAAAAGGTGATCCAGAACCTCCCCACTATATCGGCACATGTAGAACCAATCTACTATAGTGTAGCCTCTCTCCCTAAGATTATCACAAGTGAGTATCTTCCCCCACACCACTGTCCAAACAAAAAAGAAGACCCTCTGTGGGGCCTTCACACCCCAAATGCCTTTACAAAGGAAATTGACAGAATTGGAACCCCTCAAAGCATTATAGAAAGAATGAATATCAAACTCCACATTCTTCTTCAACCTCCACCTCACCCAATCTCCATCCTCTTTAAGAGGAATATGAAAATCCAGAAGATGATGAAAAGCAGCCACCAAATCCAACTCGCAACCATTAACAGTCCCAGATGAATCTAACATCCCAACTCCACCTCTCCCCCTCAAACTGCCTCAACAACAAATACTCCACTGAAGCATTCTGGTGGAAGCGGAACCATCGTACAAGGCAAGAAAAGCCACTCTCAAGGGTTGATCGCCACAACAACAATCATGCCAAAATCAAATTCAGTTGCCAACTCCAACCTCAAAAATTAATATGCTAAAGTAACCTTTCCCAACCCATCCTAAGACTCTTCAAAAGACCATGACCATAGGTACCCCGGCCTAACAGCCACTTCCATAAGAGAGCCTGATTAAAGAAGATAAGCTTCCTAATCCCCAATCCTCCATTAACAATAGGAGTGCAGACCTTATCCCATCCTACCAAATGGTGTTTAAACTCATCCCCCATTCCTTCCCATTAATAAAACCCCTCTCCTCTGTTTTCTTCAGCATCCTACTCAAGACCCACATGACCAATATATAGAGAAAAGGGGGTAGCTGGTTAACCTGTCTTAATCCCCGTGAACTAAGAAGCTACCAGGAGATCCTTTGATCAAAACTGAGAACCGAACATTACAAATACTGGCATGAATCCAACCCTTCCATTTCTTCCCTAAATCTATCCTCTCCAACAGATAAAACCCCAAATCTCAATTAACATGATTGTAAGCCTTTTCAATATCCAACTTACAAATTACCCTAGGAATAGGACTTTTAATTCTACAATCCATGCATTCATTTTCAATTAGGACTAAATCAAGAATTTTCCTACCACAAACAAAGACATTTTGGTACTCGAAAATGAGCTTGTCTAACACCATTTTCATCCTATTAGCTAGCACCTTTGCCAATAATTTATACACACTTCAAGATAAAAGCTAATAGGATTGAAATCGCTAATATTGATGACATTACTCTTCTTCATAATTAAAGCAATAAAGGAAACAGTACGGGATTTTTAAAACTCACGGTACCTATGAAACTCCACAAAGACAGCCATCACATCAGATTCATCCACCCTCAAACAATGTTGATAGAATGCCATAGTAAATCTGTTTGAGCTTGGAAAGCTTATCACCTTGCAAGTCCTTCAAAACATGTAGGACCTCATCCTTTATTAAATTCCTGCTCTAACATTGTTTATCATGCTCATCAATAGTTGCAAACTCTGCCCATCTACAGGTGGTATCCAATCCCTTGTTTCTGTGTATAACTGTATAATGACATGTAGAATTGCACCGCTTGCTCTTGAACCTCAAACTCCTCATAAACCTACTTTCCACCTCCAGTCCACTCACATAATTGCTTTTTCTATGCGGATTAGCCAACCTATGGAAAAAAACTAGTGTTGTTACCCCCCTCCTTCAACCATAAAGCTCTCGATTTTTTACACCAAGTCTCCTCATGTGTAGCTAGCCGTTCTATCGCAGATTTGGACTCCTCCCTTCAAACACGTTCCTCCCATGTTAAGCTTTGATCACCTTCTTTCACATCTAAACTCAACAGCTCACACATCAAGCTTTTCTTCTTAAAAGCTACAAACTCGATCTCATGCTCATTCAATTGATACAAGTCTTCCTGTGGAGCCTTCATTTTAGGGCTAAAATAAAGCTAGAGGATCAAATAAAAGAATACCCATTCCACCAAGCTATAGGGTGGATTAGATTGAAACTACCCTTAATAATAGGGTTTAAAATGTAATTTTCCCTTACTTTCAAATCATGGTTATGCAGAAGGTTGAACTTGAATTTCACTTTTTTGAATATGGAAGCATGTTGAACTATTTTAAATTGTTTGATATATGTTGTTTTTTTTTATAAGTAGTTTGATATATGTTGTTTAATGTACTGATACCATAGTTTTTTGTTTGGAAGCATATTGCTCACAGTTTTTCTTCTATGTTAAAAATGGTATGTCCTTTGATTTTTTAGTTGCCCGACATAATTTTCATATTCAAATGAAAGTTAGCAGTTACACATTCACCAACGGGTTTCGAACCCACAGCCTCACCCTCGTTGTTTCTTTTAAAAGGAGAGGGGACCATTTGAGAGCTAGAGAGCTAGAGCTCATACTATACATAATACTATAAGGAATTTACAAAATATCATTGATTTTTCATGGGAGCCAAACAAACAAAGGAAAATGTTTTCCAGCTCATTTTCAGCATCACAATCAAACACAGGAAAACAATTTACCTTTTTTTTTTTACAAGCTGCAAACAATTTATTGGAACTCCAAAACCAAAATCCTGGACTCAATCAATCAAGTAAACCATTCCAACTCTTTCCATTTGAATTCAAACAACAGCAACACAAAAGACTAATAAACAGTCCCTCCAGTTAGCCCATCTATACTGTAATCAACATTAAAAAAAAAAAAAAAAAAACACCGCATATTCATATACTTACTAAACCGAACATTTCTCGAGAAAGAAACTGAGAGCGAGGGCTTACACGTCGGAAACGGCGAAAGTGAGGCCGGTGAGAGGATGAGGAGCTTTGGGAGGAGGCGGCGGAGGAGGAGGAAGCAACTGAAACTTCTCGATAAACGCACCGAAGTCTTCTCTTATAGCCTTCTTCAGCTTCCTCGTCATAATCAGAATTCCGGCCAAGCCTAAGCCCAGCAAAACCCACAGATTCGCCGATTGAGAAGCCATCTCTTTCTCAGAACCAAACCCTAGGTTTTTTAATTTGAACTGAGAATTGAGAGAGAAAGAGGGTTTTAAGGCTTTATAGGTTGGGACTTGGAAGAGAAGCAGGGAATGAGGAGATGAGAAGATAATACAGTGAAAATGAGACACTTGAGTCTCACCCAGTTTTTTTGCTGTTGTAAACTTAACTGGTACACTACATATATTATCTATCCACTAAAACTATAATGTACGGTAAAATATGATGAAGCCCGAACTCCCAGGCCCGTGGGCTGTGGTCCTGTGTGCGCAGACCCCGCCAGGAGTGAGTTGGACTTTGAACTTGTAAAAGTTTTAAGATTTATGCTTCTTTTTTTTCTTTTTTTTTCTTCTTCAACTCATTTTCATATAGTTTGGCTTATATCTTAATGGCTCAACTTTCTAGTATTTTCAATGAAGAGATTTATTGTTCAAATCATTCAATGTTGTAATTATCCAATTATTTAAAATTTAAAATTTATATTAAAAATACTCAATTTTATACAAAAACTTTCAATTATTATCTTTGAATTAAAATAAAATTGTTAAGGTTTCGTCTAGAATAAATATTTTTTTTCTCTTTTTGGTGTAAGGTATGTAACCTTCTAATTTCATTTTAATTTAATTCTAAGATGTGAAATTGAAATAATTGAAAGTTTTGTAAACAAACTGAAAAGTGTCAAAATAAGTTTTGTCAAATCGGAGAAATTTCATTTTAATTTAAACTTATAGTCCGTTTTAATTGAAGGGGAGTAAAATAGAGTTGGCTCAAAATTGGCCTATTTTCAACCAATTCTACTTTACTCCCTTTCACTCTCTCTCCCCTTAATCCAAATAGGGTCTTAATCTAGTCTACTTTCTCATTCCCTACGAGGGTGAATGTAATATAATCCAAAAACCATTGTCTATTTGACATCAACTTATTTTTGTTTATTACTTTTGCTAAATGTAAGTTAAAGTATACTTATACTTTAAAAAAAAAAGTGAGATTTTTAAAAATTGCACATAAACAAAATAAGATAAAAGTTTTTTTTTTTAATTCGATAGTTGAATGTCTCTATTAGAGATACTAAAAGGTGTCAACCAATAAAGTTACAAGATTCTTGACAAAATAAGTTAAAAGTTAAATGGAAAAGCTGTGACAAATGGACAATTACCATTTCCTTGTCTTATGAAACTAATTTCTAATACATTTATAATAAAGCAAACCTTTTAATACCAATTATATTTAATAAAAGACATTTGGCATTCAAAATGTGATTTTCGAAAGCATTTGAAAAACTAAGGATACAATAACAATAATTTGATGATTGTAAATTCTAGTTAACTTAATCATAAATTAATTTGTCTTAACCTAATAATAAAAAATAATTATTATAGAATGAACGTTATAGTTTGAAATTCTATCGTATCTATTAAAAAACAATAATTTGATAATTAAAGTAAGAAAATAAATATTTAATTTCCGGTAACCATTTCTCTTATTATACCTTCTTCCACATGTACCATAAATCTCTACAATAAACATCGGACTTTCTCTCTCTTCTCCAAGTTAGTTCACTACGTAATCTTTATTTTATTTCATGATTAAAATTTTTATTTGGGCTTTGCCAATACATTCATTTGGTTCAAGAGCTCTAGATCTTTAAACTTTATTTAAAAGGCCGAATAGTGATATATGATGTCCCACTCCTAAGTCCTAATAGCAATGTTAACAACCAACTAGAAAGCCATGGTGATGGTTGGGTGCATGAGTGTTCCTTTGTTTTAAACATTTGTTACAGAGACAAGCCAAATATATGCAGACGCAAAACCAAATCTCTGATCTGTGACTGCAAAATATAAAGGATTTGTTCATAATTTAGTTAAACCTATGAAAAAAAATTTAAATGCAACAACAATAATAATTGGCATTCACATCAAACCACATTAGAAAAAAGCATTGATCATTAAATTGCAACCATGAAATTCTCAAATATTATTAATATTCATGGACAACACACCCATGCAATTCAGTTTTGCTTTAAGGAGTTCATCCAGCCAAAGATTACCAAAATGCACAGCCAGAAGTGGAGGAAATTGGGGCATGTTCAATTAATTCCAATCCAAACCTAACAATCATAATGTAGAATAGTAAATGTTTTACAAATTGGATATCATCAAAATAACTGCAACTCTACTAGAGTATCACAATCCAAACCCGACATTCTATCATTCTGTATTATTGCCTAATATTACCTATGGTAACATACATCATTTTAGTTTCCATATAATCAATTGCAATAGCAAAATTTAGCTTACAAGAAATCGTTTGCCAGAAAACAGCAAAATCTTCTAATTGAAAGGATGAAGACTGTTTCTTGTAATAAATTCTTTAAGTTGTTTTCTTGTATCAAATATACTCAAGTGGTAAGCGAACCTACAAACCCCAGGTATAGAAGAAAGCATGCATGATAAAGACACGTGATCAGAAAGAAAGCCAATAACTAGGGCTGTAAATGAACCAAACCGTTCATAAACAGCTCGGGCTTTACTCAATAAAAACATCGTTCATGTCTGTTTGTTTATAAACAAGCCAAGCTTAAGTTTTAGTTTTAGACTTTTTTAATAAACGAGCCAAGCCCAAGTGAAAAATATTGTTCGTGAACAAACTTGTGAACACTAAGGCTCGATACAAAAGTAACAAAACAAGTTGAGCCTAGGCTTATTTATGAGTTTGGTAATAAAATTGATATGAGCTTGACAAGTAAACTCATATCCTTCTAAGATTTTAATTAATTATAAGTTGAGACCACTCATCTAAACCAAATAGGCTAGATAATAAACTTAATATAGGCTTGATAATATACTTGTGTTGGATCTCAAGCTCAAAAACACGATATTGGGATTGAGTTTGGGCTTGATATTGAGCTCAAGCTTGGCTTGACCAATGAATCAAGCCAAACCAAGCCGAGCTCAAGCTTTTATACTTTATAACAAGCTCAAGCTTGAACATTATTTGTAGGCTCGTATCAAGCTCAAGCCAAGCTTGAACATTCTACTTTTTCTGTGAGCCGAGCTTGAACATTCACTACTCGACAAAGCTCGACTCGTTTACGGTCCTACCAATAACAAATGCCGGGTACAGAAGAAAGACGCATGTGAGCATCAAATATAGCCAAAATCACCAAAATCGTCAAGGTTGTCCATATGTTGTCTACAACATGAAATAAATTAGGATGATCCTATAAAGTAGAAGGAGAGTTGATAAGAACAATTAAATAGTTATTTCTATCAAGACTTGTTTTTAGAATTGATAACGTGAGTTGATAAGAGTTAAGTTGTTGTCTTCCAATTGGTCATGTATAGCTAGTCTTAAATCAGTCAACCAGAGACCGGAGCCATTTGATTGTATCAACTGGTCGGAATTAATCATGAAAAAATTCCCTTAGAAGTTATGTTTTTACTGATATAATTCAATAGATGAATTTGGAAAAAAAAAAATACTATTTTTTTAACATACCTTTTCATAATCAAATTGGGACACAAACTAGACCACCACCTCAATGCCACTCTAAAACTAGCAAATTACAATCACGTACCATAGTCAAAAGTAGAGTCCAATCCGGTCTTTACTTCCTATATGATTAAAAGAACTAGGCAAAGACCAACCATATATCTATATAAGAAGCAACAAATCTTATGAAAAAATTAAACAACATTGTAGTTCAACTTTCAAGCCATGGGAAACTTGTCGCAGAAAGATCAACTATACTTAGAAAAAGAAACCCACCATGACCAAGTACAGGAAGATCATTTAATCTTCACATGCAAAATATGAATGGATCTCATACAATCAAACCAGAAATTCAAACAACATTAACAAGTGTGTGCAGTGTGCACTCTATTTGCATGGTATGGACTGCATATCCAAATACATCGAAGTTAAGATTAAGGACAAGGTGGCCAACATTAGATGCCCTAGCAAGAACTACGAGCAATTTTTGGACCCTCTCTTTGCAGGCAAATCATATCAAAATCACTGTTTGATGAGTTGTGTGATATTCTTTGTGAATCAACCGTTCTACAGGTTGAAAAAAGGTGCTACTGCCCAAACCGTGAATGCTCTGTGATGATACTTAAATAACAAGTGCCAAACTGTGACACAATCAAAGTGTCCTATGTGCAAGGACTTTGTTTTCAATGCAAGACTCCATGGCATGCAGGGCACCGATGCAACGAAAGAGGGCAATCAAGAGATCTCAGATCAGAATGATGTTGTATTTGGAAAGCTTGTTGAAGAGAAGAATTGAGTGATGTAGATATTATAATTGCAGTCAAGTTATTGAAGGTGTTGATGGCTCCTGCTCCCTCCATCATAAGTGCAGGTATTTGCTCTAAACAACTGAAATATTGTTGTTGGATTCTTTGCTCAACCATTTTATGCATATTGCACTACACATCATACTCGAAAATATTTTTTTCATTAACACTATTAAATGGTTTAACAATACTTGAAAAATCTAGAAGCATTGGTAACCTTTTATGGCCTGTTTGGAAGTTTAAAAAGGGAGGGGGAGTAGAGTAGAGGGAGGGAGAGTAATTATCTTGTTTGGAAGTTTTTTAAGGAATGAGGGGGAAGAGTTTAGAGGGGTTTGGAGGAGTTTCAACCACCTCTAACCTCTCATTTTTAATTCCCCCAAATTGGAGAGATTTGGAGGGAGAATAGAGTAGATAAATTATTGACTAGATAAATTTTCCAATTTACCCTTTCTAAATTAATAATAGACCAATGTTGCAAGTCCATTTTCAAATAGGGGTAAATTTGTCTATTTTAATCATTTCCTCTCCTCTCCATCCTAATTTTTAAAACATCCAAACAAGGGGAATGACTAATTACTCCCTTCCCTCTTACTAATTTTAAAAACATCCAAACAAGGTAGAGGGGAACTATTCCCCTCTACTCTCCTTCCCACTACTCCCCTCCCCTCTACTCCCCTCTACTCTCCTCCCTCTCTAAACTTCCAAACAGGCCATTAATGTATAATGAAACCATAAGTTCAATTTTATATAATTGTTAAGTAATATTAATCATCATTGTAAAGTGTGTAAACCTAAAAGCATATCAAATTTTAGGCTTAAAACCATTTTTGGCCAATTTCCATTTTGGTCCCCAATTTTTTTTTTTCATTTTTGTTCCCCAAAAATGAAAAAGCGTTCTCATTTTTAGTCCTTATGGTCATCTCACTAACAGAAATTACCTACGTAACACATAGAGTATACAGCTAGCACGTTAGACGCTGATGTGGCAAATAAAATAATAATTTAAAATTTTGTTTGGTATTTAATAAATGCCATATCAACATCCACATCAACGTCTTAATTTTTTTAATTAATTTATCAATTTAACCCCCCCCCCCCCCCCAAAAAAAAAAATTGAAAACCAAAACAAACCAAGAAAAATCATAAATGAATATTGTACAAAACACAACCAATCCACATAAATAAACCAAATTATCAAAAAGAAAAGATCAATTTAAATCCAAAAATTTAATCTATATAATCAACCCACTGTAGCCTTCAAAACAATCAAACCACTATCTTAGATCTTCAATTTCCCAACCAAACAAACGACAACAAACAAATCCAATTCAATCCCTCAACCATACCGATAACAACAAACACAAACTCCCACCCAAATTTGAACAAAATACTCATAAAACCCATTAACCTAGCACAGCCCCCCCCCCCCCCCACCTTCACACCTTAAAACTCTCTCTCTCAATAAACCCCCTTGACGAAACCCTAAGCCCTCCTCACCAACCCAAATTTGAACAAAACCCACAATCCCTTACCTTGAGTTTGGGTTTGAACAAAACCCAAATTTGAACAAAATCGATTAGCTGAAAATGGGTCTAGGTTTGCTATTGCTATCTCAAAACTTTAAGGGTGGAGCCACTACATGAGGTGGCAACGTTGGTTAATGGCAGTGGACGAAGCTAAAGGCTTCGAACATAGCTGGGATTGGGCCAGTGAGAGAGGAAAAGAGAGAGGGTGAGGTAGAGAGAGAAGGTTCTACAAGAAATGAGTGAGAGAGCCTGGCGGTGGGTTGATCTTTAGGCTTGGTCGATCATGGTGGCTTAGAGAGAGAAAGAGATAGATTTTGAGACGAGAGACAAAAAGTTTGAGATGAGAGAAGAAAGAGAATTTGAGATGAGAGCAAGAGGGATAGAAGAAATTTGATTTGGTTTTGTGGGTTTGATTTTCTAGGTTCTTTGATTTAATGGGAAGAACATGAACAGTTATCTTCTAGGTTTTTCATGTTCTTTCCAAAAAAAAAAAACTAAAAGAATTTTTTTTTTTTTAAGTAGAAGTTTATAATTTGTTTTTATAGCTGTATCTAATGTGGCTTATTTTATAATTAAAATGTTGACATGGAATTTTTTAAATGTCAATTTATTTTATTATTATTATTATTATTATTATTATTATTATTATTATTATTTTAAGAGAAATGCTATGTCCACAATATTTTCACAACAAATTCTAAATGTCAAATTGTTACTAGATGTTATTGTTGGGGCAAAAAAGTAATCTCAGTATTAGGTTCAAATTTGAATCAATAACAATTAACCATCTATAATTGGTTATGAAAATGTTATGGATGTAGCACTTCTCTCATTTTAATGGTCATTTCAATGTCTAACGTGCCATTTTAGCATTCCATGTGCTACGTAGGTAATTTCCATTAGTGAGATGAAGGTAGGAAGTAGGGACTAAAATGATAATGATTTTTCATTTTTAGGGACCAAAAAAAAAAAAAAAAAAAGGTCACCAAAATGGAAATTGGCCGAAAATGTAGGGATGAAAACGGTATTTATGCATAAATTTTATAATGATGTGATCTAAATATCCAGGTCACATTCTCCTTTAATATATTCCAAAATTTAATAAAAACAAAACAAAACAAAAACAAAAAAAAAAAAAAAAAAAAAACTATCACTAGAGTTAAAGATGAAAAATTTTAGTTTAACTGGAATCTGCCATATATAGTAGCAATCATATCATCGCCAATTCAAGTCAAATCTCCAACTGTGTAGATATTGTCCTATTTAGGTCTTAGAACCTCACAATTTTGTTCTTCTCCCAAAGCACACAGCAATGGTAGAAAAAATGCCTTTACAAGGACATCACCCCTTATAAGCACATCCACATGTGAATTCCTAGCTAGGCGATATGGGATTTCAGGATTGCATATCTTTTTGGTCCTTCACAATCCACCCCACTTACGAGCACACGCGTTCTCACATGTAGGGCCCACACTTAATGGCTATGATACTATAACTGTCACGAGTACTCAAACCCATAACTAGGATTTAGATACTCAACCTGTCAAAAGTACTAAAATTCAAATAATGGAACAGGGCTTAACTAAATACACATAAGAAATCAAACGATCAAGTCTCTCAAATAAAATCCATCGAACTAAAATTTATACATTCTCCAAATACAATCTCAAATAGTCTCATGAATACTAAGTTCATTATCCTAAGAAAACATAATAACATAACTCCCAACGAAGTCTTCAATCTATGGCTTCAACGGTCATCCACCAAAGTCAAATGGTCATTCCAACTACCTTTGAAGTCCAAGACACAAGCTCTCAACATGTGCTCTAAAGTCTAGATAGTCCTTTCAGATTGTCCATTTGTTTGAGGGTGGCAACCAGTGCTAAAGTTCAACTCAAAACCCAAGGCTTTCTGCAAGCTATCTAGAACCTCAAAGTGAATCTCAAATCTCTATCAAATACAATTGGAACTGGCACCTCATGCAACCTCACAATCTCATTAATATAAATTTCCGTCAGCTTGTCAATTGAGTAGTTCATTCAAATCAAAATGAAATGGACAGATTTCGTTAACCTATCCACCACCACCCAAATAGCATCATGGTTTCTAGGTGACCTGGGTAACCCAAATACAAAATCCACGGAGATTTTTTTTTTTTTATGAACACAAAATCCATGGAGATATGTTCCCACTTCCTCTCAGGTATGGATAGAGGTTGCAACAACCCTGACAACCTTTGATGTTCCACTTTGATTTGTTGGTAAATCAAACATTTTTTTTCACAAATTGAGCTATTTCTCTTTTCATGTTGTTCCACCAATAAATCTCTCAAAAATTAGGATATATCTTAATTCTACTCGGATGCACTATTTAAGGTGAACGATGCACTCCCTCCAATATCTCCCTTTTAATCAATGAATCATTAGGCACACAAAGCCTATTACCGAACCTCAAAACACCGTCATTGGAGATATTAAATTCAAGTCTACTACCACTACGCAGTTTTCCATGATCTTCAACAAATGAGAGTCACCAACTTGGGTAACATTATTTTTTATCAATTAGACATGGTTGAACACTCAAACTTACCAAGTAAGATTGGGAGTCTCCAGTCACTATCTCTACTCCAAGTATCACAAGATCAGCAATGATATGCTTCTAAGTAATTAACAATGCAGTTGAGAAACTAGACGACTTTCGACTAAGTGCATATGCCATAACATTTGCCTTACTAGGATGATAATTTATGGAGTACTTATAGTACTTAATTAGTTCTTGACATCACTTTTGGCTCAAATTTAATTCCTTTTGGGTGTAAATGTATTTTTAACTTTCATGATCTTTGTATATTTCACATCTTTCACCATACAAATAATGCCTTCAAATCTTTAATACAAAGACATACAAATCTTTAATACAAAGACATATTAGTTTGTTTCCTTGATTAGCATTCAACTTCTTGTCTCTTAAAATTTGCAACACAATTCTCAAGTACTCGTCGTGCTCTTCTTGGCTTTTAAAGTAAATACAATAACAAGCCTGTCAAGGTAATCAAGGTAACAAAACAATATGTCTTTGCATTGAAGATTTTGAGGCATTATTTGTATGTGAGAGATGTGAAATATACACATATCATAAAAGTTTTTTTTTTTTTTTTGAGGAAACAGATCATAAAATTTTAAAATACATTTTCACCCAAAATGAATTAAATTTGAGGCAAAGGAGATGGCTAGAACTAATTAAGGATCATCAATACTCCACAAATAATCATCTTGGTAACGCCAATGTTGTGATAGATGCACTTAGTCGAAAGTCATCTAGTTTTTCAGCTGCATTTTTAATTACTCAGAAGCATATCATTGCTGATTTTGTGAGACTTGGAGTAGAGATAGTGACTAGAGACTCCTAATCTCACTTGGCAAATTTAAGCAGGCAACCAACTCTAATTGATAAAATTAAGGCTAGGCAAGGTGGTGACCCTTAGCTGTTAAAGATCATGTTAGAATTGCATAGTAGGAGTAGACTTGAATTTAATATCTCCAATGATGGTATTTTGAGGTTTGGTATGTGCCTAATTATTCATTAATTAAAAGGGAGTTATTGGAGGAAATGCATCGTTGGCCTTACGTGCATCCGGGTAGTACCAAGATGTTTCGTGATCTTCAAGAGATTAATATATTGGTGGAAAAACATGAAAAGGGAAATAGCTCAATTTGTGGAAAAATGGAACATAGGAGGTCATTAAGGTTGTTGCAACCTCTATCCATACTTGAGAGGAAGTGGGAGCATATCTCCATAGATTTTGTATTTGGGTTACCAAGGTCACCTAGGAAACATAATGCTATTTGGGTCGTGGTGGATAGGTTGACAAAATCTTCCCACTTCATTCTGATTCAAATGAACTACTCTCTTGACAAGCTGGCAGAACTTTATATTAATTAGATTGTGAGGTTGCATGGGATGCCTGTTTAAATTGTATCTAACAGAGATCTAAGATTCACTTTGAGGTTCTGGGATAGCTTGCAAAAAGCCTTGGGTTCTAAGTTGAACTTTAGCACTGCATGCCACCCCCAAACATATGGACAGTCTAAGAGGACTATCTAGACTTTCGAGGACTTGTTGAGAACTTGTGACTTGGACTTCAAAGGTAGCTAGAATGACCATTTGACTTTGATGGATGATCGTTGAAGCCATAGATTGAAGACTTCATTAGGAGCTATGTTATTATGTTTTCTTAGGATGGTGAACTTGGTAATCGTGAGACTGTTTGAGATTGTATTTGAAAACTTAACAAATTTTAGTTTGATGGATTTTATTTGAGAGACTTTTTTTTTTTTTTTTTGAGAAACAAACAGACATACACAAAAAAAAGAGGAAAATGGGTTCTAACACAAAGGCACACCATAAACTCCACTCAAAAGTCATGGTTTATTTAAGAGACTTGATAGTTAATTATTTCCTTGACAGTTTGATTTATTATACATGGATTCAATTATGCTCTTGTTACATTATTTGAATTTTAGTACTTTTGACAAGTCAAGTATTTAAAATCCTAGTTATGGGTTTAGGTTGTGACAGTTACGGAATCAAAGTGTGCCCTAACCAGAAGTGTGAGCTCCACACTTGAGGACGCGTGTGCTCGTAAGTGGGGTGGATAGTGAAGAACCAAAGAGAAAAACAATCTTGAAGTCTCACATCGTTTGGGGAAGCACATAGAGATGTGCTTATAAGGGGTGATATCCCTTCATTGTGTATAGATTTTTTCTCCCACTGTTGTGTGCTTTGGGAGGAGAACAAAACAGTAAGAGTTTGGGACTCAAAAGCAGAAAATATCTACACTACCAGGGTGGGGTCATTCATGGACACCAGACACACCCATGCAATTCAGTTCTGCTTTGAGTTCATCCAACCAAAAATTACCAAGAAACAGCCAAAAGTGGAGGAAACTGGGGCATGTCCAAATAATTCCAATCCAAACCTAACAATCACAATCTGGAATAGTAAATGTTTTACAAATTTGATATAACCAGAATAACTGCAATTCTGCCGGAGTATCGCAATCTACACCCGACTTTCTATTATTCCGTATTATTGCTTAACATTACCTGTGGTAACAAATACATTTCAGTTTCCATACAATCAATTGTAATAGCAAAATTTAGCTTACAAGAAATCTTTTACCACAAAACAGCAGAATCTTCTAATTGAAAGGAAGAAGAACATTTCTTGTAACTCAGTCGTTTCTCTGTATCAAATATACTCAAGAGGTGAGTGAACCTACAAACTCTAGGAAGGCAGATAAAAGCAATTAAACAACAGTTCAAGCTTTTATGCGCAATTAACCAAAAATTTAGGCTTTAATCCTTGAAGACTCTCCCACGGCATTCTCCATTCTTGTGTACCAGTCACCAATGCGAGTGTGCTCCACCATATCTTTACCAGACCTCAAGTAACGGATAGGTCTTAACACCCCATAAACAGCAAGGTCCGCTAAATTAGGCTTAGAGCCCCCTGACCCAATAAGAAATAAACACAATTGAACAATATGGTCATAATGGGAAGAAAAAAACAGGTAACAAATTTTACATATTAGCAGCATGGACATGTACCAACATAAACAATATTAGTATTTTTATTATTGACATAAATAATACTGAATTTCTTTTTTAAAACAATATTACTATTGACATAAAGAAACAATTTAAAACAGAGAGAGACAGTCATCAATGGTGAAGTAGATTTTACTCCTTTAAATTATGAAATACAAGAATAACAAGAATGCAAATTGTTGTGACAAAAAGGTCTCAAGTTCAAGGAGTTGTCAAAAAAAAGGGTGGGAAGCAAATCCTGCTGATTTTTTGTTTATCAAGAACACAACATTTTGAACAATGCTATTGCTAGAGAGCTTTGGTTGTTTTGTTTTTTGTTTGTCCGGGACAGAGTGGCAATGCCTAGAACTGTGGCAAAATTGGTGGCAAACTGGATGGACACGCTAGAAGTAGCAACATTTGGAAGACCATTCCTTTGTCTTAGAGGATTCACACTGGAGCTGCTAAAATAGTTTTTTAGCTATTTTAGCAGCTCCAACACCAAAAATCACCCTGCATCCAAGTTGCTAAAGCTAAAAATTTTTAGCAACTTACTGTAGCAAGTTGTTACTTCCTTTTTATTATTTTTTATTCCCCACTCTCTCTCTCTCTCACAAATTTCTCTCTCTACTCTCTCTCTCTCTCTCGGCCCTCTCCCTCTCCTCTCAGAACTCTCTCTAGCGCCGGCAACAGCTCTTGTGGATGGGTTGCCTCAGTGGGTTCGTGGGTCGTGGGTGACAGCTCTATCAACGGTGACAGTGGGTCATGGTTGATCTGATTTTTGGGTTCATGGGTTGCAGTGTTGATATGGTTTGGGTTTTTGGTCACGGTGGTTGATTGAGTTTGGTTTGGGTTTTTGGTTGGGTTGATCACAATGGACCGGCGGTGGTTGTCTGAGTTTGAATTGGGTTTTTGGTTGGGTTGATCATAGTGGGTTTTTTATTTTTGATTGGTTGTTGGTGGTGGATCATGGTGGTTCTGGGTTTTGATGGTGCTGTGGGTGATTTGAATTAGTGGGTGATCATGGTGGTTCTGATGGTTGCTATGGGTTGTGGATGATCATGGTTGTGCTGTGGGTTATAGGGAAATTAATTTTTATTGGGTTTGATATATTATTTTATTGGGTTTTATGTTAAAATAGGAGATGGGATGTTGAGTGCATTGTTAAGTGATGAGTTAAAATAGAAAGTAACATTTTGAGGTGCTAAAAGCTAACTTTTTCAGCACCTCTGCTGTGAATGCTCTTTTACATTGTGCGTTTGGATGAAAAGAAATGCACAAACTTTGAGGCTTGTGAGTGATCAGTTTTGGAATTTAAGCTTCTGTTTTAAGGGTAATTTAAGTGATTTTTTTTTTTTCATTAATGAATTTTATTTACCTATCAAGAAAATATTTCTACTCTTTTAAATTATAAATTCTATGATACAAAGGGTCATTACCCAGTGTTGGTTCCATTTTAGGGTTTTGAGAGAGACTTGGATATGGTTATATCCTTTATGTATATCTTCCACCACCCCCATCCCCCTCTCCCTTTCTTTTATTTTTTTACAAATATGTATATCCTCCTTGATACACATGTTTTTTAGAGATATTTTATAGCATTCCTGACTTTATAAGCTTAGAAGAACATTTGACATTACAATAAGTTTGGTTGTTCACCTAGTTTTGCACTAGATTGATGATGCAAGACCATGAGTCATGTAGAATTTTGTAGTTCTTTTGGCTTCTTCATTCTTTTTATTTGACAAACAAGGGTATCTAGAACTCTTCAAGTATCTGACTATTCCCTCAAGCATGTGATTTTGTGCATGAAGTAGTCTATTTTCAATAAAATTATTCTTAACTATAAAATAAATAAATAAAAGTCAATGTAGAATTTTGGACAGGCCATATCATGAACTGATATGGAGTCAACACTTAACTGTCAATTCAAATGATAATGTGAAAACCATTTGATGGAAAAACTCCAACTTGCACGTGTTTGTATCTATATCATTGATTGCAAGCCAATGAAATTTAGCTCAAGTGGCAGCCCCTCCCCATTTAAGATCAGGGTGGGGGTGAAGTCATGATCATCAATTGATTAGATAATGTGATGCATGCTAATCTTTTTTTAACATAATGCTGAGAAAATTAAAATTGAATTCATACCAAGGAAATCCCTGCCATTTAGACCATCAACCCATGTTTCTGCAGCCTCATACAGTGCAGCACGTTCATCTGTAATGTTATATTTCTTCTTCAATTTCTTGGACACAAAATACATAGCAGCAGCTCCAGCATATTTCACAGTAATTTTTTCAGTAAAGCTAAAATTACCTACAAGCATAGGAGACATGCATATGATTATTAGGATTATCAACCAAAATCTAAAGCTCAAGTTCAAAATAAACTGGAGGATCTAAGGGCAGGAGAAGAAAAAATGACATAAAAGGAACTTAGAATGATTAGTTGGTAGCATACCCCCCCCCCCCCCCCCCCTTTCTATAGAAAACACACACAAACAAATCCTTCAGCGACTTTGTCTTAATCCTAGAATGAGTAAAGATCCAACGAACCAAACATAGAGGCAACATCAACCATGAGTCTAGAAAGACATAACAGACCAAAGTTTTGACACATGTTTGAGCAAAAACAGAGACGGAAGTGAAAGGAACTTCAACCTAAGCTTAAATGCCATAAATGCAACTCCTTTTTTTTTTTGGTAAAACATAAATGCAACTCTTTCAACAAATCAAACATAACCTCTCTGTGAATTAACATTAGTTAGCAATTTCTGTTTTAAGACACATGGAAGAAGAATGCACTACCACTACCACAAATGAGAAGTCAGACAAATTTACTAACAAATTCTAATCTTCAATTGATCAGAAAGCAAAATTAGGAAAGATTAGTTGATACACATTGAAGGCCTAGACAAAGCCTCAGAAAGGGAATCTCATCACAACAGGCACACTATTACACATTTCCATTGAAAAGACACTGACCTTGGAAACAACCACGCCCAATAGAAACCCTTCTAGAAGCCAGGTAAGTTATGACACAGGTGCTACAGCCCTAAGAGGTTAATTTTGGGGGATTATACACCAACAGAGTATACCACTTATAATTCTTCCTTTAGTGGTAGTAACCAAAAGCGTCGCTTCCTTTCTGTCTTTTCCATAAGAGGAGACTGAACTTTTGGGGGTTAATGACAACCCAACTACCAGTAATCAGAAGGTCAAATTGACAATGTTTTCAAAGTATGAGAACAAAATTGAGAAAATTGAAACTTTAATGACCAACACTACCCAGAAACTTCTCCATAGGAATACCATGTGAAAGAAAAAACTGCTTAGATTTTTTTTCACCCCGGATAAATAAGAATAGATTTTTTTTTTTTTTTTTTTTAACGTAGTGAGTAGGGAAACTTTCTAAAGAAGAGTCATTTGAACTCCTCTCTAGCAACAGTAAAGTACATGGGTATGTAAAAGAAATCCCTATATGAGGCGTTTGGTATGGAGTAATATTTTAGGCTTCCTGGGAATGTTTTAGGATTCCCTAACAATCCCATTTTGGTTGCAAATCACACAAGCGAATCAAATGCCCATGGATATCTTGATTCCCACTCAATCCCATTTTTGTAGGAATGTGGATTCTCTTTTTAAAAAGTGGGTATACACATTCCCATGATTGAAAAAAGTTACTTTTTTTTTTTTAAATTGACAAGTTTGTCCATTCCTCCCTACCCTTTAACCAATAAATATATTTAAAAAATTATAGATTTAACTTTATTTTTTAAAATTATGGTTAAGAATTGGTCTTTTTTTTTTCCCTTTTTATATTTCCTATTAGGGATTGAGTTAGATGCTAAAATAAAATAAATTACTTTTATTAAAAAGACATGATGCCGTGATTGCCATGAACAGAAGAACAAGAATTTAAATAATTATTTTTGTATTATACATGTCATTCAAAACGTCCAATTATAGTTTTAGTGAATTTGCCATGATTTATACTCATTATTTATTTGTAGGGAAAAAAAAAAGACTTAATATTGTGTTAAAAAGGCATCACATTCCCAGGAATCTAGACGCTAGGGGTAATGTGGATTCCCCAAACCAGACACCCCCTAAGAGATTACAATCTGATGTTCACACAATCAAGAAAAAAAAAAAAAAAAAAAAAGACGAGAGGAGATTTAAGCATCACAATTATTGATAGAAGATGTATCAAGTACCTACTTTTTTCCATATTAAGAAATGAAAATTCAATAAAGTAAAACCTAAATTAAATAATAATATGCAAATCTGCATAAGTCTTACCATTGCTTGTGATATAGTCAAAGGACTCAAGTGCCTCAGAAGTGTTTCGGTATATGTTTGGTGATAAGATATGCACCAGGTGATTGTCAACCCACCTATATCATGCAGCCACAAATTAGCAAATTGGATGTGTCAAAACCATGGTTGTAACCTTAGTTCCTAATTAAACATTAACTATAAATATTATTAATAGAATGCCAAATAAAGTAAAAGTATGCAACTCAAGTAGAATCTATTAAACAATAACAAGTTGTAGTAGAGAGGGAGAGCATTATTTTAAAATGTCTTCACATCAAAGGTAAGTTTTTTTTTTTTTTAATTTTTTTTTTGATAATTTTTTATTATATAATATATACATAATGTAGCATGTATATGTCTAAGAATGATATACATATGCAAACATTCATACGAAGGCATAATAGAATTTTCATAAATACCATATGCAAACATATTTTCATAAAGAAAATAGAGCATTTTCCTATCAACTTGTAGTACTCATACAAAATGTACCGATATTTCCCATAAATGAATGAAAAATCAAGTCCCAACAGCCTGGCTCTAACAATCAAAGGTCAAAGTACACTACGAAGATGGGAATAAAAGATGTGTGACCATTCTTCATGCCTCTAAGAGATTACTAACAGGTGAAGTATTATTATAATAATCTCAAACTTCTCAACGTATAGCATTAACCAGAATTATTTCAACCAAAATACAAATGTCTTCAGATCATGAACATATGCTTAGCCAAGAAAAAGAAAATGAACATAAGCTATCGCATAAAAACTGTACCCTCGCCACTTTTTCTCTTCATCATTATCCGATTTTGAATCGGCCCTTTTGTCTGAATGAATCTTGCCACCCAGCTTGTCAATAATAGCTGCAAACATGCCACATATGAGTTTGATGGACACTTGAATTGGAACTAGAAAAGTTAAAATACTTCCACAATCACTCAATGACAAGTACCAGATGAGTCGATCAGTTGTTCCCCATCAACCATTAATATCGGCACCTTCTTATAGTCAGACCACTTGATTTCTTTCTTACTAATTGGGTTGACCTCTACTACTTTGTATGGTATATCATAATAGTCGAGAAAGGCTGAGATGGCAAAA
Organism: Notholithocarpus densiflorus; assembly: GCA_030021035.2. Lineage (NCBI taxonomy): Eukaryota > Viridiplantae > Streptophyta > Magnoliopsida > Fagales > Fagaceae > Notholithocarpus > Notholithocarpus densiflorus. The sequence continues at coordinate 1,145,309 of JARYZH020000040.1, forward strand.
AATATCACCTTGTAAAAAAACTGAACACAAAACACCACAACACATTAAGAAAGTAACTAGCTCAATAATGACATTATCATGCAATTCCTTTACTTAAACAGAATTTTCCCCCCTCTTTTAGAAAAGTAAGAGATTAAACAGAAAATCAAACAAAAAAAGAAGTTGCTTGAAAAAATTCCCCTATTCACCCAAATTATTATAAATGGATTCAACAAAATCCGCTAAATCATTCAAAATTCAATGTTGCCTACCAATCACCTCTCCTAGACCCCGAGAAGTTGGAGCTTTGTGCATTGGGTACAACCCCATTATCCCAATGAAGTATTGGGCAGCAGAGAAAATGCAGGAAATGAAATTTCCAGCATTTCAATTATCCGAATCAAACTGGCACAATTGATTTGGATTCTTCAATTTTTGTTTTTTTATTTTTATTTTCACCCCAAAAAAAAAAAATCCTAAATTTTTTTCCTTTTCTTTCCTCTCCTCCAATCTCCATCATCCATTTCTTAAAAAATTCAGACACACTCTCTATGCAGTTTCATACATAGAAACCAACACAAACAATTCAAAGCAAAACAAATCACCAATTCAGCCAATAAGAATAGGAAGTTAAATTTGGAAGCAATAAACTTTATACAAAAATTTATTTCAAAGAATTAAAGAAGAAAGAGATCCATACCTTTAACTTTATTGCAGAAGGGGCAAGCTTCGTACTGGTAAAGAACCACGTCCTTGGGAACGAGTTCCGGCGGCGGTGGCTCCTTCGCGTGGACCTCTTGGGCGGCAGCGACGGAGATCAAAGCCCCAGCGACACCGAGAGACAAAACTCGCGCCGGTGATTTACTCCACCAGCGGGTGTACGAACCCCCCGAGCTACTGCTACTTCCGTAGAGCGCCACCTGGAGAAGCCTCTGGTTGTGGTGGACGGCTGTGGAAGTGGCGACGCCAACGCCGACGCCGCCGTGGGCGGTGGCGAGGGTTCGGGAGAGGACGGAGGAGGCGAGAGTGGAAGCTCTTCTCATTGCGTTGAGTTGAGATGAGATCTTTCTCGTGGCCACGTGGTTACTATAAAGATTTTCGACAAGGGTTTTGATGGGGTTTTTGGGCAGTGGTTACTGGGTCACTTCTAGCTGGATATTAACTTCCTGCCCCTGGAGATTTCTAGCATTTGTTTAAGAGAAATGCCATGGCCATAATTTTTTTTTTTTTTGAGAAAATACTATCACAAATTATTTTATAATACTTTTATAAAATATTGATATTATCAATATTTTATTAGTTTTTTTGTAGGCTCATTATTAATATTACTTTTTTATTTATCAATAATTACTCACCACATCAATAATTTGTAAATTTTTTTGTAAAATGTTTGTATCTCTAGCATTATTCTTTGTTTAAGTGTCGTAAAAATAAGTGTGGGTTAAAAAGTGTTATTTAAACACCCATACCAAACACCTCCTAATATCTTTTTATTGAAAACTCTTTGTTGAATTATACTTGTATTTTCAAAATATGAGAAAAAGTCAAAAAAAAAAAGTAAAATTTAAAAAATTTAGTTACATAAAAATTAAAAAGAAAAAATGTGGCTTATCATTTGTTCCCAAACACATACCTTGTGTGGATTACTGCGGTGGGTTTGGGTTGAAAAAATTTATAATCACAACTTTTTTTTGTCAAAATTGTGATGTGAAAAATCGTAAGTGATGGAAAACAAATTATGGATTAATGTAAAAGTGATAAACAATCTAATATAACGTCTTGTCAAGAGTTTTGAAATTCAACTAAAACTTCCTAAAGTATCCAACAAAGACGACCATGCCCCACAGTTTGAATCTCCCCCTTCCACATATATTTAACATGTATCATTTTCACATATAAAAGATAACAAAAAGAACTTCGAGCATTTGTTTTTCTCCCTTTCACGGTTCCAATGCATATAAGGGAAATGGGCTAGTTACCATTTTGATCTCTAATGTTTGTTCTATATGTTAAAATGGTTTTTAATATTTCAAATGTGTCAATTTAATCATAATTTTTTTGGTTTTATGTCAAAATAGTCTCTACCATTAAATGGTGAATGCAAAAAATTGACAATGATATTAAAATAGTACCCTTTATATATCACCTTGATTAACACATGTCCTTAATTAAAATAATAATAAAATAAATAAATTATTTTAAAAAAAAAAACATTTAGGCACAAGATAGTTCAAAGAAAAGCAAAAATATTAGAAAAGGAATGAGAAAATCTCTCCTGTGCCTAGCGCATAAGATACCAGCTCAAAAGGAATTAGAGGTTTTGACAAAAGGAAGCAGAAAATCTAAGTGCAAATATTTGTACTTGAGCTGGTGGTCACTCACTGGTCTCCGTCTTGATTGCTAAAGCAATTAGGGGTTAACAACAGCAAGAACAGTAGACCATTAGTTGGTTAACACCATTATTTTACCTTAAACAAACAATACAAATAGCAGACTAATTTAAATATGATTTCAATCTTGGGTTCAATAACGCACTTTTTAGGCTCAAAAAAGCCAAACCTGTCGAGGAAACAGGTACTCGACCTGATTAGATAAATGTAGATTTTACTCGACCTAATAGGAAATTTGGGTTTTGGGTGGGTTTTTTTTCCCTTCTCAAATCTAGCAGATCGGGTATGCTATTACTTGGCTCAACCCGCCATTTAATACCCAAAAAAAAAAAAAAAAAAAAAGTAAAATAAATTTTTTTTTTGTGCATTAGCCCTCCTGTTCTTTTGATGGTTCAAGATTTTCCATCAATTATTTGAGAGCCCCAGAAACTGTATGACACAGAAAGAATATTCCATGGAAGCCCACAATGCACCAAGTTTGATTCCCTTGTCTGAAGGAATCTTAAAAACCACAGCCTGGTAGTGACAACCCATGCACTAGTTTCTTCTTGGTTAGTAAGATTAATTACTAAAACCGACAAATAAATTAAGTAATTAAACCCTCTTTTTAAACTAAATTACTAATATAGTAATATAATTTCTTTTTATTATGTGTATTGTAGCAGTAAACATATTTTCTCTTTAAAAATTAAGAAGTCTATTTTTCTTTTTGATAGATAGGATCGAAATATTACCATAACTACTGCTTTTGAATATTCTAAATTCTAAATAGGCTATATTAGTAACGTCGCTAACGTTTAATATTGGAAGCATATCAGCATTAACTATTTTTGTGGCAACGTGACTCTTGTGTGCATGTGTATTTAGAGTGGGATGTGTATAAGTTACTTTTTCTTATTTTTATTTTAGGAGTTGCCATCGATCATTAGTTTTACATTAGGTTTAATTGGTCACCTAGATATCTATTTTTATTTTAAGTTACCTAATTAACTGAACCAAATTTTAAGGATTCGTAAATTAAGGTAAACCAAAAGCTTTTGAACCAAAGATCTTCGATTTGGAAGTTTGGTTACGTATGGGGAAGGTGTTAGGCACCCCACAATGCCTATCCGAAGATAGTACTTTATTTTAATTTATTTCAAACGTTAACTTTTTATGAAAAAATAGAATACTTGACATTTTGATTTTTTTTGAAATGGTTTTTTCAAACAATATAATATAAATAAATATATATATATATATATAGACACACACATGTGAGTAAATACTTACATATAACTAGCATGTGAATACTAACTCCAACAAAATATATGCAATCAAGGCACGTGAAGTATGTACATAAGTAGCATGTGAGAGAAAGTGCATACAAGATTACAAGTATACTTTACAATAGCATGTGAGTATTTATTTACTATATAGCTAGCATGTAAGTACTAAATGCTATATAAAAATAATCCACAACATATATAATAAAAAAAAATGGTTGGAAGAGTAGCACCTTGTTGTCATCCACCATTTTCTCATTTTTATTTATGCAAAAAGATTACAAAAATAAACTCATTATTGCCAAGAAATGTTAGGGACAATGTAAACTTATAAGGTGTTCAAAGACTCAAGAGAAAGAGCCTCGAACACAAATCCACAAACTACAACTATTCTAAGAAAAGGCTTGGAAATAAAAAGTTACAATGTTAACTTTATTATTTTGGAAAAGCACATTTTTTTTCTTAGAAAAGGTTTTATTGTGAATACTAAGCTATTCAAACACAACATAATAAAAAGAGAGGGTTGGAAGAATAACACATTGTTGTCATCCACCATTTTTTTCATTTTTTTTCATGTAAAAAGATGAAAAAAAGAAACTCATTAGTGCCAAGAAATGTAAGAGACAATGTAAGCTTATAGGGTGTTTAAAAACTCAAGAGAAAAAGTCTTGAACACAAATCCACAAACTACAACTATTCTAAAAAAATGGTTGGAAATAAAAAATTACAACGTTAACTTTATTATTTTCGGAAAGGCAGATTTTTTTTCTTAAAAAATATTTTTTTTTGAAAAGAAAAACATTTTTTTAGTGGTAAAGGTGTTTTATGAAAACATTTTCTTTTTGAAAACATATTTTTGTATGTAGAAAAACATTTTTGAAAACACTTTAACAAAACTTTGAATTTTTTTTTTTTTTTTTTTTTTTTTGTTTCAGGTCTCCTCTAAAAAACAGATTTTTATTTTTGCAAACATTTTTTTTGAAAACAGATTTTTTGTCTTTTGAAAAACAGTTTTAGGAAAAAACAGATTTTTTCAAAAGAAAGTTTTTTTTTTAAACAGTTCAGATTTTGAAAACAGTTTCTGAAATCAGATTTTTATTTGAAAACAGATTTATAAAAACAGTTTTATATTATCTTTGAAAAACAGTTTATTGAAAACAGTTTTAAAAAACAGATTTTTATTTTTAAAGCAGTTTTTTTTTTTGGAAAGCAGATTTTTTTAATTAAGAAAACAGTTTTGAAAACCGTTTTTAACAGATTTATAAAACAGTTTTTACATTATGAAAACAGTTTTACAAAGACAGATTTTTTTTAAAGCAATTTTAAAAAAAGAACAGTTTTATATTTTTTTAATTTTTTTCCGAAAAACAGGTTTTTTTTTTTTTTGAAAAGGTTTTATATTTAAAAAAAAAAAAGGTTTTGGGTTCCCCCTTAAAAATTGATTTTTTTTTATTTTTAATGTTTCAGAAATTTTTTTTAGAGGAGAGGAAAAAGCATTTTTTTAATTGGGGTTTTGTTTTTGAAAACTTTCAAGAAGAACAATAGACATTTTAAAAAGTCCTTTAAAAAAAAAGACTTCATTTTTAAAGAAAAGGGTGGGAAAAGATTTTTTTTTTTTTTTAAACATTTTCTTAGAATAGTGTGTAGGAGAAATGTTTTACCCAAACATATTTATTTTATGACACATTATTAACGAGAAATGTAAAGGGATAACAAAAATAAAGTGCAGAAAAATAAATAGCTTGAAAAATAAAGAGCTTGAAATTTAAATGACATAAAAGTAAAGAACTTGGAATTTAAAAGACATAAAAGGAAAGAGCTTGGAATTTAAATGACATAAAAGTAAAGAGTTTGGAATATTGTATAGATTGATTAAAAAGATTTTTTTAAAAAAATAATTTCTCTCTTAAATAGATTTTAATCTCTTTCAAGCCTTATGGATACTTCAACATAAATAAATGAGAGTTCTAAGCTATCACCATTCTTATGAGACATACCCATATTGTGCTCTAATGGAGGTCTAAAAACCATTTAAGAGAGATAGTAGAAAATCTTTATTTTTTTTAAGTATCTAGATATAGTACACACACACGCGCAATAAAGTAAAGGGGGCAGAGGGGATGTGCAAGAAATTAAAGGGGATGACAAGAAATTAAAAGGGGATGGGGATTACTTGAAAGTAAATGGGATGACATAAAATTAAAAAGCAATAATAAAATCCCTAGATGCCTAGGTGGGATGGGATTTATTCCCCCTAAGGGTACTTCCCATACATAGCTTAAGAGATGGTCCAATACCCATCTAGGGATACCAACACAATAATAATAACCAACAACAATATGAACATTGAAATAAAGGTTTAGATATATACACAATATGTTAAAAACATAGTAAAAATAAGCAACTATGAACAACAAGTAAAGTAAAGAAAAGATTTATATATATATATATATATATATGAAAATGATGATTACAATAGTAAAAGGGGTGGGATGGGTTTAGTTATTAAGAAACTAATCCATCTCTATAGCCTTACCCACAAAGATTACAAAAAAGAAAAAGATGAAGCTTTTTGGTGTAGGGTTTCCTAGAGAAGGAGAGAGAGGAGAGAGAGAATTTTTTGATTTTCTAAGGCTATTTTTCTAGAATTTCCTCACTTTTTTTTTTTTTTTTCTGATTTTCCCTCACTTTTTTATCTCTATTTCTCTATTTTTTTTCCACACAAAACTCTAATTTTCTTCATAAAAATGAGGGGTATTTATAGGAAGAGGTGGAAATGGGAGGCTAGCATTAGTGTATCAGGATATGCTAGTGCTAGCCCCCTAAGCAAGGGGCGGCTAGCATTGGTGTATCATGATACACCAATGCTAGCCTCCCATTTTTGCCATGTCATCAGCCATTTTTCATCTTGTTTTAATTTCTAGCTCGATCTTCACGCGGCTGTTTGGAGGCCTTTCAGAGCTCTGTTTTCTTCAATTTTTATATGCACAGAAATATCTAGATGTCTAGTTTCCAACGGTCCTAGCTTCATTCAATTTGGAGCTACAGTCATCGAGATATTGCGCTCGGAAGGAAGGTGACGCAAAGTTGAAAAATTTTGGACGTTTTTTTCTTGAAAAAATCATATCTACCAATCCAAAGCAGATATCATCGAGCCCTTTTGGTGAAAATTAGCTAAGACATTGTTCTTCAAGATGCTCCAACCCGCTCATTACAGTGCTTGCCCAATCGGTATAGTTTATTGCGTGAAGTTAGGTAAAAAACCTGCCAGTTTTCTTGAAATATCCAGTGAAGATTTTATTAGGGTTTTGGTATTTTGTGATATCTCATTCGTTTTTGGCCTGTAAACTATTGTTTCGAAGAGGAAAAATATGCTTTACGAGCTGGTCCAAAATTCAACATGATCCAACAGTCAGATAAAAAAGTCAACTTTTTGACCATACTCGATTAGGGTTTTGGTCTTAATAGATTTTTCAAATGTTATGACTTTTTGATTCACCATTGAAACATGTTGTATTTATTTTTACCCTTTTTGGCTTTGAAATTCATGATTTTGCACATTTTTTAATTTTTCTGAATTTTTGGTTTTTTTTTTTTTTTTTTACGCGTGAATCGGGGCTGGACAAAATATAGCATCAACAATCCTAATTACGTAGGATAGGGAAATTATTGAATACTTTAGAAGTACCATAAATGCATATTTTCCCCTCACATGAATTATGGGTCCTACTATAAATTTAATTAGTGGGACCTATTATTATGTGAGATGATGAAATATGCATTTATGGTACTTCAAAAATATTCAATAATTACTCGGTAGGATGTAGCTATTCAAATGACATTCCCATATAGAGGTTTAAAAAGTATACTATTTGTTAAGGAAAGGTATATTGTTGACATTTATTTGATACTTGTCACTAACGTTTAAATTTTGTATTAGTTTACTTCAGTATACTCACAATGGCAGACTTTGATTTTGGTAAAAGGAAATTTTTAGTAAATTTGAATTTCAGTTTAAGAATTGGAAAGAAATGAAAAGACATTTATGCACTATTTAGTTTTTTTTTTTTTTTTAAAGAGTTTCAGCCTATAACATTTGCTCATAATGATAACTTTTTTTCATCAGATGAAGACACCAATTAGTTTTAAGTGTAGGCGGTAATCAAACTCTAAATCTCTTATTTGACAATAAGAAACTTTATCAATTGAGCTAATTTTGAACCCCAATTGCACTATTTAGTTGGATGTGATTTTGGGGCATGGGAAAATGAGGAGGGAAAATATAAGAGAAAGTGATAATTGAAACGTTTTGTGGGGGGATGGGGTGATTTTTTTTTTCTCTCCAAATACAAGAGAAAATGAATAATAAGGTGGATTTTGCAATTTGATAGGTTCTCTAAAAAAGCTAAAGGGGGAGCTGAAATTGTTTTTTTCTAAAGGAACAGGGGAAACAGTAGCTATGTCCTTCAAGCTCGATTTTCCATGCACCAACAACATGGTAGAGTGTGAATCCTATCTCACAGGTCTAGCTGTAGCATGTGAAATGGGGATCAAACATCTTTAGGTAATAGGAGATTTAAATCTGGTTGTTTCCCAAGTTAAGGGAAATTTTGTACTCAAGGAACCATCGTTGGCTTTATATAGAGCCATAGCTCAAATGTTGGAAGACTCCTTCGAAGAATTTGACATTGAATAGTGAACACTCTCTAAGGTTTGACAATCGCTTTATCGATTCTCTAGCCAATTTAAGATCTAGAATTAGCTTTGAGGGAACAACTACACATGCCACTATCATAAAGAGACATGTCCTAGTCATATAAGTGTCGAGGAGGAATTCTTCGATCAACCGCTGGACCAACCCACCAAGAAAGCATTGTTGTCTCCATCCAATGAAGATCAGCTGAAAATACTCAAAGATTATGCCTTGATAGTAGGGGAGTTATACTCAAAGAATATGCCATGAATTGTCCTTTGTTGCAAGAAGAATTTATAGATTTATCTATCTATAATAATAAAAAATAATTTATAAATTTATCTCTTTGTATTAATAATAAAAGTGATGTAGAGAAAATAATAGAATAAGGATAAGTATTTATTTTTTTAAAGAAGTAGTAACTGTATGTGGCTAAGACCTAGTATTTGAATTCAAATAAAACACAAACATTGAATTTGAATGGATTGTGAGGTGAAGGATTTTTTTTTTTTTTTTTATAAATAAATTGTGCATTTTTTTGAATGCGTATTTGAAAGTGGTGTAGTGGGTTTAGTGGGTTTTATTCTACGTATTTGTCCCTAAGTTTTTTCCATGCTTAAATTTAAAGTGTAGGTGTATTTTTGAATCACATAAAAATCCAGTCCAAAAAAAAGAATTTTATTGGGAATCCTATGACATTATTGACCTATTCTTAAAATATTTGTAAGAGAAGTTGTTGGTTACTGGATGAGGTATTTTTAGCCTTCATATAAGTCCATATTAAAAAGGGAAATATTGTTATAGATAATATAGATAAACAACCAAAAAAATATGTATAAAAAACACAATAAAAAAACAATTTCACTATGAGAGAGAGAGAGAGGGAGAGAGAGAATAAAAAATAAAAAAAAAGAAGTAGCAAATTGCTAAATTTTTTTAGCTTTGGCAACCAGAATATAAGGTGTTTTTATGTGTTTGTGTTGCTAAAATAACAAATTTGGAGTTTTAGCATATTTTTTAGAGAGTTTCAACTTATGACGTCTGCCCCTGATAATAGCTCTTTATCATTAGGCTAAGACGCCAATTGATTTTTACCATTCTAGATGTGAATGCTCTTATAGCATTAACTACTATTTTTTTATAATCTCTCTCTCTCTCTCTCAAATTGCAAGTTGAACAAAATAAGCTTGGGGTTAAGGACATTTTCTTTATGATGTTGGCTTGGTGTAGATTTGGTGGTTATCGCGCTAAAAAGGACCAAGGAAAATAGATGTGTTGGTTCTATGGTGGCTAGTTGCATCGGTGTTGGATTCAATGAAAATTTAGAGGTATGGTAGTGGTGGTACTGGTGTTTTTGTGTGTATGTGTGTTTGTGGTGGGTTCTGATATGTGTATTGGTCATGGCGGGTTACAGGCTAGGTTGATCGACAGTGTGTTGAAGGTAGGCTAGCTGGGCAGAGAGAGAGAGAGAGAGAGAGAGAGAGAGAGAGAGAGAGAGAGAGAGAGTCAATATCTACCACTAGAAAAGGGCGTGGTGCTGGTCAATGGGTTGTGGGGTTGGTGGCTATTATTGATGCAATGAGGATTTCTTAAATTTTTTTTAAATAGTAAGAGTTATTTTAAGTTATTTTAACAGGTAATGAGCTAAAAGTAAGAGATGAGATCTAGAGTGAAGTATGAAATGGTTTGTTAAAATAGCAAAGTGGTATTTTGATGTGCTAAACTAACATTTTTTTAGCAAACCTGACTATACATAAGACTATAAGAGGGTTTAAAAAAAAATTAAGGGTATAAGTCCAAAATTAAAGACTTTAGGGGAAAAAAAATCTCTTAAAGTGCAATTTGTAATTTAATCTTTTAGTCAAGAACCCATCTCCTATAGTCCTATTATCCAAAATGAAAAAGAAAATGGACCGTTTGGTAATATTGTTATAGTAACGTTGTTTATATTTTTTAGAAATATATGTGGGTGAAAAAATGTGTAGAAATACGTGTAATATTATTTAAATACTGAAAATTATTGTTTTAGTTACACTACTAAACAACCCTATAATCTTTAAAAATTAGGGGCTCTTTAGTAACATTGATCTAGTAATGTTATTTGTATTTTTTTAAAATACTTCTAAGTGAAAAATATATATAAAAATACGTTTAATATTGTTTAAAAATTGAAATACGGATTTAAACGCATGTACTCCTTAACTTACGAATGGTGGTGAGAAGGAAGGAGGATATATTTTGTAAAGCCCTGCCTGCGTATCCATTTTCAGTAAAACCCTCACTCACTCTCACAAAACCCCGGCCGCTGATAAGAAAGAGAAATGTCAGTCTCAAAATTCTTACACTTGGGAACCGCTCTCTCCCTCCATAACCGCTTACCTCTCTCCCCACTCCCACTTCTCTTCCCAAAAGCCCTACAGTTCCACCCCCGCTACTGTTCCACCGCCTCCTCCGCTGCCTTCGCCGCCGCCGACAGCACAGAATCTATATGCTCCCCCGACCCCCACCCGTGGCCCGAATGGGTGACCTTCGTGGACCGCTTGAAGTCCAAGGGTTACTTCACCGAATCCTCCTCTCCAACCAATAGCGTTTACAAGGACATGGGAGTCGTGAGAGACGCTTGCCTTAGCTTCGCTCGTGACCGATACGATGTCTTCAAGTAAAACTTTACTCTTCATTTTTTTAATTCCCAAAACAATGACTAATTACATAACATGCATGTATAAATAGAGCAAAACAATTAGCAATTAGTGGTTGTTCTATTAGTAAGAGGTCGGGCTTGGTGCGATGGCAAGACCCTGTAAAACAGGGAGCTTTGTGAACCAGATACGACTTTTTGGTAGTTTGTAGTATTAACTAGTAAGAGAGAAAAAGGAATTGGGCTAGAGCAGGAGAAAGTAGGTAATTATGCTAAATTCTCGAAAGAAATGGAATGTTGGTTGATTTTTGTTTCGCGCATTGGGACATGTTAGCTCGTGTATACTTGCTTGTTTTGTAAGCACTTTATTTAAAATAAAGGAAACGAAGTAAAGTTTGTCTACTGAATATATATGTTGAAGGATTTCATGACTTTTAATAGCAAAGAACTTTGTAGCTTAGTGACATTACCTGTTCTTTGTTACGAGGAGAACTAGGGTTCGAATCCCTTCTCCCCCATTGTTGTAACTATCAAAATATTTCATGACTTGTAATAATACTACTATCGGGAAAATCTAGTAGGACAATATTAACATAGGTTAGGCAAAACAAATGTTGCTTTGAAAGTGAAGCTCTTAGCCATATAAGTCTTCAATGATGCAAGAGTCTAATGCAATATATGGATTTTGATAATGTGGCGTGGTGACATGGCTCAAGGCCAGCCAAGTCTAAGGGCTAAATTTTACGTGTGCCATGTTGTTATTGAAGCTAAATCCACATAAGCATTGAGCTAGGTTTTATTATTTTAAATAAATCTTTAATTTGACCATCCCTTCTTGTTATGCAGATCATTGTCTGTAGATGATATTCAAAAAGTTGTTGAGTGCGGATGTCCTAATCTTTACCGGAAAGCTGTTAATTCAGGAAAAAGATTGAGAGCATACGTGCGATTGGATGAAGGGGATGTATGTTATTTCTTTATTTATGATTTCAATTCTGTTGTTTAAACTTTTAAGACATATCTCAAAAAACAGAAATGGTTGTACTGTATTGAAAAGTCTGAATTATTTTTCTTTTGCTATATTTTAGAAGACATTTCATTGCCTATGTATCTGACGTGTTTACTTATGTTCAGGTCTGTAGTACTTGCAGTCTGCGGGGATCTTGTGATAGAGCTTATGTGATTTTGAAGGAAACTGAAGCAGATGCCCGAACTGTGGATATAGTGCGTATATTGTTGTTCTATGCCCTAGATTCACTTGTTCTTTCAGGAGGAGAGAAACCTCCTGGTCGACAGACAATTGAATCTTCTGCAAGGAAGTTGCTTTCTGAGTTGATTGAACTGAGTGAAACATCCCCTGATCCTGCACTTCCAAAGCCTGCTGTTAAAGCTTTGAAACAAAAGGATGACTCTTTGGATTTCATGGATGATGTACCGTCACAAGATGTTGAAATGAAGAGAGGGGATTGGATGTGTCCTAAGTAAGTTACATAAAGTTTCTTAATTATGCTTGTGTGTGACCAGTTAACTTGATTCTCTGCTTTTTGCTTAGTTGTTTGAGAAGAGGAGGATATCTCCTCTGCATGTTAGGGAGTTGAAATAAATGAGTCTTAACGAGAAACTAGGAATTTAACAGCCTGTGACAGTTAAAACCAAGAAAAGATATTGATATCAAATGATGCTCTCTCTCTCAAAGACTTTTCTGATTGGTCTCTCTCAAAGACATTTTAAGTGCTGCCCCCCATCTTAGCTTAGGAGCCACTTTAAGAGATTGCAAAAAGAGGTGACCCAGAGACAATATGCACGAGTAGAACTACTTGCATATATCAAATATTTCTTAGAGAACTAGGATGAACTTCACCTTAAAATGGAATTGAATGGACTGAGGGATTTCTCTGCATTTAATTACTCATGGTCACCTTAAACTTCACATTCTATGTTGCAATATACTAGGAGAGGCCTTGTCTATACCTACACCCAACTAGATATGTAGGGCATCATGTGATCAGGGTTTTTTTATTATTTTTTATTTATTTTTCTTATCTGCATCACAAATAGTAGGTCCCTTTTGTTTCTTTTAATCATATTTGGTGCTTCTATTTGTCCATATTGTAACATGTTGGGTTTAATTTAGAAGCCCAATGTTTTTGTACTTATATAATCAGTGCTGAATGTATGGTATTACCTACTGAAAACTCAGGGGTCTGTTCTGTGTGCAAGAAAATGTCAAAGGAGGATTTCTTTTTGGTCAACAAATTGACATATGACTGACTTGGTTCCTTAATAGGAGGAGACCATGAGATTGCTTGTTGGCAGCTGTGCCAACTATGATATTGCCATTCCTCTATTTTTGGTTCAATTGAACTGGCATAAGGAGGTTTGGAGAAAAAAAACTAATAGTAGCCTTGGATATTATTAAAATTCCTCAACAATGTTATTGACGGTTGCTTCCCAAAATCTAGTTGTGCAAGAATTGGAGCTTTTGTCATCACTGTTTTGATATATTTAAATGCTTTTCTTTAGTTTGACCACATATCAATTAATCATCAACATAAACAACTATGAACAAACTCAAGAAAGTTTTGAGTACAGTACCTTTGTCATAACCTGTGCATGAAAGTGCTTGGTGCATTAAAGAGTCCAAATGGCATTACTAGCCAATTGTAAAGTCCACCCAGTGTCTTGAATGCAGCTTTCCATTTATCACCACTCATTCTAATTTGATGGTAACCCCCAAATCTATTTTGGAGAGCACCTAGGATCCAATTAACTTATTGAGATTATTTTCCAACTGAGGAATTGGAAATCAATACTTGATTGTGTTCTTTTCAATGACCCTACGATTTATACACATCCTCCATAGTCATCCTTCTTAGATGTAGGCAAGGCGGGGATAGTACAAGGGCTTTTGCTTTCATGCACTAAACCTTTGGCAATCAACTCCTCAATCTATCTATGTATTCGTCTTCTTGTTGTAGATATGGCATTCTATAAGCAGGTAGATTTAGCAGATTTTCCCTTGGTACTAATCAATAGCATGTTGAATGCTTCTCATTGGTGCAAACCTTGTGGTAATTCATCACTAACTAGCTCCTTAAAGTCCGCTAAGAGCTGTTGAACCTTAAGGGCACAATCATCAAACTCCAAAAGTTGTACTTCCTTCCCAACTTTGCAAATCAAGGCAGACATTACTCATTTACTCCCATATCTTAACACTCAGCTTCAAACTTTCTAGCAGTCAAGAAGCCATTAGCCTTGTTGTATTGAGGTCCCGTTTGGGTGGGGTGATTATGGGGGGATGCAAGAGGGGGAAATAGTGCCCTTGTTTGGTTGGGGGTGTGATTTTGTTTTCTCCCCAAATTGGGGAGAAAGAGGGGCTTAGATGGGAATTTACACATCTGCCTCTCTGCTCTCTCCACATTAGTTTCCCTTTTTTTTTATAATAATAATAATAATAATAATAATAATAATAATTATTATTATTATTATTATATATTTAAATGTAATAGGGCATGAGAGTAAATTTATACAAACTTCATTTTCTATTTTCTCATTTTTTTTTTTCAACCAAACAAAAGAGTTTTCCATCCTTACACTTTTCCACCCAGACCACCCCCCAGCCTAACACAAATGAGGGAAAACTAATTCTTTTCTATCCCCTCACTTTTCCATCTTCCACCATTTTCTATTCCCTTGCTTTTCCATCCCCCAACCAAATGAAGCCTAAGTGAATATAGTGACTTATTCCATGAAAGGATGCAAAGTGTAGTTTTTATTACCCCTTCAGATTGAGTAAGTATTGTCTCTAATGTGATGGATCATGACACTGTCAGTGAATGGAATCTTTCATACAATTTCATTGCATAATCCATTACAGAAAATGGTTTTTAGCTTCTCTTCATGTGCTCCTATGTGCTAATTTTTGGCTTGCCTTGTCAAGCATGTTGCTCTTCAATTTTTTTCCACCATTGAAGCATAGTACCCTACTACCCTTCAATTGAAGCATCACAAATGGAACCTTTCTATCTTTACTCATGGGCTTCTAGTCAAAATACGTCTCTCAACTAGCTTTTTAGTCTACTTGATCCTCTACATGCATCTTTCCAAAAAAACATCGGCAACTTATATTTTGATTCCCCCATCATTCATTCAAGCAGATGTACCAACTAATCCTCCTATCCACCTTGTGCCACATGTTTTACAGGTATAACATCATGGAAGAGGATTTTGTTGGGCTATGTGGAGCCTGGTTTGTGTTTGATTCGGTTTGTGACCCAATTCTACTTGGACACATGATGATTTTAAATGGGTGATTTTTAGAGGCTTAGTCCATGGAGTAGAAACTTGGGCCAATAGGCCCAAGGCCCCTTTTTTGACCCCATTGTTTTAGGGTATATGTCTGTTGCTTCAAATTAGACTTTACTGTTGTATTGAAAAACTATATTGTATGGCCACCCTTGTATGTTTCTTCTTGACATAGTAAAAATGCAGCAACTTTGTGGATGTAGGCAAATTGCCGAGTCATGTAAATATTGTGTCGTGTGATTTTTTTCTCTTTGTGCAATTTTTCTCTATTTTTTGGTCTCTCACAGGTTTAAAATTAGGTTAAATTCCTAACAGTTTTCTTCTTCTATATCCTCATTCTCCTTTGCCTATCAAAATCTCCATATGGGCTTTAGCCGGTTTGTGTTGCTAAAGAACTTGTACAACTTGCAAATAGTGTTGTTATAAGCGCGCTTAAGCGCAAAGCGCAGAGCCCTTGGGGCTTTTTCCCTCTAAAGCAAAGCGCCCTCACAAAAGCGCGCTTTAAGTGCGCTTTTTTATTAAGTGCAAAGCGCACTTTTTTGAGCTTTTTGTAAAAATTTTTTTTTTAAAAATCCTGATTTGATTTTTAGCCATTAGATCTAAATATGTTTGATATAAGCCATTGATTTAATATATAAAAACTAATAGTGTGGTGTGCTACCATACACCTAAGCCTATCTCTTTAGATATTTCTGAACTTTTAACCACAACCACACAAACAAACACTAAATCAGACACTCACAAAGATAACATTACTTAACATTCTAGTACTTTTTAGCCTTTGCCTTCTTGGTTCTATACTTTTATTTTGATTCAACCATGTTTTGTAATCATGGCCATCAAATATCATGGTTGCATATATTTTGTAAAGCACAATAGAATTATATAAATGTTATATAAATTATGTAAAATGCTATATAAATTATGTAAAATGTTTTATTGTAATTTATATGATTAATTGATCACTTGATTGTTGTATTGATCATTAATAAATTTTTTTTTTAAATTTATTAATTTTTTTTTTTTAAATGTGCGCTTCACATCGATCAGGCGCGCGCTTGCGCTTTGCGCCTAGGCTCTAGGAGGCCTTTGCGCTTAAGTGCGCTCAGCGCTTCTAACAACACTGCTTGCAAATAAATCTTCAATCATATGACTCATCTCAGCCATCTCTGTTTCTTGGTCTTGATTTCCTCTACCCATGACCTCTGCGGCGACCCTTAAAGTTGCAATTTTTGACACAAATCTAAATTTTGTAGATCTATGATCTTTTTCTTTGATACTACTTGATGTGGTGGGGAGAACTTAGGTCTAGTGAAGTTGAGTTTAAGAAAAAACTCCAAAAACAAATAAGATTAAAGCAAAGAAAAGATAATTGGATTGAAGATGGAACAATTAAATATCAATGTCTAGGCTCAAAGAGCTCAAGACTTATTTGTATATGAAAGTTCATGAGGTAGATAAGAAAAGTCAAATAAATACAAAATAAAAGTCAAATGCTAAATTAATTAAAAAACAGATGCTAGTTGCATGACCTTTTAGTTTTAAAATGCGAAAGACTTAATACTATATTAAACATAACATAGAGAAATAAAAGATCATCATAACAATCAGCTAACTGAAGAAGCAAACCCTTACTACTGCCCCATAATCTTTTCAGTCTTTATTCTTTGTTTCAGCACCTTTCACTTGTTGAATCCAACATTTTCCAAGTCGTATTCAATTCATTAAATCTAGCACATCCTTATACAATTCTGAGCCATTAGCCCACTAATCTACCAAACTCTAAGCCCACTAAAGCACAAAGATTCTCTAAATCTGTCCAACATCATGAAGGCAGCTGACTGATATTATTAGACACACACTGCATTTTCCTACCATTTCATTTGTAAATATGACTTTTATTGATGAAAATAGAAATACCTGGAGGGTCCTAATCTCTCCCTTGGCTGGGTTTTGGATTGGTCTTGTTCAAAGACCGTTAACAGCACTAAGCCTTTTTTAATCCTCCATTCCTACATTTATTAAAAAAAAAAAATCTCTTCAACCCATTCCTTTCATCGCTAAAGCTGATTTTTGATGGGTCACATGGACATTATTTTGATGATATTTCAATATGTGCTGTTACTTCTGTTACTAGATATCAATTTATTTACTTAAAAAAAAAAGTAGATATTAGTCTATTTGGATTGGTAAACTGAAGAAGGTTGAGATCATTAGTAATTTTGTCTACTTAATATATAATGGATGTAAGTAGAGTGTAGACAACATGCAAGATAGTTGGTTTTTTTATTGGTTAATTTACTTTGTTATTCGTATGACAAGTGCCTTCCATAAAAAGCTATAGGTCGCATGTTTGAGTCCATGAATTAGCCTCTCCAAAAAAATGTTGGGGATAAGGTTGCCTTCCATGACCCTCCCACAGACCCCACAAAAGTGGGAGTTTTGTGCACTGGATATGACATTTTTATTTTTTATTTTTTGACTTTGTAATTTGTCCGTGTGATGAGATCACTATAGATTGAGCTTTAAAATGATGGGAAAATTTAATGCCTTTGAGAATTGGGCCTGTTTATTGGAAATTTGCTTTGCTATGATGTCAAAATTTTTTACATTGCATTTCCTTCCTTCCCACTGTGCTTGTAATAACTCATTCCTTGCTTTCCAAAATTTTCATATATGATTTTACTTGTCCATCAACTGATTCCCTTGTTATTTTGTTGCAGATGCAATTTTATGAACTTCTCCAGGAATAAACAGTGCCGAGAATGCAATGAAGATGGCCCTAAAAAAGTTGGTATGGGTGATGTTGAAATGAAAAAAGGAGATTGGACCTGTTCTCAGTAAGTCCCCTTGTGTGTTGTCAGCGGTGTATCATAATTACTGATAAATCCTTAACAAGGAGTTGAATTTACTTTTTTTTTTCCCTTACAACAAGTGGGGGTGGGAGGATTTGAACCCAAGTTCTCCTCATGGGAAGAATTTGGCAATGCCACTGAGGCGCAAAGCTCTTGGCAGTTGTTGAGCTCACTTTTCCAACTATTGTTTGTTGACAATCACCTAATGATGCTATATGCTGTTCTATATGTAGGACTAACTTTAATGTCATGATTTTATAATTTTTGGAATTGTTTAGTTGATGCCGCTGAAAATGCCTTGAACTGTGTGAAAGATTTGCCTGAGATCATTCTCAAGCAGGTTGTTATTGTCATTGCCTTATTATGATTTAGTGGTGCTGATCATTATTTTACCTATTCAAAAAAAGATTTAGTGGCGTGGATTCAATGTTCATATTTCAATGGGGATGTGAGGTGTCACATGACGTCTTTCATAAATACTATCATAGAGGCCAGGCTTTTCTTTTGTACCTTTGTGAATGTTCTATATTCAATGTTTCATTTGCCTTCTGGCATTTGGGTGAATGTAGATGCAGTTGAAGAAAGATTCATGCAGAAAGTGATATTTGGAACCGGGTTGTTATTACTAAAAATTATTTGACTTGCCTTCTGCACTGTTGAAATAAATAAGAGTTGGGTATATTGTAAGTCTGGAAATAGATACTTAAAAAAGTATAAATTTGAAGTCATTTCAACGGGAGTTTGGTATCCAATTGTTGGTTGGGAGAAGTAATTATATTGATTTCATGATGTTGTGGGACTTTTTTTGGACTTATTTCTCTTACATAGGTCTATACTATTTTAGGATGGTAAGTTTGATGTGTAATTCTACCATGTTGAGAGGATCCAATGGTGAACAGCGTCAATGCAAAAGAGTAAATGGTGTAGTGAAGTTTTGAGAAGAGTTACATTTTTTTGTTTTGACAGCTGCTTTGGGAAAATCTTATCAATAAGAGAAATGCTTTGGGTAAAATTCATTGTCCAATTCTACCATGACACGTTGAGAGGATCCAACAATAATTGTTTCCATGGAAGATAGACAGCATTGCAAATTCTGATAGGAGTTGCAGTTTTTGTTTAGGGCTGCTTTGGGAAAAATCTAAACAGTTGATAATCACGAGGAGTATCATTTTGGTGGATTGGAGTTTCATATGTAATACCCAATAATACAATTGATCATCTATTGATTCATTGCACCATTGCTAGAGAGCTATGGTCTTTTATCTTCCCACATTTGGGATATGATAGGTAATGCCAAAAGGATTCTTGAGTTCTGCCTTTGTGGAGAGGAATGTTTGGTTGAGATCGTGATAGTTTCATTTGGAATGCAGCTCCTGTTTGCCCTGTTTCAACTATTTGGAGAGAGAGGAACTATCACACATTCAATGAGATTGAGATGATGATAATGGAATTTAAATCTTTCTTTTAAAGATATTTGTGTGAGTGGATACTTGCTTTTGAAGGTATTCCTATTCTATCTATTGTAGATTTGATTAATAAACTTTTGCATACGGCCATTGTATCTTAGGATTCACCCTTTTTCAAATAAAATTTTCCTACATATAAATATATGTATGTCAGGCAAAGGTAGTCTGTTGACTATCAGGTACTAACTGTTGATCGGATGGTTTTTATAAGTCTTTAGTTTTATTGTAATTTGTAGCTTTTGACTGGTTTTTGGTCTTCTCTTCTCATTCGCTAAAGCAATTATGAATTTTTGTACTTCATTATATAATTTCTTGTTGATAACTTTTCATAAATTATTGGTTTGACAATAGTTTCAATCAGGCTTAGCACCATGCTTTAATGCTTCCACTTTTCTTTTACTTGTCAGTCAATGATTTTCTCACTCTATCATATGCCAATGGATGTTAGCAGATGCAGTATAATATTACACCTCATAAATTTTTGCTTTTACGGTTTTACCTATAAATACATGGTATAACATATAATGTTTAGTTATCTAATTTTTTTTTTTTTTTTTTGACAAGATAGTTATCTAATATGGTTTGGCAATTAGTGAAACTTTATTTTTCATGTTTGATATACTACTACCAGTCATGGTGATGATAACTTCTCTCCTGTCCCCTCCCCTGGTTTTCTTTCTCTAATCTATGCTGTCATCAATTGCTTGACTTTAACGCGTCACATACTTTTCTTGGTAAGCTGACTGATGCCATTGGGATTTGTTACAGATGCAATTTCATGAATTTTTCTAGGAACATACGTTGCCTAAAGTGCAAAGCAGAAGGGCCAAAGAGGGTTAGTGCAGACGAGGTTGAAATGAAAAAAGGAGATTGGAACTGCGAGCAGTATGTTTCCTATATTTCTTTTCTGGCCAATCAAAATAAACTTTTACTTTTCTATTAAATGAGCTCCAGCTAACCTGGCACCTCCTCCCCTTTCTAGTGTTAGGTGGAGGGTGAGGTTGTGGGTGCAAGACCCACCGGATGCATGTAACTTATCAATTAAAAAATGATATAAACCTCTATCACTACTTAGTGTAGCTCTACTCTCTTAAAGGCTATTAATAGCTTTTTGTGTCATATTTGGTGTTTACAGTTTTGTATTTTCCTTATATGGGTGCTTTTTTTTTGGTGGGTGGGGGACCTGGGGATTTGGATTTATTTTGATCTGATCAAATTTATTTTGCTGCAAGGTGTTCCAACAAAATATGCTTCAAGCCAAATTAAAAGAGTTATGCATGTATATGTGATGGTCCTGCTCGAATACATTTCTTTGTGCATGCATGTGAAACATCAAGTTTGAATAATAGATGCTACAAGATGTTAAAGAGATACCTTTAGTCACTCTTGAGAAAAGTCCTAGTTTACCAAACCTGCTTATAGTATGTCCTCAATTCATCATTTATAAAAGTATTTGTTGTAGACTCTGCTCTTGTGAGCATATTCTGCTTCACATCTTTTTTTATTTATTTAAGTAATTATATTATACTTCATTTTTTTGTGTGCGCAATGAATGATAAATAATAATAACAAAAAATATCAGGCCAGTCTCTACCTTGGTTACTGTAAGAAGTGATAAGAGGAGGACTGAGAATAATCCAGTCATAGGATTTATCACTTTTTATGAGGATTATGATCCCTCTACTTTTGGTCTTCATCGTTTCTGTTAGGCTAATATATTGTTTATTTGTGAATTGGTTCTATCCTCATGAATTAGCTTCTTTCTGTAGGTGTGGTTTTATGAACTTTGCTAGTAATAGGAACTGTTTACGCTGCCGAGTGGCACGTCCTAAAAGGCAGTTAAATCCTGGAGAATGGGAATGCCCCTCGTGAGTTTCTCTCTCTCTCTCTCTCTCACACACACACACACACACACACACACACATGGACACACGCACTCACAGCTCATATCGAATTTCAATATTGACTGAAGAATTTATTAACACATGGGTTGCTTTCTGTAGATGTGATTTCTTGAATTACAGAAAGAACATGGTATGCCTGAAGTGTAATTGCGAGCGCCCCAAGGAAGCTGCAGCAGCTTCTGAGTATGAGGAGCAGTTATGGAGGCGGCCTCACTAGTGGTTTTTATCAAAAGGTCAAAAGACTTGGTTTTTGTGTATTTTGCCCAAGACATGACCTTGGATGCTCATAATATCAGGTTAGTGACCAAAGAGTGCAAAATTAAGCTGAAAATATTGATGACCAAAAGAGAGCACAATTAAGCAGAAACTGTCGTCTCTCATCAAGCTCTGTTTATTATGATGTTTTTAGGGCTTCCACAACTACTTGATTTTGGTCTCTTACCATTCTGTTAGTTTTGATGTTTCCCCAATTCTGAGAAATTCATTGATAGGAAGGATTTGGTGGTTGTCAGGTTACTTGAGTAATGTATAGCTTGCGAATGGAAGTAAGCACTGTGTCTGTAGATTCCTGTTGTTTCCATACTGTTAAGGCTCTCTGCTTTCACTAAACATGATCAGTATTCACAAATCATCTGATTTAATAGCGCATAAGTGGTCAATATCCTTGTAGCTCAACTGTCACTTAGTTTTTACAACAGAGACGTCTACGGTTAAAATCTACCTCCACTCACTTTTGAATTATCAAATAAAATGAAATAATAAAGCATGAGTGATTGGAAGAAAATGTGCGTTAAAAAAAATATTTAGAAGATTTAGGTTTAGGCTCCTAAAGTTTCTGTCAATGTTTGGGCTGCAGAAACAAGAAGCATTGGCTAAGGTAGTTTAAAGGCGTTAACATTCATGGCAGTTGAATTTCCGACAATCAAAGAGTAATTAAATAAATAAGAAAAGAATTATGGTCAAAATGCAAAAAACACCCATGAGGTTTAGGTCCATTGCAAATTTATCCTTGGGGTTTCAATTTTTTCCTTATAACTCCTTGTGTTCTCATATCTGAAATTGACTTTTATATATTGGAAAATTTAATTAAAATAAAAAATAAAGTTTCAATTTTTCCAATCTTTTGTCTACCAAATATATTTAGAAGGATTGTATGACTCTTAATAGCCAAGAGCATTGTAGTTTGGTGATATTACCTGTTTTCTGTTATGAGGAGATTTGGGCTCGCTTGTAACTATCGAATTATCAAAAAAGAAAAAGAAAAAAAATCATGATTCATAATAATCCTATTAGGACAATATAAATCAGTTTAGCCAAAACACATGTTGCTTCAAAAAGTGAAGCTCTTGGTCATATAAGTCCTCGATGATGAAGAGTCTAATGCAATTTAATCCAATATTGGATGATGAGAATATGGCATGGTGACATGGCACAAGGCTAGCCAAGTCTAAGAGCTAAATTTCACATGTGCCATATGGTTATTGACTTATTGCAGCCAAATCCACATAAGCATTGAGTTGAGATTTATTTATTTATTTTTAATTTCTTTAATTTAAGGATTTGGCTCATCTCCAGTACTTTTAAAAAAAGAATCTCATTTTGTTTTAATGAGAGATTGCCACATTGCACACTAACTAAATAAAAGGTAGGGATTAAAACCCATCATCACTTATCATTGTATATTTAAAATAAAAGGACATATCCAATTAAAAATGTACTGAAAGTAAGCCCAACTCTTAATTTAACATCACTTTTTGTTATTCAAATTAGTGTCTATATACAATATTCAAACAATTATTAAGGGCGGATGCTGCGACTTAAATAATGCTCCCAAGTGCAGGATTGTCGCGAAGTAATAACTTGGAAAGTCTGAGGTCGAATCCACAGAGAAAAGGGAATTGATTAGCAAACCACAAGAGAATAAAACTAAAATAATAAAGTTTAATTGAAGAGATTTTTGATAGTTTAGTAAAGGTAATTTAAATTGAGAGAAAATAACAATATATTAAGGCGTTAAGGTTTAGGGATCCACACACAACACATCTATTGGTAGTCTTAACAATATTTATTTTATAACTCAACTAAAATTCATACGAAGGATGACCTTAGTTGGATGATTTAACAATAAAAACTCAAGAATTAATTGTCTAAGGTAGTTTCATGCAATTGATTGATTTTAGGCAAAACAAAACTAGTGAATTAGTTTATAGGGAATACTAAGCATTTAACGTGCCCGGAGTCTACGATAAATCAAAGGATTATACAAAACTAAACACTTTTCTAGATGGGTAAAACAATCAAAAACATAAAAACATAAGCATTAAAACCAATAAATAATTGTTAAGAACATACCAATAAACGGTTGAGTTTTACCCCTTGCCTTAGCAAGGCTTCTAGCAAGCCATAACACAAATAAAACTCTAAAAACTGTAAAGAAATTTTAAGAAAACCTAAATTATGTTCTACAGCAGCTCTCCTCTAAATTTTGCCATAAAGAGCCTTTAAATAGGTTAAGGAATCCTATTACAAGTTGAATTTCCATTTGGAGAAAATCTTAGGTTTTTAGGCTTCAATTAACCAACGTTTTTGGCCCATTTAACTTCAAAATTCGGACTTTTGTAAACTACAAAGTTGTAGCCCTTTAAGTTAGCTTTTTGGCCCAACTTGAATCATCTCGATTGGATATCTGAGCTGAAAGTTATGCTCCAAATACTAACTGGTATGCAAGCTGGAATCCTAATTCGAATTGGACTTGGATTAGGTGCAAATTTCCTTTGATTCCTTACTCCAACTAGACTTGAATTTAATTGGGTTGGCCTTCTTTGACTTCATCACAGCCCTTGTAAAATTAAAGTCCATTAACTTTCTTCTTTGCACAAATCCACTTATTTAATTTCATTATCCTACGAAAGACAAATTTACGCATTAAAATTCAATCAAGCACAAAATTGATTATTTAGCATTATTTCAAAATCAACTATAAAATGTATGAATTAACTCAAAATAAGTATGATAATACTTTCTAATAATGATATAAATATGCAAAATGAAGCTATTATCAGCAGATGTTAGAATCTTTACCAGAAAGCTGTTAATTTAGGAAAAAGATTGAGAGCCTATGCGTGATTGGATGAAGGGGATGTACAGGGATGGAGGGAGACTTGGACAAGGGGGGGCAATGCCCCCCCTAATTTTTTTTTAAAAATATATTAATATATATATATATATGTACCAATTTTAGCAATTTTGTTCTATAAAATTGCACTTTGCCCCCCTTTACAATATCATTGATTCTTTTAAGAGTACTACTATAGCTGCAAACTTTTTTACAATATTTTTACAAATTGTTGAGGTAGTAAATTCTTATTAGTTTGCATCTGGGCCCATCACTTACATCATATTCTTACTTACTAATAACCACTCACCACATTAACAATTTATAAAAAAAAGTTTGCAATTTTAGCATTTTCCTCCTTTTAAAGGCTAGATCTAAGACCTAAAACAAAATAAACAAGTCCAAAAAATTACCCAACAACAAAAATTACCAATAATATAGCTAAAAACAATTAAGTTCAATTAACAAATTTTACCAAAAACAAACAACCTGGCCCCTTTAACAAATTTTAAACCAAATAATTTTGTTCATACCTAGACGCACACATAAAAAACATAAATAAAAAAAATAAAAAACTATTAACTGTTAAGTAACAGAGCCAGAGGCTAGAGTCGTTGCATGTAACCAACAGTAAAACTGTCCCCTCTAACCTCAAGTCCTGGCTTCGTTCCTGGGGATGTATGTTATTTCTTAATTTATGATTTCAATTATTTAAATTTATCAATCTATTGTTTAAACTTTAAACTTTAAGATAGGACATATCTCAAAAAACATAATTGAATGTATCGAAAATGTTGAATTCTTTTTCTTTATGATATTTATTAGATCCATGACTTTATTTATTTATATTATTATTTAAGGGGATTCTCCTGTTTGGGATCCTCAATTTAGATGCCCAAAATACCCTCAATTTCATCAGTTTCTAAGGCTTAAATCATAGAGTTAAACATGTAAAATTAGTAATTTAAAAACTTCTAATTATTAGCTAAATTAAAAAAAAAAAAAACAGTTTTTTCTTCCACCTCCACATTTCTCTCTCACATCTTTCTAAAAAAAAAAAAACATTTCTCTCTCACATTAGTTGTCAAATACTAATACAACTTCTTTTTTTTGAAAAAAATATAAAAAATAAAACTGCTTTTTTCCCCCCACAAACGTCCATTTTTTATTATCACTAACCTATTTTTTTTTCCCATCTCCACATTTCTCTCTCCCATTAGTAGTTAAGTATTAATACAACTTCTTCTTAAAATAAAAAAAATAAAATAAAACTGCCAATCTACCATGAGTAAAACGTATAAACTCAAAAAATAAAAAGCCTCATCACCCGCGCGAAGCACATGTGATTTATAATCAACATGTTGATTACTTGATTTACATGATTAAATCCATACATGTTAAATTATGGTTTTCATGTAAGATTTCATGCTAACCCATACTTACCCATTTTCCATCTCTTGAATAAAACTTGCAATGTTTCTTTGATTGACATGATTAAGTAATCTTGGTAATATATAAATCAATCCATGGTAATTTAAGCATGTAGTTAGTCTCCTTATTCCATGAAATGGTGAATATAAACATGTGTATTTGAGATTTAATGAATATACTTGGAAATGTATGATAACATGCATGTAAATTAACGGGCATGAGATTAATTGCATGTGAGAATAATATATGTGATATGAGTAATGTTGCCTTATACAAACTATTTTACAATATTTTTACAAACTGCTGTTGTGATTTTAGTATTTTTCAAATAGTTATTGTAAATAAAAATGTGATGTCAGTAATGGGCCCATATTAGAACTAGTAAGAATTTGCCACATCAGCAGTTAGTAAAAATATTGTAAAATAGTTTGTGCTTGTAACATTATTCATGTGATAAATTCTATCTTATTTCCATGAATAATTGAGTTGATTTTACTTTCCTTGCAGTTTTTCTCATGAATTAGAATAAGGCGTGAGTATTTATTTATATACTAACGTTGTAGTTAGCACTATATCACACATTAGAATAAATTGATCTAATATGTTTTCCGAAATTACTATCCAATACTTGTTTTGAAAATAATCTAAAGAGAAGGTCAACTTTGGGAAAAAGGGCCCAAATTTTCTTCTTTCCATTTGATTACACATTGAAGTGGCATGCATCTATTGTAATCTCCTATGGAAAATTATAGCAAATACCATAAATAGAGCAGCAAAAGTGCCGACTGCCGACCCTCTAACAAAATTGAACAAAAATGATGAGCACACAATCAATTGCACATATCTTCTATCACTTTGGTTTCAAAAGAAATTGCACACATCTTCTCGCTTGCTAGCAATGTGATAATATCTCCTTGCCAAAAAAAGTCCAATAATTTCATCGTATCCAAAATCTGGCAAGTAGCAAAAATAAGAATCACAGATTACTGAACTAGAATGGCCCATGTCACAAATTAAAAAAAAAAAAAAAAGTATATGCTAAATTGCCAATGAATTAAAAAGAAAAAAAAAAATACAGCTACAAACAAGTTCCATAAAGAACGAGAGAGATTGTGACTTACACCAAAAATCAGGAAAAAAGAACCCTGCAAATTCATCAAAGCTGCCACTTTCACGGGGATTCCTCTTCCTCACAATCAGAGTTTCCTTGTAATTGTGTGCTTAAATTTCCAAACAAATTTCCCAAACTTGGAATGAATCTTTCAATTAGATTAGAGAGTCGAATCCTCTTTGGTTGTGGTATGTTTACATCATTAGAGTTAGAGGTACCTTCTCCACTAGGTCCAGCCTCATCCCCACCAAAGTCATCATGACTTCGCTTAATTTTAGTATTTTTTGTTGAATCTTCTAAATCATCCTCATAAGGAGTGATGCTGCAGCTGCTAGGCCTAACCATATTTTGTTTGAGATCTTCAACATCCTGCTCAAATACCAAATGGGCACCACATTTTGTAACCTCCAAGCCTAGACCATAGGTTTCAAATATGATCTCAATCTGACTGAATCCATTATTATTGACTTGATTCAATGCTTGTTTCCAGCCCCTATTGAAAAATAGAGAGGGAAAATATTGCAACCAAAGGTGATGCGATTTAATCTTACAAAATTCATCAGATAAAGGAAAGTTCAATATGGTACATTCATATTCGTTGGCTCTAATGGAACACACAAGCTCATGTGTAATTTTGGAATATCTCCAATTAGGTTGGTTAACTGGATGATGCTCTTGGAATATAAAAACAGCACATATAGCAATTCCCATCAATTTATTACATAAATCTGATGGCACTTGTGCATTTACTGACTCCCCCACACCTTGATGGCTAAATCAGTTTGGATTTTCACTTCCAGGAATTTGGAGACCACATGACTCTTCGTCTAGCTTACAGTGTTTCTGAAACAAACAAATCATGATACTTAGAACTTTACATGAGAGAGAGAGAGAGAGAGAGACCTTGATGAAATAACGTCTTGGCATTGTTAACAACATGTCACTGTAGCCTTGATTCTCAATCAATTTGTCACAATTGAGAAGACAAAAATATGGATGAAAATCATCTTCTGGTCTTAATGATAATGTTTCCAATGAGGTACACTCTGTTGCATCAATTTCTTTAATACTTAATGGAAGCTTGGGCAATGATCGAAGACTTGTGCAACCACTCAAATAAAGTCTTTGCAGTTTAGATAGTTCCATGATGCTTTTAGGAAGGCAAACAAAATTATTTCCTCTTAGATTTAATATTTTTAAAGATGACATGGAGCCAAGAATATAAGGAATTGCTTGAAGATTGCAATAACTTAGATCCAGATTGGTCAAAGACCATAAGCCTGATAAAGAATGCTCTAACATAGCCATGGGATTTGGACTTCTTCTTCCGTGCATTAAAGGAAAACTGAGGAACTTATTTGATGATTTAGGTGATAACTCTTTACATCCATGGAGATATAGTACTTTTAGATAATTTAAGGAAGGTAGCTCTCTTATAGCAGTTTCACTTAGATCAAGCTCCTCCAAACCTTCAAGATTCCCCAAGTTCTCTGGTAATTTGTAAAGTTTTGAGCAGCCAGATAAACTGAGAGTTTTTAGAGACGTCAAACTACAAATGGCATCAGGAAGACTTGAAAGGTTTTTGCAATATCCTAAATCCAATTTAATAAGCCCAGTTAAATGCTCCACAAATAATGGTAGATCTTTGATAGCAGTCTTGTTCAAATAAAGCTCTGACAAACGTGACATATTTCCCACAATCTCAGGATACTTCTTCAATCTTGAACAACCAGAAAGAACAAAAATTTCAAGAGATTCCAAGTTTATCTTGTGTGGAAAGCTTTCAAGGCGTTCGCAACCATTTAGATCCAATCGAATAAGCAATTTAAGATTTCCAAGAGATTCATGAATCTTATACAATCTTGTGCAATGTTGAAGAATTAGTTGCTTAAGATTTGGGACTCCACTAAGGTTCGGGGTTTCAATCAAGTTTTGAGAGTCACTCAAGTCTATGAGTTTTAACCCGTCTAAATTCTGCTATAAACAAATAATTAATTAGATAAACTAAAGCCTTAATGAAAAGGAAGAGAATACACATTTGCATAAATGAAAATCTTACCATAGTTCCTTTCCTCAGTTGTTTGATGTTGCTGCAATGCATTATGAATTCAACAAGTTTGTTTGGTTCGAAACTTGTTGGCATAGATTTTAAAGGATATCCATGCCATTCTATAATGCGTAACTCATTAGGGAGATAATTGAGTCCTTGTGGAAGTTGCACATTACCTTTAATTTGGCCTTGTAGTAGTTGCACATTACCTCTAATGAGGCCTTGTGGAGCTTGCACATTACCAATTTTAAGCAATCTCAATTTTTTCATCTTTGAGAAGGCTTCAACATTCAATTGTTCCTCTTTATGAATAGGTATTTTTAGAACTATGCCTTCAACTACCTCTGTTCCCTAATGACCAAGAATGACGAGTTTATAAAAATTGGAAATTTTAGAAGAATAAATAAATAAATATATATAATTTCATGTTTTGATTAGTAACTTACTGTATTATTCTTCAACACATGAAGGATATCATCATAAAGCCACAACCTACTAAGTCCACCCGGCTCTTTAGGAGATTTACGACGAACAATTTCTTGACCCATTTCTTGTAGCAAATCATGCATCCACAAAGTTCCCATTTCATTAATGGTAATGAGACATTTGTCCACAAGAACGTCAATATTGTAGTCTGGATAGTAACCAAAACTTTCTAGTATATCTCTTATGCAATATACATCCTCTCCTTTGAAAAAACATGCAATATCTAAAAATAGTTCTTTTTGTGTATCCATTAGCCCATCAAAATTTATTTGAAGTATATCCATAATGTTGCTATCAAGTTCTGCTTTTAGTTTATCTCAAGCACTCTTCCATGCATCCATTCTTCTACCAAATAATGCAGAACCTAATACTTTAAGTGCTAAAGGAAGGCCATTAGCATAATTCACAAAATCCTTAGACAAATCCCCATAATTTTCCTCAGGATGGGGTTTCTTGAAAGCTCTACAACTAAAAAGCTCCAAATCTTCATCATCATTCAACCCTTTAGCTGTATATATATCATCCATTCCATGTCTTCTTAACAAATGGCTATCTCTACTTGTTACAATAATTCTACTCCCTAGACCATACCAATCATGTTTCCCTGCTAATGCTTCTAGTTGTTCTTCTCTGTCCACATCATCAAGAACAATAAGAACCTTCTTATTACGTAATCTGCTCCCTAAAAGATTGACTCCCTCACGAACATCCCATATGTTTATCTTGCTTTCCATAAGGATTTTAGAAAGAAGTTGTTTCTGTAAAGAAACTAGACGTTGATTTTTAGTTTCTTCTCTAATATTAGCAATAAAGATGCTAGTTTCAAAGTTACTAGAAATTTTTTTATAAATTTCTTCTGCGAGAGTTGTTTTACCCATTCCTCCCATCCTGCAAATCCCTACAAAGCGAACACTACTCAACCCTTCATTCAAATATAGATCCAACATTTCCTTCACTCGGGAGTCTATTCCAACAAGGTCCTTAGAATCAGTACTTGAGAATTTGCAATTCAATTCGGTAAATATGCTTTTAAGAATTTCTTGGATAACTATTGATTCATGCCTACAAAGAAGATATCAAAACAATCATTTTGATGAGACAAAGTTCGTCACATTATGAATATAAAACAGTTAGCATAACTATAATCTTAGCAAAATGAGACAAAGTTAGCCACATTATGAATACAAAATATTTAAGATAAATACAATCTTATTTCGTTCAGTAGTAAAAATGGAATTCAAAAAGTGTATAATATAGCACTATTTGAGGTTTGATTTGTTTGGCAAATCATACAGACTAACAGAGAACCATGTGGTTACTTATTTAATGAGTTATAAGAGTGAGCTTAATTTTATTAGTCCTTTGTCTTATGCTTCTTCGATTTCTATTTTCGTACACTTTTTTTGTCTTTTTTTTTCATAATAAGAAAAAAGATGATAACTAATAGACCACTGAACTATTTAAGCTTCGGGCCTATTCACTTGTTCATGACGTTTTTTAAAACCAGCTCATCAAAGCTATTCTGCAGGAAATGTGAATTAGTGAGACAATGAGGCTAAAAAGATTAGTCATCATCAGTTGTTGTGATAAGTGTCATGGTTATGGTCGTGCACTGTTGCAAATCATACCAATAGCCTTTTGAATCTGAAATTTACAGCTTTCAAAATGCTTCCCATCTGTTTATTTCCAAAATGTAATTTGGCCATGATCATTTTTAACTTGATTTTTTATTTGTTATAAAGATACTTGTTAAACTTATCTCCATTTTAACATTACCTTATTGACACCTAACTTTGTTAATAAGATCACCTATAATCTATTGATAACAATTTCAAACACCTGCTAAAATTATACGGGAATGGGAAATCTACTACGAAAAGAACTATATATGGGATTTTTTTTTTGATACAAAACACACACACACATATATATATATATATTTATATATATATATATATATATATATATATATATATATGAGCAATACAAACCGGCAAAACTTAATTATGAACTTTGGAAATTATAAGTGTGGAGCCAAGGAGATTTAGAGCAAGTTAGGCCTAGGGCGGAATCTGAAAGGGCCCAACCAGATGTTCAAATGGGTATGTGGGCTCGGATAGACCGAGGAAAAAGATTGTCCAAAGAAGCAATTGGTCCAAGGCTGAGGGAAGAATAGACTGACGAGGTTGAAGAGTTGTTGTACCAAGCTAATTGTGTTGGTCCGAGGAAGGTAATAGTAATTAGCCCCAACAAGAATTGGAGGAAGCTTCCTGACGAAGCCATCGTCCTCTCCACATTAAATGCTCTGCAATAACTAATCATCCCACATTAATGACTGAATGATACCTAAATAGTGCCATAATAGCCTGTTACTTGCTCATCACGGCCTCAAAAGGAGGGAAGGAGAAGGATGGGACAAGTATCTTGCATGAAGAATCATCTACCCCCAAGTGGACGGCCAGGATCGAAGCATTAGAACTATAAATAGGAAGAGATCCCCCATGTACAGGGATCTGATCTTGAAAAAGAGAGAGAAAAAGAGAGAACAGTTGTAATATTGAGAACAACCCAAACCTGTATTTTCACCTAAGTGTAAACATTCCTCGGAAATTCCAAGGAAGAAGAAATAAGATTCAAGTCTTAACATATCACACAAACTTGACTTCTGAGTTCTGGCACTATATTTTCAATTCTCTTTGTGGAAATACTGTTTTAGACTCAACTGTTGGTCCTAAAAGCCCATCTCTAACAAATTAATTGTCTTGGATACAAGCCCAACCCATCAACTAGGGTCTTCGAATTTTAGCCTATACAATAAGCTTGTTAATTATATATGGGACAAACTGGCAAAACTTAAGTATAGTTTCTCAAGTGCAATACATTAGATTTTTCTAATTAAATTCAAATATATGACTGCATTGACCAACAAAACATAAACAGTGTTATATTTTCTAAGGACAATTAAATTTAATGCAACTTTGTGTTCGAATTTAATTCGAGGACCAAATATACTGTGCTCAAGGTATTGTACCTAAATTTTAGCCTTAAGTATATATGTCTAAGCACAATTGTCCTAATCATGGCCTGGTATGAGTCTTACCAAGTTCTAGTCTTTGTTTGTCCATATTGAGTAATTCAATAATAGAATACCATGCCTCAAAGGTTCTTCAGCCAAAGTCCAACTTGATCTTATAATTTCCCAAGTTCATAATATACATTTAGGGGACAAGCTGAAAGTTTCTCTAGTTGAATTGGACTTGAAAAAGCTAATAAAATTAGTCTTGTTAATGAACAGGAAAGTCAGCAATAGAGTTTTAGTGTAGAAAATTATGATATTGATAATAATTTGAACAAAATTACTCTGCAAAAGACAGATGTTACCTATCATGTAAATGCCATCCGGAGATATTGCCCACTTCTTTCAAAGCAACTTTCCATGCTTGTACATCTTCTGTGCTAACCTTGGGATCTTTTTCATGTTTAGCAAAGGCTTCAACGAGAGTTCCCATTTGGTTCCATACATCAGAGGGATCCAAATGGTAAAATACTGGCAAAACTGTCAACCCGATCTCCTTCATGCATCCAACAATCTTTGCTAGTTCAATCAAGCACCACCTTGAAGAAGCGTAGTTTAGTGAGAGAACAACGATCGCATACTTGGACTCTTCTATTGCTTTCAAGAGTTCTGCAGAAATATATTTTCCTCGCTCAAGTTTCTCATCATCCCTATAGGTGATAATACCTTTTTGTTTCAAAGCAGTATAGAGATGGTCTGTAAAAGTCTTGCGGGTGTCAACACCGCAAAAACTAAGGAAGACATCATATTTCCAAGAAGAAGAAGAGGAAGAGGAAGAGGAAGCTGTTTGAGTGGCCATGGAAGCAACTGGAAATTTACCAGCTTGTAAAACGATGTACCAGATAACCAGAGAATGTTACAGAGTTGGAGAATATAGGAACAAAAATAAGAGAATTTTAGTGTCTATCGACGAATTTGCAAATCAGGATTGAGATTCTCTGTATTTTGACTGGTAGGCACTATGAGAAAGATAGTCAACAATTCATTTTATTATTAGTGTTTGTGTGCAAGTAGCCGCCCTCCTCTTCCTGGTCCAACCACCATCATAATTGTTAAAGGGAACAAGCAGAACTCCCTTTCCAAATAACAACAAATATAAAAAAATTTAGTTAATTGTCACGGATCAAAACAATATTGAAAACTAGTATCTCGAGTGTTTAAAACTCGAGTTCCAAGATAAAAATCGAGTTTTTAAGTCTCGATTTGTAAGAGAATGGGTTGATTTGGAAAAAAATCCACATGAAAATCGAGTTTTAAAGACTCGAGTTCCATAAATTGCAGAAAAACGCCGCTATAGGGCTTTAAAACGTCACTATAGAGCTTAAAAACGCCACTATAGGGCTCCTTAAACCTGGTATGGGGTGATCACTTATAAAAATTTTTTTACAGAAAAACGCCGCTATAGGGCTTTAAAACGTCACTGTAAGGCTTAAAAACGCCATTATAGAGGAAAATTTTTTTTGCATGGAACTCGAGTCTTAAAGACTCGAGATTTATGTGGTATTTTCAGTAATATGGATCTCGAGTTTCTAAAACTCGAGATGCTACTTTCCATTATTGTTTCAAACGTTGTCTAACTAACCATATACATCCCTTTTACTTGCCTATTTTGCATATTCTCCCGGAACAAGCATATAAAAGTCTGCACATGTGCAAAGGTTTTAGAGTTTTAGGTAAGCAAGTGGCACTAACTAACCCCACTAGCTGCTATATATATATATATATATATATTTTTTTTTTTATATATCAATTTCCCATAAAATATTTTCAAAAATAATTGATTAATGTGTGCCTAAGGGCATACATTAATCAGACCCAAATATATATAAAAAGAGTGTGACAATTATGTGTCAATTTTGTTATTACTAAAAGCTGAAGCGTAGTGTTTAATGCTGCTGCTCTCACGTTGCGCCACATCAGCTGCCACGCCATTCTTTTTTTCTTTTTTAAATATAATTTGTCCTACAATTTTAAAATGGTTTTTACAATTTTTAGCCCTATAAATGCAGCCCACTACTTATTTATTTACTTCCACTATCACCCTATAATAAATCCAGCCCACTACTTATTTATTTACTTTCACTATCACCCTATAATAAATCTGCATAATTAATCCAACCCACTTCTTATTTATTTAGTTCCACTATCAAGCCCAACCCAAAGCCTTTTAAGTTCAGCTTTAGGGTTTTGTGTGAGCCTTTCAGCTTAAAGAAAGAAAAAAAAAAAAAAACAAAAAAAACAAAAACAAAACGTTGAAGCCTTTCAAGCTTTAGGGTTTTTTTTTTTTTTTTCCAATTTTCCTATAATTGTTTTTAACATTTATTTTTTTAATATTTACACTTCTCCAACCTTTCTCTCTCCCTTACCATTTCATCTCCCCACTACTTCTTAATCTTTCTCCCTCCCTTACCTTTTCATCTCCCCACTACCCTCTACATTAATATCATTCTTCTTCTTTCTCTTCATTTTCCTTTATTTTTGTCTCTTCTTATTCACACCCTCTTACTATAAATTTGTCACTATCTCTTCTATTCTATGCATAGTTTTCCCTCACATAAAAAAAAAAAGGTTCCCTCTCTCTCTCTCTCTCTCTCTAAATTTTTTGGTGGATTTTTTTTTATTTCTCTTGCATCTCTACTTTAGGTTGATAATTTTTTATATTCTTTAAAACTCTATTTTGGGTTAATGCAATTTAGTTTTGTTTTTTAAATTGTTGTTGTTCTTTTTATTTTTTATTCTCTTTGATTGTTAAATGTTATCTTATTGCGTTCTAAAGAATTAAATATAGCATATAAAAATATAATATTATTCTATTACATAGCATGATTTGGATAATTTGGTATTTATTCTGTTGCATAGCTTGATTTTTTATAGTGCTCAATTTAGATGTTAAACTATGAGACTTTACTAATTTTTGTTTATTTTCTAATCCTTTGTGGTGGACAAAGTACTCTTAATAGTTGTATTAGAAGTACTCTATAATGCCATTTATTTAAAGAAAAGCAAAGGTTAGCCAAACGAAAATAATCGGATAGGTGACAAATTTTAGCTTTTGCAATTTTATTTTAATTATTATTATTTTATAACAATGCATGTATAGAAATTTAATTCTTAGATTTTGCTAATAATTGTTTATTTGATAATATGTTTTGGGTTATCGAAATTATAATTTCTACAAAGAAAATAACCTTAATAGATTATCAAAAACAAAATTTTATCCTAATATTGGTTCAATTAATCATTGTTAAGTTTTATTATTTTTTTTTAGTTTACGTTTTTTTGGTGTTTTGGATTGTTCCTATATTACATTTATGATTGTTCCTATAATAAATAAAAATATAATTACGAAATACATTTCTCATTATTAGATTAGTTTAAATTGTAAAAAATAATTTAATAAAAACACCGTAAAAATATTTATCACGCACAACGCGCGGGTTCGCGGCTAGTATATATAAAAAGAGTGTGACAATTATGTGTCAATTTTGTTGGGGACAAGATTGTACAGTAAGAAAGCTGCAGCCTGCATATGATTTATTGGTACACTATTTGTAATCCAAAATGTCTTGGAGGGCTAAACTGAAATCTATACAAATATATAAAAATGGACTTATAAACATAAAATGTCTGCTATGCCAGGAAGGACTCGTTGCCCCTCTCTCTCCCTTCTTCTTCAAAACTGTTCCACATCACCAGCCGGTCTTTTTCAATTAAATGGTTGTTTTCAGGTTACCACTAGTAAAGACAATGGTGATGGCAATTGAGTATTGAGTAGATGCAGTTAACTTTAGGGCCATATATAGCAGAAGCACTGTTATATATATATATTTTTGCCTTGTGGCTTGCTGCTGATGCTACAAATAGAATATTGGAATCGAACGTCCATGACAGGAACAGGACTACATAGGTTGGCAGCAGATGTCAACAGTATTCAGAGTAAAGTCAGTTGCTTCTGTTGTAGTCACAGGCTATGGCCATAGCAACAGCCAGGGATCCACGTTGGGGCAGAGGGGGGCCATTGCCCCCCCCCCCCTTCTTTTGAAAAAAATATAGCACTATGTCTTTAAGGATGACTAGTGATGGAGTCTTGACTCTTGAATTTGAAAAAAAAGATGGTAAGATAAGGACAAATGAGATAAAAAAATAAATATAAAAATAAAAAGAATAAAAAAACTAGAAATTGGCAATCAAAAAGTAAAGCCTGTGGAACTGGGAACTATGAATCAAATGTGTGTAGTGGTTAGTAATAAATGTTATTAATTGATAACGCTTGTTTGTTGGTTTATTTTATAAATTATCAACTATTTTTAGAAAATAATCTATTAACATTAATGTTGTTGTAGCGGGGTATGTTTGTTTGGTTTATTTTTTGGACTAAATTTTGAAACTATAGAGCTATATAATATGGAAATAATGAAACTTTTATTTGAATGGTTGATGATGGGAAAATTATCTATAATATTTGATTTTTTTAAAGAGAAAAATTACAAATAATTTGAAGTTGATAATGCAGCATTGCCTCTAATGTTGATGTCCCAATTCATGAAAATTTTCAAACAAAATTCCAAAAAATTACCACCAATTAAATCAGTATCAATCCAAATTGTGAAAATATGAGATTATAATGTTAATAAATGAGATGGAATTCAACAAAGCTTGAGTAGATGTTAGTTTTGATTTTCATAAACTTTTTTGTGTTTATACTTTGCCCCCCCAACTTCGAATCCTGGTTCCGTCCCTGGCAACAACAGTGGCAGCCCATTGCCACTCTGTTAGATCAAATAAAAAAAAGTTAAAAGTTTGGCTGCCAAAGGCAATTACATTTTGCTTCTCCTGATACTTCTCTTTGTTTTGCCTTTTCAGTGGCGGAAAGAAATCAGTTTTTGAAATGCTAACCAAGCATTACTCCTATATAATTGTCACAGCTACTGCCAAGTGCCAATACATGCTTAACCAAATTATGGCAGGTGAAACATATATGCAGCTCTACAATCCCATAACAGAAACTTGTTTCGATTTTCAACCCAAGAAACAAATTAAATTATAGGAAACCTTTGGAGTCACTAAGTCTATAGAACCTTTTAAGTTCATGTGTTTCAGACATAATCCGGTCATGGTCGTGTGCAATAATTTATAATTTTAAATGAGGCATTTTCATATATTTAAAAATTAATTAAAATAATATTTATTTAATTTTTGATATTAAGTTTTCATTTAAAATTTATTTTTCTTACTTTTTGATATATAATATTACTAAATGAATTTTTATATTCAAATTTCGTTAATATAGTAGATCTTATATAGAATTTTAACAATTTTTGTAATTTTGAAAAAAGTTCTTTTTGTATGTTGGGAAATTTAAACTCTGGTTGATAGAATTAACAAGTTTTAAACCCAAATTATTAATTAGGTTTATTATGAATAAATCTTGTTAAAACAAACAAACATCAATATCATGTCACAAATAAATGCAGCGGAAAAATAAATAAGACAAGATATGATGATCTAGGAAAACCAATGAAACAAACTAGTTTCACAGTAAAAAACCTGGGGGGAAACCTTTTCGAAAAGCAATCCACTATAGTAAAGAGAAGTTTCAAATCTAGTACAAAACATTTGTCCCTAGACTCTACAATCCCCGTAGATGAACTCACAGCAGAAACCTTCTACCACTTCAGAACCTCTGAACTCTTCAATATATGAACGCCACCCTTTTGATGATGCACGAATTCCAGTACGTGACTAACCAATTGCACGGATCTCAGTATGCGACTTAAGCACCAACTTGAAGAAGATGTTGGCTGCAAAGTTCTTCACTTCATCAACAATAAAGATCAAGAAGCACTTGGTTATAAAACCCTAAGGCGTAAAGATGCAGTAGCTTCTTTCAGAGAAAATAAGGCATCGGTCACCTTTTGCATATGTTCTCCTTGTATTCTCTTATGTGACGGCCTCTAAAATAAGCCTTATATAAGTCTAGAGTTGTGAGAAAAGAAACCCTACACAAATACATAAACATGGGCCGAAAATCAGATCTGAAAATCTGAATTCTCGTAACCTCGATTGATCGGGAGGTGTTGAGGAGGTGTCGAGCTTTAAACTTCAACAGATATAGCTATCGAGGAGCTGTCAAGGAGACAAGAGTTTTCTCGATCGATCCACCGGTTATCAAGAAGTGTCGAGATTGCGATATCTCTCAACTGAAGATCTCGATAGATAGCCTAGCTGTCGAGAGGTGTCGAGAAGCTGTCGAGCTATCTGTTCGCAGGTGTCGAGCTATCTGTCTAGTTTTAATGAACAACTTTTCTTCACTTGTTTCTTGGTTCAATCTTCATGGCTTTAATACTAGATTTGAACAACATGTTTCTTGAAGTATCAAACACATCCTAGATCTACCCAAATACAAGTAAAGTGCGTTTTGTCAAAGGATAAGCCAATTACATAAAATAGTGACATATGTTCCTGACAAGTGAATCACATATGTCCTAACATTGTAGATGCACTTGTAATCGATATTGTTAATAAAATTTATTTGTCACATAATTCAATAAATTAACATTATCAAAAGTATGATAATATTTGTACTAATTAAAAGACTTGCTAAATGGAAAATTAAAAATAAGGAAAAATAGTAGAAAAGTAAAATTGTAAGCCCACTTGGGATGAATTAAAGACAAATCTACTGGTAAAATAAAAACAAAGTGCGGCCTACTACTTTTTGTATTTACTAAAGTTGAATTAAAGATTACAGTAGAAAAAAAAAATGTCAAAAACTCAATTATATGAATAAATTGCAGTTCACACGGGTTGATGTGATAAGTTCTATATGAATAAATTGCAATTCACATGGGTTGATGTGATAAGTTTCAGAGGAAAAAACGGTGAATTGCTTCTTTGCCATATACATGTAGATCTGTATCAGCTTGGACTTTGGAGAGAAATGTTCAAAAACTTGAGCATTAGCAATGGGAGGTTAAAAAAACAACTATTTTAGGTCTTCAATCACTACTTTATTTATTTTATCATTTAATTTTACAACTCATCCAACATTCTAATTTTTATTTTTACATACATTTTCAATTTGAATTTATCTATTATTGGTGAAGTTACACGTGAATGAATTTTTAACAAACTAAAATTTAGAATTTGAAAATGAGTAAACTGCTAGGTTTAGTGTGTGCTAGTTTTTAGAAAAAAAATGTATCAAATGTGCGTGAGATATATTCAAATAGAGAGTGTGCTAATTTTTAGAAAAAAAGTTTATCCTGTAGTTTTTTTTTTTTTTTGAATTTTGTTGAATTACAATTTTAACCCTACTTTTTATTTTTTTAAAATAAAGATTATTTAATTAGATTAAGGGTATTTTTGATATTTTTTAAAGACATAACTAACTTTTTGAATCTTTTTAATATATAGAGATAAACTTCCTAAAATAAAATAAATATAAAACTACCCTCTCTCTCCTCTACCCTGTCTCTTTTCTTACTATCTATCTCTCTTTTTCATCATCCCTAAACCCAAACCCAAACCCAAACCCAAACCCAAGCTTAGAACAGAACAACCGAGATCAAGCCAACCACCGCAACTCAGCCACCTCCACTACCATCACCACCAATCATAACTGAAACTACCACCAACAACCAAAACAACCACCACAATCACCCACACCACCAACCATAACAACCACAAATCACCACCAAAAACCCAAAACAAAAAACCACCATAGACCCACTGGATATACCACAAACCCCAAAAAAAAAATCGCCAAAATTACAACCAAAATCATAGACCCACTAGAATCTGCCACAAACCCAAAACAACAAACCACAGTTAACAACCACCACCAAAACCATAGACCTACCACTGATCTACACCGGAATCTGCCATAAACCCAAACATTCTCTCTCACCTTTTGCTTGCTTGTTGGACTAAGACAAAGCCACAAAAGGAGGAATCTCTCCTTTATGAGCCACCGCAAGTCCACTACTCCTTTTGCCTCTGGGAACCAACCTCTGCCACCACAGCCTCCACGATCTAACGCCACCACAGCCTGCTAACACAACCTCACCGAGCCACTGCAAACCCGCTGACCCACTGCCACCCTAAATCGTAAGATAGAGAGAAAGTAAGAGAGGGAGCTGAAAGGATAGAATCTGAGATTGAGAGGGAGAGAAAAGAGAGAGTTTGGGAGGAAAGTGTGAGAGAAGATGAAGATAGAGAATAGTGAAAGAAATCTGATTGATAGAGGAGAGAGACTCTGAAAGTGAGATTGAGAGAGAAGATAGAAGAGAGAGATTGAATAAAATAATAATTTTTAGTTTACAACCAAAGCTACAGTAGGTTCTATATAGGCCATCTGAGTATTCCCAATTGCTAAAATTTTTTAGCAATAGAAACTGGGATGGAAGCATGTTTTAGGCATGTCAAGATGTAAAATAGCAATTAGGGGGTTTTTACATCCCACAATGCTAATGCTTAGAGCATTAGCATTCGAGATGCCAAAGAAGTTCTATTTTGCATCCTAAAAACCTACTTTATCTATTATATCATCTCATTTTGCAACTCATCCAACATCCTAGTTTCTATTTTTAGATACAATTTATTAAAATAATATAAACTACAACATTAAATAATATTAAAAAACTACTCTTTCTCTCTCTTTCCTCTTCCCTCTCCGTCTCTTTTCATCGGATGTTTGTAGGAAAACATTGTCCCACCAATGTTTTTAACTGAATACACCTGAAGAGGATAAAAATTAAGGTTGACGGATTAGTTCAAATGAACCTGACGGTACTAAATTAATGGGTTATCAAAAATAAGACGACGGATTGAGGTGCTGGACGGAGAGATCACATGACGGATGGCCCCCCATAGTAGACGGATGGTCCTCTTATATGGACGGATTCTAGATACATGGGCCCGAGGCCGATGGATACCGAGGCCATGTGACACCCACATGGCTTAAGTAAACCCCAAGGAACTCTAAATGGAAATGTCTTACACCCTACGATAGCCCCTGGTCAATGGAGTCCCTATATGAGAAGAATCTCGCAAAATACGTACATTTATTAGGATCTTTCCTATAAGGAAAGATCTTTCTGCTCAAGAAATAGGAGTCGGTTTTACACTACTATAAAAACCCCAAGCCCTAAAAAATAAGGTACACATAATTGACCCCAACTTTGGCACTCTAGAGCGATGAAAATTCTCTAACTTAACATTCGGAGGGCCTTTGGCCAATATCACACCGGTGCCCTTTGTAGGGTTTTTTCTTCGTCGTTGTTGCGCAGGTTTTGTCTAGAGCACGTGAGGCTGTACGGCTTACTGACGATTTTTGGCATCATCAGTTGGCTCTGTCTGTGGGGAAAGGTTGAAAGAAAGAAAGTCATACTACTGCTTCCCGGACAAAAAGTTGCATGGTACTTGCTCGTTCGATGAAGACCACCAATAACAATCAAGGGGATGAACTACGCACCATCGCCCTTGAGAGACAGGTTTAGACTCTCGCAGCAGCAGTAGAACGCCTCACCAAGCAAAATCATGACCTAAAAGAGCAGCTGTGCCAAAAGAACGCGACGCTTAACACCAAAGAGGAGGACCAGAAAGGTACCAGTGCGGAGAGAAGAAACCAAGAGGGGCCGGAAGGCAGCAACGCCCCAAGTAGACAAGAGCGACAAGATACAAGCCGTCCATTCGCCGCGGATACTGCTCCACCGTACATGTTCGCAGAGATGCAGATGATGAAGGAACGAATGGACTTCATGATGAACGCCCTTAGAGGACGGGTGTCCAGCGACCTCGACGAGTTGGTCCATCGGACAGACTTGCCATTTATCGCACCCGTCACGTCATTCCCCCTTCTATCAAAATTCCGTATGCCACAGGTAGAAACCTACGACGGGTCAAAGGATCCTTTAGATCATCTGGAGTCGTTCAAAACTCTCATGCACTTACAAGGCGTGGCGGACGAAATCATGTGCCGAGCCTTCCCGACTACGCTGAATGGTCTTGCGAGGGTATGGTCAGCAGGCTGACGCCCAACTCCATCAATACCTTCAAGGAGCTAAGCGTGCAATTTGCCTCGCACTTTATAGGGGGGCACAGGTATAAAGAAGTCCACTGCGTGCCTAATGAGCATCAAGCAACGGGAGGAGGAAACATTGAGATCCTACATAACCTGCTTTAACAAGGAGGCCCTCTCGATTGACGAAGCTGATGACAAGATACTAGTGGCTACCTTTACC
Source organism: Notholithocarpus densiflorus (assembly GCA_030021035.2). Classification (NCBI taxonomy): domain Eukaryota; kingdom Viridiplantae; phylum Streptophyta; class Magnoliopsida; order Fagales; family Fagaceae; genus Notholithocarpus; species Notholithocarpus densiflorus. Next base: position 1,188,317 of record JARYZH020000040.1, read on the forward strand.
AATGGGCTACGGAAGGGGAAGTTTCTATTTTCCTAATAAAAAAACGACTTAAAAACCATGTCAGATTTACTTTACAGGGCTACTAAGTACATGAACGCGGAAGATGCTTTGCTAGCTCGAGAGGAGAAACCCAAAAAGAGGGAAAGATAAGAGGACGCACGGCAAGATAGGGGACGGAAGATGGATAGGACTGGAGAACAACGGGAGGACAAACGTTCCAAACCCCCTAACGGGAGGTTCACAAGCTTCACACCACTAACTACCCCGATTGACCAAGTCCTGATGCAGATCAAAGACGAAGGAGCCTTGACATTCCTCGGCAAGCTGAAAGGAGATCCTAGTAAGAGGTTCAGAGACAAGTACTGTTGTTTTCACTGTGATCACGGCCATGACACATCTGACTGCTACGACTTAAAGTAGCAGATAGAGGCTCTTATCAGACAAGGAAAGTTACAAAGGTTTGTTAGTAAGGAGAGGACGGACCCACCACAAGAGCAGGTGGCCTAGAGGGAAAACGAGCATCCTAGGCCCCCCTTAGGAGACATAAGGATGATCATAGGGGGAACCACAACTTCTAGTTCGTTGAGGAAAGCATGCAAAACCTACTTACGCATTGTGCAGAACGTCCAGTTGACGTGCTTCGTCCTAAAGATGGCGCGAATTGACAACCTTGTAATTGGGTTCACAGAGGAAGATGTTCGGTGTTTCCACCACCCACACGACTATGCGCTCATAGTTAGCATACGGGTAGGGGACTACAACACCCACCGGGTCCTTGTGGATAATGGGAGCTCTGCTGATATCCTCTACTACCCGGCATTCCAGCAGATGAGAATTGAGAGAGAACAGTTGATTCCTACCAACGCACCGCTCGTGGGATTTGAGGGAACAAGAGTATACCCCCTCGGTATGGTCACTTTGCCCTTAACAGTCGGTGATTACCCTCAACAGATTACCAAAGATGTCTTATTTTTGGTTGTTGATTGTTCCTCCGCTTACAACGCCATCCTGGGTCGTCTTACCCTTAACTCATGGAAGGTCGTAATGTCAACTTACCACCTGATGATCAGGTTCCCCATCAAGTATGGAGTGGGAGAGGTGCGAGGTGATCAAGTGGTGGCGCGCGAGTGCTACATTGCCATATTGGAGATGGATGATAGTTTACAAAAATGTGTATAGAAGAGCAGCGGACGGTGGCAGAACCCATGGAAGGACTGGAGGAGGTACTCCTTGATAATTCTAGGCCTAAGCGAACGACCAGGATCGGCATTCTTGCTAGCCCACTAGTAAGACAGGCGCTTATTGCATTCCTAAGGAAGAACCAAGACGTCTTCGCCTGAAGCCATGAAGACATGCCTGGAATTGATCCTTCGATCATTGTCTTCAAGTTAAATGTATCGCCCTCTTTTCCCCCCATCTATCAGAAGAAACGGGTATTTGTGCAGGAGCGAGACAAGGCCATAGCGGAAGAAGTTCGCAAGTTACAAGAAGTAGAATTTATATGAGAAGTGTACTACCTCGACTGGCTGGCCAACATAGTGATGGTCAAAAAGGCCAATGGGAAGTGGAGGATGTGCGTGGACTTCACGGACTTGAACAAGGCATGCCCTAAAGACAGCTACCCACTTCTGCGAATCGACATCTTGGTGGATTCGACAACAAGACACCAGTTGCTGAGCTTCATGGACGCATTCTCTAGTTATAACCAGATCAAGCTAGACGAGGCTGATCAAGAGAAGACCTTATTCGTTACCAGCCAGGGTCTCTTCTGCTACAAAGTAATGCTGTTCGGACTCAAGAATGCGGGGGCCACGTATCAGAGGCTGATGAACAAGATGTTCACACATCAGATTGGGAGGAATGTTCAAGTCTACTTGGACGACATGTTGGTAAAGAGCATTCGGGAGGATGACCATTTGGATGACCTCAAGGAAACCTTCAATACCTTTATTCTTATAACATGAAGCTGAATCCGAACAAGTGTGCATTCGGGGTGACGGCAGGAAAATTCCTGGGGTTCATGGTGTCCTAGAGAGGTATTGAGGTCAACCCAAATATAAAAAAGGCCATCATGGAGTTGACTCTGCCAAGAAACATCAAGGAGGTACAGAGTTTAAACGGTAAGATAACTGCACTAAACAGGTTCGTCTCAAGAGTAACAGATAAGTGCCTACCTTTCTTCTGCACCTTGAAGAAGTCCTTCGAGTGGATGGCCGAATGTCAGTAAGCTTTCAACGACCTGACGGCATATCTTTCCTGCCCGCCGTTGCTGAGCCCATCCAAACCAGGCAAAGAATTGTTTCTTTACCTAGCCGTTTCCCCAGCCGCTGTCAGTGCGGCCTTAATCAGAGAAGGGGATGGAGTACAAAAACCCGTATACTTCACGAGCCGAGCATTTCAAGGAGCAGAAGAAAGGTACCCTCCAATGGAAAAGCTAGCTTTCGCTCTGGTAATCGCGGCCTGTAAGCTCAAACCTTACTTTCAGGCGCACATGGTGATTGTTCTAATAGATAGACCTCTACGGAGAGCGATGAGCAGCCCCAAAGCCGCCGGACGGATGGCACTGTGGGCAGTCGAGTTAAGTGAATTCGACATATAGTATCGCCCGCGCACGGCTATTAAGGGACAAGCTATTGCTGACTTCATCGCAAAATTCACCAGCATGGAAGGACAGAGGGCAGAAGAGTGTCCAAGGTGGAGTATCCACACGGACGGATCATCCAACAGACAGTCAAGCGGAGCGGGTGTGGTACTCCATAGTCCAAAAGGGGACGAGGTCGAATGCATGGTCCTGCTCGATTTCCCCACGACCAATAATGAGGCGGAGTACAAAGCTTTGATAGCAGGGCTGGATCTCGCTAAAGTAGCAGGAGTCGCGAGCATGGTCGTGTATTGCGATTCTCAAGTAGTCATCAGTCAGGTTAACGACGACTATGAATGTAAGGGCAAACGGATGAAGAAGTACTTGGAGTAAGTAAAAGATTGGGTGAATGACCTCCAAGCAAAATTTGTTCAAATCCCAATGGAGGAGAACAAGCACGCCGACCGTCTTGCCAAGATTGCATCAGCAGAGCATATGATCATCCTTAGTCAGGTATTGTCCTTCGTTTAAACTTCACCATTGATAGAAAGTATTAGTGTATAGGAGATAGGTTCCAAGAACGATTGGATGATGCCAATAACCTCCTACTTGAAGGACAGTGTACTACCTGATGACAAAGAGGCTGCAAGGACGTGCTGATTAAAGACGGTTCATGTTGATTAAAGACGCCTTATACAAAATGGGCTTCTCATGCCCGTACCTGAGGTGTCTTATCCCCGAGGAGGTAGCCTATGTCATGCGAGAAGTCTACGAAGGAGTCTGCAGAAATCATTCTAGATCACGGTCCTTAGTGCACAAACTAATCCGGGCAGGATATTATTGGCCAACCATGCAGAAGGACGCCATTGCGTATGTTAAAGCTTGCAACAAGTGTTAGAGGTTTGGCAACCTCGTCCGGCAGCTAACAGAGGAACTTACCCCCATGATGGCCTCATGGCCTTTCGCTCAATAGGGGTTAGACATCATGGGTCCGTTCCCAGTAGCAATTCGACAACTAAAATTTCTGGTAGTCGGAATAGACTACTTCACCAAGTGGGTAGAAGCTGAAGCCCTGGCTATCATCACGGAGAAGAATGTGCGAAACTTTGTGTGGAGGAACATCATTTGCAGGTACGGTATACCCAGAGTGTTGGTCTCAAACAATGGGAAGCAGTTTGAAAATGACGTATTCAGAGACTTTTGCTCAAAGCTAGGGATCAAGAATCATTACTCATCGCCAGCCCACCCTCAAGCCAATGGACAAGTTGAGGTCACGAACCGATCCTTGCTCAAAATCATCAAGACTTGGCTCGAGGGGGTGAAGGGTATATGGCCGGAAGAATTACCAAGTGTTTTATGGGCATACAAGACGACGACAAGGACACCTACAGGAGAGACACCATTTCGACTAGCATATGAAAGCGAGACAGTCATCTCAGCTGAAGTGGGGCTCATAAGCTATAGAGTGGGAAATCACGACGAGAGAAGATATGATGAAGCTATGCATTTGTAGCTTGATCTAGTGGACGAGGTCAAAGTAACGGCTGAACAAAGGTTAGCACGATACTAGGACCTCATGGCCAAATGCTACAACTCCAAAGTTAGATGCAGGGACTTCCAAGTTGGAGATCTTGTCTTAAGAAAGGTGATGTGTGCTGTAAAAGACACCTCCTAAGAGAAGCTAGGACTTAACTGGGAAGGACCTTACAGAATTGCATCATGGCATAGGAAGGGAACCTACCACCTGGAGACACTGGACGGGCAAAAGTTGCATCACCCTTGGAACACGGAGCACCTGAAGAAGTACTACCAGTAGACAGTGGCACGAAAAACGACATTCCTCATTTCCAGTTTATTTCCTTTTAGTTAATTTTTACTATTTACAGTACTTTTAAACCCAAACGGCAGTTTTTTATTTTAATTTTTGAGAACAATATCTACGGATATTTATCACATAATAAGAGGAGTTTATTCAAAAATATCATGAGCGTATGTGCATCTCTACAAAACCATGTCTACAACCAATTTCTTACGTAAACAGGATGCCTTGCAACTTGTTAAAGTCCATAAGTGGACGGGTTCATCCTAAGGGGTGATCTAAAATTATTAAGTCCATAAATGGACGAGTTCATCATAAGGGATGAATCTAAAGAATACAAGCCCACAAGCGAACGGGTTCATCTCAAGGGATGAATTAAAACTATAAGTCCACAAGTGAACGGGTTCATTATAAGCGATGAATCTAAAGAATACAAGTTCACAAATGGACGGGTTCATCCCAAATGATGATTAAAAAATCATGATGTCCATAAGAGGACGGGATCATTCTAAAGGGGTGATTGAAAAATTATCAAGCCCACAAGTGGACGGGCCCACCCCAGGGGGTAACATAAATATTATGAAGTTCATAAGTAAATAGGTGGACGGGTTCATCACAATAATAGGAGTTTTTCAAAGATATCGCGTGTGCTGTCTATATTTCTACTTAAAGTCCAAAAATGGACGGATCTATCCCATGGTATCATTTAGAAATACCAAACTGGACGGGTATATTAAGTTCTCGAATAAATAGTTCCTTAAATGGACAAACAGAAACATGTTTCAAAAATTGGATATAGAAAGCAACATAGAAATGAACAAACATAAGCGACGAATAAATAAAGATGGTGAATAAAAGCCCATGAAAGGGCAAGTGTTTACATTTAAAGTTAACGGAAGAAATGGATACAGTTCTCTCAATTGATCAAAAGTTAATAATTTACAAGTAAAAAAGAAAAAACTACTGCTGAACGGCAAGGGTCTCTTCATTCTTCTCCTTTACAATCTGATCCCCTTCAAGCTGACGGGAAACGTCCTCGACAGATTTTTCTTGATCAACTTGAGCAGCATCCCCGTCACCTTGAGGGTCGGGATTGGTTTCATCGGCAAAAAGCTCGTCGGTTCCTTCAGAGTAGATGGGTTGGGCTGGAGTCTGAGCTTGAGCGTCATTTGAAATGTGGGAGAGGTCCAGGTTCGGGAAAAAGACCTTGACCTGACGAAAGCAATCGTCAGCGAAGGAGCCACCAAGCTCCTTTAAGAGGGCGTCGAAGTCACGATACTTTCTTATCGCGTCCTCCTTAACCTAACAGAGTTGACTTTTTGCCTTCGAGATTTCCCTTTCCTTCTCGAAGCTTCGTCTCCCTTGCCTCAACCTTCTCCCTCAGACGGCCTAGCACCGTCTCATGGGATGCACAGCGGTCCATCAGACCTTTCATCATAAGCACCCCTTACAAGAATCAAAAACCCTTGTTAGAGTAAGGAATAAACAACAAGACGGATAAAAGAAAAAAAGACGGATATATACCTGAGCCAGGCTAAAGAGACTCGTCTCCCCTATAGACTCGGTGGCATGGTTACCCATGTCCTCATAATCTTCATCCTTGATGATTGAAGAAATTTGCTTGAGGGCGTACTGGGAGTCCTCGTGGAGGAGGACGGGGAGTTTCTTGGTGACGGGACCCTCACCTGCCATCAAGCCTTTCCCCTTCCCCGGACTAGGCTTGGGGGGCAACTTGCTAGTAGCAGGGGTCTCACCAACAATTGACCCCAGGGCCACCTTAGGCCTTTTAGGTGGACGGTCAGCTTTTTCGGATGGTTTCCTTTTGGTAGACGGATTAGCCTGACCCGTCACCTTAGGGGGTAAACTCCCTTCCAATTTTTTCTTAGCAGCAGCTTGCTGCTTGATGAAAGCTCTCCTCTTACTATCTTCCATTTCCGCATAAAGGTAGACGGATAAAAGGGATTTGATAAACTACTAAAAAACAAAAAAGAAAAGTATGGAGTGACGAACTTACGTTGGTGCACTTGTCTGTCGTAGCGACGGGCAACTTCAGTTGGTTCGGGACCGTCACAATACCAATGGAGGGTGTCCAAGGTAACTAGCTTAGCCCACGATCTCTCCGACAACTTAGTGGTTGTGAAGATCCTCTCCAAGAAGCTCCACTCTTCAAGAGTGACTTCTGGATGGTCTCGAGCTGCAATAAGAGACGGTTAGAATATCAAATGAAGTAAACACAACTAAATAAAAGCCTAATATAGACGGACACATATCGGACGGGGGCATAATACCCTAGGTTTTGTCCACAGGCATGTACTCTTGGTCACCAGGGTGACAAATCTAGTTGTCCCCTTGGATAAAGAAATAACGACTCTTCTAGTTCTTGTTGGAGTCGGGGGTGTCGCACACTAGCCTAAGCAACAGACTCCTTGACATGAAACTGTACATGCCCTTTGATTGGGTAATCTCGGATGGACGGTAGCAATGGAAGAACTCTTCCACCGTCATCCTACGTGCCCCGTCGAACATCACCCCATACAGAACTTACGCACCTAGGAAGACTCTCCAGGCGTTCGGAGAGATTTGGGTGACAGCCAGTCCAAGATACTGAAGAAGAAGACGGTGAAAAGCACTTAAAGGGAATCTAAGTCCCGCTTTCAGCATCTGCTCATACACTCCGACGTTTGAGTGTATGAAGTCTCCCTCTGATTCACCAATGTCTATATCATCATCGTTTGAGTCTCCTTCTGACCTGTCCACATCCAAGTCCTCATCCTCTGTGGAAGGTGAGTTGGCTGACGGATCCTTTCCATCATAAGAGGTGCCGGGGTCATCCTGACTTGACGGAAACACCTCATCGTAGCTCGCTCCCTCGCGGACACAATTGTTCACTCGACGCACTAGACATCTGTCACCTACATATGACAGATAAACCCTGAGACTTTGACGGGTCTACATAGACGACGGGTGTGCAAAATTTAAATAAATGACAAAGGAATTCAACATGAGGTAAATGATACTTACCGATTGAACAATGTGGAGAGGGCAACAAAGAAGCCGCACAGCCTCACGTGCTCTAGACAAAACCTGCGCAACAAAGATGAAGAAAAAACCCTACATAGGGCACCGGTGTGGTACCGACCAAAGACCCTTCGAAGGTTAAGTTAGAGAATTTTCACCACTCTAGAGTGCCAGAATTGGGGTCAATTATGCATACCTTATTTTTGAGGGCTTGGGGTTTTTATGGTAGTGTAGAATCGACTCCTATTTCTTGGGCAGAAAGATCTTTCCTTATAGGAAAGATCCTAATAAATGTATGTATTTTGCGGGATTCTTCCCATATAGGGACTCCATTGACCAGGGGCTATCGTAGGACGCAAGACATTTCCATTTAGGATTCCTTGGGGTTTACTTAAGCCATGTGGGTGCCACGTGGCCTCGGTATCTGTCGGCCTTGGGCCCATGTACCTAGAATCCATCCATATAGGAGGACCATCTGTCTACTATAGGGGACCATCCGTCATGTGATCTCTCTGTCCAGCACCTCAGTCCGTCGTCTTATTTTTGATAACCCATTAATTTAGTACTGTCAAGTTCATTTGAACAGATCCGTCAACCTTAATTTTTATCCTTTTCAACATCCTAAAAATGCCTAATTTCCACCCCATAATGATAGACACAATATAAATATTAAATATAAATTGTCTAGCCAGCACTTCGCATAATAACATGGGAGACTTTCTGAAGCAAGGAACCACAATCTTTGCCAAAAAAGATTGTATTTTGTTTCTCTGTTCAATGAAGTCTTTTTTAATCAAAAAAAAGAAAAAGAAAAAGAAAAAGAACCACAATCTTTGCCAAGGTGGTTTTACTTCATGGATTTAAATTGCATAATGATAGTTCTCAATACTATCTTACTCGGACAAAGTTTAGCTACAGAATTGATTATAACCTTAGACTGCACAACCTTACTCAATAATTTTTTATTGGAGGTAAATTTTGACAAATCAATTATTAGATTATATCTTTTTTTTATATCCTCCATACTTGCAAAATTTCTAGAAAATTAAAGATCAATAGCTATGTCATCAATAAATTGTTTAAATTGCAAGTTTTTATGATTTAAAATTATGTATAAAATATAAGTTTATAGATCATATAGTAAATAATATCCGATTGACATAAAATTTGACATATGTATTAAAAATGTAAAGAACATGTAATTTAACTAATAAATTTTCAAAATATGTAGTAATATTTATTTTATTAAGTAAAGTTGTAACTTAAGGTTATAATCAATTTTGTAACTAAACTTTGTCTATTTTATCTACTGAAACTAGAGGACCATATTAATAAATTAATAAAAAAATCAAATTTAAAACTCAAACTTAAACCTAAAAACAAACCCACTAGTTTCTTTCAAATAAAATAATAGAGATCGAACGCTCACTAGCCACTCCCAAGTTGACGCTTTAATTGCATCATGGTGATGTCGTCGTCTCCAATTGGCAATTGTTAAAGCGCCTCTCATTGCAGAGGGACAGAAGTTGGTGGGGAGTTGAATATGTTTGTTGAAATGTTGATTGATGGGGAATCTAATTTTGAAAGACTTGACAAGGCAAATTATAATCAAAAGTTAATGATTAATAATGTGAGTGATAGTTTTTGTGGTCCGATGCGTTTAACAAGAATCAACCCTCTAAAATGGGTGTAACTTTAATCAAATCATACTAAAGGTGAACTCAATTAGCAGAGTTTTTTTTTACGTGGAATATGAGATTTAGGTTTGAATTCTGTCTACACTTAAAAATGATTTGTATCTTGGCATAATAATGAAAAATAATCATCATAAAATAAATGTCATAAGTTGAAATTTTATCATATTTATAATAATAATAAAAAAATACACCTAATATAATCATTGATTTCTAATAAATTCAACATTTAAAAAAACACTAGTGCCCATTTCATCATCCTTCTAGACATCAATCATGTAATTCCATTAATTCATTAAACTCCCTTAAAAAAGCAATAACAAAAACAAAAACAAAAACAAAAACAAACAAATAGACATTAGAGGCTGTTTGGTTCATCAATTTTCATAACTCATAACTCTGTTTCCATAACTCATAACTCAAAAATGGTGGGACTCATAGCTAGAAGTCCGTTTGGCACCACCATAACTCTGTTTCTATCACTCAATTCTCTGATTTTTGAGTGATGAGTTATGAAAACTGAAAACACATTTTAGCTGTTTTCAGTTTCCATAACTCTGTTTTTAATAGCATTTTTGTAATTGAAATTACATATGGGTCCCACGGTCAGACTTTTTCTCTCTCCAACAAACTTTATCTTCTTTTCTTTTTTTTTGTCTTTCATGGGTCTGGGACACGCCTCTTTCTATTCTCCCCCTCTTCTTCTTCTTCTTTTTTTCTTCTTTTCTTTTCTTTTCACTTTCTGGGTTTGGTTCTTTTTTACTTCTTCTTTTTCTTTTCTTTTCTTCTTTTCTTTTTTTCTTCTTTTCTTTTCTTTTCACGTTGGTTTCTGGGCTTGGGTTCTTTTTTCTTCTTCTTGAGTTCGTTGAAGTTTTCGCCGCTGTTGATGTCGAAGTTGTCGCCATTGTTGATGTTGTTGTTGTCATTGTGGGTTGTAGCGGCGGCTGCGGCGGTGGTTTTTTTTTTTTTTTTTGGGTTTTTGGAAAAGAAAAATACTGGATAGCCTAATAAATTACTGGATAGCCATTTGGTTATATTGTAGATCTGGGAAAAGCATGAAAATAAGGATCATGGTGGGCTTGATTAAAATATGTGTTAACATGGATGAAGAGAAAAGCAGAGAAAAACAGGGGAAAACGAAGACAAAAGCAGAGAAAAACGAAGGTGAGAGGCAGGGGAAAAAGAAAAAAAAAAAAGGAGAGAGAAAAGTCAATTGACATTGGGTCAGTGTGTGGGTCCCACAAACAGTTGAAAAATATTGAGCGATGGCAAGTGAGTGATGGTGCCAAATGGGTAGGGTATTTTAAAGTGATGAGTAGTGAGTGATAAGTGATGAGTGACGAGTGAGGAAAATTGAGTGACAGAAATTGAGTGATGAAAAAAAAGCATCCAAACAGCCCCTAAACTCTTTCCGCCATCCATCTTGTCTTCTTCTACCTCTCTCTCTCACTGATTTCTATGCATATATTCATAATTTCATAACAACTAAAGTACTAACCAATCCCCTTTATCTTAGTGCTTGGTGTTTTGGAGCTAAAAGAGAGGTTAAAGAGAAGACATGGCTTTAATACTCAACTCCTTCAACTTTTGCTTTTTTCCTTCAACACTTGCTCTCTCACTGATGAGAACTCAGAGATCTCCTAAGTTTTCTATGACTTCCCCCCTCTTCTCCAACAAGAAGTAAGATTAAACTTCAAATTCTCTCATCTTTTCACAAGAACTAACATTTTTTCATAATTAGAATGAAAGATAGATCAATAACTCATTTGAATTGTTGATTTTCATATAATGTATTATAATATCTTGATATATTTTATTTGCTCTTTATACATGGTATATATGCACACACACAAAGTCACAATGATACGTTCACTTTTTTATTTTATTTAAATTATTAGTATGATCACTTAATTCTTTAGAAATTATAAAAGATATGTTGATACTCATTTTTGCTAAAGACGTGATAGGCCCATGCAAAGCAAATCCCAGGCCCTTGGGACCAATCATCTTTGCTCTGAAATATCTTATTTTATCGTATGAATGGTCCAAGTCCATGTACTTTAATGGGGAAAGTAAATGAAATAGGTATGGAGGGTAAAGATTGAGGCTATCTTGGGTTTAACATGGTCCTAAGATATAAGATATAACACTTGCAAAGTGGGCTGGTGACACTTACAAAATATGAAGGCCTATGAATATACCCATATGCTGGCCACTTACACACAAAAGGATACCTTCAAGAGTTGCTCTATGTGACTAAAAATTCGGTCTGTCTGCATTTAGTTATAAGAAGCATGCCAACTTCATTTAATGCTTTATGACAAGCTTTGGCAAATTTAACAGGTTCTCAAGGTGTCATTTTTGGCCCAGAAGAGTTCAACAAATTAAGGCTAGTAAAAAATTACCCAAACTATGATTATACCAACCCACCATGAAACCTAAGCAAAAACAAAATTGAAGCTTTCCATCATCTTAAGAGCATCTCAGATTTAATTCAAAGCCTTGCATTAATAACCCAATAATACCCATCTTACCTAAGACGCTTACTCAATTCAACACTTAAGAACATTTGAGATAAGAGCTCTTAGGGTGTGTTCGGTAGAGTGGATTTTAGAGAAGATGAAAAAAAAAAAAAAAAGGAGAGAAAACTTTTTAGAAAGTGTTTGGTTGGGAGGGGGAGAGAAGAAAATGATGGTGGGGCCTAGGTATTTTTTTCCCGAACTCACAAAAAGGTTCTCTCTAAAATGAGGAGAAAACTAGTTGGGGAGAGATTGATAGACAAATGACGAAAATGCCCACATGGGCTTGTCCAGTACATTGCTCTTTTTTCTTTTTTCTTTTTTTTTTTTTTTTTTTTTTTTTTTTTTTCTGTAGTCTGTACGTTGCCTCTGGTAAATGACCAGAACTTTGCCGAAGTTTGGTCTGTAAGTTGCCTCTAGTAAATGACGAAAACTTTTTTTTCTTTATTTTACTTTCTTTTGCTTTTTCTTTTGCTTTTGTTTTTTTGTTTTTTTTGTTTAGATGTGATTTTTTTTTTCTAGACATGATTTTTATTTTTTAATAGATTTGGGTGATTGTTTTTTTTTGGTCACTTTTTTGTTTTAATTGGGCATCATTTTTTAACAAGGGTATATGAGTAAATTTAAATAAACACACTTTTTCCATTCCTCAACTTTTCCACTTCCAACCAAACAAAAAAAAAAAAGAAATTAAAATATTTTCTATCCTCTCATTTTTTCACTCTCCCACAATTTTCCATCCTCTCACTTTTCTACCTTTTCAACCAAACAGACCCTTAAGAGTATATTGTACATGTGGCAGCACAATAGCTCTCTCTCTCTCTCTCTCATAGTTTTACCATCTTATTTGCTTTACTCATCTTGTTGTATTTGACACTAATAGATATTAAAAGTATTTTTCATCTATTTTAGCTATTGTGAGTTCATTTTTTTGAGTTGTTTTCTTTGCTATGTGCCATTACTCTCTATTGGACATCTATAATAAGTTTTGGACTTGACTCCCTTCTCTTTTGAGCTGAGGTTAGTGGGGCCAATTCTCTTTTTGCTTGGGCTCACCTAAAATCAACCCCTAGTTTAAATTATATACCTTATTAGTAGATGATGCATGCGTTTGTTCATGCTATTTGGCATAGCAGTTCGAAATCACTTTATTTTATTTTAAGTTTTTTATGATACAGTTTTTAATAAACTTTTTTTTTAATATAGGTAAAAAATATTTAAACAACTCCATTCTCATAAAATATAAAGCTAAAAATTACTGTGTACCAAACAGATATACATAGACAAACAATTGTTTTCATATTGCATTTTAGCTTCAACACCCTGACATTAATTACTTCTCTCTCCTTTTTTGTTGGAATTTAGAGGAGCAGAAGGGGGTTTAGACCATCTTGGTGAATTCAATGTGAACCTAGCTTGCTCCATGCCACCTAAGAAGGTTGAAATTTTCAAATCTATGGAGAACTGGGCTAAAAACAATGTCCTAACTCTCCTAAAACCTATCAAGGAATGTTGGCAACCACAAGATTTTTTGCCAGATCCTACCTCAAATGGATTTATTGAGCAAGTCCATGAACTAAGAAAGAGAACAAGAGACATTCCAGATGAGTACTTTGTTGCCTTAGTTGGTGATATGATCACAGAAGAAGCCCTTCCAACTTACCAAACTCGAATTAATTCCACAGAATGTTTTCATGATGAAACGGGTGTAGATAACACTCCTTGGGCAATTTGGGCTAGGGCATGGAGTGCAGAAGAAAACAGACATGGTGATCTTCTCAATAAATACCTTTTCCTTTCTGGAAGAGTGGACATGAAACAAATTGAGAAGACAACTCAATACTTGATTCAGTCAGGAATGGTAAGATATGCAACATAATTATTTTAAAACCTCTTAAATTTTAAGAAATTGAGATTTTAATAATTTAACTGTTATTTTAACATTTTTTTTACACCATCTTATATATATATAAATAAATAAATATATATATATATATATATACACACACAAAATTTTGTGTGTGTGTGAGAGAGAGAGATGTATTAATTAATTAATTAATTATATTAATAGGAATATTTCATTTTTATTTATAAGTTTTCAAAATAAATAACAACTATTAAAATCTTTAAAAACATATCAAATTAAAACAGACAAGTATGTAGAAGAGTCTTTAGCCTATCCAACATGGACATGTTGGAGGTTTTGAAGTGTTCATACTTCTTTGCACATAATTGTTCTAATTTTCACTTTTGATAATCACATAGATGCAACTCCTATCAAACCAGTTCTTTGTTTTTAAAGGATTTGGCTTATCTCTAATACTTTTTAAAATGAAATCTCTTTTTATTTTAATGAGAAACTGTCACATCACCCACTAACTAAATAAAAGGTGAAGATTAAAACTCACTATCACTTACCATTGTATACTTAAAACAAAAAGAGATATCCAGTTGAAAATGTACTGAAAGTAAGTCAAACTTGTTTTCAAAAATGCAATCAATTCTTTGACTAGGGGCAGGCCAAGTGTAATTCAAGGGTGGTCATAGGACCACCCTACTTGAAAAAAAGAAGAAGATATATATATACACACACACCTTAAAAAATAAGAATTTTAAATTAAAATGAGTTATTGACCACCCTATAAAAAAAAAAAAAAATTGAACATCCTAAATAAAATTTTGAGCCCATTAAAAAAAAATTTTTGACCTCTCAAAAATTGTGGTCTATTGAAGATTGAACCAAAAAATTGCAAGAAATGTATTGTTCACAACATTTCCACCAACACTTTCTCAATAAATCCTAAGTGTTCGGTTGTTACTGGCTGTTACTAATGGATAAAAAAAGTAATTTCAGTGGTATATATATTATAACCAGTAGCAAATTGCCACATAGGATTTGTTGTGAAAATTTTGTGGACATAGCATTTCTCAAAAATTTTCCAAACAAAAAAATTAACCTAAAAGCCCAAATCAAATATTTAATTGTGATGTTTTAATTTTTTTTAAATGAATATTTTAAAATCGCTGTTTTTTATATTAAAAATGCATATTTTTAAATTTATAATCGGTTAGTGCTTGTTTTAGTCTTTAATTTGAATTTGTTGGATTTATATGATATATCTTGTATATACACATATGCACTAAAATAATGCACCAATGCTTTATTGAACATGATTAATGTAATGGTTTAATGCTAAGTTGAATATATTGAATGAACTTATAGTTTCCCATTTATTCTTTTGCTATCATTTCTATTGCAAGATTTATTTTCTAAGAAAATTTGTATTGACTTGAATAATGTTTTTTTGGATCCTAGGCTATGAGAAAATGTCTCATCTTTTTATCCTAATGATCATGATGAAATAATTTAAAATAGCATATTGACAAAGAAGTTCTTGTCAACCTCTTGGTCATGATTTTTCTTTTTTTAAAAAATGGTGGAACTTTGCATCGATTTAATCATAATTAGTTTAAATAATACAAAAATTTTATGGAAAATATCATAAAAAAGTATGATGTATTTTGTTTATATTGTTACTTATTTAGGCAAGATGTTGGTAATTGAATGAGAAATCAGTAGTTTAATGATTGTTTGATTGAATACATTGAAAAGATGTAGCTGATAGTATTAATATTGAAACTATCATATAATGATTTCAAAATAAGAAAAACTCATAGAAAGAATTTTTTTAAACTTTATGCATTTGTGCTAATTTATTTATTTATTTTTTGTAATCTCGTTATATTCAAGTTTTATTTTTATTATATTTTGTTTAATTTAAGTTTCTTAATGACCACCCGACAAAAATTCCTTCAGCGGCCACTATCTTTGATCAAACTGTTTACCTGATTTAAATACAATAATTATAACTCTCTTTAATACTATGTCACATGGAGTTTGCATCTAAGCCTAATATTGCCATTGAGGAGTTAAGCCTTGCTATCATATTACATTTAGATAACCTTGCTTAAGATGTTCCTTCTACGATTTCCACGTTTAATGCCCTTAAAAGTTATAATGTTGGGTGGAGATCTATAGTCTTAAAATTCATATAATTCTTGTTAATGTCTAATTGCATTTTGCACCTAGGATATTGGCACCAGGGAAGATCCATACCTTTGGACCATTTACACATCATTTCAAGAACGAGCAGCATTTATCTCCCATGGGAACACAGCCAAGCTGGCCATGCAACATGGGGACTTAAAGCTTGCCCAAGTATGTGGTATAATTGCCTCGGATGAGAAGCGCCATGAAAGTGCTTATACAAAAATAGCTGAGAAGCTTTTTGAGATCGATCCAAATGAAATGGTCATAGCCTTTGCAGACATGATGAGGAGGAAAATCTTAATGCCAGCCCATTTGATGTATGATGGCCATGACCATAATCTTTTTGATCACTATGCAATTGTTGCATCAAGGATTGGGGTCTACACAGCTAGGGACTATAGAGAAATTGTGGAACTTTTGGTGGCTAAATGGAAGGTAGAGAAGCTAACTGGACTTACAAGTGTGGGACGAGAAGCCCAAGACTATGTATGTAGGTTGGCTCAAAGGATGAGAAGGCTAGAGGAGAGAGCTATTGCAAAGGCCCAAAAAGCACCCACCATTCCTTTCAGCTGGATTTCTGGTAGAGTGGTGTAGCTAGCTTATTAGATGGGTCCAATTCAGAAAATTTGTGGAGGCAGCTTTTGTGCTTCAATTTTTGTCACAACTCTAATGTGGTTAATTATGAGTAATAAAGAAAAAGTTATGAGTTTATGTGAAAGTAATAGCCAGTTACTCATAGTCTACCATATCAAAGTTTGTGGTGAAAGTTGTAACACAAAAATTGTGGTCCTATAAGAACTTGGTCCTATTTCCTTTTACCTTCTTTTCACTTTTTTTTTTTTTTTTTTAATATCTTAAATATTACAATAAACAGGCAGGAGATTGGGAACTTGGTTGTCCACGTAAAGAAGTCCGAGCAATGTCACTTAGCTACAATTAAAATAAAATCACAAAAATAAAAGTCCTTATGTTTGATTATATGAACAAAATAAAGTACAAATCATATCTTGAATTATAAAGGATAAGGTGGTTGTGTTCTTAGCCCTCTCTAATTATAACCAAAGAATTTTACTTAGATTAATGTTAGATTTATAAAGAATAAAATCATTCTCAAAAGTTTGTGTCATCTTATAGATTGACATTACAGAGTTTGAATTTGGTAAGGACAAGGTGTAAAACATATGTTTTACACTATTCAATAAGAGATTATCATATCAGCATTTTACTTAAAATTCAATACATTCTACCACACCTAAAAACATCTTAACAAACTCTTAATTTGGTTGGATTTATATACAGATATTAAAATTAATTGGGTATAGTTATACTTTTTCTTAAATACAATACCACATTGATTGTTTTGTTAAACTTTTTACATACATTTGTACCACCACTATAATCCCACCGTAACTAGTAAATATCTTGTGATTATGTTTTGTGGAGTTAGCCACTCATATATTATGGGACCCATACATGTGTGAGACCCATAATCTCTTAGTAGTCCACAAACCGACAATCTATAAGTGGGTGGACTCATTAGATATTTATCTCCTCGACGGTACTCTTTATAATCTTCTCAAAACTTCTCTCTCTCTCTCTCTCTCTCTCTCTCTCTCTATATATATATATATATATATAGGGTTGGGTTCAAGTTACACTTGGTGCAACTCTAAGCAATATTACACCACTTAATAACTTGATATAAAATTCATATTTTGAAAATCCCACCGTTGAATTACATGTTTTATATGTTCTTAACAGTCATGCCAATTTTCATGTCAATTGGATGTTATTTACCATTTGATCCATAAACTCATCTTTTATGCATTATTTTAAACTATAAAAACTTAAATTTAAAAAATTTATTGATGACATAGCTATTAATCTTTGATCATCTTGAAATTTTGCAAGTATGGAGAATATACGAAGATAATGTAATTTAACGGTAGATTTATCAAAATTTACATCCAATTAAAAAATATTGAATGGTGTAACATTACTTAGAGTTACACTAAGTGTAACTTGAACCCAACTCATATATATATATATATATATATAGTTGATTCCTTGCTATAATTTCAGGTTAATTATATAAATATATATATATATATATAAATATCTTGATTTGAACTTTAAGTGGAAAAAAAAGTTTTGGAGTTTTTGGTAAGGATCGAAATATTGTTAATTAATGCACATATAATACTGATGATGTGAGAAAAATCTAAACCACTTACTAATAAATGGTTGGAATTTTCAAATTTTTATGGTAAAAAAATCCTTAAAATGTTGAGAATCTCAATCTAATAATGACGTGTCGAGAGATTTGTAACTTAACTCACACCTCTAAAAAAAGAGGTGTTACGTTATTATTAGTTTTAATTTGAATTCAAAACTTAAATTACTTTTTTACTCATCCGTAACAATCAATAACAATCTGCTACTTAGGATTTGTTGTAAAAATGTTGTGGATGTAGTATTTATCATAAAAAAAAATATATAGGAACTCATGATTCATAAGAATCAAAGGAAAGTTGCTACATCTCCCTCAAAAAAAATAAAATAAAAAAAAAAAAAAAAAAAAAAGGAGAGAAGAAGAAGAAGGGAAAGTTGCTACAAGATGCATGTTTAATACCTTGGGCTCGATGCCATTGAATTGACCCCATTACCATTTTGCTGCAACTTGCTACCCATTCTGTCGAGATAAAGAATCTTCCATTGCTGACTAGAATGAACAAATACTATCTCATCATCACTAATTACCCAAAGCAAAAATAAAGGTTACAATTAGAGGGACAAATCAAGAGTCCATTGTCCAAGGGCTTTGGCCTTTGGGATTCCCTTGATTTTGGGTATAAGTGAAGGTTTCGGTCAGCTCAAGGACGCAACAAGGAAGAAAGTGAGACTAACCGGCCAAAATAGAAAGTTATAGACTAAAACCTTCCAAAACAAATTTATCAGTATGACAGTATCCCATCCTTTGAAAAAAAAAACTCCTCCCATCAAAATCTAATTGCATGCACATGCACTGCTTAGTTCTTCCACTCTTACCAGAACCTTACTCACCTGTGCTTTTCTTTATTCACAAAGAGTTTGGTTTCCAATATAATTCGACATGCAGGCTACTCCAAATGAGATTCCAAATCTTACAGGTTTGAATGGCACAAGCTAAGCCACAAGCCTGTGGGGGTTGGGATCAAAACTCCTTGTAGCCAAGAAAAGTACTTTTTTACCTTATTGATTAACCCACTCTATCCTCTTAACATTTTTATTTTTTTTGTTATTTTGGATTTTGGGCTTTAATGTTTGCTTTTAGATTGGCAGTGGCAAGATATGACCTAATTAAAGGCCCATTTTGCAGGAGTGTCCAGCCCAACTTCCTATTTTCTCTTAACCAATTTAGGACGTGTTTAGGGTGCACCACAAAGATATTGGCTTGAAGATGCTCATTACAAGTAGAAGTGAAATGAATAAATAATATATTTTCATGTAATTCACGTGGATTTGGTATTATATAGGATGTTATTTGGAAAACATCGTTCCATCAATGCTTTTAACAGAATGTACCTAATATTAGGGTACAAAGGATTGGTGGTCCAAAATAAATAATGGCATGTTTTAAGCTAACTTATCTTAATTGGATGAGCTCCTAAAAGAAATGTAATTGACATGTTATGTAGATTGTAGATAAAAATAAAATAGAAAAAAGGAAACAATACGATATAGATCTCTATTAACATTTCTCTCATACATGTCAATTCCAAATGACAATAGCTCTATCCTTTACTTTCAAAATCGAAATTGTCATTTCCATGTAGGAAGAAATTAAATTCAGAGCACGAAATACATAATAACACATAAAGAGTGATTAACAATCTTCCACTTTTTTCAGGCTCATCTAGATGGTGTTTAGTTAGGCTTTCTTGTCACTTACATAAGTGAAGTTGGTGTATTTGGTAAGGAATAAGGACTGAGAATGAAATCAAAGGCTGAGAACAGAAAGAAATGGTTTTAAAACTCAATCATACATTTATACTCCCATCCAACATTTCACGTGGTAGCCAACCCGTGGTGTGAACATGACATCTAAGTTTTGCATGGCTTCCACTTCTCCACCTCTAAAGTGAGTTTTTGTGTTCTTTGAATTATTTATTCTCTCCAAAAAGGGGTTTTGGTAAATTCCATTCACACCCCTTGAAGTTTGAGCTAATGCTAACTAGGTCTAAGATAGTTGAAAAAAAAATGCTAATTGTTTAAGAACTAAGTTGGTCTTAGGGACCAAATTGGTTAGTTTTGAAAATTCTTGAACTTGGTTGGCATTAACCGAGACCTCAGGTGTGTAAGTGGAATATACCTTTCTTTTTTTGTTTAATTGAGTTAAATATATATCATTTTTATTTAGCCATCGTCCTTCAAAGATCAAACTTCAAACCCCCAATATGTGTTATAGAGTCTAATATTTGATGTGAAGTTATTGCTCCAAAGTTCGGAGTTTAGATCATGATGATGATAGTAAAAAAATTTATCCACCATAAGAAAACTTAAGTCTCACATACATTTTATCTCAAAATCGTGTAATTAAGTGGGGTTCAAGTGATAAAGGTAGTGATAATGATACCTTTGTAGTGCCCCATGTTAGTGGTTTGAAGTTGAAACTCCCCTCCTCAACCACAATCTTTCTATTCAAAAGAGTTGTGAGAATAATTAATTAGTACATATATATCGGTTTTTATTAGTGAAAGGAATTATGCATACATTAAATGTATTAAATAATTATTGGACTGTATAGGCCTCCTTTCTTCTTCTTCTTTTTTTTTTTTTGGGGGTAAATTATAGACCCCATATTATAACTTCATCTTTTTCGGGTCTAAGTACTGTCTTGTAGGGAGGTGCATATCATGGTTTTCTTGCTACTTTTTGTCACTAATTACTGGTTTTCCTACTGAAGTAATCACGAATTTTAAGGGTGTAATGTGTGTGTGACAAGAATATGAAGGATTAATTGATGTGGGACATCAAAACCAATTACTTTTAATACATGCTAGTCAAGCCGACTATGGCTTTGCACATACAAACACCTAAATTTTATTTCTTTTGTTCAATGTTAGAGTGGGAAATAATCTCAAAAAATCGTTTGACCCTTCACAAGAGCTCAGGCTTGGAGTAACCCGTTCCATGCCACCTGAAAAAGTTGAAATCTTCAAGTGTATGGAGGATTTGGCTAGAGATAACATTTTGACTCTACTTAAACTGGTTGAAAAATGTTGGTGATGATGCCAAAATCGCCAGTCGTGGTGATCGTCCAGATAGGAAGTCGCTCAAGGTTGTCAGATGACCTGCACGAGAACAATAAGAGAATTTCCACTCGAAAGGCCACCAGTGTGGTGCTAGCCATTGAGCCTCTGATGGTAAAGTCAAATGACTGAGGAATAGTGGTAATGATAAGAGCTCTGATTTTGCTATATGTGGATAAAAATAAATTCGTACCTCTCTTTGGGATTTGAGGCCCTGTATATATACATGGCCTTCCCTTCTAGCCGTTGGTGGCATTTAATGGTGTCTTGAATGTCCTTCCGTAACGCCCTTGGATGAATTTAACCAGGTAGATTTGATATCTTCTCCAACGACCTTATTTCCTGCATTTAGTGGTGAGTAACGGCATTCCATTTAATATGGGCTTAATGGTGCTTTTCCTTGTCTAGCATAGACTTATCTGGACGAAGGGATTTATTGGGTTTGTTAGCTGCTTCCCTATTCCATGATTGTCAAGACGCGTAATGACGATCCTAGGAATACGAAGGGTTACTCTTTGCTGGTTACGACTTTTGGGATTCCCTCTTCTTTTGCATTTATAACGACGTGACGGCAATGCACGTGTCGTGCTCTGATTGGTTGGGGTGGCACTTTTTTCTGAGAAAAACTCTTAAGCTTCCCACGGTTTCCGTTTTCCGAGGGAGCTTTTTAAACTTCTTCTTCTTCCTCTTTACTTTACTCTTCTTTTTTCTTGCTCTGCGTTTTTCTTCCTTTGAACTTGATTTCCTTACTTCTTAGGTATGACTTTTTCCTTTTTCCTTTTTAAGAAAAGTTATTTTCCCTCTTTTTGCTTTATGGTTGGTTATTCTGAAGTTAGGCATCTTTCCCCTTCTGTTTCGTTCTTTTTTGCTCGCTTAGGAGAATCCCTTAGTTCTTTTGGTGGTCGTTGTCCACAAATTGAGGGTTTTGCTTTCGGGGATAGTAGTATGGGTTTAGTTTTGGCTGATTTGTACCCTCTGTTGCGCCAATCTTTGAATTGGTTTAGGGCTGTGCAAGCAGTGTCAGAGGAGGAAAGAATGGGGTCTGAAGTTAGGTTGAGTGACTTAGAAACAGGTCTGTCATTTAGTGGCAACGCCGCTGGAGCTGAGACAAATACCGCCACCTCAGTGCCCTCGTCTTCCCAACCTTTTGTTTCACAACCATCGAGGTCTTTTCACGCTCTCAAGGAAGAGTGTTCTTTGAGTGAGGAAACCCTTAGTAGATTTAGGGATAGGTTTCAGTTTCCCAAGGAGACTAGGATTCGTCTTCCTCGTTCAGGCGAAAAATCTAGTGCTTTTACCCACGGTGAGGTATGTTTTTATGAGGCCGCCTTTCTGTGTGGTCTTAGGTTTCTTGTTCATCCCTTCATAATGGAACTTCTCCATTATTTGAATATTGCCCCTGGGCAACTTATGCCAAACTCGTGGAGGATTGTCATTAGTTGTATGGAAATATGGACGATCGTTATCGACGGGGATATGATTAGGTTGGACGAGTTTGTTCACCTATATCGTCTGAAAGAATCAAAGGAATTTGAGTACTATGAGCTCGTGCCTTGGGATAAAAGGTCTCGGCTATTGAATACGCGAGTACCATCGAGGATTTTGATGAGCTAGTTGACCCTCGAACTTTGGGTCATCATTGCTTAGGTCCTGAGCCTTCTCATTTCATTCTCCGTGCCATACAAAGGGAGGAAATAAGTAAGTTCGTCAGAACTGAATTTGTTTGTGTCCTCATCCTTACTTTCTTACTACTGAAATGCTAAAGGTGAAGAAGAATGAGCCGCTTTCTAGCATCAGCCAGAGGAGGGTTTGGGTCGTCCAGAAGGAGAACGTTGAAAAGGCTGCGTCCACTCCTACTCCCGTCGAAACCTGGGTCTCCTCTCCTGCCGTCTCTTTTAAGGAGCTCACTCCTCGTCCAAAAAAGCGCCGGACCGGAGACAAAAGGAATGATAAAGTTGGGGCCAACATTTGGGATAACGACTGGGATGGCTTTGATGAGAGCTCATAGCGTTGTCATTGCCAAAGAGCTAAAGGAGATCTCGGGGGTACCTTCTCATGAGATGGTGAACCGCCACATCCATAAGCTCGTCTAGGTAATTCTCTGTCGTCCATTTTCCTTCTCTCTCTCTCTCTCTCTCTCTCTCTCTATATATATATATATATATATTTACTTCGTTCTTATGTGGGTGATTACAGGTACTGGGAGAGATGATTCATATCACCTTGGAGTACTTGGTCCACAAGGAGAAGGCCATGGTGGCTGGTTCTAAGGTGGAGGCACTGGAGGCTAAGGGTTCTTGCTTGAGGAAGGATCTTATAACAGTGATGGACGATAGCAATGCGTACAAAGAGAAGATTAAGACTTTGTCTCAGGAGCTCAAAGTGGAGAAGTTACTAGCGGTGCAAAAGGATGAACAGCTTCAGGCGGCCAACCAAAAGATCAAGTTAGTGGCTACTAAGGCCTTCCAAGCGTTCCAGCTTACCGATGAGTATAACACCATTTTGTTCAGCTGGTATTACAAAGGTTTTGAACTGCTGAGGAGGTATCTGGTGAAGCATGGTCTGGAAGTGGACCTGGAGAACATGGACTTTGAGTCTATTGACAAAGAGATGGAGGCCGATGAAGCTACTTAGGTTGCCGCCACAACTGACGAGAATCCAGCTGAGCCTGAGGGGGAAGTTTTGAGGCCTGATGGAAGTGAAGCACCTGCTACCTAGTTTTTACAGTTTTTTTTTTGGTGGTGCCCTACATGTTTCTGGGCCTTTGACAATTTCGAACAATTTTATTTCTTAATGCTTAAGTTCGTCGCTAGTTTCTGTGCATGTTTGATATTTCTTAACATTTGAATTTGTCGCAAGTTTCTTGAACAATTTACCTTATTTTTTATCGTCATTCAACGCTATTCTTTACCTGGCTCGCATCGTTGTTCCCATCAAATAGCACTTATTTCTTTGCTTTGTCCTTGACGAGGGGATCTTATCACTTGGCTTTGTCATGTGATTTACATCCCTTAGATTAGGGAATTTTATCACTTGGCCTTGTTATGTGATTTACATCCATTTAAGGAATTTTCTCACTTTGGCCTTATTATGTGATTTACATCAATTTAAGGAATTTTATCACTTTTGCTTTTATTTGAACACATTCATAATGAGGAATACTGAATAGTACATTTATTAATCTGCTTTCAAATCATAAAATGCTGTCAATTGTTTATAAATGAATTTTGGCTCCTATTGATAATACCTTTTTAGGTGTTCAACATTCCATGGGCGGGGTAGCTTCTTTCCATTTAGATCTACCAGATGATAACTCCTTTGTCTTGAGTAGTGGATGATTCTATATGGGCCTTCCCATGTTGGTCTCAGTTTGCCTTGTGCTAGATCTTTCGTTGCAGGTGTCACCTTTCATAGGACGAGGTCTCCGATGCTAAATCTCTTGAGCCTTACCCTCTAGTTATAATATCTAGTCATCTTTTGCTGGTATTTGGCTATTCTCTGGGAAACTTAGTTTCTAACTTTGTCCAGACAATCCAGGTTTAACTTCAATTAGTCGTCGTTATCGTCTTTGCTGAAAAACTCTCTTCTTACACTGGTGACTCCTATCTCGACGAGGATTATTGCTTCCGTGCC
Source organism: Notholithocarpus densiflorus (assembly GCA_030021035.2). Lineage (NCBI taxonomy): Eukaryota > Viridiplantae > Streptophyta > Magnoliopsida > Fagales > Fagaceae > Notholithocarpus > Notholithocarpus densiflorus. The sequence continues at coordinate 1,212,923 of JARYZH020000040.1, forward strand.
GTATGTGAGGTTGAAAGGCGTCTCTCCTGTTGGGGTTTTGGCTGTGGTTTGATATGCCCATAAGACACTTGGTAATTTGTCGGGCCATGCTCCTTTTGCCCCCTTTAATCGAACTTTGATGATCTTCAACAATGTTCGATTCGTCACTTCCATTTGCCCATTGGCCTAAGGATGCCCTGGAGAGGAGAATTTGTTCTTGATGCCGAGGTTTAAGTAGAAAGAGCTGAAACCCTGGCTGTTGAACTGACAACCATTGTCGGAGATGATCGTCCTGGGTATCCTGAACCTACACACAATGTTCTTCCATACAAAGTTTTGGATTTTTGCCTCTGTGATTGTTGCCAATGCCTCTGCTTCTACCCACTTCGTGAAGTAATCAATTGCCATAAGTAGGAGTTTCACCTGTTTCGTTCCTTGTGGCAAAGGACCCATAATGTTGATCCCCCATTAGGCAAATGGCCACAGTAAAGTTATGGCCGTCATCTTTTCCCCTGGCAACTGCTGTACGTTTTTGTGCCTCTGGTATTTGTCACACTTCTTGACAAATTCCTTTGCCTTTTTCTACATGGTGGGCCAAAAATAACTTGCCCTCATGATTTTTCCTACTAGATGTCGATGCTCAGCCTCGATCGGAGCAGAAAATCGCCGTTGTCGGGCCTTTGTTCAACCACCCGCCGTGGCGACACTCCTGTGCGCACGCGGCCCGTTGGAGGCCCCTTTCGATTGGTTGGTGCGCTTGGTGTGGTTCGCGTGGAGCTTCGTGTGCTTTCTTTCTCGGTGGAGGAAGGTATTTGTCTACCTTTGGCAGTGTGGTAGGAATCTTGGCCAAATTTTAAGGGATTACCAAAGGTAAGTAAAGTTGTCACCAATCATTGGATTTTTTTAAGGTGTGATTAGTCACCTGTTTCTAGTTGATTTTATTACCGATCCTAGGCTAAGAAAAAATGTATTTTTTCCTAATCTAATGTGGATGGTAAAAAATCTTGATTCTTGAGTCCGAAAGTTTGGTTACGTGTGGGGAAGGTGTTAGGCACCCCACAACGCCTGTCCGAGGACAGTCCTTTGTTTTGATAAAACCTTAATTTTTGGAGATTGACAGTAAAAACATGATTTTGGCATTAACTTTTGGGGCTTCGCATGCATGGGGGCTTTGAGGTTTGGCTTTTGAATGGGTGTGGTCCCAATCTATACTTTCCTAACGCATTTGGGCAAAATACCAGATTTCCACGACGAAAATCTGATGATGTGTCACCTTACTTTCGTGGCGGAAATTAGGCATCGCTTTGCCTTAGGTGACATGGACTGTGACGATCACACCGAAAGGGGCAAGTAGGTATATAAATATATATATATTTATATATATATATATATATATATACATACATCATGCATAATGCAAGCACACAAAGCAGGAAAGTAAATGCCTACATCCTTAAAGCATGACCCAAAATATAGGTGCAGGAAAGTAAACAAGGGTCGCCATACTCTAGAGATGAGGACGAATGGTACACGGCATGATATACCTAATACAACCCATCTAAGAGAGAAATGAGGGAGGAAGGAAGGGGGTTTAAAAGAGTACATAACCAAATGGGAGAGGCTAGACCCCTAAACCTACTGAACATAATCGCTTGGCTTATGTCCACATGCTCGCATTCCGCCCTTTTTGCTTGCGCTTGGGAGACCGTGCCCTAGCTCCATGTGTCCTTGCTCTATGTGTGTACATGCAAAGGCAAGAACAAGACACCAGCAGACAAACAATGGAAAGAAAGAGCTGCATAGGGCATTTGAAAGAGGCATAAAGCAAATAAGCATGATAGACATGGCAAGCAAAGAAACAAGAAAGCAAGTAAACAAGCGAGAAGACAAACAAGTAAAAAGGCAAACAAAAGGTGGTGTCCACAGGGGACAAATATAGGTTTGGATCAAATGTCCATAACTTCATTGTATTGAAGCATGAATGACACACCAGCAAGTAAGACTCATGCATGAACATGTAAGCAAGCATGCAAAGATGCATAGAAAGCCAATGGGTGGCACAAACAACCATGGTAAGCATAACATCGCACGGAGCAGAAAATGGGAAAGGTATGCATGAAGCAATCGGCATCATGGTGATGCATCCCAAATGATTACATCCAAACAAGGCCTCATGGGCGTCAAGTGTAACCACACAGCCACAAACCCGTTAAGGGCGTCAAGCGTGGCAAAACCTAGAACTAGAGAGGCTAACACAAGCATAAAGCATAGAAGCAAGCAAGCATAGACATGCAAATAGGGGTGATCCAAACCCTTTTATGTGGGCCTTGATGTATGGATGATGACAAAGACCATAGGGTCCAGATCGGGTCCTAACCATTAGGCCAAAACACAAGAAAGAAAGACAAAGCGACAAAAGGGCTACAATTGCACATGGCATGACAAACATGGCCTAGGTCTAGGCACACAAACATGGCATGGAGCGCACAATGAAAACAAGTCTATCCTTGTTGGGGCAAGGATAAGAGTCAGCTAGCTTGAGGCACATTTTAGAGATCCCCCAGCTGCGGATGCTAGTAATGTAGTAGTGTAGCGATATGCCAGCTATCACATACTAGTTTGGTTGGGGTCCATATTGTTTATGGAAAAGTTGGCAGAACGGGTCTCAGTCATGCCTCTACAGTTCTTGAACCCAATCATTGATGCGAAGAAGTATAGTTGGGGTAGTGTAGTATTAGGCTGGCTCTACAGGCACCTATGTAGGGCATCGAACAAGAAGACGATGCAGATTGGAGGAGCAGTTATGTTGGTGCAGTTGTGGGCGTATTCAAGGTTCCAACAGATATGCCAAATTACGAGGCCACCACAACAGCCGGTGCAGGCAGGTTCCCTCGCCAATAGGTACGTTCATTTTTGTCCATAATTTAGTTTAAGCATTTATTAGTGAATATGCATACTATAATGTTTCCAAGTTGCTGAAAATATGTATTACAAAATTTGTTATCACATAAATTGAAAATAGAAAAACAATTTTGTTTTTTAAATGAAGCTTTTCTAAGTGCAGAATGTAAAGGCAGAAATTGAAAATTTTAATAAACTTTTAAGCATGTATAACTTTATTATTTCCCTCCTATGTGTTTTTACTTTGAATGATAAACTAGTGATTGTAACTATCTAAAAGCCACTAATAGATGTGACAGAGATAGTTAGGGGGAATGTGCAAAATAGGCAAGTAAAAGGGATGTATATGGTTAGTTAGGCAACGTTTGAAACAATAATGGAAAGTAGCATCTCGAGTTTTAGAAACTCGAGATCCATATTACTGAAAATACCACATAAATCTCGAGTCTTTAAGACTCGAGTTCCATGCAAAAAAAATTTCCTCTATAGTGGCGTATTTAAGCCTTACAGTGACGTTTTAAAGCCCTATAGCGGCGTTTTTCTGCAAAAAATTTTTTATAAGTGATCACCCCCTACCAGGTTTAAGGAGCCCTATAGTGGCGTTTTTAAGCCCTATAATGACGTTTTAAAGCCCTATAGCGGCGTTTTTCTGCAATTTATGGAACTCGAGTCTTTAAAACTCGATTTTCATGTGAATTTTTTTCCAAATCAACCCATTCTCTTACAAATCGAGACTTAAAAACTCGATTTTTATCTTGGAACTCGAGTTTTAGACACTCGAGATGCTAGTTTTCAATATTGTTTTGATCTGTGACAATTAACTAAATTTTTTTATATTTGTTGTTATTTGGAAAGGGAGTTCGAGATAGTCATATTAACTTACCTTACAAAAGATTAATATTTTTTAATCAAAATAAATCTGCACCAAGCTCATTTGGTCTCTTAGTTGCTAACATGAATCATATCTGGAGGGAGATGATTGCTCAATTAATGGAAGGAGAAACTTGTTTTGTGGGATGAATGCCTCAGATAGTCGTATATAACAATTATGAGCAGTTTGTAAACTAAAATCTGATTATATATATGTGAAACAAGACAGAAAACGCATTAAGATGGTGGCAGTTTCTTATCCTGTACTAGCTTTCAAAGTTGAGAATATGAATGACTGTGTGTGTTTATGAATGCTAAAAACATAGCTTAAGATGGTGGGTGTTCAAAAATATTTCCATGCCTTTTGAAGCTGCGATGAGCATGTTGGATGGATAATTGGCCATATAGGTTATTTCTTGTTGTTCCATGAACGTACCAAACAGTTGAAATAGCGTGGTCATCTTCCATGCTAAACTGTGATTGGGGGAGTACTTTATTCTTTAATATAAGTTGAATATGCTACACTAGCAAAAATGCAGAGAAGAGTGTGAATTGGGTGGTGAAAACATTATATGATATTCTGTTATTCTACGGTGAATATCACTTTAGGTAGAGCTTAGTGGCGGAAAATGTATTGTGAAATTGATCCTAGGTGCTTATGGCACTATGATTTCCAAGGTTTGGCCAAGGCTTAGCTCAGGAAATTTTTATTAATTGAATTTTATGTTCACTAGTAAATTGCATATAAACTTATCTAATAGGTTGGCTGACTATCCATGAAGAATACAACTTATAAACTCAATTAAAATTTGATATAAAATATATTAATTAACTCAATTAAAAGGTTAGATGATACCAACTAGAAATACTGTATCTTACAGGTAGGTTGTGAAGTTTTTTAGCACATAAGTAATACTTACTCCCCAACTAGAACATTTTATTCTTAGATGTTCTTGAACTTTCTTACAGACAATTAAACTTACAGACCATAAATGAGTTAACAAAACTAATTTGGACACCTACATTTCTGTTTCAATCTTCTTTGAGACTAGAGTTTCTGCTTCAGATTTGTGTAAATAACTAATGAGCATTGTCCGAAACTGTATGTTTACTAGATGGAAGGCGCCAAAGTGCACCACACAGCATGCCACACATGTCCTAGCTGTGTATTGTGCGTCACTGTCTACAATACGAGCACACCAGATATTCTACCACTTAATGTCATGAGAATATAATTGTCCCTAATTTCTTTTTTCACTTCATAGGGTTGTCAACTATTGCATGTCCATACTTAATAATGTAACTTTGGTCGATTTAACCATATATATACAAGGAATTTGTTACGAACAATTCACCAAAGAGTCCAAAAAATATTAACTACCTTGATGATTGGGAATAATCTTGTCATTTGTGGTTTTGGTTTCTAACCCCTGCAGGCTCATTCACTAGTTTCTCCTTCTTACTTTCGTAGGCACTTTTGATTCCACACATATTTAGATGTAAATCTTTGAAATTTCTCCATTTAAACTTAGATGGGGACGGGATTTCTTTTGGGTTTGACCTCCACATGTTAAGTGGGAATGATAGCGACTTAGCACATGAATTCTTCACTGTATGTTTTCCTCTCTCTTTGTTTTCATGCATGCGCTTGAGAACATATCATACAGAATCTTGGCTCACCTTTGACAAAGATTTGACAAAATTATTTTTATGTGAGGTTTGCAAATTCTAATTTTACCTTTTTTCCCTATTAATTTCACAAAGATGCATGTGCCTAAGAATAGGGACAGATTAGGGACGGAGCCAGAACTTTGAGTTAGGGGGGGCGGTTTCACTGTTGGCTGTGTGCAGTGATTTCAACCTCTAATTCTGCTACTTAGATGCTGATATTTTTTATTTTTTATTTTTTTTATTTTTTTTGTTGGTAAGAACAAAATTATTTTTGTTTAGAATTTTTTTTAAAGGGCAGGGTTATTTATTTTGGATAAAATTAGTTAATTGAGCTTAATTTTGTTTTTAGTTTTACTAGTAATATTTGTTGTTGAGCTTTTTTTTTTTTTTTTTGGCTTGTATATTTTGTTTTAGATTTTAGATCTATAAATTTTTTTATGTTCACTAAAATGATAAAAATACTTGAGCTGCAAGTTTTTTTATAAATTACTTATGTAATAAGTGGTTACTGATAAGTAAAAAAATGATGTAAATGGTGTGCCCATATTCGAACCAATAAGAATTTGCTACCAAAAAGGTTTGTAAAAATGTTATAAAAAAGTTTGTGAGTATAGCATTACTCTTAAAAGAATCAATGATATTGTTAAAAGGAAATAAAATGTAATTTTATAGAATAAAATTACTAAAATTAATACATATATATAATAATAATAATTTTTTTTTTAAAAAATTTAGGGGGGGGTCATTGCCCCCCCTGGTCCAAGGGTAGTTCCGCCCCTGGGATAGATATTCTTCCTATTTAACTATTTATACGGGTTTATCAATTTTTGAATATCTAGTTGCACCATTTGTATTAGATATATGGTTGTTATGTTAGACATTTGTGACACAAATAAGTACCTATTTGATTTGTTTTTTTGTTGACCATTTATTCAGATTGTATGGAAGCCGTACAAGGATGTGTTGGACTCGCTGCCCACATATTGCACTGCCGGCCAACATATATGGAGGTCCGTTGTGCCATTGATCTATTTCTGGGTAGTAGAGGAGCATCATCCCGAACATGTCTTCTGTCAGTTTAGGATGAAACAACTGCCACCGGGTTTTGTGGATACGTCGGCTGAACTTCACAAAATATCCCTCCGAGGTAAACAAGACAAGGATTGAGCGGTAGAACATGTTGTCCATATTCAACGATGGGCTAACAGAGGGCAACTTGTTTGCGATGCACCAATCTTGGATGGGGACACGACGTACCTTGTTGCGTACATGGAGTGGTATGTTGGCATCACTAAACGGTGCCTTACGCTAGAGTCTACATATTGGGAAATCTTGGTAAGGCAACAATTCAATGGTTCTTTTATGGATTGACGATATATATGTGTTGTTGCATGCTTTCTCTTCCATCCTACTAACATGACTCCTTTATTTCACAGGTTGAGTCGAGTGTTACATTACTACTGACGTGCGAACGAGATTCCGATATGTACAATCACCTTAAGCGTACACTGGATATCATGGAAGAGTTGAACCGAGTGACATTGGAGAACACGCGTACAGCAAGCGAGACGAGTACACGGGCCATAGGCCGTGGTGGGCAAGGTGTGGGTCTCAAGGGCATGGACGCCATGGGAGTCGTCAAGTGAGTCGTGGGCATACGCCTACGCCAGTACACACCTGTGAGGATGAGGATGAGTCGGGTACAGAGGAGTCAAAGTGTGAGGGTGATTGGGACATGTATGTCGATGGCGTCGGGACACCGCGATGCATGTCTGACGTTGCTGTTGGGCCATCCCACACTGTTGGCCATGAGGACACATTGCCATCCCAATGTATGTCCTGTGATGATAGTGAGGAACACATATCCCATATTCATGCCAGCCCTCGATCCCCACTACCGACTCGGCTGTCTCCCCTATTGTTCAGTGGCTCTGCCCATGAGGGTGGCTGTATATTTGTACCCACACCTGGCCGACCGACCCCACTTGTAGTTTAGGCCGAGCCTACCTAGGAACCTTCACTTCCTAACCCCCACGAACAGGCTGCATAGATTGAACAGATATGGAGTGAAAATATTGAGAGCCGGTAGATGGGTTGCGAAGATCACTATGCACTAATGTACACCCCCCTGGTTACGGGACCGGTGATGGTAAATACCATGCATTTCCCACTCATTAAACTCTACTCTGGCTGTTAGGGAATGTGTGCATTTATGTAATGTGGTGTATAATATTTCAGGTAAGACAAGACCGGTTAAGGCAGCTGTGAGGAAACGAAAAGATCGTTGAGCTGTTGATGATGTGGAGCATACGGGGGTTAAATTTCTTCCATCATTTAATACGCAACTGTTTCTTTGTTCATATAAAACTAACCAAAAGTCCTAGTACACCCAAAAGTACCTCACACTAACGCCACACTAGACAAAGTAACACACATGCACAACAAAGCTATACCACTTTATTTATTGGAACTATTGCACTTAGTTCTTTTTTAATCAATGAGGGACTAACACTCCTAATAAAACAAAAACCTCATTATCATCCTTTTGATCGACGTTGGATTCCAAAATTAACTAAAAAACTTCAAAAATATTTCAACATGAGTTGGACTTAACACCAAAAGGGTTGATAGCTTTTGTTTATACATGGGAAATTATGAATCAGCATGTAAACAAACAAGTCATAAACCTATAGCACACGTAATAAATACACATTTGTCATACCAACATATATACACATTATGGTATTAATTCTTAAGGACCAAGATATAAATGGATAAGGAGAATTATTAGTTTAGAAGGAAACATTGACACCCTTGGGAACTTGGTACTTCAAATTTTACCTCCTTCATAGCCAGATTGTAGTGTTTGACCAGTAGGGATTCATAATTTTGGAAGCACCAACCAAATTCCATAAAGGACACAGTAAATTTTAAAAGTAAAATCTCCAGACCCTATTGGGATGGCAATGTCTAAGGTTTAATCTGTTTTTAAACCCAATCCGACCCTAATCATGTAGGGTTTCGGATTTTATAAATAGGTATGGGAAGGGTTAGACTTCTAATTTTTAAACCTGCTAGGATTTTATAAAAGGCCTGAATGTTAGTCCTTAGGTGCCCAAACCCAACTCATTTATGCATTAAATTATTATTAAAAGATCCGTACAGCCACATTTTGTTTACACAAAAGCTAGGATTTCTATAACAATTTTAGGTGGTATTATGGTTTTAAATATTTTTTGGATGGCTAGAACTTAAAGCTATGCGATGTTAAATATGTTAGAAAATTAAGAATTATCATGATTTTTTTTTAGAAGAATTATCATCACAATTGAGTAGTTGTAGTGCTTTATCATTTGAATCATGCTATAAAAATGTTTAATTTGGGGTAAAAGTGCATACTAATGTTTTGAACCTGAGACATCTCCGTTAGAAACACCATAACGTTTTAATTAGTAAAGTAACAAAACTCTTGACTAACATGTTAGTCATTCATATTCATGACTTATTTGTAATTATAAGAACGGTACTAGATGTATTGCAAATTTTACCATGTCAAATTAGGCTAACAAAACTCCTGACCGAAGAGAGAGAAAGAGTAGAGATTTGGAATAAAAAATAATAATCGAGATTTGGGATTGTGCTACAGTACCATCATATATTTGGGATGGTACTGTAGCGCAATTGTAAAATTTTTTGGGTTTACAAGTCCGGGTAATGGGGGGTTTTTGAGGCATCGATGCTAAACATGCCAACATATGCATTTGCAAGTCCGGATGTGAATGCTCTTAGAAGAGAGTACAATTGGCTTAGTAAAGCATTTATGTCCATGGAAATAGTGGTACTTGACGTTTGGCCATTAGTGGTTGATGATTTGATAGACTAAACCTTAGATGCTAATTCTTCTATAGCATCTTGACAGCTTAAGGCGTCTTGGTCTTATTTCAAACTTCAAAAGCAGGATCATGTTAGAGCATTAGCATTCGAAATGTCAAAAAAGTTCTATTTTATACCTTAAAAACCTACTTTATTTATTTTACCATCTTATTTTACAACAGACCCAACATTTCAGTTTCTATTTCTATAAACTACCTAATAAAATAATATAAACTACTTCTCTTTCTCTTTCTTTCCAACCTCTTTTTCTCTTCACCCACAACCACAAATAAAACCAACCACCACACCCCAACCACAAAAATAACCAAATACCACCCCCACGATCAAAACTAGCCACCTCCACATACTACCCACACCAGTTGCTGCTGTCACCACCCACCCACCAGAAACTAATCACCACTACCACAACCACAAAAACAATCACAACCAGCATCAACCAGCATCATCACATAATACCCATACCAGAAATCCTAAAAAAAAAAAGAAAAAAGAGAGAACAGCAACTCACTGTGATACCACCGCCACAGCTCTCCTCCACACCAAACCATCTCACCACCACAATCCACCATATCATACACCAAAACCCACGACCTCTACACCACCATGACCATCATGAACCTACAGACCCACAGTAAATCCCACCCTAAACACCACGGCAAACCCCCACCACCATGAACCTACAGACCCACGTCAACAATCTGAATCCAAAAACCCACAACAACAAAAATCTGAATCCACCACAATAATAAACCTCACCACCACAAAAATCTGAATCCAAAAACCCACCACCAATAGAACCGACGGCAGCAAATCCCAAGATGGTACCAAGAAAAAACACACCACAAGAAAAAACCTCACCACCATACCAAGACAGCGAGCAAAACCCACCATCAATAGAACCCACGGCGACAGGAGCAGAAGCATCAGCGGCGGCAGCAGCAACAACCCACGGCAATGAGAACCCATGGCAGCAAATCGCCACAAATCGCCACAATCCCACCAAAAATCTACTACAAACCCAACCCAGAAAATCGCCACAAACTGCCACAGACCACTGAAATCCACCACAGAGACCCACAATTAGGAGAACTACCACACAGTTATTGGCCATTTTAGCTTGATCAATTGCTAGCAAGAATTGCTCTCCTTTCATACTTATAATTCTTGCCTCTTGGCTTTTGTCCTCGGCTCTGCTATCATAAATGAGGCCAAATTTACCTCTATTCATAGGCAAAGGTTTCTAAGATACTCGATTTTAGCATTTATGGATTTGTTGATCGTCCTCAATCCAAGACAGTTAATGTCACACAAATAATAATTTGTTATCGTCACTTGTCTCACTTATACGGTGCCAAGGACACCAGAGTAATCCAAATCCAAAGCCACCTTGATCCAACCTGATCATCCTCAGTGAGTTATCTTAATGGGTAAACGGTGGCGACAGGCCAAAAAGCCAGTCTAAGGTTGTATCATCCGGCTAAGTTATTTTTTTTTTCTGGTTGTGTCCATGCCATGAGCGCAATAAGAGAATTCTCATTAAACAATGTTATTGAAATTTATGAGAGATGCCTCTAACTAAAGAGGACAGGCTTATAGGCCCCATGCTTAATTAGCTAGCGACCCCAGCAAGAAAAAGAAAAGAAAAGAAACAAATATCGAGTTCACATAGGCAGATTGTTAATTTGGTTTCCCAGACGCATACTGATACACATACACACAATTAGACAACACTAATTAAAGGTAAGAACTTTGGCCAGCCATTTTCCTTTGGTAATGAGATCCAATATGTTAATGAAAGAAACACTGTTTATGAACTTTCTTTTATTTCTTCTAAGAATTATCCTAAGTCTCACTTTTTATTTGTTAAATTTGGCATAAAAAGTGAGCATTATTACATTGGCCAGCACCATAGCTAGACTTCTCTACCAAAAGCCCAGCTGAAAGGAATAATTTGCATTCCCTTGACCCTTTTTTCATTCTCTCCCCCAGCTTAATTTCTTATTATTTGGGCAAATCTACAACATAATCTTGAGCTTTTTGCCTTCCCTTGAAAACCCAGTTAGCATTTCTATTTCCCATTTATCCATTATATCAATGAAGTCCAAGGAAGAAGTATTGGAGTAGTTTTTAGGTACTCTCGGAGCATGGAGAATTGTGCTCCCTCCTCTAACATTTATAGTGGGGTCTACTCATTAAATTTATGGTGAGATCTACCATGAATGTGAGAAGAGAAAGTATAATTTCTCCATACTCCAAGAGTATCCAAAAATTTTCTGGAGTATAGACCCCAATTCAAGTGGCAACAGTGGAAAAGTTTAGAGAAAGATTTTGGTCATAACCATAATACATCAAGTGTGCTAGCATGGTAATTTTCCTTCTCATCATGTCAGCAAATACCATGATTGTTTCATTAGGATATCAAGCTCGAAAAGCTTCTCCACTATTTTGGTATAAGCACTTTCATGGCGCTTCTCATCAGAGGCAATTGTCATTGTGCCACATATATGAGCTAGCTTTACGTCCGGTCCCAATGCTTCATGACAAGCTTGGCCGTGTTACCATGGGAGACAAATGTTGCTCTTTCTTGGAATGATGTGTAGATGATTCCAAGGTAAGGATTTGTACCCATGCCAACTTCCTATGGAAAATTATGAGAGCATAGATATTTAATCAACTCTAGTCATGTAATTATAGTACTATAAGGACCATGCATCTTCTTTAGCCAATAAATAAAGAATCAAGAATCTTAGGTTTTTATTTAATGAGCTACTCTAAGTCTCTAATGTTCAGCACTTTTCAAGTATGGAAATCTGTTATTTTCATTTTATGTTAAATAATTAAATTTATCCATTCTTAATAAATTAAAATTTTAGGACAATTGATAATTTATCAAGAATAAGTTTGAAACAACAATTTGTTTGATATATATTCTTCTAAGTTATTCGTTTCATACCAATCCTAACATTGTTTCTCTCTTTCTTTCTTATTTAAAAAGTAGTATGGATTAATAAGTAAAATTGTAAGGTATGTAAAACCAAAATGCCACAAAAATAACAAATTTTTTCACAACTTATTGTTGTGGTAAATTGTAATTAGTGTATATTATTTTCACATGGAACCATCAGTAATATTATTTCTAATTTACATCAATTATAACTTGTCACTTTAAATGTTAAGAAAAAAGTTAGTGAAATTTATTTTATTTTTATTTTTTTGGAGAAAATTAAATAACCTTACGAAATTTATTATCTCATTGTACTTATTGGTATGTAACAATGCCTCAGTTCCAAGTAGGGTAATATTCACAAAACTAAGGGAAAATGTTAGAAAGATGCTACCATTCCCGACCCAATTAGATACTAAATTGTCTTTACAATTTGTTTAATGCATCTACTCATCCTGAAAGGTAGAGTTACGGAGATCAGCGTGCCTATTTTCTTCAGCACTCCATAACCTTCACCAAATTGCCCAAGGCGTGTTATCTATGCCTCTCTCATTAAAGGCATTAAACCATGATTGGTACGTTGAAAGGGGCCTCTTCAGTTATCATTTTACTAGCCAAAACAACAAAGAAATCATTTGGGATTTCCTTAATTTGTTCTTTCCCTTAGTTCATTCACTTGCTCAAGAAAACCTTCTGATCAAGTTGGGTCTAGCAAAAAGTCTTTGTGGTTGCCAACTGACGAACCCAATAAATCCCTTTGTCCAAATAAGTCTATGCTAGATGAGGGAAAGCACCATTAAGCCCATATTAAATGGAATGCCGTTACTCACCACTAAATGCAGGAAATTAGGTCGTTGGAGAAGATATCAAATCTACCTGGTTAAATTCATCCAGAGGCGTTACGGAAGGACATTCAAGACACCATTAAATGCCATCAATGGTTAGAAGGGAAGGCCCTGTATATATACAGGACCTCAAATCCCAAAGAGAGGTACGAATTTATTTTTATCCACATATAGCAAAATCAGAGCTCTTATCATTACTACTATTCCTCAGTCATTTGACTTTGCCATCGGAGGCTTAGTGGCTGGCACCACACTAGTGGCATTTCGAGTGGAAATTCTCTTATTGTTCTCGTGCAATTCATCTGACGACTTTAAGCAACTTCCTATCTGGACAATCACCACGACTAACGATTTTGGTATCATCAGTTTGGCATCGTCTGTGGGAAACTTGTATATGTCAAACCATAGTTTGAAAATGTAGCTCTCTACCTTTTGTGATGCCCAGATGGAGTCTAATGCATCTCAAGATTCGGCAGCACTAGCTTTGCAAATTCACACTCACAGCTAATGTAGAAGAGCTCACCAGACAAAATCAAGAGATGAGGCTGCAGCTACAACATGAGGAGAATCGCGACGCTAACAAGAATGAGGATGAGGAGAACGGCAACAGGAGGGACGGATCGAGAAAGGCGGATCTGTCTGACAGGGCTAGTAATGATCTCCTAAAAAACATGATAAAATAGATGGACGAGCTCAAGAACGCGATGAAGGAAAAGACGAATAAGAACCTAGACAGAATGATAAAAAATGACTAATTCTCTTTTCACCTCCAAAGTCCTGGAATGCCCCTTGTCGCTGAAATTCCATCTCCCCCAGCTCGAGTCATTCGATGGTTTGAGAGATCCTTTGGATCACATAACCACCTTCAAAATTACTTTTAGTTTACAACAAACTCTAGACGAGATCTTGTGCAGATCCTTCCTAACTACCCTTAAGAGGGCTGCAAAAGTATGGTTCAGCAAGCTCACCCGATCGTCCATTGACGACTTCGAGCAACTCAGCAACTCCTTCATACGTCACTTCGTTGGTGTTCAACGACAAAAGAGGCCAGTGGATCACCTGCTTACAATCAGGCAAGAAGAAGGGGAGTCATTAAGGTCGTATATAAAGAGATTTAATAGGGAAGTATTGGAGGTGGACGAGGCAGAAGACAAAGTGCAACTGACCACATTCAAAGCTGGGTTGAAGTCCAAAGACTTCGTGGTCACTTTTGCAAAAAGCCCTCCCAGCTCAATGGCAAAGATGTTGTTAAAGACCTAAAAGTATATGAACGCTGAAGACGGTTTGGCAGCGATTGGACAAGGGGACGCACAGAAGGAAAGAAGGAGCACTTGGGATGAACAAAAATGAAGAAAGAGGGAAAGAAGTTCCCCTTTGTCTAGCCGTGGTACTGTCATGAGGAGTGACGACAAATCCCTAAGAACGGTAAAATTCACTCCCTTAGTAATGCCTGTTGACAAAATATTAATGCAGATTAATAACTTCATTCACCATGGACCTGCCCAATTGGGCTATGTCTTGGGTAGACGGACAAGTGATAGCTATGTCCTAGTTCTTGAATTAATTCACTACTTTCAACACAAGAAAGGAAAGCAAGGGTGCTTTGCAACCAAAATTGACTTGGACAAGGCTTATGATAAAGATAGACTGAACTGGCATTTTATACATGAATCTCTACTATTTTACAAGTTTCCACCTTCCACTATTGATCTTATCATGAATTGTTCAACTACCACTACCTTGAAAATTTTATGGAATGGTAAAGAAGGCCCAATATTGCCTAAACAAGGAGATCTTTTATCCCTATATTTATTTATTATTTGTCTTAACCGTCCCACTCATAATGGAAGCTATCTATATAAGGAATCTGAAGCTAATTAGCATTAGGAGACAATCACTTTCTTGGTACACAGGAAGTGTACACCCATTCCAAAAATCTACAAAATCTAAAACAGAGGGTATGTCAAGACCACTCAAAGCAGTCCTCTCTTCAAACAAAGACAAAATTTTATGGAATGGTAAAGAAGGCCCAGTATTGCCTAAACAGGAGATCTTTTATCCCCATATTTATTTATTATTTGTTGGTTCTACACAGCTTATTAAGGTTAAGATCCTTAAAATTATTAACATAAGTTGAGTCAATGATTTCTAAAAACAGTTTTGGTTTTAAGGAAAATTATTTACTCTGTTTGGTTTCAGTTCTTTTGTTATGATCATTTACTCTATTTGTTTGGTTTGATCATAACAAAAGAACTTTGTTTTTGTTCATTTAAGTCTTCTAACTTACTTTGTTTTTGTTCATTTTAATCTTCTAAGTTTTAAGTTTATTCAACTAAGGTATTTCCGTCAACTTTCGTAAAATATTTTTTTAAAGAAAAATAATAATTACATCCTAATATGTGTAATATAAATATCACATTGATATCATTATTGAAACAAAGTTTTCTTGCATTTCACTCTAATTTAATTTCTACTAAGCTTGCTTTTCTTTCAAACTCGAGGTAGTCATGTCCATTGATCTACAATACTGAGCTTGCTTTTAGTTTTACACATTCTAGAACATTCTCATTCCAAAATTTCATTACATTTTCATTCAGCAATGTATAACTAAGCCAACATAAACAGCTGTTAAGGACATATTTTATGTAATTGGCTAATCTTTTGACAGAACGCACTTTACTTGTAATTGGGTAGATCTAGGATGTGTTTAATACTTCAAAAAACAAGAGTTCAAGTCTAGTATTAAAGCCATGCAAATCTGTCCAAAAAACAAGTGAAGAAGTGCTGATTCATTAAAGCTCGACAACTACTCGACAGATAGCTATCTATCGAGGTTTAATGAGGCTCGACAGATACTATCTATCGAGGTATCTATCGAGGTTACGGGAATTCAGATTTTCAGATTTGATTTTTGGCCCATGCTTATGTATTTATGTAGAGTTTCTTTTCTCACAACCCTAGATATATATAAGACTTATTTTAGAGGCCGTCACATAAGAGAATACAAGGAGAACATATGCAAAAGGTGACCGATGCCTTATTCTCTCTCTGAAGGAAGCTACTGCGTCTTTATGCCTTAGGGTTTTGTAACTAAGTGCTTCTTGATCTTCATTGTTAATGAAGTGAAGAACTTTGCAGCCAACATCTTCTTCAAGTTGGTGATTAAGTTGCGTACTGGGATCTGCGCAATTGGTTAGTCACGTACTGGGATTCGTGCATCAAAAAGGGTGGCGTTCATATATTGAAGAGTTCAGAAGTTTTGAAACGGTAGAAGGTTTCTGCTGTAAGTTCATTTACGGAGATTGTAGAGTCTAGGGACAAGTTTTGTACTAGATCTGAAACTTCTCTTTACTATAGTAGATTGCTTTTCGGGAAGGTTTCCTCCCAGGTTTTGATGTTTGTTTGTTTTAACAAGTTTTATTCATAATAAATCTAATTAACAACTTAGGTTTAAAATTTGTTAATTCTATCAACTGGGGTCTAAATTTCCCAACAAGTGGTATCAGAGCGGGTACACTCTGATTAGATTAATTTCCTGAGTGTGATCCTTAACCCCCGTTGTCATGGATCATGGACAATCTCTTTTGATTCCTCCTTTATTTGATGGAACTAATTATGCGTACTGGAAAGTTCGTATGAAAGTTTTTTTGCAGGGTCTAGTTGAACAGGTATGGCAAGCTGTTGAAGTTGGCTGGATTAAGCCAAAGGAAGCGCTGGTGGATTGGGATGATGCAACAATCATAGCGGTAAATTTCAACAGTAGGGCCTTGAATGCTTTGTTTTGTGGGGTAACCAATGAGGAATTCAAGAAAATATCATCCACGGAAGTTCCCAAAGAAGCATGGACCATTCTTAAGAGCACCTATGAAGGTACCAAGGCAGTAAAGACTGTGAAATTTCAAAGACTCACTAGTAGTTTTGAAGAAATAAGGATGGAGAAGGATGAGACGTTTGATGAGTTCTATGCTAAACTCAAGGATATTGTGAATTCTGGCTTCAACCTTGGAGAATCTATAGCAGAATCTAAAATTGTTAGGAAAATCCTTAGGTCCTTACCTGAAAGATTCCATACCAAGATCACTGCCATTGAAGAAGTGAAGGACATTGATCAAGTTCTTTTGACTGAGCTTGTAGGGAACCTTCAAACCTATGAGATGAGATTAGGCTTAATGGAAAAGGGTGGAAAGAGTAGAAACTTGGCTCTTAAGGGTATAGAGGAAGAGATTGAGGACTTTGAAGATGAAGATGAAAGTGAAGATGAAGATGATGATGAGGATGAGGATCTAACCTTCATAACTGATGAGATTATCAAGCTTTTTCACTTTAGGAAAAAGGATAAGGGTAAACCTCCTAGGAAATCTAAATCCTCAAGGAATGGCAAAAATGAGAAACCTCTTATCCAGTGCCATGAGTGCAAAGGTTTTGGTCATATGAGGATAGAGTGCTCAAACTACCTTATGAAGAAAAAGACCAAGAAGTCAAAAGATAAAGGGTTGGTTGCTACCTGGAGTGATACTGAGAATGATTCTTCTGATGAGTACGTGGATGAATGTGGTCATTTTATGGCTTTTATTGCCACAACCGATAAGGTGATTGTGGAGAGTGCTAGTGACAGTGAGGATTCTTCTGATGATGAAGTACCCAAGAAGATGACCTTCAGGAAGCCTATGATAAGCTATGCACTATATTTATAAAATTTGAAAAGACTTCTCATCTTTGTAGAAAGAGCTCAATGAGGTAAAAACTAAAAAAACTGATCTGTTAGTCAAACTAGATGAAACTACAAGATTAGTTGAGATTTTTGTTGCGGAGAACACCTCATTAGAAGAGAAGGTCAAGAATCTTGAGGTTGAGCTTAGTCAAGCTAGAACTCAAATAGAGAGGATGTCTAGTGCAAAGCTTGATGAGGTATTGAGTGCTTAAAAGCCTAGTTCTGATAAAGCTGGCTTAGGATATACTGTTACCTTCGGCCCCTCCTCTTCCACGGCTTCTAGATCAAGAACTGTCTTTGTGCCACAATCTGAGAAAGGTGATAAAGGTATGAAATCCAAAACTAATTTGACTAATTCTAAATCATTTGTTAGACCTCATGTTTATTACCATTGTGGTGTTTCTAGACACATTCGTCCTAATTACTTTAAGTTGTATCCTCAAAAGCAAGTGTCCAAACGGTCACAAGTTTCCTCTCAAGTACCTACACCTTTGTTTGGAGAGTTATTAAAAGCCTTGAGCTTTTTAACTCAATTTCAGAAAAATTTTAATTTTTCTATGTCCTTTAGTAGACATACTAGGACACGTGCCTTTTCATTTTCACGGCCAAAGACTCGTGCTGTGTGGGTAAAAAATGAGCCTAAGACTTAATTGTCTTTTATGTTTGTCCTCTACTTTAATTCTTTCTATCTAAAGTAGGACTTTCTTTACTTGATTTCTTATCTGCTTTTGGAATCATGCTTTCATGCATCTGCATCTTTCTATCATGCCTTCATGCATCTGCATCTTTCTTTCATGCCTTCATGTTATTTATCTGTTTTTGTTTGGTTGTTTAGTCTTTATTTTTTTTGTTTTTCAAAATAAAAGGAGTAAAATCAAAAAAATACAAAAACAATGTGTTTGTGTACATTGGTACTTGTGTACCTTGGATGGCCATTGAAACAAAATTTTCTAAACTTTGTATCTCTTGTAACTTAGATGAGCATCTCTATGCACAACTAAGCAAGTGAGTTTTGTGGCTCGTGTTTGTGATGAATAAGATTAAGTAATCTCTTATACTTAACACTCATATCACTATTTTTGACGGGAAAGACTAGAAAATCCTACAAGAAATGCATAAATAACCATCTCACCACTGTTGCCTGCCAATCATGAAATGACATTTGTGTATTTCGGTATAGCAAAAGTGGAATGTCAAATGCTTAACATAATTGGGTAATTCTTTTCTCTCTCTTATATGTCCATGCATGATATGCTCAAAAAGAAAAATATGCAAAGAAAATAAAAAGCAAAAAGAATAAAATGCTTTAAATATGATTGCAAGCGTGTATTCTAGGAGATGTGAGAGTTATAAGATGTACCTTGAAGGTAATAGTCCCCATCAAACAGTTATGATTGTGTGTGAGTTAAAGTGATTTTCTCATATCTCAAATCGTCATAACATATATACACTTATGCAATCTTGCGATGTTTTTCACACACAACACGCAATATTCTTTGCTACTCTTGATACATATGCAGGTACAATGTGATTTGGCCATCACAAGGTTTTATATGTGTTAATGTATGTTCACTAAACTGTCTTGACTTGTTTTTGAAATATAAAATTAGTTAGACGTGTTTAGTATGTATGTGTGTTTTTGGTATCCAAGTGCTTAAAAATTGTTGTTGAGAGATGATTTTGAGAGTTCAAAATGTTGTTTGGATCCTTGGTTGTGTTGCATGCTTGATTGCATTCATATCTGTGTTTTTCCCTTCCTGAAAAACTATTTTTAAGCAATCTCGACACCTCTCGACACCTGGCTTATCTGTCGAGCTCTTCAATTGCTTTTTATCACAATCTCGACACCTCTCAATAGCTAGGTCGATCGATCGAGAAACTTTTTATCCCCTCGATAGCTGCTCGACAGCTTTTCGATCTGTCGAGATCCTCTTGCATGCATTGTTTTTCACATGTTTTGCATCTTTTTTATTATCTTGTCATCCATAGCATCTTGTTTCATTACATTCATGCATTTATATGGATTCTTTGTACCCCCTTGATCATATTTGATCATCTTTATATTTCTCGGGTGAAACTTTCTAGCTTCTTGTACCCTTTGTCAATCATGACAAAAAGGGTGAGAAATTATGGAGAAGATGTGGTTTCTTTTTAAGATTCTACATGTTAGGGAGAGAAATACATGCCCTTGTAAGGGGGAGATGTGTTTCATCTTGTTAAGGGGAGTGATTACTTCCTTCTTCTTGTACACCGGTCTTGTGACCATGTTTACATATATTGTAATTATCTTTGATATATATATATTTATATGATGTATGTCTTCTTCACCTATCTCTACATGTGTTATTTCTTTTCTATCTTTATATACATATTTCTTATATTTGTATGCAATCTTTTATTTCTGTTTCACACAAAAATACCGTGATGAGTTTTGTTTCAAGTGTTTCAAAAATACAGGTTGTCAAAGTCTTCTTGCCATAGACTCTCTTCTTGCAAAGTTTTTCAAGAGTTTGTGTTAGGATAAATTGTATTTAACAAGTAAGTATGAGTTGAGTGATTTATGACTTCTCTCATATGTTCATTTATTTGTTGTGGTTTTGTCACGGATTGCCAAAAAGGGAGATTGTTAAGGACATATTTTATGTAATTGGCTAATCCTTTGACAAAACGCACTTTACTTATAATTGGGTAGATCTAGAATGTGTTTAATACTTCAAAGAACAAGAGTTCAAGTCTAGTATTGAAACCATGCAAATTTGTCCAAGAAACAAGTGAAGAAGTGCTGATTCATTAAAGCTCGACAGCTGCTCGATAGATAGCTATCTATCGAGGTTTAATGAGGCTCGACAGATACTATCTATCGAGGTATCTATCAAGGTTACGGGAATTCAGATTTTCAGATCTGATTTTTGGCCTATGCTTATGTATTTGTGTAGGGTTTATTTTCTCACAACCCTAGAGAATACAAGGAGAACATATACAAAAGGTGACCGATGCCTTAATCTCTCTCTGAAGGAAGTTACTGCGTCTTTACGACTTAGGGTTTTGTAACCAAGTGCTTCTTGATCTTCATTGTTGATGAAGTGAAGAACTTTACAACCAACATCTTCTTCAAGTTGGTGAAAGTTCATACAAAGGTATTTCTTTTATTGGACAGTTGTACAAAGTTAAAAATATAAAATAAATAAATAAAAGGTAATACAAACATGATTAATTGGTGTTGTGTGCAAAAATAAGTGGGGAGACTGTAAATCACCTTTAAAACTCTAGATCTTACCAATTCACTCTCTCTTCCTTTTTTTTAAGGGTGTGGGGCTGTCTCTTATACACATCTTAGGAAGACAAGCACTTACAAGGGAAAAGCCCTTTTCATTTATTTTTTAATGAAAATTTTAATGCTTACCCCCTCTCTCTCCAAAAAAAAACTGAGCATCGCAACTCATAAAGGGGGCGTAATTGCATTGCTACTCAATTTTCAAACCAAAAACAGATATCAACTTAAGGTTTTTAATAGTAAGAACCTGTATGAGGTAGGCCGTCGACATGTGTGATTCCCAGCCATGCTGAATGACTAAGATGAGGAGACTGCATAAGCATGTGTCCTATTTTCCTTCTTGTATGCAGGTTTACCATATAAACCGCCAAAGCTCTGACAAAAACAAAAATGATAAAAGTGCACGTTTAACATGGTTGCACAGAGATTTCGAACAAAATAGATCCTGGAAGTAGCTCAGTGAGATCCACATACCAATGAGCTAAATTGGCTTGAACCACCACGTCCAACATAGCTGTCTGCACCACCCCTACCACCATGATTTGTAGTGTTAGCACAGCGAGATCTGGAATCCAGTGTGTCCTTACTCGGAAGCAATAAGAGAAAGATTAATAAAGAAGACTAACAAGAACCACGCTAACCACCATGGTGAAAACTAAAGGAAATAGTAGAAGTGTCATAACAAGCAAAGACATTATGAGCAAAATGTTATTATAGAACCAAATAGTGCAAGGGAAATTAAGATCGTGTGAGAGAGAATGGGAGAATAAAAGAAAATCTAACAGGGTTAATGGATCAGAGAAATTTATAATCATTTAAGGACATACCCCAAAATGGAAAAAAAAAAGAAGCCACAACAAGGAATATCTAAGAAAAAGAAAGAAGAAGAAAAGGAGTGTAAAAATACGATTTCTCTAGTTTAAAACAAATTCTCTCTTACTTGGTACCACAGAGGCAATCTGGCAAATCATTCAGAACAAGAAAGTCCAATAAAGCCCATTCTACGTATTACTGTGTCAATTTGTTGTATGGTTTGGGATTGTTAAAGAAAACTCTGGAAATAAAGTTACTTATATGCTAAGTGAGTGTGGAACTATAACGATCAAGAAAAACATACCACCAACTAGCAAAAATCCAAAAAAGAAAAAGAAACAGAAAATGCAGATAAAACTCCGTCATAGCTTATAATGCTAACTCGATGGTAATAAACCACTAAGCTTCTAGCTCCTTCAGAGATTGAACAAACAATTTACACACTGGCAATATAGATTGAATAAATCCATGCCCTGTTATTTCAAATTTGTAAGGTCTCCCTCCTAATCCTGCACATTAATAACAAACTGAGAAAAAGGGCAGATAAAACAATGTCATTGAAGAGGAGAAAAATAATTAGAAAATAAACAGGTAATTTGAACACCACTATAAATAAAAAGCCAGCATTGTAGATTAGGATTAATAATGGTTGTAAGGCAACCTAATTTTTGAAATAGTTTCCAAGAACCGATCATCAAAATAGCACAAAATATCTATGCTAATGACAAATATGTATATGAAAGAAATATTTTTGCTTACTATGTGAGCTAAGGCAAAAGCAAGTGGACATATGTATAAATAATGAGAATCTTTTTATTTCCACCAATCTCAACTGCACCAATGGTAATAAGCTGTGGAGCACCTGCAAATCACTCTTAGAATCGCCAACTGCCACTGACTTCACCATCATGTATCATATTTTATTAGAAAATATCTCCCTTTACATTTTACTGTTTCAATGAAACGGAATCTATGCCTCACAACCAAAGTAAACGTGCATGTGTCAAGTTCCTACTGTTATGAACTCAAATAGAATATAAAAAATCACCATAAGAAAAAAATTTGGGAAGAGAAGTTAAAAAAGTCCAAAGTTAACTATTATAATTTTTGTCTTTTTTTTTCCCTTTGTTAGTTAACAATGCAGGTAATTCTATAAATTAACATGCTATACTTAGATTGGCACAAAACCCAACACAATGTCAAGGTTTACATGATAGCTTTATTAAAATGACAACACCGAATTAGGGAAGGCAAAATACTCATTCTTGAACAAAGAAATATTAAGGAATAATACTTTGGCCCTTATCACAATTAACTTGAAAGAAAAAAATGTAGTTCATCCGATTAATCCAACATCATTCAAAGCAAAAACGCCAACCAAGAAGCAAATTAATGAAAAGTTCAATTGGGTAGTCAAAATTCTACAGGAATGAAGAGAATCTAGACCACAAATGAAAAGAAAACAAATTCCTAAAATTATCAAGCATATGAGCAAGGGAGCATTCAAGACAATCAAGCAGCATTTGAGCCATCGAACGTCCAACTGCATTTTTACTTAAGCCTCTAAGCATATAGACAAATCATCATCCAAGTGTGTGTGCATGGATATCAAACTTGTGAACATTAAAACTAGCGAGCATGGGAGCTTGCAATCATT
The DNA here is from genome assembly GCA_030021035.2 of Notholithocarpus densiflorus. Classification (NCBI taxonomy): domain Eukaryota; kingdom Viridiplantae; phylum Streptophyta; class Magnoliopsida; order Fagales; family Fagaceae; genus Notholithocarpus; species Notholithocarpus densiflorus. The sequence continues at coordinate 1,236,482 of JARYZH020000040.1, forward strand.
AAAGCATACGAGCATGGGAGCATGGGATCCATAAAATTATGAGTATGGGAGCATGTAATCATCAAAGCATTTGACCATGCGAATGTGATTATCAAGGCATGTGAACGTGGGAGCATGTGATCATCAAAGCAAGTGAACATGTAAGCAATCAAACATGTAAGTAATCAAACATGTGAGCATCCAAACATGTGATCAATCAAGCATGCAATTAAACATATATCGTACTCTCCAATCACCTTAGCATTTCAGCACGATCATAGAAGCATGAGTGCACGAGCATCCAACCGATGAGCACACGCCCTCCAAGCATACGTATATATTGTCATCCAAGTGTGTGAGCACATGTAGATACAAAGAAAAACCGATGTTTTATGAGAGAATTAATGAATAAGTCTTAAGGAGTGACACTTAATGAGCATGTAAGCATTTAAGAATGAAAGTACACAAGCATGAGAGCAGACACGCATGTGAGCATAAAAGCATTTGAGTATTTAAGCATCCAAGTACACATACCTTCTTACCGCCCAATCACTCAACATTCAAGCACACACCATCAAAGCATTTAAGCCAACGAACGTCCAACAACGGATCACTTAAGCTTCTGCCATAGACATCCAAGTGTGTGCACACATGTGTGGATATCAAACATGTGAATATCAAAGCATACGAGCATGGGAGCATGCGATCATCAAAACATATTAGTATAGGATCATGGCATCATCAAACGGGCATTGAATGTGATCATCAAAGCATGGGAGCTAGATGATTAAGGCATACGAGCAAAGGATGAGCATGGGGAGCATACGTGGAGCGAGTAAGCATTCAAACATGCTAGCATTCAAGCATGAGGTTATGCAAACATGTGACCATACAAGCATATCATCATCCAATTGTGTGTGCAAATGTGGATATAAACAAAGAGTTGATGCTTAATGAGAATTAATCAATAAGGCTTTGAAGGAGGAACATTTGATTGTATACGTAGCAATTACGCATGGTGGTATACAAGCATGTAAGTATGAAACCATACACGATATGAGTATTTAAGCACTCGGCACGCATACCTCTTACCACCCAATCACCGCATTCAAGCACAATCTTCAAAGCATTCAAGGCTACAAACGCCTAACCGCATGATCACTTAAGCTTCCAAGTATATAGACATCGTCAAGTGTACATGTGCGTGGGATATCAAACATTTGAATATCAATGCGTGTGACCATGAAAGCATGCAATCATTAATGCATATAAGTAATGGGAGCATCGTCAAAGCATGTGAGCATGGGAGCAAGTGATCATCAAGGCATGTGAGCACGGGAGCAAGTGATCATCGTGGCATGCGAAGCGTGAGCATTCAAACACGTGGAGTATCCAAGCATGTGAGAAATCAATCATGTGAACATGGGGAGCATAACATCATCAATGTGTAGACATGTGAGTGTGCAAGCAATGTAAGATAATGTGAGTAATGAGCATGCTGGCACAAGCAAGATGGATCATCAAAGCATCCAACATATTTGTGTCGGGGTGCAGCATGTGAGCATGTGATTGTCAAAGCACAGACATGGGAGCATACGCTGCCATGCATGTAGACATGGGGAGCATACGATCATCGGCTAATGTGGAACATACGAGCATGTTATTAATAAAGCAAGTAGTCATGTGAGCATGTGATTCAAAGCAAATACACCGAAGGAGCATGTGATCAAAGCATGTGAACATACAAGCACATGAGAATTTAAGATCCATGCCACATCTTACCATCAAATCACCTTAGCATTTATGCACGATCATCAAAGCATGAGTGCACGAGCATCCAACCGCACGAGCACATCAAATCTCCAAGCATATAGATATATTGTCATCAAAGTGTGCACATGTGGATTCAAATAAAGGGTTGATGCTTAATGAGAATTAATGAATAAGACTTATGAAGGAGTGACAATTCTTTAATTGAACATACTTTTAGCATCTAAGCATGAGAGTATACAAAGCATGTGGGGTACGAAAGTGCATACAAGTATGTGAGCATACAAGAATAAGGAGTATTTAAGTGACCTAAATACACATACCTTTTACCGTTAATCACCTCAAGAATCACACAATTGTCAAAGCATTTGAGTCGTTAAATAACGTGCAATTGCATGATCACTAACATAAAAACCAATCATCATAATCCCAATCAATGCTAACATAAACCATTTTTCTTTTATTCTCTGTTCTTTTTGTTGGCTCATCCTTTGTTTACTCTTCCCCTGTATTAGGTTGCACCCTTTATCCTTTTATTGGTTGTAAGCGAATTTATGTACTTATAAAAACACATCGGCAACAAAAGATAAATCACGTATTGGACCAATAGAGTTTTGTGTTGAACAAAAACAATAAGTTGAAAGTGAGGTTATACATATATAAGCTACAATTTTTTAAGGATTAGTAACCCAAAAATCCCCATCACTGCTTCCATCATAATACTACTAACACATGAAGACCGACAAGTTAAATTTAAATTAGTTTAGGATCAAAAATATAAATCAAGTCAAAATCACTATTTGATTTTTTTTTCCATTGTTTAATATAAGGTGTCAAGTTTGCCTACACTAAGTTCCAACACCCTAAAAATTATATCATGTTGACTGGGCAATTATTTACTTTCTATTTACAATTACTTATGAGCATTTTATATGAAAAAATCGGTAAAATAAGGCGATTTTTATAGGAATCATCATAGATTTCTTTCCCAAACTATGCTGCAGCATTTATATATCATCTTTGTGCATGCCATAAACCAAAATTAACAATGAAATCAGTATCCCTCTCAAGTCTTACCTAAATTAAAAGAGAAACAAACACTGTATAACATGACATACATCCAAGACTCCAAACAAGAGTAAGACATATTTTCTTATACTGTATGTCATAATTCACAATGGTTCAGTCAATATAGAAATAACCCACTCCCCCTCCCAAGAAAAAAGAAGAAAAAAAAGAAGAGACAAATGTGATTACTAATACATTCAAATGATTCACACACACACACATCCTTAGTCAATTAGCATAAGGAAAAGAAAGGTTAATGCAGAGTTATAGAACTTACAGTGGTGTGAGGCACTTCATGTTGGTAGACTTGATAATATGGTCAAGAAATTCCTTCTCATCTTGAAGAACAGTATTTACAACAACCTGAGAAAAAACATTATATTTATATAAATTAGAATGCTGACCAATAATCCCAAAATGCTGAGATACTTCAAGAACAAAAGAGACAAAAGAGATAGAGACATTGTCTATTGGATATGAAACAACATATGCCATAGGAACTTAGACATTGAGAAATTTGGCCTAAAACACTGAAACCCAAGCTATATAGATGGGGAATTACCCAAAAGCAAATGCAAGCATAATGTCACAAACATCCTACTTGAGTCACAGATCACTAGCAAAGGTAACTGATCAGATAGTAAACATCCTAAAAGCATCACATATGAAAATCAATGAATGAAGATGTCCCCTGGCCTATTTATCAAAAACAAAGTTAAGTCCCTGGCCTAACATACAAAAGCACCAGCTTCCAGTCAGTAAATTTGCTAGTGAAAAGAGAGCTCAAGTGCAGCACCATCAAAATGGGCCCCGATTTCTCCAAATAAAATGGACTACAAGTTTTGTATCCAATAAGGAATGATAATTGATTTTAAATGATGTGGCACCATGTACAACCTTGGATTCATGAAAACTAAATATTGACAATGAAATGGGCCCCCTTCATTTCAAAGACAAATAGGCAGATCATTTTCCTAGAATAATATTGAATAATAAGCCTTCCAGCATATAGACATATCATCATCCACGTGTGTAAATGTGTGTGGATATCAAAGCATTTGTCCTATGTCATTCGAATATTAATGATAAAGTGGAAACACAAGGATGTACGTTAGTTAGTAGTAGCATCATAAAATTATTTAATTTTCTATATATATAAAATTAGCTATTTCAAAATAAGAAAAAATATTTTGTCGTGCATAAACACTAATGCCTGCACCAGTTGAGATTGATATCTTTCAAATTCTTATAGGAATAACAAGAAGGCCAAAAATGTAGCTAATGACTATTAGCCAGAAGAATAGCATATGATTCCCTCCATAAAGATATGAAAATCAAATCCAAATTCATCTCCATAAGAGAATAATGTAAGTTTTTTTTGGCGTAAGTCCACACTATAAATTTCTAAATAATAGTAAACATGTTGATACTAACATATTAACACTAACTTTAATCATGCTTCATTCTTCTTCTCTTTCAACAGAGAAATGCATATAAGCCCTTGTAATCAATATAGGACTAAACCAAAGAAATCATATTCCTATATTTATAATTAAGTGAACGGTCTATGAATTTCAACCACATCTACATCACACACAGACTTCATTCACAAAAGAAACACAAAATAGGAAATTTTTATCCTACTTAGCAACACAATTTGGGTATTTCTCAAAGTTCAAAGAAGTTTGAAATTTTACCCAAAAGAAATTATCTACAATGCATTCAATATCATAAAACAAGCTGAGCAAAGCAATTCCAGACAAAACTCTTTCACAAACTAAACTAAAGCCATTCATGATACGAACTATTCATAAAACCCCATGCACATATAAGGTTACATACATATATATATATATATATATATATCTGTCCTTTTGCTTGTATGCTATATGCTCTGCATTTGTTCCTAAAATTACAAGCAGGGAACGAGAAACTAGCAATAAATATCAGCTCTTTAAAGAGGAATGGCATTATAAGATCATCTTATTTTTTATTTTGCATGAATTACATCTAACCAATCTATCTGATCTTAGAGAAGTAGGAAAGAAGGTTTGAAATGAAATTCAACATCTCCTAGATACCAAAGGTTAAGTCATACTTATCAAGTAATTCAGATCAAGCAATTGGGACCCAATGGACTTGCTAAATAAAGCATGCATAATGAATGTATGCGAGTAAATCACAAAACCAATTCTATGATCTGCGTATAGAGAAACAAAATGCTTGCAGTTTTAGGATATGCAGATAGCAAAACAAAATACTTACTGTTTTAGAATTGAGATTGAGTATTTTATGTATCAATGACTTCACCTCTAGAGGAAAACAATATGGACAAGAGAATTCTGCTGCATTTATCTACACATCAGCCACAAGAGCAGTGAGTTAAAAGCTGCCAATCCTCCATTTGAACTACTAATTGTTATACAACTCATATTCAGTCCCTGGAGAAAGTTTCCTCTTTCTTCGTGGGAGTAAAGAATAGGATAAATTATACTAACCACTCTTGAGGTTTGAATAATGTTAGGGACTTCCCTCCTGTTTTCAGAAATAACATTTAGTCCCTAGCACTGCTAATAGCTTACACTGTGGATGGAATAATTAAAAAAAAATACAAATGAACAAATTTTTCATATGACTAACTTAAAGCATCATAAAACTAATCCTTTCGAGCTCTAGTTCTCCCTCTCTGCAATGGCTATTGAGTTTACTTATTTTAAAATTTAATTTTTTATTTAAGCTTTTCCTTGATGCATAAGGTATCAGTATACTGCATATGAGTACATGCATTAAGCACTATACAACTTTCTCTGGCTAGTGGCTAAAGTACATTACAAAAGAAAAATGGGCTGCCTCTATGCAGCCAGAATAACTAGTTTCTGAGCATAGTAGATACACTGAAAAACTTACCCCAGTTCTACCATCGGATTGATGTGACAGTGATCCTTCCTGCAATTACATTAGTTTCTTGCACCTGCTATCAATCACCAAAAAATTCTTACTTGAATTAATCATGTCCATACAAATTCATTACTCGAATATCAAAAATACAAAATCGACAAAAGAATGAACAAGATTCTACAAAAAGAAAAAAGAATGCAGGCTTTGTATTCATTCGAACAAAACAATAACAAATAAAAGGGGAAAAATAGATTACCAATTCCAAGATTCATAACTTGAAAATGAATTTATATTATTCATAAGCTCTAGCGAGTTTTATAAACAAAATGAGTGTAAAAAATCTCTACCATGTGAAGCTGAACAGAGCCATTGAAGTGCCTTGGGTCGAAACAAGTCAATTTTTTTGTAGTGTATAGTGCTTGTCAACATGTAAAGGACACAATGTAATATGCCCATCTCTAAAAATTTGATTATAGACATCAGATTCAACCCAACAAGATTAAGACAATAACAAGGGGACCATGGAAACGACTCTCATGCAGAAAGCATACCATTTGGTAAGATTGCTGGTGCACCACCAATCTCATCCACTTGTGATATTTTCAGAAGAGTATTAAAATAGCAAAAAAGGAAAAGAAGAAATACCTCATTCTTCACTACTTCTGAAAAGAATTTGAATTAGCATACATCAATATCACCAAGGAATGCTAGATCGAGACCAAATACCCACCACCGTTTAAGGAGTTGCAAAGCAAAATAACTCTTCTTTTGAGGCATAAACCACCTGCTCAACCAGCTTTTATGACATATAAACCTTATAAAGGTATTAAGACCATCAAACCAATCTGCATTCAAAAAGAGAATATTATTTCACCATAGTGACAATCTAGATGGTTACAAAGTTTAAGGGCTTCTCAATGAGAAAAATCAGGGTCTAATATTTGATACTAGTTCATGTTATCAAATAAATGCAGAAATAAATTCATAAATGAAAACAAAAGAATCAGTTCCAAAAGCTTTTCTCTTTTGTGGAGGAACAAAAGTAAATCATGAAAGGCTTAGACTCAAAATTTATACAAACCATGGTTTTTCCAGGAATAACAAAACACTGAGGTCCATCATATTGCTTCAGTTTAGATACCCCACAAGGTACCTCAAGCTTGTTTACAGCTACATGCTCTAGCTTATACCACAAAGGGGGCTGTAGAGCATACTCAAAAGGACGGAAGTTTCACAAGTAAATGCTAACGGATTAGGGTACCTATAATAAAACCAGACAATTCAGCTTTGTTTTTTCTTATATAATTAGAACTCACACAACAATATGGAATGAACATACCCTAGAGGGAAGGAGATGCCATTTAGACATACTTGAGTGTTTATGTGAATAATTTAGCATATGATAATCAATTCTCCTTCTACGCTTGCCATAGAATTTTTTTTCCCTTCTTTTTTTTTAAACCCACCATTGACAATTAAACACTCCGCATCAATACAAATTAGAGTGCTCAAGAAAAAAAAAAAAAAAAAAAAAATCAATGGCATAATCAAAAAATATTCAATTTGAAGCAAATGCCATAAATTGCCTACTTACATGTCAAATTCTGAAAGCAAAGTTACAATATGGTGATCCTAAAATTACTAGAAGATGTGGTCTGCAACATGCTAAACAAGTAATCATTGAGTCCATTCCAAGAACTTCTAACATAACAGGAACAACCAGCATGGAGTTGCGCTCTAAAGAGAACAAACCTTAAATCCAGCACACTTATAAATTGATGCCTGAGTGGTTGGCACTACAAAGTACGCAGAGGCAATGGTGGCAAAATGGAGTCGATATGGCAGTTAAGAGGTGGTGTACAGACATATGATAAAGGCAGTAGGGCCAGAGTGGTATGGCTGATAGTATTATGGTGAGTTGAAAGATGTAACAATGGTGATGGTGGTGGTGTTAAAGATTGTCCTTTTAGGTCTAGTTACTTTCAGAGTTGGAAATTCAATAATGTTGTGTTTGCATAAGAGATTTTTATGTAGGATTTTACTTGGTTGCAATTTTGGAATTTCCAACATTGATTTCGCTTGTTTGCTTTAACAATAGAGTGAACTTGGTTTTATCCATAGCCCAAGTTCAAATTCCATTGAGGACATACAAAGCCCCAAAAGAGAAAATCGCGGAAGAAGCTATCATTGTACAAATTTCCACCACCATAATTATCTCAACCCACCATTGCTTTTCACATCATTACCACTGCTGTTGCTAATGCCAATACCATCACCACCACTGTCGATGCTACCACCACCATCATGTGCTGCTACCTTTGCCCCTTGCCATAACATCCACCACCATGCTACCATCATCACCAAATCATTGCCACTACCATTACTATCATCATTGAAAAGATTATACTACTCTAATTTCTAAGTTCTTAGTTATACTTATCTTAACAATATAGATTTAGATTAATGGGATTAAAATTCCCATCAATTGAAATCCCTTCAATTTGGAAATTCTAAGAATTTCTCAAATTCTTCATCCAATCACAACCTTAAAGATCAATTCAGCTCCCAACAATAGACATTAAGGTATCCATTTCTGAAATTAAAAATAAAAAATAAAATATAGTTCAACAATCATAATCATTTGGAATTTTCATTTTCGGTATTCTTTTTTTAGTAATAATGACTATAGGATTCAAATTTTCTGTTATTCATTGCTTACTTTAACAAATCATCAAGACCAAAAAGGTTACATCAATAGTAAGCATTATATAAATTGGTGTCAACTTTTTTTTAACGAGTATAGATTGGTGTCAACTTATAATTTCCAGTATACTTAATTACATGCATACACATCATGTTATGAATCATAAGTAAGAGTTTTCATCGTATGAATCATATGTTTCCCATCTCTACACCAACAAGATCTAGTATCTTATCCCTAAACCTTTATAGTTGATACAAGCATTTCACCCAACTAACCTTTCCAAGGTGATGAAATATATGTAACTAGCTAAACGGCAAATGACAAAGAATGGCAAGTAAAATATAAGAAACTATTTATTGGATAAAACTGATTTTAGTTTTACCTTGTAGAGTTCAACTAACACAATGTCAAGAGATTCCGGAGAATCATAAGGGCAGAGATGATGAAAATATTTGATAGCCTCAATTGCCTCATCAAATTAATCCAATTGTTTCATCACAATTGCCATGTCTTTCAAGGCATATAAACCTGGTCCCCAGCATTTATATGGCAGACCACAACAGGGAAATTGCCTTGCTTGGATCCTTGTCTATCAACTGTAGTTGGAGAAACAAACATTTAATAATATATATATATATATATATATATATATATATATATATAATCAATACAGAATGGAAAATAACAAAAATTCCAGATGGGTAATCTTCAAACATTAAAACTATCAAATTTTGATGGGAGAAAGGTTTTGATATCTAAAATATATATGATCAGCACACTTCAGATACATTTTCTTTGGCTATTCTTAAAATTTTTTTATAAATGTTTCCTTGATTACTACTTCTCTTTTCTCACAGTATTTTTTAGATAAGCTTCCTTAACGAGATCCAAATAAAGTTTCTTTGTAAACACAAGGAATCAGTTTGAGCTACAAAGAACAATTTTTTTTTTTTTAAGTAGTTATACATGAAAGATCATATTAATCAATAAACTTCACATGCCACAAATTTCAGAGGAGAAACATAGAAAATAAATTTTTAAAAAAAAAATCTTTTAAAACAACAGGAACATGAAAATTAATTCAAGTACCTGAATGCAAGAGTTGACAACTGGATCCTTACATTCTGTTTGTCAATAGAGAAAGTTCATTAGCACAACACTAGAGTTTGCAGGACAATAAATTCACTATTAATTTTTTAAAATTATATATATATATATTTATATGTTTATATATATATATATATATATATATATAGATATAGAGAGAGAGACCTAAAGAGTATACAAATTGCACAAGGCTGATACACATTAATTCATTTAGCTAGGAGATATTCAGCAAATAACATAATTAGAATCAAGTTTTCCAAGAACAATTTTTATATGAGAAATATTGAGGCAGACTAGACAGGATATGCAAATTTTCCATGAACTGAACCATTGATTTGATTTGATCAATCATTGGCCTGCTTCAAAGGCAGCATCTCTGGTTACAGCAGCTACTCTAACAATTCATGTTAAATTATGCAGAGTACCCTTTTGCTTTTTGTTTGAATTAATATGCAATGCAAATTACTTCACCAATTATTTCAAACACATAATCTGCAATATTTTCTTCCACCAGGACTTGGGTCTGCTGTCTTGAAGCACCTTTGCAAGACAAATAATGAAACAGTAAATATAGTGTGCTCAGTTCGACTTGTCTTTCTGACAAAAGCAATGGACCTTTGATGGCCTCAGAAAAAATGATATTCAAATGAGGCCCAACTTTTCCATCTTCTGGTTCTTGCATGAAGTTATCTGCTTCATATAGAATAATGCTGCTAGCCTCATTTGCATTCACCTTAGCGAAAAACCCTCTCTGAGCAAACACCGTCAAAAGTGCTAAGCAAGAATGACTTGAAAACTGTTAGTTGAAAGAAAAACAATGATATTGATGAAAATGAAATGATCATGACTTAAAAATGATATAGTGGCATCTGGACTGGTGAGTTTTTCATTTGTGTCAGAGTGACTGCTGCTTGTGGCTATATAGTATTCAACAAGTTTTGCCTTATAGTTGAGTCCAATATATGGGCAACAGGTTTCTAGAGTTCACCCTAGATTTTTAGAGCTAGCTTGAACAATTTTAGTCTCTTTGATAAAACTCATTACTTGTTCATAAGCCAGTTAAAGTGCTTGCCAATGACCTTTAGGTCAGATGGCATCTTCTAGTGTTTCCAACAGAGACAAGTGTTTAAATCCTTCCAAACCCACTTGAAATGTATCAAAGAAAATTAAATCAAATTGCGTTTGTGCCATGTTAAATATTCATGTCAAATCTAAAAAGACCTTCACATCACCATCTAATGTCATGATGAAATGTAACTTAGATGTCCTATGTATGATTATTTAGTGATTGAGGCTCTTGTTCTTATTATTCTAACACCAAAATGGAAAAGGCTCTTGGCATTTGATCCTGACCAAAATTTTGGTCACATCTTGCTAGTTGCTACTTGCTACCTCTCCAACTAGACATCCCAAAGGAAATAAGTAGAAACCGAAATTGAATTTGCAAGAAACAAAGAAAGAGATGACTAGGCACAATTGATGACAAACCTAGACAATTCAAGCGGACGTCATCAACTTGGGTCTTCATGAGGGCATTCACCACTAGGTGCAAGAGCTTAGGACAAAAGGCTAATATTACCGTCCAATCATATTAGCATTTCAACATGATCATTAAAGCATGTGAGTGCACGAGCATCCAACTACATGAGCACATCAGCCTCCAAGCATATAGATCGTCATCCAACTGTGGGCACATGTAGATACAAAGAAAAGGTTGATGCTGAATGAAAATTAATTAATAAGTCTTATGAAGTAGTTACACTTAATTGAACAAGTGGGCATTTAAAAATAAGTGTACAAGCATGTGAGCATTTGAGCATACAAGCATGTTAGCATACAAGCATATGAGCATTTAAGCAACAACGTACACAAACTTCTTATTGTCCAATCACCTCCGCATTCAAGCAAATTCTTCAAACGTTTGAGCGCACAAACGTCCAAGTGTATGATCCCTTAAGCCACCAAGCATATAGACATATCATCGTCCAAGTGTGTGCGCATGTGTCTAGATTTTTAACCTATGAATATCTATGCATTTGAGCAATGTAGCATGCAATCATCAATGAATACTTGGATGGGATCCTCAAATCATGTGAGTATAAGAGAGGGTGATTGTCAAAGCATCTGACCATGGGAGCATGTGAAGGTGTGAGCAATCAAACATGTGAGCATCCAAGCATATCATCAATCAAGCATGTGAGCATGTGAGCATGGGGCCATAAGATCCTTAAAGCATGTAGGCATGTGTGCATACGATCATCAAAGCATGAGAAAATAAGAGCATGTAATCATCAAAGCCAGTAAACATCAGCCTCCAAGCATATAGATATATCGTTATCCAAGTATGGGCACATGTGGATACAAAGAAAGGGTTTATGCTTAATAAAAACTAATAAATAAGTCTAATGAAGGAGTTACACTTAATTGAACATGTGGGCATTTAAGAATGAGAGTGTACAAGTACGTGAGCATGTGAGCATGAGAGTATACAAGCATGTGAGTATTTAAGTAACCAAGTACACATACCTCTTACCGCCCATTAACTTTAGCTTTCAAGCACAATCCTCAAAGCATTTAAGCGCAAGAACGTCCAACTGCATGTTCACTAAAGTGTCCAAGCATATAGACAAATCATCATCCAAGTGTGTGCTCATGTGTGTGGATATCAAACTTTTGAATATTAATGCAAGTGAGCATGGGTGCACGTGATCATTGAAGCATATGAGCATGGGATCATCAAAGCATGTGAGTTTCGGAGCATGTGATTATCAAAGCATTTCACCACGGGAGCACATGATTATTAACACATTTGAGCATGGGAGCATGTGATAGTCAAAGCATGCGAATGTGTGAGCAATCAAACATGTGAGCATCCAAACATCTAATCATGTGAGCATGAGAGCATATGATCATCAAAGCAACTAGACATGTGAGTATACAATCATCGAAGCATGAGAATACAGGAGCATGTAATCAATAAAGCATGTGAACATAGGAGCATATGGCCATCAAAGTAGACATGTGAGCATGTGATGATCAAATCAAGTAGACAAGTGAGCATGTGATCAATAAAGGATGTGATCATTCAAGCACATGAGCATTTTAGCATCCAAGTAAACATATATTTTACTGTCTTATCATCTTATCATTTCAATACAATCATAAAAGCATATGAGTGCATAAGCATCCAACTACATGAGCTCATCAGCCTCCAAGCATATAAATATATTGTCATCCAAGTGTGGGCACACGAGGATACAAAGAAATGGTTGATACTTAATGAGAATTAATTGTAAGTCTTATGACGGAGTGACACTTAATTGAACCAGTGAGTATTTAAGAATGAGAGTGTACAAGCATGTGGGCATGAGAGCGTACAATCATATGAGCATTTAAGCAACCAAGTACACATATCTCGTACCGCCCAATCACTTTAGCTTTCAATCACAATTGACGAAGCATTTGAGGGCAAGGACGTCCAACTGCATGTTTACTTAAGCATCCAAGTATATAGACAAATCATCATCCAAGAGTGTACTCATGTGTGTGGATATCATATTTGCGAATATTAATGCGAGTGAGCATGGGAGCATGTGATCATCGAAGCATATGAGCATGAGATCATCGAAGCATGTGAGTATTGGAGCATGCGATTATCAAAGCATAGGAGCATGCGATTATCAAAGCATAGGAGCATGCGATTATCAAAGCATGGGAGCATGTGATTATTAAGGCATGTGAACATGGGAGCATGTGATTGTCAAAGCATGTGAACATGTGAGGAATCAAACATGGGAGCATATGATCATCAAAGCATGTAGACATGTGAGCATACGATCATCACAACATGAGAACATAGGAGCATGTAATCATCAAAACAAGTGAACATCAACCTCCAAGCATATAGATATATCGTCATCCAAGTGTGGGCACATGTGGATACAAAGAAAGGGTTGTTGCTTAATAAGCATTCATAAATAAGTCTTATAGAGGAGTTACACTTAATTGAACATGAGGGCGTTTAAGAATGAGAGTGTACAAGTATGTGAGCATGAGATCATACAAGCATATAAGCATTTAAGCAACCAAATACACATAACACTTACCGCCCATTCACTTTAGCTTTCAAGCACAATTGTCAAAGCATTTGAGCGCAAGAACATCCAACTGCATGTTCACTTAAGCGTCCAAGAATATAGACAAATCATCATCCAAGTGTGTGCTCGTGTGTGAATATCAAACTTGTGAATATTAATGCAAGTGAGCATGGGTGCATGTGATCGTCAAAGCATATGAGCAAGGGATCATCAAAGCATTTGATTATCAAAGCATTTAACCATGGGAGCATGTGATTATTAAGGCATGTGAACATGGAACCACTTGATCATCAAAACATGTGGGCATCTATGCATGTGATCAATCAAGCATGTGAGCATAGGAGCAGATGAACATCAAAGCATGTAGACATGATGATAGGATCATCAAAGCATGAGAACATTAGAGCACGTGACCATCAAAAAAAGTACACATGTGAGCATGTGATGATCAAATCAAGTAGACACGTGAGCATGTGATCAACAAAGCATGTGATCATACAAGCACATGAGAATTTAAGTATCCAAATAAATATATATATATATATATATATCTCTTACCATCCAATCACATAACTTTTCAGCACAATCATCAAAGCTAAGGTTGATGCTGAAGGAGAATTAATGAATAAGTCTTATGAAGCAGTTACCCTTAATTGAACAAGTGGGCGTTTAAGAATGTGTACAAGCATACAAGCATATGAGCATTTAAGCAACCAAGTACACATGCCTCTTACCGCCTAATGACTTTAGCTTTCAAGCACAATCCTCAAAGCATTTGAGTACAAGAACGTCCAACTGCATGTTCACTTAAGCATCAAGCATATAGACAAATCATCATCCAAGTGTGTGCTCATGTGTGTGCATATCAAATTTGTGAATATTAATGTGAGCGAGCATAGGAGCATGTTATAATCGAAGCATGTGAGCATGGAATCATCAAAGCATGTGAGAAAGGGAGCATGTGATTATCAAAGAATTTAATCATGAGAGCACGTGGTTATCAAGGCATGTGACATGGGAGCATGTGATCGTCAAAGCATGGGATCCTCAAACCATTTAAGTATGGGAGAAGGTGATTATCAAAGCATCTAACCATGGGAGCATGTGATTATCAAGGCATGTGAAGGTGTGACCAATCAAACATGTGAGCATCCAAGCATGTGATCAATCAAGCATGTGAGCATAGGACCATATGATCATCAAAGCATGTAGACATGTGAGCATACGATCATCAAAGCATGAGAACATAGGAGTATGTAATCATCAAAGCAAGTGAACATCAACCTCCAAACATATAGATATATCATCATCCAAGTGTGGTCACATGTGGATACAAAGAAGGGGTAGATGCTTAATGGGAATTAATAAGTAAGTCTTATGAAGGATTTATACATAATTGAACATGTGAGCATTTAAGAATGAGAGTGTACAAGCATGTGAGCATAAGAGCAGACAAGCATATGAGCATTTAAGCAGCCAAGTACACATACCTCTTACTGCCCAATCACTATAGCATTCAAGCATAATACTCAAAGCATTTGAGCGCAAGAACGTCCAACTGCATGTTCACTTAAGAATCCAAGCATATAGACAAATCATCATCCAAGTGTGTGCTCATGTGTAGGGATACCAAACTTGTAAATATTATTGCGAGTGAGAATGGAAGCATGTGATCATCGAAGCATGTGAGCATAGGACCATATGATCATCAAAGTATGTAGACATGTGAGCATATGATCATCAAAGCATGAGAACATAGGAGTATGTAATCATCAAAGCAAGTGAACATCAGCCTCCAAGCATATAGGTATATCGTCATCCAAGTGTGGTCACATGTGGATACAAAGAAGGGGTTGATGCTTAATGGGAGTTAATAAGTCTGTCTTATGAAGGATTTATACATAATTGAACATGTGAGCATTTAAGAATGAGAGTGTACAAGCATGTGAGTATAAGAGCAGAAAAGCATATGAGCATTTAAGCAGCCAAGTACACATACCTCTTACCGTCCAATCACTGTAGCGTTCAAGCATAATACTCAAAGCATTTAAGCGCAAGAACGTTCAACTGCATGTTCACTTAAGAATCCAAGTATATAGACAAATCATCATCCAAGTGTGTGCTCATTTGTAGGGATATCAAACTTGTAAATATTATTGCGAGTGAGGATGGGGAGCATGTGATCATCGGAGCATGTGAGCATAGGATCATCAAAGCATGTGAGTATCGGAGCATGTGATTATTAAAAATGGAAGCATGTGATTATCCAGGCATGTGAACATAGGAGCATGTGAACGTATGAACAATCAAACATGTGAGCATCCAAGCATGTGATCGTGTGAGCATGGGAGCATATGATCATTGAAGCATGTTGACATGTGAGCATACAATCATCGAAGCATGAGAACGTAGGAGAATGTAATCATTAAAGCATGTGAACATCAAAGCATGTGAACATCAAAGCATGTGAACATAGGAACATGTGGCCATCAAAGTAGACATATGAGCATGTTATCATACAAGCGCATGAACATTTAAGTATCCAAATAAATATATATTTTACCATTCAATCACATTAGCATTTCAGCACAATCATCAAAACATGTGAGTGCACGAGCATCCAACTACATGAGCACATCAACCTCCAAGCATATAGACATCTTCATCTAAGGTTGGGCACATGTGGATACAAAGAAAGAGTTGATAGTGAATGAAAATTAATGAATACGCCTTATGAAGTAGTTACACTTAATTCAACATGTGGGCATTTTCAGAATGAGTGTACAAGCATGTGAGCATTAGATTATACACGCATGTTAGCATACAAGACATGCATACAAGCATTTACGCAACCAAGTACACATACCTCTTATTGTCATATCACCTCCGCATTCAAGCATTTTCGTCAAATATTTGGGCACACAAACGTCCAACTGCTTGTTCACTTAAGCCTCCGAGCATATAGACATATTATCGTCCAAGTGTGTGCACGTGTGTGGATATTAAACATGTGAATACCGATACATTTGAGCATTGGAGCATGTGAGTATAAGAGAAGGTCATTATCAAAGCATTTGACCTTGAGAGCATATGATTATCAAGACATGTGAAGGTGTGAGCAATCAAATATGTAAGCATCCAAGCATATGAGCATATGAGTGTGGGACAATATGATTATCAAAGCATATATGTGAGCATACGATCATCAAAACATGAGAACATAGAAGCATGTAATCATCAAAGCAAGTGAACATCAGCCTCCAAGCATATAGATATATCGTCATCCAAGTGTGGGCACTTGTGGATACAAAGAAAGGGTTGATGCTTATTGAGAATCAATAAATAATTCTTATGAAGGAGTTACACTTAATTGAACATGTGAGAATTTAATAATGAGAGTATACAAGCATGTGAGCATGAGAGCAGACAAACATGTGAGCATAAGAGCAGACAAGCATATGAGCATTTAAGCAACCAAGTACACATAACTTTTGCCATCCACCCAATCACTTTAGCTTCCAATCACAATCCATAAAGCATTTGAATGCAAGAACGTCCAACTCCACTTAAGCATCCAAGCATATAGACAAATCATTATCTGAGTGTGTGCTCATGTGTGTGTATATCAAACTTCTAAATATTAATGCGAGTGAGCATGGGAACATGTGATCATCGAAGCAAATGAGCATGGCATAATCAAAGCATGCGAGTCTGGGAGCATGTGATCATTCAAGCATGTGGATATCAAATTTGTAAATATTATTGCGAGTGAGCATGGGAGCTTGTGATTATTGAAGCATATGAGCATGAGAACATCAAAGCATGCGAGTATCGGAGTATGTGATTATCAAAGCATTTGACAATGGGAGAATGTGATTATCAAAGAATTTGACCCTGAAAGCATGTGATTATCAAGGCATGTGAACATGGGATCATGTGATAGTCAAAACATGTGAACGTATGAGCAATTAAACATGTAAGCATCCAAGCATGTGATCAATCAAGCATGTGACCATGTGAGAATGAAAGCATATGATCATCAAAGCATGTAGACAAGTGAGCATATGATCATCGAAGCAAGAGAACGTAAGAGCATGTATCATTAAAGCATGTGAACATAAAAACATGGGGCCATCAAAGTAGACGTGAGCATGTGATCAACAAAGCAAGTGATCATACAAGCGAATGAACATTTAAGCATCCAATTAAATATATATATTACCGTCCAATCACATTATCATTTCAGCACGATCATCAAAGCATGTGAATGCACGAGCATCCAACTACATGAGCACATCAGCCTTTAAGCATATATACATCATCATCCAAGTGTGGGCACGTGGATACAAAGAAAGGGTTGATGTTGAATGAGAATTAATGACTAAGTCTTATGAAGTAGTTTTACTTAATTGAACATGTGAGCATTAGAGCATATGAACATTTAAGCAACCAAGTACACATACCTTTTATCGTCCAATCACCTCCATATTCAAGCACATTTGTCAAACATTTGAGCGCACAAACATCCAACTGCATGATCCCCTAAGCCTCTGAGCATATAGACATATCATCATCCAAGTGTATGCACGTGTGTGGATATTAAATATGTGAATATCAATGCATTTGAGCATTGTAGCATGCAATCACCAAAACATACGAGCATGGGATCATCAAAGCATGTGAATGAATTACAAGGAGCATGGACATGTGAGCATGGAATATAAGTCCTAAGTGAGGACATATGATATGAATGCATGGGCATGTGAGGTGCATGAACATGTGAGCAAGCAATATAATATTTCCTAAGTGATGACAAATGAATGCATGAATATGTGAGAGCACATATAGTCTACCCTAGGAGATGATATGTGAAATGCACGGGCATGTTAGCAATTTATGGTAGAAAACAACATTAAAGAGTATAGCTATGCATGTGGTTGCATGACATTGGCTAGGTAAGTAAATTACATTCTTGAATTAAATACAATTAACCTTATTCCAAGACATAGCATAAAAAGTTTGATTAGCACTTTTTCCTTTCAACACATTTTTCTCATGCAAAAAGATACATAGAAACAACAAAGGGATATAAAGGTTAAATGCTTAGAAGTTTGAGAAGAATGTCATTTGACAATTTTATTGTGCTTGAAGGAAATTCCCTTTTTATTTTGAAATTTAGTAATGGAATGGTGATTCTTATAACCTCATGGACTTTTGTGCAAATTTTGAACTTTTAAGGGTTTTTTGTAATTTTTAAAAACCTTGAGGATCAATTTATAATTTAAAAAAAGTTTGGGTCAAATCATAATTTGGAAAAGTTGTGTAGTAAAAAATGAAATTTGGAAAATTTGTGGGGTCAAAAATGGAATTTGAAAAAAAAAAATTTGTGCGTTAAAACATAATTTTGAGAGGTTTTAGGGTCAAGTGTAATTTTGTGAATATTGGAATATGGAAAATAATTTAATTTATATATGCGTGTGTTATGTGTGTATCTATATATAGGTATTTTATCTAGGAAGCACAGACATTTCATTTGGTATGTTTTACCAATGTTGTACCCATGCCCGTGCTTCTTAGGTAAGTGCTAATTTTTCAAAAATTGTCATGTCGCTGTATCGTACCCATACCTATACCCGTTACCATATCGGTGCTTCCTAGTATTTTATACTTATGTTGTGTATAAGTGTGTGTGTATATATATATATATATATATAATTTGAAGTTTTCAAAATAAATAACTATCAAAATCTTTAAAAACATATCTAAAACTCCAAGAAGGTAACTAGGCTTGTTATATAAGCTATGACTCTAGCATTTCTATATTAATGACCCAAACTCACCAGCAGGATATTAAAGGGCAATTGAAACACATTAATGACCAAAACTCACCAGCAGGATATTAAAGGGCAACTGAAACACAAACATATTGATGGAATTGCAGATAGATCCCTCAAACCAGCTCTTGCAGTGAATAAAGCCACATTCTTTTCTGCTGCAGCATCCACTAGCCCCCATGGACTCCAAGAGTGCCTGATGCAATTAAAAAGATAAGTCCAACAGCTCATGGATTCATGCTTTTACAGAAAATTTCAGGGGCTTCAAAGCATAAAGAAAATTTGAATCCCATAAATAAACGACATCATAATTAGTTACTAGTTATAAATGCAAGACAATCAAATAATTAAATGCTCACAATGAGATAAACAAAATATATAATTCAATGCAAGACAAGCATATCAAATGGAGAATCACATTATAGATCTATAATATAACAAAAAAACCTAGATCAAATAGAAACACTACACGTTCTTATGAAATTATGTCTACAAATTCTTATGTAAGAATGATCATGGCAGTATCAATGGCACAAAAAGATATCAAGGATCTGTCATGAAGTCAATTATTTACTTCCTCTGTTCTTTCTCCTCGTGGTACATACATAAGTATAAATGCAAATTATATTGCATTTGGGAATAATGCAAACCTTTGAACTTTAAACTCTGGATCAGAGCAAGTTATGATCATTTAAGGATATACCCCAAAATGGAAAGATCAATTAATTAACAAAGAGTGCATCAGTTCCTCTGTAGTAAGAACAAAAATGGATCAGAGCAGTAAAGATGGTGCTCAGGAAGTTCAATAAGGAAAATTTTAGAAGATGTTGGAAAAGGTTAGGGAGGAATGCCAGGAATGCCAAATGGTTAGGGAGGACTTGGAAAAGGTTCAAAAAGGTCTTCTCAGTTGTCCAGGAATGCCTAGGGCCTAGGCTCCTGAAAATAGAAAAGGAGTTGTTGCATTATTATATGTCAAAAAATGCTGAGGAGGCTTTTCTGAGGCAGAAATTGAGGAGTTTGCGGATAAATACTGGGGATCAAAATACTGCATACATTCACAAAATGGCTATTGTAAGGAATGCTCAGAATTCTATTAGGTGTATACTGATGGAATGGAAATATGATTGACGCTGTTAATCAGATCAAGGAAGTTGATGTTAATTTCTTTAAATCTCCTTCATTCTATTAATTGATTAACTATTAGGATCTCAAATCATAAGGTGTTACTAGACAATGGGCTAATGAAAGAGAGAGAGAGAAAAGAAGAAGGTGGGGAGAGCGGGGAGGAGTTCAAGAATAGGTTGTCTCAAGCATACAAGATAAACTACGTTTAAAAGGACTTTTGAAGGAAAATTTGAACATTAATTAACACAAAACTTATCCACTTTACTTGAAACTTTGGGAAAAGTGAATGTAATTTATTTTCACACTTATAGGTAAATGTGATTAAGACTTCAAAACTAATTTTCCTAATGAGGATGCCGAAGATGAAAAAAAAAAAAAAAGACAACAAATATAAGCATACACAAGACTATTTCCGAAGTAGAAGCCACACAATCAAACAGCCACGCAGTCATCCTGGTAATTAGTTCTTATTAAGCTAAAAGAATCATACCTTTCCATCAGTGAGCTCATGAGAAAGTCTATTTGTACATTCCTGAAGCAACGCAACAGTAAAAGCTTTTGCAGAACTTACATTTGGACTCTTAGAAGGATGTCTACTTGTAGTTACAATAAAAGGTACCATCGGTTCAACTGAGACCTTCTTGAAAGGAAAAAAATGGAGGTGGCGGCAGGCAAGAATTCCACATCTATGCTGCTGATGTCTGAATCATGATACTTCTTGGACAGTGAAACTGCAGGTGTGGTTTTCACATCTAACTCCTGTGCATTCTGAACCTTTGGAAATACACCTGTTCTTTCATTGTCTTCAACATAACAATCTGGTGGTTTCGCAACACTCCCTCTTGGTGCAGCTAACGATATTCAATAAGACAATTTTCAACTAGACCAGAATGTAAGAGATAAGGAAATTTTAACAAGTTTGAAAATATAAATGGACAATAAAAGATATACCTTTCTCCATTGGAGAATTTGGCTCTGGAGATTTACTGTATTTAGGCTTTTCTCTAGAGGCCTTATAGGTACGCCAATATCATGCCTCTTAGCATTCTCTTTCTCTTGCCTTCCTTTCACGCATCTAAACAAGAACCAATGCAAAAAGTATTGAAGCCCCTATAATAGTAATACAAGTCACCCTCTTGGTTGTATAAACTTTCCAGCTCCAGTAGACTTTGATATTTCTGGGGCAGAAGGTCCAATGCTGGTTTCCGAGGGGCTTTTTCATAGTGTGGTGCGGCTTCAAAAGGAGGAGCTACAGATGGAGGTGATGGAATAACTGTAGTATTGAATGGATTTCCATATTTTCTGCACTATAGATGCTATGGTTACAAAAAGAAGAAGGGGAGTTTAAATTAGGTAGCATAATGTTTGCTGATAAGATGGACCTCAGGCATGCAAATTTAACTATAAGACATACAATTGGACTTTAATACAGAAACAGGTGATATCAAGTAGTTATTATACTACAATAGTAATATACTATTGTGTACTCTGACAATTCCATACAGTCAACGAAAAAATAGTCATCCAGGTTTTGGAATTAAGTATCAGTTTATGGGATTACTCACGATCTCTTCTATGGTCTTAAATAGAATAGTAGGCTTTATGGCTGCATTACTAATCCCTAGTTAGGTAAAACAATACCACTGCAGACTAGCTTAATATCCAAAAAGAAATGGAAAAAATCAAAAATAAAGAAAGAAAGAAGTATCGAGTTCTGTATAAATTAAAGAGAGACTGTGAGAGATGTAATAACATAACTAGTTCCAGGATTTGGCATACACGGCAGAACCAAATCCATGTTAAAAGGCAATCCATCTATATATATATATATGTGTGTGTGTGTGTGTGTGTGTGTGTGTGTGTGTGAAAGGCAGAAAAAAAAATCCACAGCACCTAAAATTTAGAACACTCAGCAATTTTGCAGGTATAGGTCCAGAGAATAGATTGTTCTCTACATTCCTACATGGCAAGCAAGAATTTTTGAGTTGTTGTAGGCAGCACATAGTTCCTCCTAGCAACTTCTGAATCAAGATCAAATTTTGGAACACAAATATTGCTAAGAAACAAAATTCTGAAATATTTAAAAACAAAAATGAAAAATCAAAGAGCATGAAAGAAGGGTACAGATCCTGCAGGCTGCAAGAGAAACTGTAAAGCATCAATGTCTGGAGACATATTGATTAATGCCTAAGGCAATACAACAGATCAAAGGGCCGGAAAAGACCATCAAGAAAGAGAGAGAGGAACAAACTTTAGAAGTATCAAGTACACAAGAATTCAAGTCACAAAAGTAAATTATTTCCATCTATGTATAGTTATGCAAAATTCTTCCTCAATACATCTCTTGAGTATATTTCGAGATCAAAATATAAAAAGATTAAATTCAAACTAGTTGTGATTGCTTTGAAAAATATGATTTTTTTTTTTTTTTTTTGTTTAAACCAAATTCTCTTTTTCTTGGTACCACATAGGCTCTAAAATCATCTAAAACAAGAAAGTACAACATGGCCCATACCACAGCTTAAGGGTGTCAATTTTTTGTATGGTTTTGGAGTCATAGAAAAATAGTCTAGAAATAATACCTACTCTATGCTAAAGTGGAAATTTAAAAACTCTAGAGATTAAAATAAAATAAAATAAACCAATCAACTAGTAAAGAAATTCATAAATAAAGAAAACAGAAAATGCAGATAAAACCTGTCATAGCTTATGCTAACTGCATAGCTCAGATGGTAAATAAACCACTCAAGCTTCTAGCTTCCTTCAGGGATAGAGCAAACAATTTACACAGTGGCAACAAAGATTGTATAAGTGCATGCCCTGTTTTCGTAAGGAGTTCCCTTCTAATCCTGCATATTTATAAATAAATTGAAAAAAAAATATAGTTCAGAATTCTATTATTAGGTAACACGGATCAAACCTGTCTTAGCTTACACAAAGCACATAACTCAAAGAATAAATCAACTACTAGAGCTTCTGGCTTCCTTCAAAGATTGAAAAGACTATTAACACATAGCAGTGTAGCTTGATAGGTCCATGCCTTTAAGGAGTTATATTCTAATGCAGCACAAGTATAAAGTAAAACACGAGTAGATTGGCTTTGATTTTCTTTCAAGTTCAAGCAGCATCATGTGTCATTAGTACTCAAAAAGTTTCTAAACAATCAATTCATAGGAAAGACAATGACTACAGTCTACATGGGTGTGGGTGAATGTGGGTGCAAAAATAATATATATCAAGAGATAATTTCATATCAGCATAGCCCAATAATTTCACTTTAGAGAGTTGAGGGTTGAATATCTGAGAAAAAGAAAGAAGAAGAAATAAATGTATTGACATTATTTCTTTGAAAAATATGATTTGTCTAGTTTAAAACAAATTCTCTCTTACTTGGTACCACAGAGGCACCAAAATCATCTAGAACAAGAAAGTCCAACAAATCCCATTCTACAGATTAAGGGTGTCAATTTGTTGTATGGTTTTATAGTCAAAGAAGAAAACTCTGGAAATAAAAGTTACTATAAGCTAAGTGAGTGTGGAACTGTAAAGATCAAGAAAAACATACCAATTAACCAGTAAAAAAAAAAAACCAAAAACAGATAAAACCTGTCATAGCTTATTATGCTAACTGCATAGCTCAGATGCTAAATAAACCACTCAAGCTTCTAGCTTCCTTCAGAGATTGAACAAACAATTTACACAGTGGCAATATAGATTGAATAAGTCCATGCCCTGTTATTTCAAATTTGTAAGGTCTCCCTCCTAATCCTGCACATACCCCCTAAACCACAAAATGTCCAAAAGAAAAACACTCGGAACCTCTTTATTGACGGAAAAAGCCTCAAAATCTCAAAAACGACTAAAATAACCCGAAAACAACTAAAATGACCAAAACACACCCGAAACGGCTGGAATGAGTAGTCAAAACTCGATACCACACAAACGATTGAAAT
This sequence comes from Notholithocarpus densiflorus, assembly GCA_030021035.2. Taxonomy (NCBI): domain Eukaryota; kingdom Viridiplantae; phylum Streptophyta; class Magnoliopsida; order Fagales; family Fagaceae; genus Notholithocarpus; species Notholithocarpus densiflorus. The sequence goes on from JARYZH020000040.1 coordinate 1,261,017, forward strand.
GCCCCTAAAATCTATAAAATCTTGTGTATTTTGGTTTAGTTTAGGAGTATTTTGGTCATTTTCAGATGTTTCGATGGCATTTATAAATAAATTGAGAAAAAAAGGGCAGATAGAATAACGTCATTGAAGATGGAGAAAAAATAATTAGGAAAATAAATAGGAAATTTGAACACCACTATATCTACGCTAATGACAAAATAGTTTCCAAGAACCGATCATCAAAATAGCACAAAATATCTACGCTAATGACAAATATGCATATGAAAAGAAATATTTTCGCTTACTATGTGAGCTAAGGAAAAAGCAAGTGGACATATGTATAAATAATGAGAATCTTTTTTATTTCCACCAGTCTCAACTGCACCAATGGTAATAAGCTGTGGAGCACCTGCAACCACTCTAGAAAGCTCAACTGCCACAACCCCACCATCATGTATCATATTTGTATTAGAAAATATCTCCCTACATTTTACTGTTTCAATGAAACGGAATCTATGCCTCACAACCAAAGTAAACGTGCATTTGTCAAGTTCCTACTGTTATGAACTCAAATAGAATATAAAAATCACCATAAGAAAAAAATTGGGAAGAGAAGTTAAAACAAAGTCCAAAGTTAAAACAGTGCAGGTAATTCTATAAAATTAACATGTTATATCTTAGATTGGCACAGAACCCAACACAATGTCAAGGTTTACACACGGCTTTTATTAAAATGACAACACCGAATTAGGAAGGCAAAATAATTCATGCTTGAACAAAGAAATATTAAGGAATCTATCACAATTAACTTGAAAGAAAAAAGTAGTTCATCCGGATTAATCCAACATCATTCAAAGCAAAAAACGTCATCCAAGAAGCAAATTCAATGAAAAAGTTCAATTGGGTAGTCAAAATTCTACAGGGAATGAAGTAGAGAATCTTGACCACAAATGAAAAGAAAAACAAAATTCCTAAATATCAAAACCAATCCACCCACTATACCCAAACCTAAATCACATTTAACGCTTAATAAAAAAGGGACAAGAAAAAAAATTTACCGGTAGCGGTTCCACGAAAACGCATATCCAAACGGGCTCTAAAAATTACACAATCTTAATTCCAAGTCATAAACATGACAGATTTCAAAATTAGAATAATAATTAACAAAAGCTATATATATATATATATATATATACACACACACAGGAAAGAAGCATACTGTCCGCTTTTTTTATATTCCAATGGACATGCTAATCAAAAGATCAATTAAGAGGTAGGGAGTCACTGAATTATTTTGGCATATAGCAGGGAAACAGCATGGGAATAAATATGTAAGAGAGTGAGAGATCAGAGAAACCACCAAACAGTAGACAACAAGTATCTCTCTTTATTTTTGCAAAGAATGGGAATAAATATGTAAGAGAGTGAGAGATCAGAGAAAAAATTAAAAATAAAAAGAAAGTTGATTATTGTAATGAACAACTAAACATTAACTACCAACAACAAAATCACCTACAAAATTTAACTGAAAAATCTGAGGAATCCATCAGAATATATTACAGAAAATCTAGTAAAATATTGAAGCTGAAAATCATGTTTACGTTGTCAATAATGGTAAGACTCTAAAACCCCACAATGAAGAAATATGCTTAACATCAAGATGGAAACACAAAGACAAAGCCCCAAAAGCCACCCTCTGTGTAAACCCCAACAAAACCCAAGAGCCATATATCAAATCCACAAAGCTGTATGTATATAGTACTAGTGATTAATTACATGCAATAATGCCTAATTAGGCTTAACTCATGCCAAGTTTCGGTCTTTTCCTTTTTTTTCTTTTTCTTTTTCTTATTTTGTTTCTTTTTTTTATTAGTTGGTATCAGCAAAAACCAATCAAAAAAATAAAATAAAATAAAAAAAGAAGCAAGGCCAAGAGAGAGAGAGAGGGAGAGTTGTAAAGAAAGGTTACCCAAATCTAATACTAGCTAGAGTTCCAATCTTTTTGCGTCAAGAATCAGAAAGAGTTCAGTGGAACAGTGACACAACCTTTGAGGCTATATGCATGAGAAGAGAACTACTTTAAAGTCTGGACTTTGAGGAGTAACCCCCACCACACAAGTAAAACCAAAAGCAAAAGAAACCAAATAAGCCCAAAAGAACCTATCAGAAAATGAGCTGCTTCTCACAGTTTCTGCCTACAAACCCCAAGTAGAAACCACAGACTCAGGAAGCTGAAATGGCTGTTTCTCAATACCACACTTGCCCTGCAAAAACGAATACCCAATAATGAGACACAAGTAATTGCACTAGCAAAATAGAATGATAATTCTCCAACAGTAAAAAACTTTCAAATTTAAGAGGAATTCAGCCCAAGCATTAAGCACAACAGAAAGTCATCTGTAAATTCAAAGCAGATTAATTAGCAACTCAAATGTAAACAAATCCCCAACATATTATCATGCAAAGGTGAGAAAATTAGAAAGACATATATGGCATCATACAAATATCTACACCCCCCACCCACACTAGCAAATACATGAACAAAGAAATCATTTAAGGGTGCCCATTGCCAAACACCTAGAAGTCCAGTCTCCATGATTATCACAGCAGCTCCCCTGCAAGAACCACATATATACATATAGGAGAGACCTTATCAACCTTATCAACTTGATCTTTCTACACCCTATTCTATAAATCCCATAAGTTCACTATTTCCACAAGTCATGCATGCGCATTTTAATTTTTAACCAACAACTTAGGTTTTGCAGAGGTTGCATCCCACACCTGTAAATGAATATCATATATGTAAGCACAGACCAATAATGAGAAGAAACAACAAAGCACAAGCAAATATCCCTACCTCAACAACATCACAAAGAAAAACTCCATGCTCCACTCAATTCAACACGCATAAACCCTAACTTCAACCATCAAAAACCAAAATCCACTAAACATTAAGCAAAATTTGCTATCACAGATTCCAATATCCCATACATTTGAAGGATACATCATTAAATAAGGGTACTTTAGGAAAATCACATAGTACATCCCAAAAAAGAAAGGACAAGTAACATGGGATGGAATACAAAAAGTCTGCAAAGATTATTGATAGATTCTAAGAAAATCTCTTTAATAAGAAATAGCCCTCTTGCAGAATATACCAGGATCCATAGGAATGTAGGTGCACCATATTGGCCCAAGCAAAAATATGGCAGGATAAACATTTGTACTTCACATTTAAAGAATATCAACCTACAGTCCTCTGGACTGAATGAAAAACTGTCAAGTCTGATAATTCTGCTAAACCACAAACATCACTTCAAAATCAAATATAAATTACTCAATGAACTCCTGAATGTGCTAAAGCATCTGAAAAGCAAAATACAGTTAGAGCTTTACACTATCTAGTAACAGAACAGAAACCAACACAAGATGTATTAATACAGAGGCAACCATCATGAAAGAAACACACAATTCACAAAATGTTCTTTGTCCATACAGAAGCTGGATATAGTTAAAGCAGAAAATAAAAAATGCAAGCAACTTAAGATTAATCAGCAGCAGGAGAGGGGTGGGGGGGGGGGGGGGGATGAAACAGCATCCACAAATAATATTTTAAGGAGTCATGGTCATAAGATTAAAATTCTGCATCCAACTTCTAGTGGTTATGAAAAAAAAAATGCTCTAACCTTTTAGGGTGTTGATACAAAAAGGTCTCTATACTGCATAGAAACCATTTTCTCTTGCTCCAGCACTTGTGAGCATCTCTCTTAGTAGCTACAGACCACTTGGGTTTTTCCCGTGTTTTCAACCCAAAATTTGCTTTCACAGCAGTTTAAAGAATGCAGTAAAAGCTAAAGAAAGTACTGCATAATGACTATCATCACTGCCTTAAATTTATTTGGAAAAAATAAATAAATGAAGTGGTCAATCTCAAAAAAAAAGGTTTTGCTAACAATAGCAAAAAGTTAATGTCACATACAGTGAATCAATTAGCAGCTGATAAATTTATAATAATAACAAGTTGGAAATACAAATTTGAAGCCAGGACCCTCCACCCTATCATGTTTTCTATCAAGTCCAAACACATGCACACAGAATCAATTATTCATTGGGGAAACAGGGTAGAGAAGAATCAATGATTTATTGGAACACTTAAAAGCAATAGCAAATTGAATTTTAAGGGTCAGAAAAGACCAAAAATAAGATTATCCAATTCGCTAAAGCTAGAAGTTGATATCCCCTAATACTGTGCAGATACCCTTACATGATCACATTCTAGAATCCTAGATCCACATATCAGAAGTAGACAAAAAAGTTCTCAAACTTGATCAAACTTTAAGTGCAAAACATTACTGCCAGACTTACAAAATGCTGTTTTGTAATAATGAAGCATCTGATTGTCAAAGAAAGATGCAAGAAATCATTATTGGTTCATTTCATTAGATGAGAATGTTACCTGAGGGTTCTGCAAGTTGAAAACTATCAGATTGCAATCTGCAGTGCAAACAACCATCAGGGGATGCCGCACTGTAAAAGAATAACAGCGGTCAGGGAGTTGTTGAGTACGCACAGGATTTGACTGCCTTGTATCCCAGTACCTAATGATTGGAAGGAAACCAACAGAACAATTAGCAGTCAAGGGCACAAAAGAATCAAGTTGCAAACATAATAGATCAAGGGCATGCAAAACGATATATAGTGCAAAAGAAACCATATGTTGGATAATTATGTCATAACTAGAGAGTGCCAAAATATGTTCAAGTATATAGAATAATAAAAAATTCAAAATTAGTAACAAAATCAGTAAAAACCACACCTATGAAAGCACAAAAAAAACTCATTAGTCTAAACCATATGAAAGCACAAAAGAAACCCATTAGTCTAAATCATCAGCCTCGGCTTCCGTGCCAGAGGCAGCATGGAAAACCCCCTCTCTGGGAAAAATCTTCTTGTTGTTCAGATCTGGCAGTCACTTTCCCAAGAAAATCTTCAAACCCTTTTCTTGAATTTCAAAGAAAAGTGTTTTTTTTTTTTTTTTCAGTTGTTGAAGAACCACTTTCTATTTAAAGATAAATTAGAGCATTCAGGAAAAGAGAGAGAGAAAGGATCAGATTTTAGAACGATCATATTAATCAATAAACTTAATGCCACAAATTTCAGAGGAGAAACATAGAAACTAAATGAAAAATCTTTTAAAACATCAGGAAGATGAAAATTAAATCAAGTCCATATACATTTGAAAGGATATTCCACACCAATTAGAATAAAAAACCAAGAAAGGCATTCAAAATTATACAAAATTTAAAAGTCTAGTTAATAAAAATCAATAACATTCAAGAACCAGGAAATTCCAAAAAGCAAGACCAAAGAAAATCCAAAAAGAAGTTTTTCATTACAAACAAGAACCAAATCTACAGAAACTTGCAATTCAATTCAAACAAATCAGAATCCAAAAAAAACCCAGTAGTCTAAACCATATGAAAGCACAAAAAAACCCATTAGCCTTCCTCTCTGACAGGCATCATTAGCCAGCGGCGGCATGGAAAACCCCCTCACCAGATTTTTTGGGGAAAATCTTTTGAATACATCCCATGTACAAGGACCCTCCTCTTTTGTGCATTTTTAATGTATTTATTACTTATCCAGGAAAAAAAAAAAAAAAAAACTTTAAAGATATAGCTGAGACTCAAAACACCAGGAGAATTTTCAAGGTTAACAATAGAAAAACAGCTACAAGGACCATGGAGATGGGAAAAAAAGTAACAGGAAAAAAATATAATAATATAAAGCCAAAAACATCCAACAATGAAACTTTGTTGACAAGATAAAGGTAGCCATACAGCTACACAAAGATGATTTTATTATTCCTCATCTCAGAAAATCATGTGATTTTCTCAATTCCTGTTGCCGCCATAAAATCAGGAAGCTGAAATGGCTGTTTCTCAATACCACACTTGCCCTGCAAAAAAGAATACCCAATAATGAGACACAAGTAATTGCACCAGCAAAATAGAATGATAATTCTGCAACAGTAAAAAACTTTCAAATTTAAGAGGAATTCAGCCCAAGCATTAAGCGCAATGGAAAGTCATCTGTAAATTCAAAGCAGATTAATTAGCAACTCAAATGTAAACAAATCCCCAACATATATCATGCAAAGGTGCTCTGTTATAAGACTAAAAAAATTAAATTTCCCCATATATGGCATCATACAAATATCTATGCCTCCCACCCACACTAGCAAATACATGAACAAAGAAATCATTTAAGGGTGCCCATTGCCAAACACCTGTAAGTCCAGTCTCCGTGATTGTCACAGCAGCTCCCCTGCAAGGACCACAGATATACATATAAGAGAAACCTTATCAACTTGACCTTTCTACACCCTATTCTATAAATCCCACAAGTTCACTATTTCCACAAGTCATGCATGCGCATTTAAATTTTTAACCAACAACTTCGGGTCTGCAGAGGTTGCATCCCACACCTGGAAATGAATAAAATATATGTAAGCACAGAACAATAACGAGAAGAATAAGAAGAAGAAACAACAAAGCACAAGCAAATATCCCTACCTCAACAACATCACAAAGAAAAACTCCATGCTCCACTCAATTCAACACACATAAACCCTAACTTCAACTATCAAAAACCAAAATCCACTAAACATTAAGCAAACGAAATCACACCAAAAAAAAAAAAAAAAGAAAAAAAGAAAACCTGTTGAGGATCGTTGGAATAATCTTCATCAGCGTCGCTGGAGGGGGCTTGGGAGGCCTTGGAGTTCATCTTCTGCGTACGGTAGAGGCGACGACGTCGTTCGGTATCGCGAGACTTCTTGGTGGGGTTAGGGTTAGGGTTAGGGTTAGAGGATAGATCTCCATTGGCAACGGCGCCGTTGGAGAGTAGTAGAGTTTCCGCAGCCATAATTATAACTTCCTTCCTCTCCTCGCTTCACTTCAGATCAGAGAAACGTAGAAGATGAATTTGAAGAGAGAGAGGATCAGATTTTCATTTTCTGGGGAAAATCTTTGAACCCGTTTTCTTGAATTGAATCTGTCTGTTTTTGTGGTTAGGAAAAGGAAAATCACTTTCTTGAGGAAAATTTCCTGCGTTTGAAGATGAATATGGGTTGAAGATCAAGATGGGTTGGGTTATCTGGGAAAGCGTGAGAGCATTTTTTCAGAGAGAAAAAGAAAAGTGAAGAAAGGAAAGTGAGAGAAAGAAATTGAAATGACTAGCCCTTTTATAAATTAGAATTACTAGCCGTTGCACACTTGCGACTACTTTCTTGATATAAACCCAAAATGATTTTCAAAAAATAAATACTGATTTTTCTTCTTTAAAAAAATACTGATTTTCAATTTTTTTTTTGGTGAATAAAAAATCAGTGTTCTTTTTTTACCCCTTCGTCTTCTTCTTTGTGCTTTCAAAATACCAATGGATGGAAGAACCATTTAAAATTTCTTTTGGAAAGTAACGAAAACAATTCATTAAAGAATCTTTGTTCTTATGTTTTAAAAAATTAAAAGAGTTGTTTTATTAGTTTTTTTGGTTTTTCTCTCAATAATATTATCATTTAGCCCAAAAAAAGAAAAAATTTTGTTTTATTTTTGTGTCTCAATATCTCATATTTTGTATTGGTATTTTAAATTTTAATACTACATTTTCTTTTTAAATTGAATAAATATTTTAATTTATAATATTCAATCTGAATCATAAAATTAACTGCTTTCAAAAAAAGAATCATGAAATTAAGTCATTTCAAATAAAGAATATTCATGATGAACAAACTCACTTAATGCTAAATTTAAGTTTTGATTTATTTAGTGCTTATATTTCATGTAACTTAATAGTCTATCGCTATAGTGAACTACACATTAACTCAATATTTATTTTACATTCTCTTAAAAGTTATCATAACTTTAAATAAAGTTTGCGGAGTACTTTTGTATTAAAACCTCTTTCACTCTCCTGTGTGTGTGCACGCGCTTTTAAGTAGACTTTTTCTTTTGTTGGGTAAAAGAGAGTATAATTCTAGCTATTTATATGAATTCTTGCTCTACAGAAATATGTCAAATCTTGATTGCCTTTTTTTTATTATTTAAACTTATCAATATCATCAAATAGCTAATCATTATCTATTGAATTGCAATGCTAATCACCATCTTGTAGTGTATTCAGTAACTGATGGTAGAGGATATCTCGATAATAAATGTAAATGGTTTTCATTTAAGTGAGAGTAACGAATGATACAATATAGACAAATAATTAATGGTTGTGCTTGTCTTTTAGTGTTTTTTTTTAAGTTGAGTTGGTTTGAAATTTTAATAGTTAATTGTTGATATTTAATAAAGTTGGTTGATTGTAGTGTTGTGATTGATGCATAGTCTCGTTTTGTATGTATGTGCGTATTTTTGGATATTAAAATGGAAGATGAGTTTTTGACGAACAATTTTATGTTATTCATTGAAAAGAACATCATTACAATATTTTGTACAAATTCAATTATAAATAATTTCTAAAATTTATAAGATTTAAAAGACTGTCGAGTCCCTTTTCATAGATGATTACATTGTTAATACTCAATACTAAATGGATGTTATTTGGAGTTTTATAATTTTTTTTTTTTATACTTTACCTCCCCTAACTTGAACTTGCTCCATTCCTAGTGAGAGACTCAGTATCTATCACCACCACCCCACCAAAATCAAAATCAAAACCCACTACCACAGAGGGAGAGAAAAAGAGAGCGGGTTTTTTTTTTTTTTTTTGGAGACCGAAGAGAAGAGAAGAGAATTAATTTGGAAGTGTAGAGAGAGAGGTGTTTTTGGGAGTGTGCGTATTTTTGGATATTAAAATGGAAGATGAGTTTTTGACGAACAATTTTATGTTATTCATTGAAAAGAACATCATTACAATATTTTGTACAAATTCAATTATAAATAATTTCTAAAATTTATAAGATTTAAAAGACTGTTGAGTCCCTTTTCATAGATGATTACATTGTTAATACTCAATACTAAATGGATGTTATTTGGAGTTTTATAATTATTTTTTTTTATACTTTACCTCCCCTAACTTGAACTTGCTCCGTTCCTAGTGAGAGACTCAGTATCTATCACCACCACCCCACCAAAATCAAAATCAAAACCCACTACCACAGAGGGAAAGAAAAAGAGAGCGGGTTTTTTTTTTTTTTTTTTTGGAGACCGAAGAGAAGAGAAGAGAATTAATTTGGAAGTGTAGAGAGAGAGGTGTTTTTGGGAGTGTGGAGAGAGAGAGGGTTTTGGGAAAGAGAGCTGGGAGTATCTGTGTATCTATATTATTAATAACAAGATTTCCTGTTTGGATTTCAACATTTTGTGTACTAAAATACCCTCACACAAATTCTTAAACTCTCTAAAATACCCATATCTTTTAGTTAAATAATTTTAAATTAAAAAACACAAACTGGTTAAAAGAATAATTTATTGTTTCTAAGTTTTAGGCTTTTTCTTTTATCTTTTCTGTTTAGCCGAAAACGTAGGACATTATTTTTATCTCATTTTTTAAACATTATTCCACGATACCTTATCTCTTTCTTTAAAAAAAAAAAATACACACAATTATTTATATATCACTTTTAAACATTATAACACTAATTCAAAAAACAAATAAATAAAAAATAGCATTATTTCAGGCACAAAACACGTGTAATGAGTCTAGTCATAATATAATATAATATCATTTCCTTTTCTTTTCTTTTCTTTTCTTTTTTTGCTAAATGTTAATCATTTTTATTTTGAGTATTTGTATTCATAAGACAAATTATAATTCGAAAACCATTGGTTGTGACTTCCGAGTTGTGAGCTTACTTGCAGGTTTAGGCATTGAACAACCCAAGTAGCAATGACAATATTGGGCAATGGCCTAATCCATGCAATTAAGTAATGCGGCCTAAAACCTTATTATCTTATCAGAATATAAATAAATGGCCTAGTGCTTATTGATGGCATTAACATAATACTACAGAATTATATGCAAGCATAATATAGCAATAGCCAAAACAAATTCATCCCAAAACAAACAAACAAATTGATATGATTCTATAAGGAAAACGTTGAAATTTATGTACAAATATTTGACACTCCAATTATGGATCTACAGGAAGATGTCAACAACATTGAATAAAATCCAAAATTTTAATTTAGAGCAAAAAAAGACAGTGATTACTAAATTAAAAGAAACAAAAATTTCGGGCTTTATTCAATCAGTTAAGAATAAGATTTAAGGTAATCTGCCGCTTTCTTGAGCAATTTTTTCTTGAAACCTCTTATGGGATTGCTTTCTTCTTCATTTTTCCTTGTGAGAAAGTTTGAGGATACGTTGCTACATTTTTTAGGGGGAAGTTTGAGGTGGTTGAAACACATACGCTACTTGTTTTCTCCTAATATTTAATTATTTATATGAATATATGGGAAGTTTTGAGCATGTCTTTACCCGTCTTTACCAATAAAGATGTATTGTTTTTTGTTTTTAAATAGCATGAGATGTAATTAAAAAAGTAATTTGATTTCAAATAGAACATTAGGATTATTTGAATTTTGAACAAAACAAAAGGAAACGTGTGGATTAAAAAAGAAAAAGAAAACGTGGGATTGTGGGTTAGTAGGAGAGTGGTTAAAAAAGTTAAGAAATCTTTTTTTTAAAGAAAAGATAATGACGTCTACATTTTGGATGAGTTTTATAAAGAGAATCCAAAAATTTTGCAAAGAGAAAAAATTAGTTTTGCACGTTAAGAGTTTTTTTTTTTTAAAGGAAAAGATAATGATTTCTACATTTTGGGTGAGTTTTAAAAATGGTGCACAGTTTTTTTTTTTTTTTTTTTTGTTAAACCGCATGAGACGCAATTAAAAAAATAATTTAGTTCAATAATAATAATAATAATAATAATAATAATAATAATAATTTGAGTTCAAATAGAACATTAGGATTATTTGAATTTTGAACAAACCGAAGGGAAATGTGAGGATTTAAAAATAAATAATAATAAAAAAGAAAAAAAAAGAAGGAGAAAGAAAAGGTGGGATTGCGGATTTGTGGGAGAGTAGTAAAAAGAGTTAAGAGAATTTTTTATTATTATTTGTTTTAAAGAAAAGATAATAGAATCCAAAAATTTTGCAAAGAGAAAACAATTTAGTTTCGCACGTTGAGAGTGTTTTTTTTTTTTTTTTAATGTCTACACTCTAGATGGGTTTTAAAAATAAAATCCTAAAAGTTTGCTAAAAGGTTGTGTAAATGCTTGGTAGTGGGGTTGTACATGGGATTTTTGTTTTTAAAAAAAATTAATTTTGAATTTAGCTATTGAATTTTCTTATATGCCCCATTTTTTATTTTTTATGTGTAATGATAATATGAGGTATAAGGGGTATTTTAGTAAGTAGAGGTAGAATTAAGTAACTTTCTGAATTCTCTTAATACATAGAGATATATGTAATTAGCTTATATCAATACTATTGAGTTTTGCTTATTAAAAAAAAAAATATTGAGTTTTCAATGAACATAGTTGTTCTTAAAAAGATTGTGTTAGAATTAAAAAATTTTAATTTAATAAGTTTAATTTAGTGATAAGTTATTTGGAATTCTTCTTTATGGTGAAAATGACATTATTTTTATCCCATATTTTGGCTTTGTAACACCCATTGACTTCATGAGGCTTAGCAAGGAAAGTCAAAGACAAAAGCATAATGACTGTGGCAATGCTAAAAGAGTTTTTCCTCCAAAAATATATGGTTCGATATTGATGAAGAAAGAAAATTATTGGAATTGTAAGAGCGAAATGAGTTAAGACTTAAAGAGGCTTGGTTTGCAAGGATTTTAGAATGCGATGGGGGTATATAAATATACATCTTTGGTGAAGTTATTAAGAATGATCAAGGGAAATTGTTGCACTATTTCTAGGAAGAGGACTTGTCTTTTGATGAGATGTTCACACCCCATAACGTATTTTTGTGGTTGACTGTTAACGTACATTATGTTATGGGCTTTAGGCCCAGTTAGATTACTTGTATAGCACACTTGTACTTGTACTACACTTTACTTGTACCGCACACATATGCCTCCTATATAAAGGCACTGATGTATATTCCTTAATCATGAAATACAATTCTACAGATTTCAGTATTTCTAACATGATATCAGAGCCATTGCTCTGACATTTTCTTAGCAGTCTTATCTTTATTGGTGTTACTCCATTCTCAAAAGCGCTTCCGCCATCACAACAGTCTGCAGCCTCTCGCCGTTGAACCTCCGACGTCTTCCAGCCATTGTCTTTGGGTTCCGGACCTGCAGCCGCTGTCGTTGAGGAGTCCTACACCGCACAGATCACTGCACGTGTCATTAACGCCACGAATATTGCTCCGATCAGATTTCTGGAGGCACCACTGAGATCGTCTTGAGCCGATCTACCTGCCGGTGAAAGCCTCGCAGTCATCGGAGACCGCACGCGCCCTCACGCGCCGCCTGAAGATTCTGCGTCAGAAGCCCACGCGCCCCACGCGTCGTCTTCAGTTCCAGCTGACGTCACCCGTGACGTCATCCGTGCCACGTCAGCCCTAGCTGCGTCAGCATCCTGTCATCTGCTGACGTCAGCGCCACGTCATCCGCTGACGTCATCCGCTGACCGTTGACTTTGACCGGCTGTTGACTTTGACCGTTGACTTTTCTTCAGGGTTGACTTTTTGCAGTCCAGGTTCTCCTTACCCAGTTTTTCGCGTAGATTTCATTTTTGCAGTCTGTTTTTGCATATTGTGTCTCTAAATGGATAAAAATGATATTTTTCTTCCTCGCCCCATCAATACTATATTGGAGGGGAATAAGAATTACTTATCTTGGTCTCAAGCTATGCGCAGTTTTCTTAAGGGTCACATGCTCTGGCATTTTTGTACTGGTGCAATCACTATTCCTGTCAAGGGAGCCGATGAAGAAGATGCTGCTTTCCTTGGTCGCATGATTGAATGGGATAGTCACAACCACATGATTCTCACATGGATTCGAAACACTTCCATTCCTTCCATCTCCAATCTATTGGGCAGCTTTGATGATGCAAAATCTGCATGGGATATGTTGGCCAAAAGGTACTCCACTACTCACGGATCCATGAAATATCAGTTAGTGGTTGAATTGCATCAACTTAGGCAAGAACCAGGGCAGTCCATCAATGACTACTATGATCAGCTTCGCTTCATTTGGGACCAAATTGACCTTTCTGATCCAACTTGGGCATGCTCAAAGGATGCTCAGCAATATGCTACCATTAGAGATGAATTTCGCCTCTATGAATTCCTGATGTCACTTCATAAGGACTTTGAGCCCATTCGAGGTCAGCTTCTGAATCGCAGTCCTGCTCCCTCTCTTGATACTGCTGTGAACGAGTTGGTTAGAGAAGAAGCTCGTCTTGCTACCCTTCAAGCCTAGAATAAGCTCAATGTTCTGGCTATTACTCCTTCTGCTCCACTCATAGAGCAACCTCAGCAATTAGGTGATTCCTCTGGCTCTAGCAATCGTCGCAAGTAGACCAACAAAAAGTTCTGCAACTATTGCAAGCGTCCTGGCCACACCATTGAGACTTGTTACCGTCGCAACAAATCTACTGCTGCTGTTGCTAATACTGAGCCTACTCCGCCAATGGCTTCCATTTTAGTTGAGTCTCAGTCTTCTGGATCCACTATCAACCTCTCCCCCACTGAACTACAGGAGATCATAGCTCAAGCTGTTCGTATGGCTGGTAATGCATCTCTTTCCACTACTCTCTCAGTTCTACCCGGTAAGTCTCAAACATGGCTTTTTGATTCTGCCTGCTGCAATCACATGACACCTCACTTGTCCTTATTCTCCAAACTTGACCCTGCACCACATCCTCTAAATATTCATATCGCTGATGGTTCCACCATGCATGGGAATAATCTAGGTTTTGTTTCAACCTCTAGCCTTTCTGTTCCTGGAGTTTTCCATATACCTGACCTATCCTATAATTTGTGCTCTGTGGGACAATTAGCTGAACTAGGTTATCACCTTATTTTTGACTATTCTGGGTGTGTTGTGCAGGATCCGAGGACGGGGCAGGAGCTTGGGACCGGTCCTAGAGTTGGGCGTATGTTTCCTGTGGACAATCTTCATCTTCCACCTGTTGCTCCTGTTTCTGTTGCTGCTGCAGCTGCTGCAGTTTCTTCCTTACCTTCTCTCGCACTTTGGCATTCTCGTCTTGGTCATGCACCATCTTCTCGGGTACAACAGTTAGCTTCTAAGGGTCTGTTGGGTTCTGTGTCCAAAGACAATTTTGATTGTACTTCATGTCAGTTAGGAAAACAGCCAGCTTTGCCTTTTAATAACAATGAATCTATTTCTAATAGTATTTTTGAGTTAATTCATTCTGATGTTTGGGGACCTTCTCCTGTTGCTAGTATTGGTGGATCTCGATATTTTGTTGTTTTTATTGATGATTATTCTCGTTATAGTTGGATCTTTCCTATGAAATCTCGTTCTGAAATTTTACCAATATACAGCAACTTTGCAAAAATGGTTGAAACACAATTCTCCAAACGTATCAAAATTTTTCGATCTGATAATGCTCTTGAATATACTCAATATGCGTTTCAAGCTCTATTACATTCCTATGGCACTGTACATCATCTAACTTGTCCAGGTACCTCTCAGCAAAATGGTCGAGCTGAAAGAAAACTTCGTCATATTCTTGACACTGTTCGTGCTCTTCTTCTTTCTGCCAAAGTTCCTGCCCCATTTTGGGGTGAAGCTGCTCTTCATGCTGTTCATGCGATTAATCGCATTCCAAGTGCTGTCATTCATAATCAGACTCCGTATGAGCGTCTCTTTGGGTCACCTCTTGACTATCATCACCTTCGCTCTTTTGGATCTGCTTGTTTCGTTCTTCTTCAGCCTCATGAGCACAACAAACTTGAGCCTCGATCTAGACTTTGTTGTTTCCTTGGTTATGGCGAAACTCAAAAAGGGTATAGGTGTTATGATCTTGTCTCTCATCGTCTTCGTGTTTCTCGTAATGTTGTCTTTTGGGAACACCGATTGTTTGTTGAACTCTCTCACTTTCGTTCTTCCCTGACTACCTCCTCTGTTTTAGAAATCTTTCCAGATGAGTCTCTTGTTCCTTCTACAAATACTTTTGATCCTCCTTTGGACTTCTCTCTAGACATTTTTGATGCTTCTCCTAGACAGGTTGAAGATGAACAGGTTGATGACGAGCTACCCCACCTTGAGCCTGGGTCCCCTGCTCCTGCTCCGCCTGAAGATCCTCCACAAGACATTCCACCTCGCCACTCAACCCGGGTAAGATCCATTCCTACACATTTACTTGACTATCATTGTTACACTGCTCTTGCTACACTTCACGAGCCTCAAACCTATCGTGAGGCCTCCACTGACTCTTTATGGCAGATTGCAATGAAAGAGGAACTTGATGCATTAACCAAAAACCATACTTGGGATCTGGTCACTCTTCCTCCTAGACAGTCTGTGGTTGGTTGTAAGTGGATCTATAAGATCAAGACTCGCTCTGATGGGTCCATTGAGCGCTACAAGGCTCGTCTTGTTGCAAAAGGTTTTACACAGGAGTATGGGATTGATTATGAAGAGACATTTGCTCCAGTTGCTCGTATCTCATCTGTTCGTGCCCTCTTAGCTGTTGCTGCTGCTAGTAAATGGGACCTTTTTCAGATGGATGTTAAAAATGCTTTCCTTAATGGGGATCTGAGTGAAGAAGTCTATATGCAACCTCCTCCTGGTCTCTCTGTTGAATCAAACAAGGTTTGTCATCTTCGACGTGCACTTTATGGTCTTAAACAAGCTCCACGAGCTTGGTTTGCTAAGTTCAGCTCCACTATCTTTCGCTTGGGTTACACTGCCAGTCCGTATGATTCTGCCTTATTTCTTTGTCGTACTGATAAAGGCACCATTCTGCTTCTTCTATATGTGGATGATATGATCATAACTGGTGATGACCTCAGTGGTATTCAAGAACTCAAGGATTTTCTCAGTCAGCAATTTGAGATGAAAGATCTTGGACATCTCAGCTATTTCTTGGGTCTTGAAATTACTCATTCCACAAATGGTCTTTATATTACTCAAGCCAAGTATGCTTCTGACCTTTTATCTCGAGCTGGACTCACTGACAGCAAGATTGTTGACACTCTAGTTGAACTTAATGCGCATTTGACACCCTCGGGGGGGAAACCATTGTCTAATCCTTCTCTTTACAGACGATTAGTTGGCAGCCTAATTTATCTCACAGTTACTCGTCCAGACATCTCCTATGCTGTTCATCAGGTGAGCCAGTATCTGTCTGCTCCACGGTCAACTCACTATGCTGCTGTTCTGCGCATTCTTCGATACCTGAAAGGCACTCTCTTCCATGGCCTTTTCTACTCAGCTCAATCTCCTCTTGTACTCCGTGCATTCTCTGATGCTGATTGGGCAGGGGATCCTACTGATCGCAGGTCCACTACAGGTTACTGTTTTTTTCTTGGTTCTTCCTTGATTTCTTGGCGAAGTAAGAAACAAACTTTTGTGGCCCGCTCCAGTACTGAAGTAAAATATCGTGCCCTTGCTGATACCACATCTGAGCTCCTTTGGCTACGATGGCTTCTTAAGGATTTGGGTGTGTCCACATCCTCTGCTACTCCCCTTTATTGTGACAACCAGAGTGCCATTCATATTGCTCACAATGATGTCTTCCATGAACGGACTAAACACATCGAGATTGATTGTCATTTTATCCGTTATCATCTTGTCCATGGTGCTCTCAAGCTTTTCTCAGTCTCCTCCAAAGATCAACTTGCAGATATCTTCACCAAGTCACTTCCTAAGGGACGCACTCGTGATTTGGTTGACAACCTCAAGCTGGTCTCACATCCACCTTGAGTTTGAGGGGGGCTGTTAACGTACATTATGTTATGGGCTTTAGGTCCAGTTAGATTACTTGTATAGCACACTTGTACTTGTACTACACTTTACTTGTACCGCACACATATGTGTTAGAAATACTGAAATCTGTAGTATTGTATTTCATGATTAAGGAATATACATCAGTGCCTTTATATAGGAGGCATATGTGTGCGGTACAAGTAAAGTGTAGTACAAGTACAAGTGTGCTATACAAGTAATCTAACTGGACCTAAAGCCCATAACATAATGTACGTTAACAGCCCCCCTCAAACTCAAGGTGGATGTGAGACCAGCTTGAGGTTGTCAACCAAATCACGAGTGCGTCCCTTAGGAAGTGACTTGGTGAAGATATCTGCAAGTTGATCTTTGGAGGAGACTGAGAAAAGCTTGAGAACACCATGGACAAGATGATAACGGATAAAATGACAATCAATCTCGATGTGTTTAGTCCGTTCATGGAAGACATCATTGTGAGCAATATGAATGGCACTCTGGTTGTCACAATAAAGGGGAGTAGCAGAGGATGTGGACACACCCAAATCCTTAAGAAGCCATCGTAGCCAATGGAGCTCAGATGTGGTATCAGCAAGGGCACGATATTCTGCTTCAGTACTAGAGCGGGCCACAAAAGTTTGTTTCTTACTTCGCCAAGAAATCAAGGAAGAACCAAGAAAAAAACAGTAACCTGTAGTGGACCTGCGATCAGTAGGATCCCCTGCCCAATCAGCATCAGAGAATGCACGGAGTACAAGAGGAGACTGAGCTGAGTAGAAAAGGCCATAGAAGAGAGTGCCTTTCAGGTATCGAAGAATGCGCAGAACAGCAGCATAGGGGGTATATAAATATACATCTTTGGTGAAGTTATTAAGAATGATCAAGGGAAATTGTTGCACTATTTCTAGGAAGAGGACTTGTCTTTTGATGAGATGTTCACACCCCATAACGTATTTTTGTGGTTGACATTATTGTTGTTTCCCTTTCCTCTCAAATCACACCCACGACATATCTATATAAGTCCAATCAAATCAAAGTATAACTTTCCATAAAGAAAAGCCGACAAAGAAAGCTCTCACTTGGTTTGGGCGTATCTATATGACATTCTTTACATTAATTGCATGTCAATGTCAAAAGCAAAGAATAATAAAACAAAGAGAAATGTTATGTGCATAATATTTTCGTAACACTTTCACAACAAATTTTAGGTGACAAATTGTTACTAGTTTTAATTTGAATTCATAATTGAAATTATTTTTTTGGCCATCAATAACAACATGTCACATAGTATTTGTTGTGAAAGTATTTTGAAAATGTAGTGGGCAAAGTATTTCCTTAAAACAAAAGGCTTCGAAGGATTGACTTGTAAGAAGGATCCGGTATAGCGTGAATACTCCTACATGTTCTCACTGTATTGATATGTTGGGAGAAAAATAAATATTTTTCTTATTAAAAAGTATAATTCATTTTAAATATATTTTAAAAAAATTTGACACTATTTATTTTGAAAACTTTAAATAATTATAAAATATTCAATAACTAAGAAAATTTGTAGAAGGAAATTGTAAGACTTTATGTGTTTTGTGTGTGTGTGTGTGTGTTTTCAATATATAAAATTAGATTTTTATTAGATTTTGTATAATTTAAATTTTTTAATGACCACGTTCAAAATACTTCTTGAAGCCGCCACTGATCATGATACTTAGAACTTTACACGAGAGAGAGGCCTTGATGAAATAACGTCTTGGCATTATTAACAACATGTCACTATAGCATTGATTCTCAATCAATTCGATACAATTGAGAAGACAAAAATCTGGATGAAAATTATCTTCTAATTTTAATGATAAAGTTTCCAATAAGGCAAACTCTTCTGCATCAATTTCTTTAATACCTAAGTTCTTTTATTATTATTATTATTATTATTATTGTTATTATTATTAAAAGGATTCAAAAAGTTAGTTATGGTTTCGAAAAATGTCAAAAATACCCCTAATCTAATTAGATAATCTTTATTCTTAAAAAATAAAAAATGGGGTTAAAAATGTAATTCAACAAAATTCAAAAACAAAAAAACTACCCGAGAAACTTTTTTCCTAAAAATTAGTATACTCTCTATTTAAATATATCTCACGCATGTTTGATACATTTTTTTTTTCTTCTAAAAACTAGCACACACTAAACCCAGCAGTTTACTAAATTTTAAATTCTAAATTTTAGTTTCTTAAAAATCATTTCATGTGTATTCTCACTAACTGTAGATAAATTCAAATTAAAAAATTACATTAAACTCAAAATAAATAAATAAAAAAGAGCCTTGCACATGCAGAGCGCGTGTAATGAGGCTAGTTATTGTCGTTGTTGTTATTATTATTATTATTATTTATTATTTATTTATTATTATTATTTTGAGAAGGAAGTTCTTTTTTTATTATTAATTTTTGTATAATTTAAGTTCTTTAATACTACCATAGAAAAAATTCCTTAAACAGCCACAGTTGGTATGTGCAATTTTATCCATTGAAAAATTATCTCATTTTCATAAATAGATAATATAAGATTATCATTATTTAATAAGGTAATTATCATAATATGTAGTAATGTGAAATTCTTTGGAAGAATCTTATATTACCTTAATGTTGTGTACAAATAAACAAATCAAACATAGTAATGTTTACAGAAAACCAAATGCCAAGGTGTAAAATGGATTTTAGATATATTTTAACAAGAAATTTATTTCAAATTTAATTTAAGAAAAAAGAAAAAGTAGCAATTTTTTTAAAAAAAAGATTTTTAGCACGTGACCACAGTGCTCCGTGGGCTCTAGTAGAATGGTAGAGTAGCAGGTTGCACATTATTAAACACCGACAACAGATACGGCAATTGGTTTAAACTTTAAACTCTAAAAATCAAAAGAGTCACTCAATCAAAGGAAAGAAAGAGGGTTTTAGAGAGAGAGAGAGAGAGATATAGGGTTTTGGAGGGAGGGAGAGAGATACGGTGGATGATGACTACAAGTTCCTTCAAATAAGGGACGCCATTACGTCCATAAACCAGAAGGTGAACCTCATTGGTGTCATCTTCGAGATTGGTTTCCCTAAGCAAACTAAGGGCACTAGTATCTCTCTCTCTCTCTCTCTCTCTCTCTCTCTTATATGCATTTCATTTCTATTTTATTGCATTTGTTTGAATGAAAATGGTAATTTATTGATGGGGGATGATGACAAAAGGCCGAACTTACTGCTACTACCAGTTTTTTAGTTGGTTTAGTAGTAGACTGATGAAAACTGCAATAAGTAAGGTGTTTGTTCTTGTCGGGGGTGGTTTTTTTGCGCGTAGCCACGTGCCTTTGGAGGTGTGACTTTGCTAGGCTCGGATTTGTTTTGGGAAGGTCAACCCGGAACTCGACATTGGGCCGCATAGACTAATGGCTACCAATGTATTTTTAAGCCTACAAAATAGATAAAACCCAAAGTTTTAGAATCATGATAATGGTTGAAATAAATAAATAATATGCTTAGCATAATAGCTTTGATTAAATGGTGAGTTGATATGTTATTATTATGTTTATTGAGTGATGTCCAATATTAGAAAGTGTTTAATTAGTTGTCCAATGTCCGACAATGGGATGAGTCCAATAGTCCATGTCTAGTTACGGTTCATGATTCATGTTCAACATAATAAGGTATGTCTGGCAATGGTCCATGTCCAAAAATGTGTCCAAGGGTGGTTCATGTCCAAATAATATATGTCCAATGGTAGTAGATTGATTTATTAGTATGTATGTTCATTAACGAAGTATTAGTAAGATCATGTTCGTTAGATAGTGAGATGATGTTAAAATAACTTGCATCCAGCAGTAAAATGATAATGAATAAAATATATTTAACAATATAAAGTTGAAGATAAAATATAATGACTTATCTTCATATTTTGTAGCTCTAGCCGTAGCATCAGTGGGCTTAGCATTTCAGCAACTTTCAAACTTTGTAGCTCCAGCCGTACAACACCAGTGGGCATAACACTTCAGCAGCATGGTGAAGTGAATCCTTTCATGGTGACTTCATGTTTGAAAGAGAAAAATTGGTGCAACTGGAGGGAGAGAGAGCATGTCCAGCCGTGTGCATCGGTTGGTTAAGTTTGTCCTCTTAATCAAGCACTTGAATGATTTTCCCCATGTAATACTATTTTAGTTTTTTAGTCAAGTATAAGTGATATTGCCTTCCATAAGAAAGGCTTTTAATAATAAGTTTTTGCCTTTCGTAAGAAGGGCTTTTAGCATTATAAATATATGTCTTTCACAAGAAAGGGCTTTTGATTTTATAAGTTTTTGCCTTTCAGAAGAAAGGGCTTTTGAATAATAAGTTCTTGGAAGAGTGTTTGATATATTTTAAGATGTGTGGAAAGTGAAACCAAGAAACCTTAAGGAAGGAGACTTGGTCCTAAAAGTGCTTAGAGATGAGACTTTTGATCTAAGAGGGAAGATGAAGCCAAGTTGGTCTGGGCCTTTTATCATTAAGAAAATCATGTCTAGAGGTGCTACAAAAACCACAGATTTGGATGGAGAAGAGATGTTTTGCCCAATTAACATGATAGACTTCGGAAATACCACATTTAAAAAGAAAAAAGAAGAAAAAACCTGCTAGGTTGAAAACCTAAAAGGGCGGCCTAGGCAAAAATTTAGGCAAAAGAACCTTGTTAGATTGAAAACCCATAAAGGCGGTCTAGGAAAAAATTAGGGGAAAAATCCATGGGCATGGTGAAAATTCCCAAAGGGATGTCATGGGCAAAAATTACATGGCAAAGGAAAAAGAAAAGAAAAAGAAAAAGAATAATGATGACAATAAACAAAGATAATAAAAGGAAATTCTCTCATTGCTCAAATTAAAGGATAATAAGATTGTTTTCATTGGGGATTTGGAACATTCCAATCCTTTATTAAATTCAAAAACAAAACATGAGAATCATAAAAGTGCAGAAAAGTAAAACATGGGATATATCAAGGTGGTCACTCAATCCTCCTTATTTTCTTGCTAGTCTTTATGTAAGCCTTCTCATCCTTCAGAATCCACTTCATGTCATCCTCCAACCATTGCTTGTACCTTGTAGTGGGGTAGATGTATTTGGGAGGAACGATGTCTATCGTCACCCTATGACATGGCTAAGCCTCACTGATCCTGCCTAAGATCCTATTGGTGAACACTGCAGTGTGGTAGGCCCTCTCATCATCAGGAGCTCCTTGACGCTCTCCAAATTGCCTTGAGATACGACAAGTGGAGTAGTAAGAGTAGCATCGAAGCCTAACTAAAGTCACACAGTGGTCCTTGCAACAACTATGGACCATGCTTGAGATATGCCACCATTCTACGACCTATTGAATGTCGGTCTCATTGAGGTGACCCGTAAGCTCCATCCTCAAAGCCCGTGTCATTCTGATGAAGTCGGCAGTCCCTAAGGTGCCTAGGGAGGTAGGTGATGAGAGGAACAGTGGGAGGTTGAAGCAACCAAAGAAGGAGAAGGATAGAGGGGAGGGAATAAAAAGAAAAGAAAAAAAAAAGCAAAAAGAGGGAGAGAGCATGAGAAAAAAATAAAATAATGATGAAAGACGATATAAGGTGCCTTGATGGGTTGAAAACCGAGAGGCAATCCATGCAAATTAGAGGGATCCCGCTAGGTTGAGAACCTAGGAAAAAATTAGGGATTATACCTGAAGAAGAAGAGGACTTTCCGCCAAGAAGTTTACTTCCTTCCTATGAAAGGCATCCAAGCTATTGAGGGTCTCCACCAAGATCAAGCCCACCGGATTACCTCTCTTTAGCTCATAAGCTATTATGCACATCCAAAAGTCCACACAATACGAGTTTTGAACCAAGAAATACCTTCCAAGAGCACACAAGCAAAAGGCATGAAGAAAGTACGAGTGTGTCCTCTTACCCTCGGGAAGGGTTGAACCAGAAAAATACTCAAAAACCAACTTAAAGTTGAGCTCCCCAAAGACACACCACCTATTTTATGTGGTGGAAGGGATGCCCAACATGACTCCCAACAAGGAAGGAAGATCCCCACCTATGGTAGGGAAGATGCGGTCATCAATTTTCGGTTCACCCATGATAGCAGCAAATTCCTCAATAGTGGGGCATAGTTCTATTCCATTGAAGCGGAATACATGCCAAGAAGGAACCTAATAGTTGGCAGCAGCACGAAAAAAAGGTTCATCCACTCTAATTTGATGATAGGGGAAGATGCAATAAAGACCATAGGGAGTAATGGAATCCTTGAAATCGGGAACAAGCTTTCTAATCCAAGTGGAGACATCAAGAGGAAAGTTTTCTACTATTAGGAGACCTCAAAAAAGTGTTCTCTAGGTTGGAAATACGTAGGTGAGGGTTTTGGACTCAAATGACTACGTAGGTGAGGGTTTTGGAATCCAATTAAGGTTTTTTTGATTCGCGGCCCACGTACGCAAGGTCAACCCTGCGTACGCAAAGTCAAATTTGCGTACGCAGGCCCATCCCCACGTATGCATGGCGTTTGGCAGAAGCCCATGTTCCCCTATTTTGAGCAGATTTTTTCACTCCAAGCCATTCCTAAGGGTTCCTATAGCCTAAAGGATCATCCAAAACACATTCCAAGCACAAGATTGCAAGCATTAAAGAAGCAAAGTTGTATAGAAATATACAATTTATGATTAAGTGCTAAGTTCCCAATCAAAGGCATAAATGTAAAAAAAAATGTTCTTAAATACAATCTTTCGTCTAAATCTTAATCCAAAATCTCTGCTAAAGGGAATAAAAATCCATAAAAAAGAAAGAAAGAAAAAAGATGTGTGTTATATGCCTATATGTGTCTTGAACTGCAGGTAATCAATGGTGCCGCCTCTTCCTTGATCGATAGCTAGGAGTTGCCTCCGAGTCCTCCTCCTCACCATCATCATCATCATCATCATCACCACCACCTGGATGGGCCACTTCTCTAGGACCATATAGCTCCCTTGAGTAGTTGGTCTCCTCTAATTTGAGATTCCCAGCTAGCCACACCAACTTCTCATGCTCTTGGATAGTGAGTTGCAGTTCAAAAAAGGAAGGGTTAGTGACTAAAACAAATAGAGAAATTTGGCAAAAAAAAAGAAGGACAAAAGGAGAAAGAACTCATCGCCCAAGTGTTGGGAGGGAAAGGATAGCCCATGACATTAGGATTACGGGGCACGGCATGCTCCCGAGTAAAGCCATCAGGGCCATAAGCATAGACCGTCCAAGGGAGATGTAGAGGATCAATGGGCTCACCAGCAACAGGTCCCTACTGTTACAATTTCCCACATTAAAAGTCATGACAAACAAAAAAGAAAAAAGAGAAGAAAAGAGATTGAACATGAACCTGAATAATAAGGGAAAGCATGAGGCGAGTAATGTTGAACTCCTCATAGTTCAACCCCTTAAGAAGCCGCTCGGCATAGGAAATGCCGCTCCCCCATGAGTTATATTTAGCATCAGTCATGGAGTGTGGGGCAAGAATGAACTTAGGAGAGTTCATCGGAATCTGTGGTTCATCTTTACCCACCAGCTGGCATTGCACTCTCTCCACCAAGTTTAGCACCCTCAAACCCCCTTTTTCAAAGGGCCAAGTGATCTCTAAAGCAATAAGAGTGGCAAGCTCCAAGTCTCGAGAAGCAGGAAGGGGTTGGCCGGCCCATGGAGTCCAGTTAACCTATAATGACACAAGGTTAGAAGAAGAGTATTCTAAAGGAAATGCATGAAAAGGCATGAACAACTAGAACTCCTAAACTTACCTCATCCGAAGTTAACCTAGCAAGATAGGCCCTCACTTGAGAAAACTCCCTTAGAACCAGGTCGGTGCTTGGAGTTATGAGACCATACCTAACAACCCACCGCTGCAAAAAGAAGCACAAGCCACAGGTTAGATGCAAGATGGCAGTTTGCAAGATGACATTTTTCAAGATGACATAGTTTGCAAGACTACAAGCTAGAGTAGAAATGCAAAGAATGGAAAGATACTAACCTCAAGGAGCTTCCAAGGCCCTACAAGCTGTTGCAAGGTGCCCCGACTGAGAGTATCAAGAGTGGAGTAGAGATAGGCAAGACATGCTTGCCGCCAGTTGGCCCTTTGTGCCTCTCCAAAGTCCTGGAAGAGGGTCAACCACCTCAACGACACCGTTTGCCCACCATTGGCAAAGAGATAAGCCCTCAACAAGTGAAGAAGGAAAGCCCTAGCCATACAGACACACTCCTCCCTGGTCCTATGTGGGAGGAACATGTAATCCGACAACAAATCAAAGTAGCGGATGGTCTTAGTGGAGTACTTCCTCCCCAACATGTCGAGACCCAGATGGATGCCCGATGCATCGTCTAAACTAATGATAGTACCTTCGTAGCTAAGGCCAGTCATGCATTAAAAGTTGTATGGAGTTACCGTCATCTCCTGCTCAGCAATATGAAAGGTGTGGGTAGTATCCCACCACTTCTCAATGAGGCATTGCACCAAGGTAGTGCTCGCAGACTTCTCCGAAAGAAGTCTAATGATGGGTTCAAAGCCCGCCTCCCAAATATAGCCCCTGGTTTCGAGGATAAGAAGATTGTACCACTCCACCACTTTATTAGTGCTTCCCCTACCAACATAAGGGGATGATGACTGCAAACAAAAAATAAGATGACATTAGATTCTTGATTCAAGTAGAATTTGGGAAATATGATGTTTTGATGCAAGAACGAAGAAAAAAAAAAGATATAGTGATATTTAGGTACAAAAATGACAAAAAGGTGTGTTAGGAGTGCATATAGAGGTGAAACAAATGAAAAATAAGTGAAAATGGGCCGAGTAGAACTTCTGCCAGACGTCTCACGTACGCGGGTCAAAGCCTACATATGCAGACAAGACTCCGCATACGCAGGGCCATTCCCATGTACGCAGAGCCTCAAGAACACACTTGCGAATGCGAGAATAGAGCTGCGTACACATGAATGAAAGCTACGTATGTAGGCCCGAGCCCATGCATGCAAGAACACAAGAAGAAGCAGTTCTTCGACATTTTGAAAGATACATAATCCAAAATCAATCCTAGACATGTTCCTACCCCTCTTAAGGTGTCAAGTTTTCATCTAAACCCATCCTATAGCAAAACTCAATCATCTACATGGCCAAAAACACATTGAAACAGAAGATCAGAGAGGAACTTGAAAATGAGAAAAAATTTCAAAACTTACAGATTCGGTCGTGGGAATGTGATTCTCTGGTTGGTATGTCAATGGTGGAGACCCTACCAACCTTGTTGCTCCACTCCACCGGGCAAGGTGAAATGCATCAGAATATAGGACGTAGGAGGACTTCTTGGCCTTGGGTGCCATTGGAGAAGATGATGAGAGAATGAGAGAAAATGAGAAAGTGAGAGGGCTTGAGAAAATGAAAGAGTTAGAAAGTGAGAGAAAGAAAGAGGAGAAGGAGGTTTTTGTAGAGAGAAACAAAGAGAGTTATGGAGAATATGAAGAGGTGAGGAAGATGAAGAGAATGAAGAAAAAAAAGAAGAAACGGTTGGTATCCATTGGGAAAAATGAAAAGGCAGGAACACACCTGATGGCTAAACTATGTGTAGTTTAGGCCTCACCATTAAACTATGTGTAGTTTAGTCATGAACAGTAAAAAATATATATATATATATATATCTTTCAAAAAAGAGGGACATCTTATGATTACCCCAATTAAGGCACAAAATTATCAAATGACTCATCAGTGAACGGTAAAGGAAGTAGAAGACTCTTCCCCCGATCAGGCACATCAAAAACCATCCCTAGTGGATCAAATACATTAAGAACCATCCTCAGTGATTCAAGCACATCGAAAACATCATCCCTATGAAGGAAGCAGAAGACTCTTCCCCAGCGGATCAAGCACATAAAAAACACTACCCTTAGTAAAGAAGCAGAAGACTCTTCCTCAATATTTCAAGCATCTCAAAAAACACTATCCTCAGTAAGGAAGCAGAAGATTCTTCCTCAAATGGATCAAACCTATCAACCATCATCCCTATAGAGGAAGCAGAAGACTCTTCCTCAATAGTTCAAGCATATCGAGCATCATGCCCATGGAGGAGGCAGAAGATTCTTACCCAAAGTATCCCTAGTAAGGAAGTAGAAGATTCTTCCCTAGTGAGTCCAATACAAAAAAAAAAAAAAATCCCCAGCGAGGAAGTAGAAGATTCTTCCTCAAAGTCCTCAACGAACCATGAAAGAAGTAGAAGATTCTTCCCTAGTGGATCACACATCTACACTATTCTTTAGCGAGTCCTACTCCTCAACTAGTTTCCCATCCCCAAGCAAGTCATAAGAGGTAGAAGATTCCTTCCCATACGCATCTACTCTTCAGCGAGTTTTCACTATCTCCGATGGATCCAACAATCAAGACTACTCGTGCACATATCCTCTGGGAGTTGAACATGCAGGCACAGTAGAAAAGGGTAGAGATAGTGATAGAGAAAGAGACCAAGGTCAACCTGAGGCAAGAGCCTTACCAAAAAAGGTAGAGAAAGAAGTGAAGAAGATAATGTTAGGATTAGTGCCCTTAAATCCTATTGTAAGATGCCATGTATGATAATATGTATGACATTATTTGTGAAATGATGTATGACTTAATATTGTGTTTAATAAAGTTGTTTTATTATTATCTAAAATAATGGTAACATGAATATTCGGACATTATCATATAGTCCATGAGATGCATAGTATGTGATTTAGTCACAGAAGATATAAGTCACAAGTTCTTTATAAACTCAGAATTGTAGTTCGTAGTTGGTGATGAAATTGGACATTTCATCTGCGAAGACTATAACATATCAACTAAGATGATTTGTCTTGATCATGGAAGTGGAGACTTCTAGTTGATGTGTTGATATATTTTAAGAGTTAAAACATGTTGATCTGGACTGCTATGAGATTTATTATTCTCCTAACGACTGTCAAATGAATAATAAATCTCACGACTTCTATTTACATGAACTCTTAATCCTGAGAGAATAATAGACCTGATCATAAAGTGTAGGTTGCTTTGATATATCAGGAGTAAGATCTAATGTTACAATCAAAACCTCAGTATGTTGGGTAGCCACATTTAGTGTTGATGGAACATATATTCTCAAGATGGAATTCATAGTCTCTTAACGGAGATACAAAATATTCACTTGAGATAAGTTTAATGGGTTTGTTATTCAGAGAGTTAGGCATAACCACTTTAGTAAGACTAAAGTATATATTTATGGAAATTGGATTTCATAAGTATATGGTGAATAACTTCAAAGGATTAAACCGGGTACTCAAGGATTAAGATGTAGTAGTTCACAAAGTGGCAGTCTTCATTCATGACTTTGTGTTACTACAAATATTTTATGAAAGGGTTGCATGCACAATAAAGTCTTGGGATATAATTTATTAATAAGACATAGAGTGCAATTATATTTATATAGTGGTATTAAATATAATTAATGGTAACTTTGGACTTGTCAAAAGTTGACAGAAAAGCCCTTCCCATTGGAGCTAGTGTCTTATTTGTTCCCTTTTGGTCCCACTCCAAACCACATACTAAAGCCCAATTGGAAAGGCCCAAAAGGCTAGCCCAATTAGATAATCAGTTATATGGAGAAAAACATACAAAATTTTGGTATGAACATGAATTAGTATGTATGTGAGTGTTGAACACTTTTTCATTCTCTCTAGAACACATACATATAACTGATTGAGAGACCACACTTCTTGGGCTTCAAGTGGAATTGGAGTGAAGATTAAAAGTATTCACAAGTACTCTTCATCTTTGGTTTTAAATTTCACCGCATTACGGTACACTCTCTTGTTCATATATTCTGAAATTTACATAGTACATGTTATCAATTGCGAATGAAGTATATCCGTTAATTTTCCGCTACATACATGCATATTTCCATCAGATAAGAGGAACAAGTCATCAGGAGAAGTTTGAGGTAAGAGCCCCGGATAGACACCACAGAAACTATATCCTTTTGTTGTTTGTTGGGTTAGCTCGTAAGAGCACCTTTGTTTTTTGGGTTAGCTCATAAGAGCACCCTTGTTTGTTTGTTTTTTTTTTTTTCTTTTTAAGTAACTCTAGGATAGTGAGTCACTCGCCATTTGCTTGTAAGTGGCAAAAAAGGTTTTGAGATAGTGAACCTATCATTGCTCATTTCCCAAGCAACAAATGTGGGACTTCGGACATACGAATCCCACGCAGCTCTTCGGAGTTGCACCCCGCCCCATGTATGCGTGATGTGTGTCGTGTGCGTGGGTTGAGCCCGAACCGTACGTCAAAACAAAATGTTTTGTCTTTTATTCTTTTGATTCTATTAGTGAAGCTCACGAATCAAAAGAGGGGCATCTGTAGACACCATATTTTGTACTCCTTACGACTCGGGCCCTCGTTCCCCAATGATTCTCGAACTCTAAGGCCCAAGGCCGGTTTAGGGCCTAATCAGATATCAAATTGACTTAAGGAGTGTTAAAATGAAAAATATAACCTTTTAAATAAGCAAAAATTTATTTTTGGAAATAAAATAACCAAAGTGGCCCTCGGCCTGTGTACGTGGGTCGCTACCTACGTACATGGGCCAAAGCATGCGTACGTAGGCACGTTTTTGCGTCCACAGCTAAGGTTTCAAAAGCATAAGAAAGACAAGTTTTCTGCAATAATGGCTGAGGTTTGGAATGAATCCCACATTTTCTAGGAGCCATTTCAAACCCCATTTTCTCAACTATAAAAAAGCCTTACATGGTACATTTTCAAAACATACAGAAATCCCACGGGAAAAACCTAAGATTCACTAGAAAATAGTAAATCAAAAAGGAGTTTTTCACAAAACACCCTCAAGTCAATTTAATTTGATTAGGACCTTTTTTGACCCCAATCCTTTTAGTTTAACATTGCTAATCACTTTCTTATTGGTTTGTGAATAGATTTGACTAAGGGGAATGGTCAAAAACCAAGCCTAGGAGCTTTTTGCTTTAAGGTATTCTTTCTAGCTTTCTTTTATTTTTTGTCTTTCTTTTCTTGTTTTAATCTTGTTTTTAGTTTGGTTTATGTTTATGCATGTTTGCCTAGATCAATATATAGTTTTGTCTAGGTACTGAGCATGCTAGGTTGTTAGAATTAGGTTTTTCTTACTTGTGCTCTATTTTCTGCGTTTTTAGGTTTTCTGAGCAAGGACTTACGTACGCATAATCTTGCCTACGCACGCAGGCTTGATTATGCACACGTAGGCCTGTCTAGCGTGCGTGATGCCGTTGCCTAGAAACCCTAAACTTTTGTTTATTTTGTTTTTGCCTTCACATGTTTGTTCTGTTTAGCCTATTTTTCACATGTTTTAGGCTCTATAGGTTCCTAATTACCTCTTTCACATGTTTGTTTGTTATCACATGTTTAGATTAGGGTTTGTTTTGTTTCCTTGCTTTGATGCCATGCCATTCATTCACATGTCCATGCATTGATGCCATAGGTGTTGTGTTGCTGCAAGGTAAGTAAAGGGTAAGTCATACATTAGAAATGTCCATGCATTTGTGTTTTGGTTTTATTTTGATTGATACGATGAAGCATGCTTAGATGTATGATTAGGGTTTCTTATGTGTTAATGCTTTGCTTTTGATATGTATTGTTTGATGATATGCTTGCTACCATGTTTGGGGTTGCTGCCTTATTTAGATGTATTCTAGGGTTTCTTTTGTGTGTTTGACTCTCTTTTGCTTTGTGGATAGATAAGTATGCTTGTTTAGGGTTAAAGATGTCATGTTGTTTGTTAGATGCATGTTAGTATGTGTGTGAGTTTAGAATGCAAGTATTTAAATAGTTTTTAATAGGGTTAAGACATAGGACACAATGATGGGAGGCCAACCTTAGGGTTGGGCAGTCTTGGGTGCCTAACACCTTCCCAAGAGCGTACCTAAACTTCAAACCCATACTCTAGTAATAAGATCAAAAAGGTCATTCCTCAAAGGGATGCTATATATATGGTTCCTAGACCATTGCAAAAACTAGGTGGCAACTCCAAACCCTTGTGTCCACAATAATATACTAACATAAACATGATATAATATTTACATAAGCCTTAAACATTAATATGATATCATAAATAACTTATGCTAACTCTAATGTATTAAAGAAACAAAAACTATGATTAAGCGAACAAAATAACTTATTACACTGCATAATAAACGTCAATATATGGAATGGATTAAATGCTTTTATCATTATTTAAAATACAATATTCCTACATTGTTCTTTTATACTTTAATGGCTCTTTACTTAAAGTGAAAAAATGTAATGTACATGTGTGTGCAATTTTAAACTTTCGCTTTTCAATGATGAATTTGTTATTTCAACCAATTTCTATGACTATTATGCTATAGTCAAATTCTTTGTCCTCTTGAAATTAAAATAAAATAAATTAAAACTTTCTTTATCCCTTTAATTTTGTATTATTTTAATTCAATAAAAAACATGTTTATGTTATTGTGACATTACTTTATGTTATTATTTTAACATATTTTGAACATTCTATATAATCTTTTCACATTACATTTTAAAGCATTATCCGTGCATCGCGCGGGTGCTTTGCTAGTAATAATTAATAGCCGAAACGTTTGACTTTTTGTTGACCATTCCTCATTGCGCCACATGACTACATAAATTAATGTCACCTATACATTTAAAAACACCAAATAGTTGTGACTTTTCATTTTTCAATAGGCACCTTTTCGGTTAATAGGTATATTTTCATTTAATAGGCACCTTTTCAGCCAATATACACCTTTTGACTTTTTGTTAACCGTTGCTTAGCTTTACCTTTTTTTTTAAAGCTCCCAAATTTTTTCACATCAACATTATTTAAATAAAAAAAATTATAATTTTATATTTCTAAAACCCAACACAAAATCTGATTTTATATTTGTAAAACCCGATACATAAACGCAGGCCCATTCTCCTTCCTCCAAAGTAAAGACCTATGGCCAAAGGCCAAGCCAGCTCCCCAAATCCCCGATCTCCACATTTGACAAACAAAATGCAGACCATTTCTCCTTCCTTCATTGTTTCCCTTCTCCTTCTTCCAAAACAAAGACCCACGGCCAAACCCGCAGACCCCTTCTCCTTCCTCCAAAACAAAAAACAAAAACCCGATGCTAATTGAAAACCAGCATAAGAAACCTCCTTCTCTCCCACTCTGGTCTCTATCTCCAATGATCCAAAAAACCCAATCGTTGCTTTAAGGTACGCTTTTTTTCATCTTTTTTCATCTTCTTAATTTTTTCTCCCTCAACCTCAAGCCTCAAATCTCTCTCTCAATTGAAGTTTTATGTTCTTAACTTTTCGGTCCCAACTCCACCAAATTCGTTTCCCATTTTTCAACTTTGAAAGCATTTGATAGAAGAAGAAGAGAAGAAAGGCAGTGGATCTTATTGTGGGCAAAAGAAAATAAAAATAAAGAGAAGATGAAAGGGATGACAGAGAGTTACGGAGGGCACTATGAGAGAGAACCAAAAAAAAAAAAAATTTGATGGAGAATGTCAAAGAAGAGAAGGGAACGATGATAATTAAGAAAGGAAAAAAAAAAAGACTAGTACTATAACTATAATGCTATGTTTGGATGTTAAGGGAAGGAGGGGGAGTAGAGTAGAGGGAGGGAGAGTAATTTAATTACCTTGTTTGGATTTTTTTTAAGGAATGAGGGAGAGGGGTTTGGAGGGGTTTGAACTCCTTCCAACCCCTCATTTTTAATTCCCCCAAATTGGAGAGATTTGGAGGGAGAGTAGAGCATTAAAATGTTTGACCAAGTGAATTATCAAATTTACCCTTACCATAGTAACAAAATTACAAATGAAAAGACTAATTATTCCCCTCCCCCTTACTTAATTTTAAAAACATCCAAACAAGGTGGAGGATAATCATTCCCCTCTACTCTCATCTCCACTACTCTTCTTCCCTCTACTCCCCTCTACTCTCCTCTCTCTCAAAACTTCCAAACATAGCATAAGAGAAGGAAAACAAAGGATTTGACAGTGAAGAAAAGAAAAACGAGAGAGAAGAAGAAGAAAGAGATGAAAAAAGAGTTATAGTGGGAGAAGATAGTCACGTGGGGAGGGGTAGATTTTTGCAAAAGTGAAAAAGGAAGCTTCTTAGAAGGTGTGTGATATATAAACACCCTTCTATATTTACTAAATTACAAAAATACCAATTTGATTTTTTTGCCTTTAAAAGTTCCAATTTACATCACCTCTAAGATTTCCTTTTTACTATGCATAATAATAATAATAATAATAACTAGTCGCTAATCCGTGCGACGCACGGGAAAGTTCTTAGAAATGCTAAATATTTTTTTTAATCAAATTAAATGCATTTTTAGTCGGGTTGAGAGAAATTTAGTTAACTTAAATGAACCTTTTCGCTTTGGATTTCAAGGAATAACTCACACAAAAAGGAATATACAAATTTCATTAGGATTTGAGTTGGTCAACCAAGGTATATATATATATTTCTTAATCTACCAATAAAGCAAATTATTGCCCATTTGAAACAATTTACAATGTTCATTCTAGGCAGAAGCTTACATACTTTTTGTTGTTGTGATTTACAATTTGAGTAGATGAAAAATAATATGATGTTCTATCACTGGTTATTGCCTTCACAACAAAAGGGGTAAAATTTCAAATCAAAAGATTACATATCACATTTAAAAGAAACACTAACAAAAAGTAAAATATATGACATGCACTAATAACAAATGATCATAATATTCAAAGAGTTTTGTAAATCAACAACAAAATCTTATTAAATTGCTGGGGGCAGCTTCACTAACTATAATTTATCAAAAAAAATAACCTTCTTCATAAAACTTGTTTAAGTTATCATATTAAATATGAGAAAACAGGTGCAAGCATATTGTTGTTGACTCTACACTGTATTAGAAAGAGTCTCTCTTGGATTGCTTCATTCTTCTCTCTGCTCTATAACTAAAGGCCCCCCCCCCCCCCCCCATAAGCTTCCTACCTTGCAAAACTATCAACCATCAATAACACACCCAAAATGATAAAAATCTAAATAGATTAAAATGTTAGATTGAGAAAGAACTTAAATGTTTATTTATAACTGCCAAAATTTTTTAAGGATTTCCAAAACTACTAAAGTTTGTCAGGGTTAACAAATTTTATACACCTATGGGAACCTAATTCCTTTCAATCCAATCAAAGAATTAGATAAACAAACAAAAAGAATAGAAAGATATAATACCTGTTTTCAAAGTTTTCAAGGGCTTTAACTAATTCCTCATACTTATATTCCTTTATCTCCACCTCTACCTCTACTTTCTCCACCACTCCTACACCTTTTAAAATTCCAAAATAACCCAACGACGTCGTTTAATGCAATATCTTTTAACTTAAAGCATGGACACAATAAAAATGAGTGAAAAAGATCATACATTTATGTAAACATTCAAAAATTTGGGAATTTAGATTCAGATTCTGTAATAAGAACAAAACAGTCGGGTATATTATCTTAAAGGTGCTGATTAACACAGAACAGATTGGGTTGCCGAGCTGTTTGGTTTTTCCTTTACAGATGATGTACGGTAGCTGTTTTTCCTTTCTTTCCCACTAACAAAAGTAGTATTGTTTATGAGAAAAGTTTGAGTTGAAGCCAAGAGAAGAATTTTTATAGATACAAAATATTCAAGGGCAGGTTGTATGATGAAAACAAATATTTTACCTTCCATATTTTACCTTCCAACCATTTAAAAGAAATATTTTATCTTCTCACAATGAATTATTGGAAAAACAACTAAAAACAATTATAATGAGTATAACAATCGCAATAAACAATATGTTCCAACCGTTTAAAAGAAATATTTCTTTTATTTTGTATAACAACTTAGCTGAGTTATATATACTTTTTTAAAAAATTTAAAATGAAAATAGTCTAAAAACAAAAGAGTCATTTTTTTTTTGTTTCTCTTTTTTCTTTTATTTAGCAAGTAAACAGAATAATGAACAAATATAGATTCCATAAACAAAACTATCAACAGTAGACAAATAGTGCAATACGTGTATTAGTAGCAAAGCAGTAAATGATCTGATTAATGGTTTTATATTGACTATTTATATATAACTTTATGCAACATGAACTTTTTTAAAATTTTTTTTACAGAAATTGTTAACAAACCTTGAGTCGATGCAGTTAAGTATGCAGCTCTTTATCCAAAAATGAAAGTAGAACCTGCAAAATAAGTATTTTTTTAGTTTTTTTTTTAATTAAAATAATTTGTAAAAAACAGAATAACGAAGATCAATAATAGTGCAGTAAATGACCACCTAAATCAAGTTAATACCTACTCACAAAAACAACAGCGAGAGAATTAACTCCTACATCCTTTGCAACTCCAAGCACGCAAAAAGAAAGTAACATAATATATATTTCTAAACCTAGACATGGATCAATGTATGTCTGTCTGTGTGTAGTACCAAAATGTTCAGTTTCTCAGAGAAAAGAATTACTGGCTTTGCAATCTTTAATAGTCAGAAACTGATTCACATGCTCAGGTGCATTATGATTATAGAGGTACAGAACTACAAAGATTGCAATCTTTAGGAGGCAGCAAACAAATGTGCAAGATCTGGAAGACAACATCGAAAACAGGTCATTCTAAACTTTAGTAGTTGGAAAGAGATTCACATGCTCAGTAGCTAATGTGATATTAGAACTAAAATCAAAAGTCATATCAACAGAGAAACAAAAAAGAAAAAAATAGTTCTTAACAATATCTGAGGACCTTAAACAATCATATATTATGAACATTCTCTGTTAACAAAATGAATTTTTCTTTCAAAAAATCACATGCCCAAACATAAGCCTAAATTTTTGATAAATCCAAAAATAAGCCTAAATTAAAACAAATTCAGATAAAGAACGATATTAAAAACTCCAGCAACCCGAAATTGAAACAAACCCCAGCAGCAACGCAAAACTAAAAAAACCCCCAACAACCGCAGGAACCAAGCCCAGCAAATAGACATGCTAACTATAAACTATTGACTCCTTGAGAAATATGCCAAAGTTCCAAAGATTGGTCATTTAGTTGCATCAATGATTCAAATAAATAAATAAATAAAACAGAAAAGAGAAGAACAAACAATCTATGGAAGAGTATAAAAGAGAAGAAAAAGAATCTGTCCAATACCAGAACAATCTCATAGACAAAACATTCGGCTCCATGTTTCATCCAGTTATGTCAGATCAGCAATTAATGCAGCAATCTCTTCATCAATATCAAAGGGGACCGGACAATAGTGAAGGGCCTCCCGTAGATCTCTCTCTCCAATTCTTTCTACACAACACATTCATAATAGGAAAAAAATGAAATCAAGAGGTAACAAATCAACCTTGCCTAAAATTATTATAAAACCCCATAACTATCTGTAACACACAGCCCATACATATCACTGAATTAATTTTTCAGCCAAAATAAATTAATCATCAGGCCGACTCTTAGGTCTTTCAAAAACACACAAAAAAAAAAAAAAAAAAAAAACTATTAAATCGATACTATCTCCACTATGAAATCCATCGATATTTACAATATTTTCTTACAAAACCTGTACAATTTGAAATCCCTAAATCGATAGAAAACCTAATTGAAGACATATAATTAAAACATAACTTTGAGGCTCTATTCCATTTAAACTAGTTTCAATCTAAATTTTAACCCATATCAATCAAATAAAATTGAAACTTGAAAAAGATCAGATTAGAATTCTTCATACCTGAAAAATCGTCCAACATCAGAAACGGAAAAGGATCCAAATTCTTCAAGTTAGTCCTGAAAATCAAATGCCCAGAAAGGGGGCCAAAAAATAATCAATGCCCAGATGATAAAAACTCAAGAACAAAATAACCATGAATCAAAATTGACATTAGCCAAAGGAGTTGTGGTTGAGAAAAGAAGGAGGGAGCTGCATTGAATGAGAGAGTTAAAGAAGAAGAAGGAGATGGGAGTGAGTTTGAAATAGAGAGAGTTTGATCGAGGGTTTTGTTAGGGCTGAGTTTGCGTTTGAGAGAGAGTTTTGAAATACCTGTGGCTGATTTCTGCGTTTAGGCTTCTCTTGTAGTTGGGTTTTAATAAAAATCGGGTTTGTAATTTGTATTTGATGGGGGGAAAAAAAGATTTATTATCATTTTGGGTTTGTAATTTGTATTTGATGGAAAAAAAAATATTTATTATTATTTATATAAGTATTGCTGACGTGAAAAATTGTGGGAGTTTCAAAAGTTTCGGTTTTATATATATATATAGATAATTATTATTATTATTATTATTATAGAACTAATTTATATATATTAACAATAACCCAAAATAAGTCGACACTGTAATATTCTATAGAAAATGTTGAGGACACAATTTTTTAGTGTTGTGGCGTTGTGGGATTTTTAGTATCCTTAGCATTGCCCATATTCTATTCTAATAGAAAACCGAAATGTGCATCAAAACGGCATTTATAACTTTAAAATGAAACTTCTTAAAAGGTACATGTTATATAAATGACTTACTTATTTAAAAAGAAAAAAAAATACTAATTGTGTTACATTTTTTTTTTTTTTTTGGAGAGGAAAATGTGTTACATTTAGTATTAATATTATTATTATTTCATCTTTCACATGTATTTTCCGTTGGTTTCTAACTATCTGCCATTAGCCTTATTAAAATAATTGGTATGAATTTGTTTCTAAAACAAAAATTGCTATGGAACAGACAATAAAGAACAAAAATTAATGCTAAGGCAACTAGATTTTGCTAATAAATCATTACTCACAAAAAATTAAAAATAATAATTCAAAGGTTTATGTATTATGTTTTCTTTTTAAGCCTACTTATTATATTTATTGTCCCACGATTATAAATTATAAAGAAAATATACTATAAAAAATGCAATTATCTATGAATATATGTTTTAATTTGTAAGTCATTTTATTATGTCAATTTTTTTTCTTTTTTTTCTTTTAGTTATACAATGCTATTCTGATTTGTTTCTAGAAAAATGTTATTTATGGCTATAACTTATTTTAGAATGAATGCAATGTCTATTGGATAGTTTATCAATAATTTTCAAATGGCATCTTACATTGTATTATTAATGTCATCTCCTATTTACGGAAAATTCTTAGGTAGTCCCGGAGTATAGTGAAATGATGCTCCCTCCTCTTACATTCATGGTGGACCCCACCATTAATTTAATGAGCGGACCCTACCATGAATGTGAGAGGAGGGAGCACTATTCTCCATGCTCCGGGAGTACCTAAGAATTACTCCCTATTTACAAGAATTTCATACATTTATGCTAAATATTCCTTTTTTTTAGTTATTATTATGCTAACTATTTCAACTTAAATATAATGATATTCTCTTCTAAACTCATTCTATATTTTTCCCGTGCATTGCATGGGTTTAGTGACTAGTAATAACTAATAGTACTTTTTGTTGACTAGTCCTCATTGCGCTATATGGCTATATAAATTAATGCCACATCTACGTTTAAAAACACAAAAAAATGCGTCTGTTCAAGCAAACTGTTTAAGAACTATTTTTGCAACTATTGGTGTTCAACTGCACTGTTCCACTTGGTAGCTATTAATTTTGCACAGTTACTGATACATTTCACGTTATATTTCTTTAGAAAAAAAAAAAAAAAAACAAAAACAAAAACAAAAAACAAAAAAAAAAACAAACAAAAAAAACAAACAAAAAAAAAAAAAACAAACAAACAAAACAAAACAAAACAAAACAAAACAACAAAAAAACAACAACAACAACAACTTCAGTTCATTTTTCACCCCCTTCTCTATACAGGAAAGTTTTGGGTTTTAACGCAATTTTTCATCTTAGTGTTTCAATTCAAGTTATTGAGTCATATTTTATTCTTTGAAGCAAATTTTGATTCTCTCTAATTCTCTCTTACTAGACTAACTTTTTTAAGATCATTGAGCGAAGCCAGGGGGTGCAAGCATAGAAAGAGGTTTTTGTCCTTTGAAATTATTATTACTTCTTAATTTATGAAGAGAACTTTGCAATGGGTCTATCAAGTTGTAATCAAAGAGATTTTATGTTTTTGCGTAGAGTTTCTGCATTTTGTGATTTCATTTTGCAATTACATTGTATTTGCGTTTGCGTTTAATGAACGTGTTTTGATCGTTTGTTTTAAAAGTCTGGGTTTCAATCTATTTTGTAATTAGCAAAAATTGTCAACATATTGTGGGTTGCGTTAATTGTGCATATTTGGGTTTTACGGTTGTGATAGTTCTACTAGTTTTGATTTGTTTGCCCATGTGGTTATTATTTCGGTGAATCAACATCGTTATTCATGACGTTTGTATTATTGTGCATACATTGTGGGTCTATTTACAAGTCACGTAATATGATTTTTTTTTTTACTCTATTTTCATTTGATTGTGTTTATATAATATGCATTTGATTTTTTATGATTTTGCTTTATCAAATGCAGTTTTAGTTTTGCTAAGAATTTGAGATGGCGACAAAATTGTCAATTTTATATGATTTAGTGGAATGGGTGTTGGATCTGGTGTAGGGGTTGGATCAAATAGACAAAGCCGCTAAGACCTAAATGTTATGGTTTGTGCCATTCTAACTTGCATCTTTATTATTGTTGGTTTTTATTTACTTATTGTAATATATTAATTCATAATAAATAATGGAAACCAGTAGTCTTTGATAGTTCTTCATGCATGAGAAGAGAAGAAAGGCCAACCCTTCACCCTCAAAATTTTTGAAAAAATGCCCGAGCCAAACTGAAAAAATGGGGCTTTTGTAATGTTCTATAAACACAATTGTATTTATATATATATATATAATCTATTTATTGATTCTTTTGTAATACTTATTAAACCAAATGTAAGAACACATTATGATTATTGTAATATATTACTTCATAATATTTATATGTATCTCATTTTTAATGATCTTGTGTGTAAAATTTTGACAATTTCATCATAAGAAATGTTCAAACTACATTTTTCATCTTATATTGGAGATGATTTAGCTTTCAATAGTTGAATTTAGAGAAACTTTTAAACTTGAACATGTAAACATTTGATCTAAAACAATCTCATGTATCGCACGGATTAGCGACTAATAATAACTAATAGTTGAAATGTTTGACTTCTTGTTGACTGTGTTTCAATGCGCCACGTGGTTACAAAAATTAATGACACGTTTACTTTTAAAAACACTAAAACCTTGTGTCTTTTCATTTGGTATAATAAGAGAAACGTTTCAATATTTTCACTTTTTAGTACCGTTTTGTTTTGTCGCCTACAATAAATAAAAAGATGAAATGTTTTGTCTCTCGGGTAGTAGTTACAAAATATCAAACAAACACTTATTTTTGGCTCCTGGTAGTTAAAATTTTTGCACCTTTCATATTCCTTCCCCAAAAAAATACACTTCTTTCTTTTCTCTTTTTTTTCCTATACACTTCTCTCTCTCCCTCTCTCTGATAATTTATTTTTTTGCACTATGATACAATTTCTACATACAAGTTTTCCTCTATTTGCTGAAAATACTCAAGACTCTCCAATGGGATCTGACGACTATCTACAGAATTGGAATAATGTAAGTTGCATGTTTCACTTTTCCTTTTGGTGAAAAACAAGAAAAATAAAAATTAAATAAAGGTTTCTTTTTGTTGTTGCTGTCCTAATTTTCCTAATTCATTTGTAGAACCAAGTGCAGGAATGGTGGACACAACAAGCACGGTTGTGGCCATGTCAACTAAGTTTATCATGATCTGAATTTTTTCTAACCGCTGGTATTTTTTTTTGGTTAATTTGGAATTCTGTTATTAAATTTCTTAAATTCGAGTCCCAATTGAATCACATAACTTCACGTTTAGGATTATTGTCTCCTCTGAATATCAAAGACTGCCACTCCTATAAGAGTCTATCCTCTATTTTGTCTCTCTCTGATTTCTTCTTCTACTTTTTTAATTGAATTTGATCGGTTTGATGTAGATTGTTATTTTAGAATTTCTAGTGATATATATGGGCCCTGAAGCCACATGGTAGATAAAGATGCAGGCTGCAGCCAAGTTATTTTCGAATAATTGTAGCAATTTATCCTTATCAAGTAGCAGTAGTTTTTTTGATAGGGTCAAGTAGCAGTAGTTTGATTTGAATTAAACACATTCTATTTTGTAGAAGAGATTAGGTGATTACGTTGGTTGTCATTACTCATTAGGATGTTGTTTGATTTCTCAATTTAATGTATAGTAAGCCTTATCAATTAATATATTCACTTTTGACATTTGTTATATTTAATAGATCACAAAATTACAAAAAAAGATTGGTTACATTTTTTGGGTCTTCACTGTAAATCAACAGAATTAATAATTTTCTGTTCTAATTTTGTTTCAAGCCCTTTTATTTTGTTATGGTTTTTAGAATTTTAATTTTGATGTCTTTTGTTCTGTAATGAATGTGTTGTTCATTCTATTATGCATGTTTAATTTTTGGTTTTTTTGGTTGGTTCTGTTACGGTTCCATGGTAGGATTTGAGTTTTGTTGTAATTTGGTTTTGTTATGGTTTTATGTGTTGTTAAATCCATAAATCAGACTCATAAGACATTAGTTATGTGCCTTTTGATTTGCAATGATCATTGCCTAATTCAACCAAGTGAAATAGAGTTGGCACTTAATTTTTTACTATGGAGAATTTCGGACTTACAGTCATCTTTTTCTATATCTCACAAATGCCATATTTTTCTTTGAAGTGGCCTTGATAAAAGAAAGTTAGTTGTTGTATATGATGCTGAGTGCCACACATATTATCAGGTTAGAAATGTTTCCTTCCTATTTCAGTTTTGCATTTATATACTTTAATTTTTCACTCATTTTTTTCATAATCTTCACTTGATTATCGATGGGCATCAGTGTAAAAATTTCTTATTTAGCAACTTATTAGAGAACCACCCTCACAAGCTGATTATTTGTCTCATTCCATATTTCCTACATGGATATGTCCATGTAGTGACTTACTTTTTTTTTTTTGAAAGGATGTAGTGACTTACTAAGGTTAGTTCTACCCTATTCTTAATTTACTTTATTTGTACTTCTAATATAATTTATAAGGTTTTGAGTATTGATTGGTCAACTTAACATGTAAAATTTAAATGTGAAAATGTTAAGAAATTGCGACTTGAAAGTGATTGATGTGAACATTTCAATGTTTGAATGGTTATTGATATTCAATTCAATATTGCATT
This sequence comes from Notholithocarpus densiflorus, assembly GCA_030021035.2. Taxonomy (NCBI): domain Eukaryota; kingdom Viridiplantae; phylum Streptophyta; class Magnoliopsida; order Fagales; family Fagaceae; genus Notholithocarpus; species Notholithocarpus densiflorus. The sequence continues at coordinate 1,303,268 of JARYZH020000040.1, forward strand.
AGGTTGAGACTTGATAGTTAGATGATAATGCCATGTCAAGTAAACGAATGCTCCATTGCATGTATTAGGTTTGTGAGCATGAAAGACACATATTAATTAATAGTTATGCTATGCACAATTCGTTTGATGTTTTCCTACCGTGGGAATGAGCTATTAGTTTACCTACCTATCAACAACAAAAAAAAAAGATCTATCAACTATTAGTAACTATGTGGAAGTGTGGCATGCATTATGCAAATTAGTAAGACATGTTATTTGAATAATGTTAGTCTCATTTGTATAACCTATTTGTTTTTGGTTTTGCATAGTAAGAGCACACAATTACAAAGGCCTAACCTATACATACACTCCAAAAGGACTACCTTAACTATCAGATGTAGGGCGATTTAGGTTGCTTAGATTTTTCTTCTCCAAAAAAAAAAAAAAAAACAAGGGTGTTTAGATTTTGGGCAAATGTTATTTTCATTTACTCAAAATAATTGGTTGAAACTTTTTCAATTAAAATTGTTCACATGCAAGTTTTAAAGAAAAGAGATGAGCTCTAGAAGGAGGATGCTTAGGTAAAGTTTGCTAGGTGGATGACCCTTATAGCATAATAATGTTTTGGGTCTAACTATAGTAGATAGCATGTTTGATCCTAAGGAGTCACTATTATTAGACCTTACCAGTATCAAATTGGTCTATTCAACTTTTGGGTCATTTTTTTAATGGCCTTTCTAAGCATTTGGATTCATTTATATTGATTCATCTTTAATGCAATCACACATTTGTTTTATCTCTATTACTATAAATATATGTGATTTAAATTAAAATATCCCCGTGCATCGCATGGGTTAGCGACTACTCTCTCTCTCTCTCTCTCTCTCTCTATATATATATATATATAATCGAAGTCTTGACTTTTTGTTGACCTCTTTAGAGCTTGCCACATCATCATTATTTATTTTAAACAAAATTATTTATTTTAAAACAAAATTATTTAACTTTTTTTTAATTAACAATATCAATGTCAACTCGAGGAGGACTAATCTTTGACATTAACAGTCAAAGTCCAAACTTAATAAGGAGTGAAACTCTATCTTTCTAACAAGTCCAACTTAAACTCAAACTTTTCTTTAAATTTGTGAAGTTAATCATGAACACTATAAAAGCAATGCAAACCCCAATATTTTTTTTAAACCCAAATCTAAAATCAACGCAAAATCACGCATCTGCAGCAATCTTCAAAGTAACGTAACTTTTCCTTTTATATCACGCATCTGCAATCAGTTCTACCCATCTGTGACTCTATTCTCAATTTCTTCCTCTTTCTGCGTTCCAACTTCAAACTCACTAATCACTATGTTAAAGTTAAGTTTGATTTACTATTCTTTTTCTCCCTTTTCTTTACTCATTAGCCGTTTTTGAAGTAGACAACTGGTCTGCATTGCTCCAATTTCCAAGAGAACGTGCACCATGCGTGTGGTTAAAATTTGATGTTTTCATCAATTGAAGTGATGGCCAAGTATGACTCCTCTTTCTTCTTTATTTCTTATTAAAATAATATATATTATACTACATAACATTATAATATATATAAAACTATTATACATCATATAATATATATATATATATATAATAGAAATATAACATGATTTTTTGGGCTAAGCAAAACAATTGATCATTATTATTTTAAAAAACTAATTGATTATTTGATTAGATTTTTCATATATTGAGATTTGTCTACTTTTTAGCAAATCTTTAATTAATTAATTATTATTTTTTTATTTCTTTTTCATGTATGAATAATTTGGTATCCCCTTCTTTGTCACCCCATTATTTTTTTCTCCTCTATTTTTGTAAAATTGTGATTTACAACTATGTTTTATGTTAACTTTATTCCATGACAAAAAGTGTTGTAATTGCTTTAATTTATTTCCTTGTATTTTATGGGATTTTATTATATTGGGTTTAGTATTAAGTTGGTGAAGACTTAAGTTTAAAATGAAGAATCAGTGGATTTCGCGAGTGTCTCGCTTGAAGATAACCCGCGAAAGAGTCATGTGAGAAGTACATGCTGGAAGTTGAAGAGTCATGCCAGGCTGTCGTTTTCGCGAGTATCTCGCGGGTAAGGCCTTCCCGCGAGATAGTCGCGAAACATTCTGCCTAAAGGCTTTTTAAGTAAGACTTTCATACTCTTCACCCATACTATATATACCCTCATTACCCACAAATGTAATTGAGGCCATTTAGAGAGAAAAACTCTAGATAGGTTTTCTACAACACACATCCATCTTTTAGAGAGAGAGCTACTCATCCTTAGTGAGAAATCATTGTAATCTCTTCTCCATCCCTCTCCTATTATCCCTTGAGATGAGATTTGTACTCAAACACAACCCACACATTTTCAGTGTGTAGAGAGTGTTTTGGAACTTGGGAAGTTTTGGGGAATTACCAAAAAAAACCGGTGAGGCTTGGTTGATGCTATGGGCTATAGTGGGATCCGGTAAGTTAGAGAAGACAAAAGTTTGGCGTAACCTTGTTGGAGCAAGAAGCTTGGAGGGCTTAGGTGCACTGGGTGGATTAGGCTTGGAGGATCTTCTGCTATTCGTGTATCCTAACTACATTCTCTAGTGGATCATTGACGGATGCAATCGGGCGTATTGCGGGATCTGAAGAGATAGACAAGACACGGTTCCGAGAAGTCTTGTTGGAGTAGGAGCTTGGAGGGCTTAGGTACATTGAGTAGATTAGGCTTGGAGGGTCTCTTGCTATTCGTGTATCCCAACTTATTGTCTAGTGGATCGATTTACCGCTTGGAGAGCGGTGGAGAGGTTTTTCACCGAATTCTTCGGTTTCCTCTTCGATAACACATCACTGTGTTATCTTATGTTTGCATCTCTCTTTCCTTACTCTTGTGCTTTACTTTTATTGTTTGTTGTTCATATTTATGCACTAGAGTAGTATCGGTTGATTGCGTTTCATTTACTCTTATTTCCGCACTTAGATAAGTTAGAGTAAAAGCAATCTAGCCGTAATTTTTAATTGGGGGTCTAAATAGCTCTTGTGTTTTTTAACACATTTTCGAGCTTTCAATTGGTATCAGATTGGGTACACTTGTTGTGGTTTAAATACCTAAGTGTGATCCTTGACCCCGTGTGTGTTTTGCCATGGATAGTGCTTTGTATGCCTCTATGCATGTTTTGGATGTTGATGAATGTAACATATTACGTGTTTGTGAAAATGCCTCTATGAGTGATAATCCTCATGATTGTGATGCTATGTTACATGAATCCTTGGGTGTTGTTGATATTCCTAACATTAAACTCTTGAAGAAAAATGCTAAGAAGTTTCATAAGGATTTGAGCAAGTTATTTGGTGAAAATGATGATTTGATTGCTAAACTCAATGAATCCAACAAATTGGTTGAAAAATATAAAAAAACTTGCTGAAATTTCTCTTGAAAAACTGAAAGAGTTTGAATGTTTGAATATGGACTTAGATGCTAAACTTGTTTTGTCTAACAAACTTGTTGATGATCTTAAATGTGAAAATGAATCTCTTAAGATGCATGTCAAGTGTTTGATTGCTGAACCTGTTGCTAAAAAGAAAGATAATATATGTTGCAATCATGTTGTGGTACCTGATTTTGTCCCTATTGTGAGTTCTACCTCAAAAGACATATCGGTGTACATTCCTCCATATAAAAGAAACCAAAAAGTGGAGAGAAATGCTCTTAAGCCTAAGCCTCTGTTTAGGTCCCATCCTAGGGAATTGAGTGGATCTAAGTTTGTTCCTACTTGCCACCATTGTGGTGTGATCGGTCACATAAGACCCCAATACCCCAAGTTAAAGAGAGAACAAACCCATGTTGCTAAATCCCTTCCTAAAAGGCCTAGTGGACCTAAACACATTGTTTGTCACCATTGTGGTGCCCTTGGTCATCTTAGACCTCATTGCTCTAAGTTTCAAGCTCTTAAAAGAATAAAAAGAAAAGAGAAACTTGAGCTTCTTGGAAGTTGTGCTTTGCAAGCTAAACCAGATTTGATGGAAAATGGTAAGTTGTTGAAGAAAGTTTTTAATGTTCTTACCTCCTTGTCTATGTGCATCTCTGGTTCTCATTCTTTCAACCCTCGTCTCACTTCTCATGAGACACTCATTCCAAACAATCATTCCGTTTGGATGAGGAAGGGTTCTTATGGTTGAGCTTTTACTCTTTTGGTCCTTGATCTAATTCTTTCGATTTTTGTAGGACCCTTCATGCATTAGATGCTTCATTGTCATGCATTTGTGCATCTTGCATTTATTTGTATGCATTGCTTTTGTTTTTTATTTTACTTTTATATTTTAGTTTTGTGTGAGTAAAAAAAAAAAAAAAAATCCAAAACCACATAAAAAGTGAAAAATTCAAAAAGTTTGATCGTATATGTTTGAGCACATATCTCATGTGAGTTTGGCCTAGTACCTTCGTACTAATGGCGTAGTGCATTTACGAGCCTAGCTTGTTCTGTATGCATATAAATATTTATGGGAGAAATCTTGAAATCTATATGTGATTGTTGTAAATAGATCTTCAAGCTTGTCATGAATGATTGGTCAATAGTCTTGATGGTCTTGATACTTGCATAGACTTGTGCCTATATCTCTTCCCACTTTATTTTTATGTTTTTGCAATAGAGCTCACCTAATGTAAATCTCAAAATGAAAAGAGATAATGAGCTGCAAAAGCCTGTCGCACTTACTAGTATTTGACTAGGAAAAAAAGAAAGCGACTCTTGTATTGAAATTGTATGGTACTCAAAAAGCCAAAGGCTAACTCTACATGTTGAAATATCAAAATTTCAAGCACCGATCTCAAAAAGAGATGTTGTATCCAAAAAGGATCAAATGTTATGATTTGTGCAGAAGCCAAATGAAAAGCTTCTAAGATTTGTAATCATTTTTCATGTGGGAGGTCATATATGCTCATTTCTATAATTGAGATTGTCCACTTGACTTAGTACTAGTTGTGTATGACTTGGTTGAATTGATCATTAAAACTTCACTCTAGACTAAGGACTATTCTATATTTGATACTCACACACAACACACAAGTTTATTGTTCAATGAATACTTATTTCATTTGTGTGATTGTACATGATCAAATGTGATGTGTGTGTGCTCAACCATATGTGGATCAAATCAAAAAGATTTTTGTTCTTTTTGTTTGCTTTTGGATGTGATTTGTACTACCCATGTTTTTCAAAGTTTTTCAAGTTGTTTTTGTGTGAAAAAACATGTTTTCTGAGTGTTTTCGTGACTTATTTCATGTGTAAGTTCAGTCACGAGTTACAGGGTCCAATTCTCAAGTTTTTTTAGTTTTGGACAGAAAGTTTTGCGACTGTTTCGCGAGTAAATCTTACCAGCGAGATTTCGTGGGTATGTAACCAGCAAAACTTCCCACGAAAATTTCCAGATCAGCTTTTAAAGGGCATTTCATGGGACATTTGTTCTAAACGTCTACCATCTTTTTTCAAACCCCTGTTTTAATGTTTCTACATCAAAACCCAACTAAATTCAAGTGTTTTTCATTTCATTAACATCTCTAAGGTAATTTTTAACACTTTTCATTGATTTTGATCCTTAGATTATGTTTTTGAGGGTTTTATGTTCATAGTTGAGATTTTCTCAAATGGGAGTTGGAAAACTTAATTTTTGTCAATCTTTTTGATTGGGCTTTGTTTTAAATGATGATTTGCTTTGGTTGTTGGCCCCTTGTGGCAAAAATAACATGTATTTAGGCAAGATTTTCATAAATTCTTGCATTGTTTAACATACATGTGTAGTGTGTGCACTCTAAGTGTTTGATAAAATGCCCAAATGGCATTTTCTCATTGTTTTGGACTCCGATGAGTACCAAACTTTGGGGATCACCATAATTATTAATGTTTATCATGTTTTGATCATTGGTAGTGTGTTTTATACACTTTGCCCCGTGAGTGCTTATTCATGCATTGGTCATGCATCTCACATGCACACTAGATGCACCTTTGCTGCACACACTTGATCACTTGACATGTTTTTACATTTACTCATGTAAGATTAAGTCTTTTTAGACTTTTTAGCACATATAACATGGTCTTGTGTATATGTCATGCCTAGGTCCATATCATGTTCTATCATTCTTAGCATGTCATGTTTACTTTATGCTTTGTAGCATTGTGTCTTTAAGATGTTTTATCTTTTGTTTGAGCTTCATTTTCTCATTCATCTTGCACCCTTCATGCATCATACCCTTGCTCACATCTTCTTTTCTTTCCCTCCTTCCTCTTGATTGATTTGTCTATTCGTGACAAAAAGGGGGAGTGTATACCGGAGAGTATACCGATTTGTATCGTCATTTCTATATGACTCATGTGCACACTCTTAGGAGGAGTAATTCTACCTCGTGCACATTCGTAGGGGGAGAAAGTCATAGGGGAGATGTATATACCAAGAAGGAGAAGACATTCTTTTTTTAGAAAACCTTGTTTTACTTTATACTTGTTTTCTCGTTGCTTTATGGTGCTTTGAGTTATATTTAGTATCATCTATGCTTTACTGCTCTCATCGCATCATGCACTTGTGCCCTAGTAGGATCTTGTTCCTAGATGCATATACTTCATGTATTTTGCATTGGTTGTGTGTTGGACATGCTTTTATCTTTATACCATTGTGCTTTATTGGTTGCATGTTTGGATGATCATTTGCTTTGCTATATGATCATTGTGGTCATTTGCTATATGATCATTGTGGTCATTTCCATATGACTGTCATGTGTTTGATCAAGTTGCTCATATGTTTCACAACATGTTTACTTGATCGCTATTTACTTGTTATATTATACTTGTCCTTTTTATCACTTAATTTACCTTGAGGGTCTAATGTATTTTGTGCAAGTGTTTCAGGCTACAAGTATATATGTTCCAAGTGTTACACAGCTTCTAGATTTAGGTGTGAGTGAGTTTTGCCATTGTTCTCAAACTCATGTTTTAGTCTGGAGTTTGTTATAGGGTGTTTTGTCACGGAATAGCCAAAGTGGGAGATTGTAAAGTTGTGATTTACAACTATGTTTTATGTTAGTTTTATTCCATGACAAAAAGTGTTGTAATTGTTTTAAGTTATTTCCTTGTATTTTATGAGATTTTATTGTATTAGGTTTAATATTAAGTTGGTGAAGACTCAAGTTTAAAATGAAGAATCAGTGGATTTCGCGAGTGTCTCGCTAGAAGCTAACCCGCAAAAGAGCCATGTGAGAAGCACATGTTGGAAGCTGAAGAGTAATGCCACGCTGTCATTTTCGCGAGTGTCTCGCGGGTAAGGCCTTCTTGCGAGATAGTCGCGAAACATTCTACCTAGAGGATTTTTAAGTGAGACTTTCATACCCTTCACCCATACTATATATACCCTCATTACCCACAAATGTAATTGAGGCCATTTAGAGAGAAAAACCCTAGATAGGTTTTCTACAACACACACCCATCTTTTAGAGAGAGAGCTACTCATCCTTAGTGAGAAATCATTGTAGCCTCTTCTCCATCCCTCTCCTATTGTCATACCTTGAGAGTAGATTTGTACCCAAACACAACCCACACTTTTTCAGTGTGTAGAGAGTGTTTTGGAGCTTGGGAAGTTTTGGGGAATTACCAAAAGAAGTCAGTGAGGCTTGGTTGATGCTATGGGCTATAGCGGGATCCGGTAAGCTAGAGAAGACAAAGGTTCGGCGTAACCTCATTGGAGCAAGAAGCTTGGAGGGCTTAGGTGCACTGGGTGGATTAGACTTGGAGGGTCTTCTGCTATTCGTGTATCCCAACTACATTCTTTAGTGGATCATTGACGGATGCAATCGGGCGTATTGCAGGATCCGGAGAGCTAGACAAGATACGGTTTCGAGAAGTCTTGTTGGAGGCTTGGAGGGCTTAGGTACATTGGGTAGATTAGGCTTGGAGGGTCTCTTGCTATTCGTGTATCCTAACTTATTGTCTAGTGGATCGATTTACCGCTTGGAGGGCGGTGGAGAGGTTTTTCACCGAGTTCTTCGGTTTCCTCTTCGATAACACATCGCCGTGTTATCTTGTGTTTGCATCTATCTTCCCTTACTCTTATGCTTTACTTTTATTGTTTGTTGTTCATGTTTATGCACTAGAGTAGTATCAGTTGATTGCGTTTCATTTACTCTTGTTTCCGCACTTAGATAAGTTAGAGTAAAAGCAATCTAGCCGTAATTTTTAATTGGGGGTCTAAATAGCTTTTGTGTTTTTTAACACATTTTCGAGCTTTCAATTTTGTAAAAAAAATTAAAAAAAATTATTTTATGGTTTTTCATGTATTTTTAAAAAAGTGATTTTCGTACATGAACCACTAAACCCTACGCCTGTGACTGTATATGATTTTTTTTCATCGTTTAAAGTTTAGACTCGTTAAAATTTAAAACTTATTGCTTTATGGGTTCGTGTACTTTTTTTTCTTTTTCTTATATTTCTTTTTTGAATAGTCATATATTTTTTGAATTATTTCAATAACTTATTCTTTAATTATATATCTTTTTTGGCATTTTGGAAGTTTTAACATCTGAATTTATGTTAGTTTTTGGAATATTTGAAGCTAATCAATTTTTCTTTTATATTTCTCTATTGTGTAATTATATACATTTTGTTCTGTTTCAAAATTTTCAAAAATTTATAGGAAGTAAATCTTATGATTCTTTAATATTTTTCAGCCTTTCAAAAATTTTAACATCTGAATTATTCTTTTGAGTGTGGTAAAGATGGGTAATGGATAATGGTATGTTGTAATATATGTGTTGTGTTGTTATCTATGAAAAGGGACTTTGTAAGAGAGATGGGGAAGTGTGAAAATGTGTGTTTTGCAGCAAAATGAGTGAAGTTTCTGCATTATTGAAGATCAAAGAGAGAGGGCAGAGAGAGGGATTAGAGAGGGAGAGCAGAGATCAGCAAAGAGGGGGGGATGGATGATGTGTTTAGTATGTAGCTTGGTCCTCTTTATATAGAGCCAAGCTATGTAACTAGATCAGAATTTAGTTGAAGGAAAATTAGCAAATAAGGGAAAATTTTTTGACAAAGTAAGTGGTCTTTTGTTTTTTAACCAAAAGAAGAAATTTTGAGACTTAAATGTTGCTGACACAGCTGGATGATGTCATGTGGATGACATCCTTTGCTTGGAGAAAAATACTTGGCATTAAATTCATGATTTAACTAAAGATGGTGAGATAATCTTTATGAGATTTTTCTGGTACCACAACTGGAGCTACTGCAGAATGTGCTGGAGCTGTTTTAGCTTCTGCAGAAGCTGTTTTAGCTTCTGCAGAAGCTGTTTCTGCTTCTGTTGGAGCTGTCTGCAGCTTCCGCTAGAGCTGTTGCAGCTTATGCAGAAGCTGTTACAGCTTCTGTTGGAGCTGTTATTGGTATTTTTTGCTAAGTTTCATCTCTTGAAAAATTATATGTTTAGTCCATATATAATTTTGGTAAGTAATAGACTAGTTGGTTGATATTTGATGAAGTCTTAGAGATGTAATTTTGGTCTTTTTGCATAAGAGAGCATTTAATGCTAGATATGAGATGTTAATATATATTTAGTCATGTGCTTGGAATTGATTTATATGAAAATTAATAAAATAATTAATATGGAATGATATGATTATATTTTAAAACTTATATTATATGATGGACATTAATTTTTATGTAAAGAGCATGGGGAGTTTTATCATTTTAAGTGCTTATGTGATATGAGAGGCTTACCCAAATGTTACCTTTTGAACACTGACCCGTCAGAGTTCGGGGAATTGGGGAAGACATGCCAAGCAACATGCTTTCCTTTATCAATTTTGAACCACTGGAGCTTTACTAAACATATTTCTTGGCCCTCCAAACCACGATTCCCAAAATTCCCCTGATGAGACTCATGAGCTTGGATCATGAGCTAAAAATGAGATGATGTGCCATGAGCTTGAACCATGGGCTTTGACGCATTTTTGTGTAAATATGGGCTCTTTTGGGCTTTAAAAGAGGTTTTCCCAAAATCCATGATAGTGTTGACATGGTGCAGGTCGTCAATGAAATGAAGCCATGTGGTGTGAAAAATTTGTCCGCAACAGTTCTGAGCCACTTCTCCCTTTCTCTCTCTCTTCATATAATCTAATAATGTTTTTGCCAATTTACATCTTTTTTAATATCTTTTTTCACTTTTGTTTTTTTGGTACATTTTTTTCTCTCTCTCTCTTTATTTATGAGGAGAAACAAATGATATGTGATTTTATTAACTCCAAGAAAAAAGTCTACATTTTGATGGGTTCCAGCATAATGTATCTTCACCCCACTTTGTTAGAGTAAATTAACTAATTAAATCCATGGAAGATGCTAAGGACTCTAATTCTCAATCTTGCACTATCTTAACAAAGGCAATAATGTCCCTAATGAATGTTTTTTTTTTTTGGGATAAGTAATAAGATTTATTGATATCAAAAAAAGGGACGCCTTCTGTGTACTAGGGGTCAAACAAATCAAGTACAAAAATTACTTAAATCAAGAAATTCAAGAAAGGAAGAGAATGATAACTTTCACAAAGCTAACAACCAATCTACTAAGGTTCTAAAGAAAAATAACTTGAGGTCTGATATGGATCTCTCATTATCTTCAAAACACCACATTAGACAATGGGGAACATTTATCCATATATGACCATTCTGATGGCAACCAAACTACCCTTACCAACAAGTTAGGAGTCCCACAACTAACTTTGGCATAACCCAATTGTTAAAAATCAAGCACCGCCTCTCTCTTTTTCTAGAAATTTCTCTCTAATTTCGAACATTTCTCTCTTGCTCTCTTTCTGGAATTCTCTTCAAGATAGTTCTCATATTTTCTCTAGAAACTTCCATGCACTAGTGAATTTCAGCCACAAGTTTAATGTGTCTAGAAGCTTGGTAAAATATAGTATTTAAAAAGATGAAGGTAGAAGATTCAAAGTTAGTTCTCTTAACTGACATAAGAGCACTAGCATTGGGAGTGTAAACACCTCCAGTTGCTATTTTACAACCCAAAACCCAAAAATAGAGTTACATCCGGGTATGGAAATGCAAAATGTTTAAGCATCCATGAACAGTAATGGCCTGTTTGGAAGTAAAAAAAAAGGAGGGGGAGTAGAGTAGAGGGAGGGAGAGTAATTCAATTACCTTGTTTGGAAGTTTTTTAAAGAATGAGGGGGAGGAGTTTGGAGGGGTTTGGAGGGGTTTCAACCACCTCTAACCCCTCATTTTTAATTCCCCCAAATTGGAGAGATTTGGAGGGAGAGTAGAGTAGATAAATTATTAACTAGATAAATTTCCCAATTTACCCTTTCTAAATTAATAATAGACCAATGTTGCAAGTCTATTTTCAAATAGGGGTAAATTTGTCTATTTTAATCATTTCCTCTCCTCTCCATCCTAATTTTTAAAACATCCAAATAAAGGGAATGACTAATTACTCTCTTCCCCTTTACTAATTTTAAAAACATCCAAATAAGGTGGAGGGGAACCATTTCCCTCTACTCTTCTCCCCATTACTCTCCTTCCCTCTACTCCCCTCTACTCTCCTCCCTCTCTAAACTTCCAAACATGCCATAAGTGTGTATATTTACAACCTACTATTCATCAGATGCAAACCAAAAATAATAATTTTAAAAATTTTTTTTTTTTCTCTCTCTCATCAGTTCTCTACGTTCTCTCTTCCTTCTCCCTACTCTTTTCTCCTTCAGCCCCTTTCACGCTCTGTATCTCTCCTCTCTCAGCTCGCCTCCCTTGTAAATCATATTTTGCTCATTGTAATAGAAAACAGTTCAGTTGTGGTTGTTGTTTGGTGGGTTTGGGTCGGCGATGATGGTTTTGACAATACTGATGGCGATGGACCGACCGCGATGATGGTTTTGACGATACTAACGGCGATGGACAGCGATGATGGTTTCGACTGGCGATACTGACGGTGATGATGGTTTCGACTGACGATATTGACGGCGATGATGGTTTCGACGGCGAGGATGAAGTTTTTCAGTGGTGGGTTTTGCTCCGATGGTGGTTGTTGGCTTCTTGCTTCGGTGTTGGGTACTTGGGTCGGGTTGATGGTTTTCAGTTTGGTTTTGGATTAGGCCGACAGTGAGGATGGAGTTTTCAGAGGTGAGTTTTGCTTCGGTGGTGGTTGTTGGCTTGTTGCTTCGGTGGTGGGTGTTGGGTACTTGGGTTAGGTTGTGGGTGTTGGTTCAGTGGTGGGTTTGTGGTTCAGTGGTGGCAGTGGGTGGTTCGGTGGTGGCTGGTGTTTTTGGTGGCAATTTTTTTTGGTAATTTTGGTGGTGATTTTGGTGAAGAAGTGATGGTGGAAGGTGGCTACGTGGGTATACCGGAGAGAGAGAAAAAGGAAGAAAGGAAGAGAGGAAAGAGAATTGAATTTTTTATATTAGTTATTATAGTTTAAATTATTTTAATGAGTTAGATGTAAAAATAAAAATTGAGATGTGTGGTAAGTTGTAAAATAAGATGATAAAATAGATAAAGTAAGTTTTTAAGGTTTAAAATAGAACTTTTTTTTTTTTATATTCTACCAAAAAAAATAGAACTTTTTTGACATTTCGGATGCTAGTGCTCTCAGACTTGTATAAATAGGATGTCATGTGCCTAGGTGTGTGAGACGTGTGGAATAAGGTGAAGTGGGGGGAATGTGCAGAATAGCTGTGTAAAGGGGTTGTATATAGTTAGTTAGGTAACGTTTGAAACAATAAAGGAAAGTAGCATCTCGAGTTTTAGAAACTCGAGATCCATATTAAATAAAACTCGAGATCCATATTAAAACAAGCGAGTCTTTGGGGACTGAAAATGCCACATAGATCTCGAGTCTTTAAGACTCGAGTTCTATGCAAAAAAAATTTCCCCTATAGTGGCGTTTTTAAGCCTTATAGTGACGTTTTAAAGCCCTATAGCAGCGTTTTCCTGCAAAATTTTTTTTATAAGTGATCACCCCATACCAGGTTTAGGGAGTCCTATAGTGGTGTTTTTAAGCCCTATAGTGACGTTTTAAATCCCTATAGCGGCGTTTTTCTACAATTTATGGAACTCGAGTCTTTAAAACTCGATTTTTACGTGGATTTTTTTCCAAATCAGACCCATCCTCTTACAAATCGAGACTTAAAAACTCGAGTTTTATCTTGGAACTCGAGTTTTAGACACTCGAGATGCTAGTTTTCAGCATTGTTTTGAAACGTGACAACTAACTAAATTTTTTTATATTTATTGTTATTTGGAAAGGGTGTTCAGGTGAAGTGTCAGTGAAGAGAAATACTTGTGTGAAGTGAGGTGAAGCCGTGTGAAGTGAAGTGTGTGCCATAAAGCTCCGAGTGTTTTAGAGTGTGAAGTAAAGCAAAGTCAAAATAAGTGTTCTAGTGTTAGTAGGTGTTAGGTGTGTGTAAAGTGTATATAAGGATATTGTATGTGAATGTAAAAGTGCCGTGTGTGTGGTGTAATAATAGTGGTGCTTGTAAAGTGTTGTAATTTAAAGAGTCCAATTTTTAAATAAAAACTCTTTGTTCAGTCTTTTGTTCAACACCAATGTCCCCAGTGGATGTTGCCATTAGAAAATTTCTAGTAATCTGCCACTGAGGCCTTATATACACACACTCGTCGACTCTTACTAATCACATTAGAATTAAGACTTATAATTTGACTCGTAAACTAAAGGACTAAGAAAACCCAATACAACTACTAATATTATTGGAAATCCTAAAATAATACCAAATATGATTCTAAAAACAACCCTACATTGGGTCAGATGTTGCATGATGGCTATATACATGAAAAGCTTGTTAGTTGTCAAAAGCTGAAAATTACTCTAAAGGCAGCAACTTGACTTTTCTTCCATGGTTGAATCAATTTCTTCTCAATATTACAAAAGGACTAGTGAGAGTTGTGGATTGACCATGAGTATCTTAGAATCATCTCATTGTTGTGGATGGTATATTTTGCTTTAGACTTTTGAAAACTGTTGTTTAGACTTTTGAAAAGCCTAGCGTGGCTACCATGTATGACACAACTACTACACTACACAAATTTTGTTGTATATATAGGTATATACATGGATAGGTTGTAATAATGATGTTTGAGTTTGGAGAATATTGTTTCATAAAGTTGCTAAAGTGAAAATTCAAGTTCTGGAATTTTTTATGTGAAAATTCGAAGTTAAGCATTTTCGATCAGCTGAATCTTTGGCTTGATCGATCGAAATGGAATTAAAATAATCCTGGAGTTTTTGGATGTCTCGATCGCTGCTCGATTCCTGTTCGACCAGTTGAAAAAAGCACTCGACCGATCAAAGGGAATTTTCAACTGATCGCAAGTCGAAAATCAAGATTTTTCTATAGAATTTTTTGGTGACTATTCTGAAAGTTTGAAGAGGTTTCAAGCCTTGTTAACGGTTTTATGAAACATTTTAACTCTTCACACGTGCCTTTTGATGAAATATAACCATATGGGTATAAATAGAGGCTTATGTTCACTTGAAAAATAACTAACTCCACAAAAATAATAAGTTAGAGAGAAATACAAAAAATCCTGTATTCATTCTCCAAAATTGCTATCTGTAAAACTCAACATCTTGGTTGTATTATGGGGACAAATTTGCAATAACCCTTTAGCAACAAAAGTGTGGGGGCAAATATTGTCTAAGGAAAACGATATTATGCCTCCAAGTTATCTATTTTTTGTTTGTCTTTTATGTTAACCTTATTCTTTCATTATTACTTTGTGTAATATCTCCAACAAATTTCACATGGCAAAGTTATTTACAAGACACACCAACTCTCTAGACACCTATGTAATAACACGTAGACACAATAGCTCTTAACTTATTTTCTCCTCTCCACTTTACACACTACTCACTTGGTGCTTATGACACACGCCAATAGCCCGTGTGCTGTCCACAAACCCAAATAAAAACACTGATTTGGACTCTACTATATTTACTATAAAATCTAGAATAATAAGCTCAAGCTAAGTAGGTTGGTTATATTTAATGCAATCTGACAAGTTCCCACAAAATTAGCAGGTTCCTGTGGGCTGGGGTATTTCCCTTTAGTAAATACATAAAAGTAAGCTCGGTCAGTAGGTTTCCCGAAATGATTTTTAAAGCAGTTGATCAGTTAAAGAACCAATCAAAACTAATTAGTCAAAACTACACGTGGTTAGTTCTAATCTTTTTTTTGTTGTTGTTGAGAATTTGATTAGTTCTAATCTTGAGGAAGCACATTGACCATTAAAAGTTGCTTTTGTTATTACTCTTAGTCTGTTGGTTTGATTTAAGCACATGCTATGTAATTTTGATTGTTAAAACTTTTTAATTTATTTTTTTAATAAAGTGCACAGATATTGAATGATAAAAATTAATTTTTCCCATACACTGTAAAATGACCATATGCACTTAGAACGAGGTTGAACAAAAATTACAAAATGAAGTATCTACATTTAGTAAAAAAAAAAAAAAAAAAGAGTTATAAAATAATTATAAAAATTAAAATTCATTATTTATTTGAAGGCGGTGATTGTCATATACACTCAAACCTAGTTGCTATATGATGCTCTTCTAAATGGATAACTTCAAATAATGTTCTGAATACTATTTTAGATCCCGTTTTGATTTGTCCATTGAAACAGAACATTTTGATATTAGCCTATTTCAGAGTTCCATTTCGGGATTACTAATACACACACACACCCCTAAGTCTGCATCACATTATATTATACCATATCAAATTATTAATTCAAAATCAAATAATGCACATTCTTAATATCATCATTACATAATATAAATATATAATATGTCATTTATAAGTGAAGAGAAATAATTATTAATGAAGAAAAAAACCATGACCTTTGTGAGTAAAGTAGACAAGAAAAATATATTGTTAAAGAAAAAATAAGAATAAAATGTCATTTGTAAGTGAAGTAATTAAAAATATGGGTTTAGGAAAAAAAATCGTTTACATACCAGCCGAAAATCACCATATTGGGTGGAATTTATTGGAATGGACCGAAACAGGTGGAATAGAGAGGAATGGGATGAAATTTAGAATGAGATGGAATAGATGAGTGATTTGTACCGGTTAACTAATTGGAAGGAAAAATCCAAGCCATTTCGAGCAGAACATAATGAAATGCATAACTATGCAAATAACATCTCTCTCTCTCTCTCTCTCTCTCCTTTGTGTTTCTTAATATGAAATTTAATAATTGTGATAGTTATTGATAGGCATTTACTAAAAAATGTTTACAAATTAACATGGTAGTTAATGTGATTGGTAGATTTTAATAGCTTATTAAAACCAAAAATCAACGCCTTAAGTTGTTTTCATGGGTGTAGGGTGGGTCAGAATTCTTTTTTAGCCTTAGGTTGGAACAGATTCAAGCTGGTAGTTTTCTTAACCCATCTAACACAACCTAGCTGGAGATATGTATAGGTTTAATAAGGGTCGCCAATAGGCCAAGTCGACCCATTTTTACCTGGCCTATGGTTACAATGGGCTTGGTATAACAGGCTGTTGACCAGTTAATGGGCCAAGTTAAGATAGGTCAATAGAGAAAACCCTAGCTTATGACCTTGCCCAAAGGGAATGCCCATTTTTTCTTTAGAGTGTTGGGCTATCGGGTTGGGACTAATGGGCTTATGTTAACATCTTATTTTACTATTTTTTTGTAAGAAAAATTTTTTCTATTTTTTTAAAGGAAAAAAATAAAAGAATTTAACACTTATTTTATTTTTTGTTTTGCTAATGGAAACCCATTTAATTTTTTTTTATTAAAGCTTTAAATGGTTTTTTCTTTATTTAACTTTTAATTTAAAAAATGTCAATCAGTGAATTCAAAGTTGCTAGACTACTGGAAAATATATTTAGTAAACTAAGTTTAACACAACCACTTTAAGTATGTTCTTAAGGGATTGCTCTTAAAAATTTTCTCTATAATGTTTCAAGATCAATCCCCCATTCTCCCCTTATATATTTTTGTTATGAATTCTAAGTTATTGGACTGGGCAACAAGTTGGGCCAACATGCTAGGCTAATGGGCTGACTTATTGGGCACCCATGGTCTTAAAAACTAGCCCATACCTTGACCAACTAGTTTAGTGGGCTACCCATGAGCCTTTACAGCAACGGGTCGGGCTGCCTATTATCCTAGTGGGTCGTTGGGTTGTGGGCAATGGTCTATTTGTTGATCCTAAGTTTATTTTATTACCTTTATTTAAATTTTTTGAGTTTAATTTATTCTATTATTTGTGAATTAATTTTGATGAATATGGAAATTTGAAATATAATTTATGTGTATTATGTATATTGTAACAATTTTAAAATAAATATATATTATTGAAATCCCAAATTTCAATTTGAAAAATTCCATTAGTTTAAGAATAAAACTCCTACCCTTTTATAAAATATATATATATATATATATATATAAATGGAAAATTTAAATTCTTAAAAAGTCCTTTTATATATATATATATATATTTATATATATAATTGATGGGCCATAAGTATTTTTTGTTAGTAATTGCGGCCCACTACCCCATTAAGTTCACATCTCTGATGCGTTAAATATAGGGTAGAGGAAGAGATAAATTAGAGTTTTCATAAGAAGGGTTTCATTACTAAGAAGGTTAGAAGGTGTATTTTTTTCCCTTGGAGTTTAAAACACATACAATTGAAGAGGCAACCAAATTGTTTAAGGTATGATTTCTCACTGTTAGAAAAAAAGAATTAAAAGAGTTAGAATCTTACCTTAGGAACATTAGTGATGTTTAGATTTTTCAAAAGTGATATTTCCTAGAATTGTTGTTTACACTTTTACGTTAGTGTTTACAGGCTTCATTCTAGAACAAAACCATGGAATTACAAATCTTAATCTTGTACATGGCTTTCACGTTTTTCTTTTGGATATAATATATATATTAAGTCAGTGATTCGCCCACCGTTTTCATTGGGTTGTATATATATTAAATCCTTTGGGTCCATGGTTTTTGATGAGCCAAAAATTTACGATCGTCATTAAGCTGAAACTGTCATTAACCAAGAGACGATGTCACGCATTTATTACGTTCATTGATGACAAAACGTAACGGATGGAGCAACGGTCACAGAATGAGCTGTGAACTTCAGACCTAGATTTTGTAGCCGTTGAGCAAAAATACAGCGATTCATTGCCCATTAATGAGGCACATAACTATAAAAGAAAAAGCAACAGAAGTGAAAGGTACATACAAATACTTTACGAAATTCACTCTCTAGTCTGTTTTTCTCTAAAATCTTTCTCCCTTACTGATTTAAGTATCAAAGGCGGTTTGGCTGACGCCACACCGGCGTGTTACTCTTCCACCTTGTTCATTTTTGCAGGTTTTCCTCCAACAGAAACGATCCCAATCACAGCTTTGTCCATCCGCTATGACGAGGAGCTCAACTGCTGATTTTTTGCATCATCAGTTTGGCGCCGTCTGTGGGAACGTTAATCATTCAAGCCATCTTTCCCAGTGACAAAAGAGTTCCTCGAAGTACGAGATGGAAGCATAAACTGCACAACAGCCAGAAGCTATGCAACAACAACAAATCCAGGCCCTCCTGGCTAATGTAGAAGAGCTGACTCACCAAAATGAAGAGCTGCGAAAGACAATGGAATCCCAAAACGCAGAACGTCGGCGAACAGGTGAAACCAAAATGAAGAAGAATCAAACTCTCAAGCCAACAGGCGATACAGGACCTCAGGAGAGGACTCCTTCAAAATGGAGAACGAGCTTCGCAACATGAGGAAGGAGATGGATGAACTAAAAAGTGCTATGAAGGACAAAGGCGGAGAAAATCTGGATGGGATGATTCGAAGGACGGACTCACCATTCACTACTGAAGTACTGAACCATCCCCTCCCACTGAAATTTCATCTCCCACAGTTGGAGTTGTATGACAGTTCCAAGGATCCCTTGGATCACATCGAATCATTCAAGACGCTGATGTTATTGCAGATGACCCTAGACGAGGTGATGTGCAAGGCATTCCCAATAACATTGCAGGGAGCAGCCAGAGTATGGTTCAGCAAGATACCCCCAGGAATTATTGCAGATTTCGAACAACTTAACAAGGGATTTATTCGTCATTTCATTAGAGGCAAAGACACAAAAAGCCAATTGGCCATCTTCTCAACATTCAACAAGCAGAAGGATAATCACTAAGACAGTGCGTTAACCGATTCAATAAGGAGCTACTGCAGGTAGACGAAGCTGAAGACCAAGTTATCCTAACAACTTTCCAAGCAGGGTTGTTGCCAGGGGATTTCTTCTTTTTAATCACTAAAAGTCCACCAAAAACAGTCACAGAGTTGCTCCGAAAAGCTCAGAAGTACATGAATGCAAAAGACATGGTACTCGCAAAAGAAATGAAAGGAAAAAGGAAGAGAGACGAAGGAACAAGCAGTAATCAAGATAAGAAGAAAGAGACACGAAGTGTTGGGCAGACCACAGGGAAAAAGAAAGAACTTCCGACGAATAGGAAGCCAAAGTTCACTAACTTTACTCCTTTAATAGTGCTAATTGAGCAAGTCCTGATGCAGATAAAGAACGATCCCTCCCTGTAATGGCCGAAGCCAATCAGCATTCCAGCAGAAAGAAGAGACAAGAGCAAGTACTGTAGGTTCCACCAGGACCACGGGCATCGCACCGACGAGTGTAGGAATTTGAAAGACTAGGTGGAGGCTTTAATTCGACATTGAAAGTTACAAAAGTATGTCAAGAAAACGGAGCCCCACAGATACTAACGGAAGGATGACTAGGACAGAAATCAGGTAGCAGGAGATAGCAAACCTCCTGCAAGAGAGATAAAAACGATCTTGGGAGGATTAACAGGAAGCGGAACACTGAAGTCCCTAAAAAAAGCCCATTAGAGAGAAATAAACAGTGTTCATTCGTGGCTCTCTCCAATGAAGATGCCAAAGAATGACGAACCGGATATTGTTTTCTCAGAGAGAGACGGTCGCGGCATCAGGCAACCTTATGACGATCCACTAGTAATCATGCTCAGAGTAGAAGAATTCAACATTCACTGGGTGCTCATTGACAACGGAAACTCAACAAATATCATCTACTTGCCTGCATTTCAGCAGATGAAACTGGATAAGAAAAGGATCAGACCTTTCACCTCGCCTCTAGTAAACTTCACAGGGGATAGAATCGTCCCTAGGGGCATCGTCATTCTAACCGTAATTTCAAGCACTTACCCAGCACAGGTCACCAAGGAAATTGATTTCCTCATAGTTGATTGCCCTTCAACATACAACATTATCTTGGGAAGACCTGCATTCAAAAGGCTAAAAGCAGCGACGTCAACATATTACTTGAAGGTGAAGTTTCCAACATCCCATGGAGTAGTAGAAATCAGAGGAGACCAAGTTCTAGCAAGAGAATGCTACCAAGCTGCCTTAGCATCTGGGGAAAACCACACATGGGTGATCAATGAACCAGAGCCCATCCTCGAACCGTCAGAAACACTACAAGAAGTTGAGGCCGTCCCAGAAGATTCGTCAAAGGTATTCAAGATAGGATCTGCACTCCCAATTTTGGAGAAAGAGAAGATGATTTCCCTCTTAAGGGCAAATCAAGATGTTTTCGCCTGGAAATACGAGGATATGCCCGGAATTGATAGGAAAATTATACAGCATCGTCTCAATGTCAACCCAGAGTGCAAACCTGTACAGTAGAAGCGGAGAATATTTGCACCAGAGCACAACAAAGCAGTAATTGAAGAAGTAGAGAAGCTACTGGAAGCTGGTTTCATTAGGGAAGTTTTCCACCCAGATTGGCTAGCAAATGTGGTAATGGTAAAAAAGAGCAATGGTAAATGGAGGATATGCGTTGATTTCACAGACCTGAACAAAGTCTGTCCAAAGGATAGCTTCCCCTTGCCAAGGATTGATCAACTGGTAGATTCAACTGCTGGACACAAGCTTTTAAGTTTCACGGACACATTTTCTGGATACAACCAAATCCTTATGGACGAAGAAGATCAAGAGAAGACCTCGTTCATCTCCAGCCAAGATTTGTACCACTACAAAATTATGCCTTTTGGATTAAAGAATGCAGGAGTCATATACCAAAAATTGGTAAACCGCATGTTCTCTCACCAAATTGGAAGGAATGTGGAAGTATATGTAGACGATATGCTGGTAAAAAGCAAGGACGAAGCCAACCACTTGGACGATCTTAAAGAAACCTTCAACACACTACGTAAGTACAATATGAAATTAAGCCCTGCAAAGTGTGTTTTTGCTGTCGCTTCAGGAAAGTTCATGGTGTTCATGGTGTCCCAATGAGGTATAGAGGCAAATCTAGACAAGGTAAAGGCAATACTCGAGGTCAAATCACCAAAAACAGTGAAGGAGGTTCAGAGCTTAACAGGAAAGGTCGCAGCCCTAAACAGATTCGTCTTTAGGGCAACGGACAAGTGCATGTCATTCTTCAAGGTATTGAAAAAGGCCTTTTAGTGGACTAACGAATGTGAAGAAGCCCTTGCAAAATTAAAAGAGTACTTGACAAAGCCACCATTGCTAAGTCCATCAATGATGGGAGAGAAGCTGTACCTCTACTTAGTAGTGTCTAACAACGCAATGAGTTTGGCATTGATCAGAGAAGAAGAAAATGTCCAGAAGCCAATCTACTATACCAGCAAGGCATTCCAAGGAGCAGAGGCAAATTACCCAAGGTTGGAAAAGATAGCTTTCGCATTGTTGGTCGCTTCTAGGAAACTCTGTCCTTACTTCTAGGCGCACTCCATCGTCGTCATGACTGACCAACCAATAAGAAAGATAATGAACAAGATAGATGTAGCAGGACGACTCATTCAATGGGCAATTGAACTAGGCCAATTTGACATCGAATATCGGCCTCGAGCAACAATCAAAGCCCAAGTGCTAGCGGACTTCATTGTAGAATTCACTTACCCTTATAAGGAAGAAGAAACCCCCATGGAAACATGGACGATCCAAATAGATGAGTTTGCCACGAAGAAAGTGGGAGGAGCAAGAGTAGTGCTCATATCTTTAGAAGGAGAAACATTGAAGTATGCGGTTAAATTGCAATTCTCAATAACGAATAACAAGGCAAAATACGAAGCACTGCTAACTGGGCTAAGTCTAGCAAAAGCTCTAGGAGCAAAGAATCTTATTGTCCAAGCTGATTCTCAACTAGTAATTGGACAAGTGAAGGGAGATTATGAGGCCAAAGAAGAGAGAATGCAGAAGTACTTGAAGATCTTCCAACGACTCTCACATCATTTTGACAGCTTAGACTTTGTGCAAATCTCTCGGACCAAAAACGTAAAAGCTGACTTCCTAGCAAGATTGGCCTCGTTAGACAACTACAATGCGACCTCCGAACTATGTATAGAGATAAGGGGGCAATTAAACACAGAAGGTGAACAGGTTCTGAAGATAAAAGAACAAGACGAGTGGATGACTCCCATCGTCCGTTACTTGAAAGAAGGATGGCTCCCAGAAGATAAAACGGAAGCAAGAAAGATACATATTAGAGCAGCTCGCTTCGTCATCATCGACATATACTATATAGATGAGGTTATTCATTCCCCTACCTAAGATGTGCCAACTCAGAAGAAGCAGATTATGTGCTCCGCGAGATACACGAGGGAATTTGTGGAAATCATGCTAGAGCAAGGTCTTTAGCTGGAAAGGCACTCAGAGCAGGATATAATTGGCCAATCTTGCAGAAGGATGCATACAACCTCGTCAGAGCATGCGATAAGTGTCATTGCTTCGCAAATGTCCAGACGAGACCAAGAGAGACGATGACACCAATATCCTCGCCATGGCCCTTTACCTAAAGGGGAATTGCATTCCCTTTAGGGAAGAAGCAACTTAGATTTCTGATCGTCGCAATTGATTACTTCACAAAAATGGGTAGAAGCAGAACCAGTGACGACGATAACGGAGGCTAAAGTCATAAGCTTTGTATAGAAAAATATCATCTGCAGGTTTGGAGTCCCACATGTCATACTATCAGATAATGGAAAGCAGTTTGACAATCCCAAGTTTCGAAAACTTTGCCAAGAGTTAGGAGTCAAGAGCCACTACTCTTCTCCAAGATACCCTCAGGCCAACGATCAGACAGAAGTAACGAATAGAAGCTTGCTCAAAACTATCAAAACTCGGCTTGAGGGGGCAAAGGGACTATGGCTTGAAGAACTACAAAATGTCCTGTGGGCATATAGGATGACCACAAGAATTCTAACAGGAGAAATACCATTCAGACTGACATTTGGCACTAAGGTCGTCATACCAGTGGAAGTGGGACTGACTAGCTTCCGGGTCAAAACTTATGAAGACTAGAAGAACCAACAGGAGCTTAACAGCAACTTAGACCTAATTGATGATGTCAGGAGCTATGAAGCAAATGGCTAAACACAAGGAAGCAATGGCTAGATACTACAATAGAAAGTTTAAGGTAAAAATGTTCAACACAGGAGACCTCATCCTTAGGAAGGTATCGCAGGCAACAAAAGACCCATCCTAAGGAAAACTGGGACCAGCCTGGGAAGGCCCCTACGAAGTAATCGTCACTCCAGAGAAGGCTCCTACTACCTATCGTCTTTAGACGGCCAAGAATTGCCTCGACCATGGAACATAGAACACTTAAAGAAATACTACCAGTAAGGAATGCTTTACATTTCAAGTTGCCTAATCTTCATATCAGTATGTATGACAGTTATTACTTTCGTCATTCATAGATCAATAATACATGAAAGCATTATCCATGCGTTTTTTATTAATGATTATCCATGAGTTATTTATCAATGAAAATACGTGAAACACTTAGGAGTTACCCTTGGGAGACGTCCCAAGGATCTCCATCATTAAAATTTCAAACCAAAAGCTATTCACACACAGCCAACGACGTCATAGCCATTAAAGTTGTTAATACACAACTACCAAAGTCAACTAAATCAAAGTTGTTTAAACACAACCATCATTCAAGTATGTATGAACAAAAAAACGGTTAACGTAAAGACGCTCCAATACCACGACTTTAAGTCACGAGTACAGTACAACATCTTCATTCAAACATGACTCAATAAAAAACTGTTCAAACACAGCTAAAAATATTAAGTTGTTCAAACACAACTAACACCGTCATTCAAACATGACTCAATGAAAAACTGTTCAAACACAGCTAAAAATAAGAAGTTGTTTAAACATAACTAACATCGTCATTCAAACATGACTAAAAAAAATTGTTTAAACACAACTAAAAATAACTAGTTGTTCCAACACAACTAAGATCGCCATTCAAACATGACTCAATAAAAAGTCATTTAAACACAACTAAAAATAACTAGTTGTTCAAACGCAACTAAGATTGTCATTCAAACATGACTCAATAAAAAGTTGTTTAAACACAACTAAAAATAACTAGTTGTTCAAACATAACTAAGTCGTCATTCAAACATGACTCAATAAAAAGTTGTTTAAACGCAACTAAGAGTAATAAGTTGTTCAAACATAACTAACGTCATCATTCAAACATGACTCAATGAAAAGCTATTCAAACATAGTTAAAAAATACTACGTTGTTCAAACACAACTAAAATTGTCATTCAAATATGACTCAATAAAGAGTTGTTTTAACACAACTAAAGATGAAAAAGCTAAGTGCAAAAAGTTGCTACAACATAACCAATATTGTCATAAAAGGTTGTCTAAACACAACCAAGCATAAAAAAGTTGTTTACTACAGCTAAAGCATGAAGTTCATAAACCTACTTATCATTGTCAGAGAAAGGATCTATGCCTAAAACATACGGGCCCAAAGAAATTGTTTAGGTGAAGTGCTCAAAACAACAAGCCCATAAGAAGACATTGTTTCCATCTTACACCAAAAAAAAAAAAAAAAAAAAAACTAGAAATCAAAGGATAAATTACTGTTCGTCAAGAGTAGGATATGTAGGAGTTATGGGCGCGGCCTCTTCAGTCACCTCCGCAATGGTTGTGGCTTCTTCCATCATATTTTTAGCTGTAGCCTCAGAAGGACGATCAAACAGGAGCTCCTTCTCAACATCACCAATAACCAGACCAGAAAGATCCAAGTCAGGGTGATGATTTGTCATCCATTTTCGGAGAAGATTGAAGCCTTCCACGTAATACCCACACAGCTCGTTTGAGTACTCGTCAGAGTCCTTGAATTCCTGCATTGCCGTAGCCCCAACCTTCTATAACTTGAGCTGTAAATCTCCCATCTGCTTATCCTTTAGCTTACAGAAATCTTTCTCCACTTGAAGACTCTTCTCCAAGGCTGCCACGCATTCTTTGTCATTCTTAGCCTCGACAAGGATGGCGACCTTTTTCTTCAGTGTCTCATTCTCAGCAGAAAGGGATTTGATCATGGGCTCAATTGTGGATACCTTCTTCCCCAAGTCCAGAAGCTTCCCAGACACGAACAAAGATTCCCCTAAAGCCTACACATAAAATCACTTTTAGCAAAAAGCAAAACAAAAAAGAAAAAGCAATCTACGTTATCAACATATACCTGCACGAGTTTCTGAATGTGGGACGATATCACTTCTTTGGACGACTTCGCCATCAAAGGGTTTAGGTCGTCCACAGAGAGCACCTCATGAGCCTTTAGAGCAGCAACATCAGCATCGTCCTAGAAGGAAGGAAGAAAAGGTTTGCCACCAACCTTCTTCTTCTTCATAGTCTCATCCCCAGCAGAGGCAATTACCTCCAGAGACGAGGTGGGAGAAGCAAGACGCTTAGCAGGAGAATGGGCAGAAGGAGGAGTCACCACAGGATCATCCTTGGAAACGTCCCCTACCTTCGAACGTTTCTTTGAGAGAAGACCACTGACGAGGCCACCTTTGGCTTTCTTCTCTTGAGCCTTAGCCAATTTTTGCTTGCTAAATCTAGTCATCATTCCTGAGGGAAAAGAGAGAATATATATATATATAAGAGAAAGAGAAGAAGAGAGGATGGAACACTCACTCTTTTTCACAACTTCGAGATTTCTCCAAACCTTACTTGATGGTTCCGGACCCAGGAAATGGAGAAATAACGATTGAGGTGAGACGAGCTCGTCAAAGTCCTTGACGGTCTCCAAATATTCCTTTACTTTTTCAGTGCGACGCTGATATCTCTTCTTCAAATGAGGGCGTTGGGAAACTGCAAACAAAAACACAAGTATGTCACATACCACCGTCACTCACAAAGAATGAAAAACAACAGAAAGACGAGAAAGACGCACCAAACACTAGGCTCCCCAACTACGAAAAAACTTGGGGGCTTCGTCTAGGTCCTCATAAGGGATGAACTCCCAACCACTTCCAGAAACAAAAAAGAAGTTTGGCTTCCAATTTCGAAGAGACGATGAGTAATCAAGTATTAACCTAAAAGCCTTATCCCACGGCTTAAATTCATAGTAGCTAGTAGGGCTGCGCAAACCAATACCGGAGCTGACAGGACCGACTGGCATCGACCTTCCCACACCGCCACTGCAACCAACCGACGGAGCTGATGCCAGCGAACGGAACGCGAAGAGAGTTCTGACTTCGGAGTGGTGTAGTAATCAGAGCAGCAAATTCGGAATCGAAGCCTCGCCTCGTTGAATCGACCCTTGTTTCAGATGTTTGGAACTTTGGATATGACATCGTTTTACCAAGATTTCGTCTTAAAAAAAAAAAAAAAAAAAAAAAAAAAACTACAAACCCATCAATGGTCTCCAATGTTGCATGCCGCCATTCTTCTTCTTCTTCTCTTCTTCATTTTGCACTGGTTCTTCTTCGTTTTGCAGTGCACTGGTCTGGTCTTTTATTACTCTTGTAATTTCTAGTTTCTATTGTCTTCTAGAGAGATCAGCACTCTTTTAAAGTTTTAGTCTTTTTAACGTTTCAACTTTTATGACCCCACACATGTCTAGCTTTGGAAATGACAAAAGAAAAGTTTAAAAGAAAAATCCAAGTATCAGACTAAGATATTACTCTATTTTCCCACCAATGTGTAGGTATAATGGTGTATAATATATATTAATATTTATTTATACTTTAAAAAAAAAAGATGAATCATTATTAATGTTACGTTTACAATATTTTAACAATAGAAGCTATAAACTAGTAAAAATAGATGCTGTAAATTATAAACTTAGTAATATTTATCATTTTTTTTTAGTAAAATGTTTTTTTTTTAATTATCAATTTTTTAGCACTTGTTTGGACTTTGTAGTGTTACATTGTTACTTTAGTCCCATTGAATACTAAATAGGTTGAAAGGATTTTTTTATTAAAAAAAAATAG
This sequence comes from Notholithocarpus densiflorus, assembly GCA_030021035.2. Classification (NCBI taxonomy): domain Eukaryota; kingdom Viridiplantae; phylum Streptophyta; class Magnoliopsida; order Fagales; family Fagaceae; genus Notholithocarpus; species Notholithocarpus densiflorus. Next base: position 1,330,625 of record JARYZH020000040.1, read on the forward strand.
AATTTTTAATGTTTCAAACTGACCAAACCGATTAAACCGAGCCGACCAAATTGCACCGCTATAGGTTAGAAAACCGACCCTAATCGGTATGAATAAGTTTTATATTAGGATTAGTGCCCTTAAATTCTATTGTATGATGCTATGTATGATATTATATATGACATTGTGTATGGTATTATGTATGACTTAATATTGTGATTAATAAAGTTATTTTATTATTATGTAAAATAATGGTAACATGAATATTCGAACATTATCATATAGTCCATGAGATGCATAGTATGTGATTTATGTGATTTAGTCACAGAAGATATAAGTCACAAGTTCTTTATAAACTTAGAATTTTAGTTCGTAGTCGGTGATGAAATTGGGCATTTCATCTGCGAAGACTATAACATATCAACTAAGATGATTTGTCTTGATCATGGAAGTGAAGACTTCTAGTTGATATGTTGATATGTTTTAAGAGTTAGGACATATTGAACTGGATTGCTGTGAGATTTATTATTCTCCTAAAGACTGTCAAATGAATAATAAATCTCACAACTTCTATTTACATTAACTCTTAATCCTGAGAGAATAATGGACCTGATCATGAAGTGTAGGTTGCTTTGATATATCAGGAGTGAGATATAAAGTAATGGTCAAAATCTCAGTATGTTGGGCAGCCACATTTAGTGTTGATGGAACATATATTCTCAAGATGGAATTCACAGTCTCTTAACAGAGATATAAAATATTCCCTTGAGATAAGTTTAATGAGTTCAGTTATTCAGAGAGTTAGGCCTAACCACTTTGGTAAGAAATTACTAAAGTATATATTTATGAAATTGGATTTCATAAATATATGATGAATAACTTAAAAGGATTAAACCAGGTACTCAAGGATTAAGATGTAGTAATCTACAAAGTGGCAGTCTACATTCATGACTTTGTATTACTACGAATATTTTATAAAGGATTTGCATGTACAATAAAGTCTTGGGATATAATTTATTAATAAGGGCTAGAGTGCAATTATATTTATATAGTGGTATTAAATATAATTAATGGTAACTTTGAACTTGTCAAGAGTTGACAGAAAAGCCCAAGGCCCATTGGAGCTAGTGTCTTATTTGTTCCCTTTTGGTCCCACTCCAAGCCACATACTAAAGCCCAATTGGAAAGGCCTAATGACTATCCCAATTAGATAATCAGTTATAAGGAGAGAAACATACAGAATTTTAAAAATACATAAAATGGTTTGTATGTGAATGTTGGACACTCTCTAATTTCTCTCTTGAACACACACATATAATTGATTGAGAGACCACACATCTTGGGGATCAAGTGGAATTGGAGTGAAGATTAAAAGTGTTCCCGAGTACTTATAATCTTTGGTTTTGAATTTCACCGCACCAAAGTATACTCTCTTGTTCTTATATTCTGAAATTTACATAGTGCATGTTATCATTGCGAATGAAGTAGATCCGTTAATTTTCCGCTGCATATGTTTTGTATACAATACAAACATGTATTTTTCCATCATTTTAATTATGAGAAAACCGATCTCTATCGGTTCGGTAACAATTTTGAGAAAAAACCGAGCCAACCGAACCGCGCACACCCCTGGTAGCCAGGGTCTTTGGACTTTCTGAGACGATAAAAATGAAGGAACTTGTCTTTCTTAATGACGTCCCTGTAATTGGCGGACATCCATACCACCATGCAAGAAATGACGATCCGCCAAGAATTGGGCACTAACTATGCCAGAGCAAGGTGCAAATAAGAAAAAAGTTCCCTAACAAAAGGGTGAGCAGGGAAACGAAGACCACTAGTAAAGTTTGCCTCGTAGAAACAAACTTTGTCAGCATAAGAGTGACAGGCCCTATCCTCATCACTCAGAATCCTAATCCTCACTGACCAGAAAACTAAAACCTATCCCTAATCCGTTTCTCATCTTTTCCCGTGAGGGAACACGAGATGTTCCGAGCTTTATAAGGGGTGGAAAGGGAAGTAACCTCAGAAATCACACTGTCATCAGACGAGGATAACCCCGTCTCCAACTCACTAGACCTAACCTCAGACATCTTCAGTGACCTAGCTACATTAGCAGAATGGGAAACCAGAGGGAATAAAGAAGAAAGGACAAAATTATGTGGACAGTCCTCCCCCACGAAGAGACTGACCCACTTGAGACACTCTCCCTCTACAGCCTCAAGCAAACAACCTAAGCGAGCAAAAAGAAAGGCTACTGAAGGACAATCAACCCTAATAGAAGAGTAATCTACCATGGAAGAACAGAAAGAGAAACAAGAGCATGAAGAACTTACCAGGGAATGCAAGACAAAGAAAGGAAGCTTGAAGGAGAAACAAACCCTAAAATGAAAATTGAACAAGGAAAGATTACAGAGAAAGGGAAACAAGAGGGAAAAATGCGAAATAAGTGACCAAAACACGTGCGGGAAAATCGAGAAGTGTCTGCACGTCGAACGCATCCTGACCGTACACGTGGCACTCGACTGGTCAAAAATCAACTCGCCATAAATGCGCAGTGCACGAAATACAAAGCATCAGACGAATATGTTCTCATCTTGTCCAACAGATGAAGATTCGAACAACGGGGCAGCTGATGAGTCAGAAATTTACGATCGTCATTAAGCTGAAACTGTCATTAACCAAGAGACGATCTCACGCATTTATTACGCTCATTGATAACAAAACGTAACGGGCGGAGCAATGGTCACAGAATGAGCTGTGAACTTCAGACTAATATTTTGTAACGCTCTAGCCGTTAAGCATATATACAGCGATTCATTGCCCATTAATGAGGCACACAACTATAAAAGAAAAAGTAACAGAAGTGAAAGGTACACATAAATACTCTACGAAATTCACTCTCCAGTCTGTTTCTCTCTAAAATTTTTCTCCCTTACTAACTTAAGCATCGGAGGCGGTTTGGCTGACGCCACATCGGCGTGTTACTCTTCCACCTAGTTCATTTTTGCAGGTTTTCCTCCAACAGAGACGACCCCAATCACATCTTCGTCCATCCATTACGACGAGGAGCTCAACTGCTGATTTTTTGCATCATCAATTTTAAATCATAATTCATCTATGCTTTACGTCTTCATTGGGTTATACATAAAATAAATACTAGGCTACCCATTGCGTGTCCCTAGAACAAGTGAATATTGCCATCACGTTTTCTTTCGGATGTGTTTATATTAAGTCATATTAGATTTGCCACGTCTTCATTTGGTTATATACATTAGGTTGGGTTAACGTTTCCTTGATTATATATATTAGGGGATTAACGTTTTCTTTGGTTATATATATTAGGATGGTTTAACATTTTCTTTGGGGTTTTATATTAAATCCTAGGTCAATGATATTTTGGTTACTGCCTTCCTCATGGCAATATGAGTTTTGATTAATGCAAGGGAATATTATTGGTTAGAATGTCATTGGTTAGAGAAACTTTAATTTAGTGTTAAAAGTGTTATTAGTTCAGCAAAGTATAATCTTAGTGAGCCAGTTCGTATAATTCAATAAGATTTATATTTTGTAGAGGATATTAGGTATTTTTCATGGTTGATTATAGGTCTTATTTAAGAGTGTTTTGAGACTACTTGGAGGGTGTTTCGGCTAGATTTTCAGAGTGATTCAAGTGTCGTAAGTAATTATGCATAATATGCACAATTTTGTTCATTAGGTTCCTAGAAGTCAAAGGTTTTCAAAAATTATGTTTTTAAGCATACATTTTCTAAAGTTTATCAAAAGATTTTTTTTACATCATTGAAATAGAAACTTCGACTTTTAAATAATGTTTTAAAGATAAACTTCAAATTGTAAATAACGTTTTGAACATCCAAATCTCATTTAAAGATGATTTCTAAACTAAATAATTGAGTTTCAAAGTAAGTTTTCTAAAAAGGTTATTGATCTTTAAATTTGTCTAAAACCAAGTGATTTCAAATACATATTCCTATTTTCCAAATGGTATTTAAAACGTTTCTTTTAGCAAATTGAGCTTTCAGACTTACTCAAGAATTGTAAAATATTTATATAAACTACTCGGTTTCTATTAATTCCCTAAGAGAGTCAAGAATCCTTTGATTTATGTTTCAATTCAATATTGTGATATTCGATATGCCTTTATGTTTGGAATAATTGTTAATATTAAGAAAATTATTCTATTTTGTATAAACTTTACTTTTGTGATATGTGACTCAAATTAAGTGTTTTATAGAATTGATCAGATACATGTGTAAGCCCGCTCACAAGGATGTATGTGAGAATAAGTGTTGATCCCTCACCAGTAGGGGTTAGATGTTGGTATTCACTCACAGGATTGTATGTGAGAGAATATGTGATATGTGTATATGTGACACTGTGCTTTGATCAATTATCTGTATGTGTTTTCGAATGATTTTAAGATTTGATTACATATGTATTAAGTGGTTCATTATATGTTTTAGAATAATTATATTTGATATTGTTGAATGAGTTTGTAAAAAAAAATCAAAATACTCGTGCTCTACTTGACTCTATTTTGTTGTGTATTGTGTATAATTGCTTATTAGTGTTCGGGGGCCTTTTTCGATTGCTCGGCCACGTGTTATCCGCTGGATTAGTGACCTTTCTAGGCCCGGGTTCTGTTTGGGGAGTTGCGTCCGGAACTCAACATTGGGCCACGTGGTCCAATGGCTACCAGCGTATTTTTAAGCCTACAAAACCATTAAAGCCAAAGTCTAAGAATCATGATAATGGTCGAATAAATATACAATATGCGTTTGATATGATAGCTTTGATTAGTAGTTGTAATAACAGTTGAAATAAAGTAGTATTTACTTAGAGGTAAAGTAATTATGTACTCAATGATGTAAATTTAAATATATGGAAGCAAAGTCACTTATCTTTGTATGGTTTATAGCTCCAGCTGTATAGCATCAGTGAGCTGATAGGATTCCAGCAGAATGCCGCAGTAGAGTCTAGTTAAGCTTGCCCCTCTTATCATACATTTAAATGAGTTTAAGCCTTGGTTAATTGTTGTAATAGTAGTTGGAATAAAGTAATATGTATTTAAATGTGAAGTAATCATGTATTCAATGATGTAAATTTAAAGATATGGAAGCAGAGTCACTTATCTCTTATGGTTTGCAGCCCCAGCGGTGTAACATCAGTAAGTAGACAGCATTCCAACAGAACGACCCTAACGGTAGAGAGGTAGTTTGCCATGATGACTTCAAGATTGAAGGGGAAAAATGAGTGCAACTGGAGGGAGAGAGAGTATGCCCAGCTGTGTGTAGGGACTGGTTAAGCTTGCCCCTCTTATCATGCACTTAAATGGGTTTTCCCCTGTACAATACTCTTTTAGTTGTTGTGAAGTTATGAATAGTGTTGCCTTCCATGAGAAGGGCTTTTGTATGGAGTACTTGTGCCTTCTAAGAGAAGGGCTTTATGTAAGATGGATTTGTGCCTTCCAGGAGAAGGGCTTTGATATGAGATCTTGGTGCCTTCTAGGAGAAGGGCTTTAGTATTAGAAGTTTATGCCTTCCATGAGAAGGGCTTTTAGTATGAGTGTTTGGTATCTCTTGAGAAGTGTAGAGATGGTAAAAGATATAGATGTTTTGTGGGATGTAGTATTTGTAATATGTATGATATATGGAAGTATGAGAGATATGAAGGTTAAAGATAGTGAAAATATAGGATTATAACCGCTGGAGAAGTTGTAGAGATTGCTTTCCAAGAGGAAAGATTTTGTAAGAGAAGGGTATGGAGATGTGTTTCGGTATTTGGAGATAGGAGCAGTAAGATAGGTGTATTTTCTGAATATGGAGAGTGAGAGAATGAGTATAAGAGGGGTAATAGTGATGTAGTGTGTTTAGCAAAGTTGCTGGGATTTACTGTTGGGGATAGATGAGTGTTTATAGGCAGAGGTATGAGGAGTGTTGGTGAGCTAGGAGTTGGGAAACTTAGTTTCTAAGCTTGAAACTAAGAACTCAGTGACTTTTTTTCAGAGCTTTGAGAGGGCTTAAAACAGAGAGGTTCAAGAAGAGTTCTTCTTTCTTGGTGTATATCTTAGTGTGTCATGAAGCATTAATGGAGAGTTCCATTTATATTTGGGTTTTTAGTGGGTAATTAGCAAATAATCTCTACTAAATCTTTCTCAATCTTCAGAAAATCCTTAGAGAATCGTTCCTAGAATTTTAGCTAAGAGTGGTAAGCTCAACTTTTAGAAGGTTCTTGCCGTTTTGGGTAATAACAGCTGGGATTCTGACTTAGCATTGAATGCTGATTGGCCTTGGCTGATGGGATTAAAGGATGTTTTAGGCTAATGATCTTGGTTATGCTGCTGTTAGAATCAGAGCTCCCTAGGGCAGATTGTATCACCCAAAGCCAGGTGTCAATCTTGGAGCCCTTGCTGGGAACTCTGCTGGGATCCCCTTGGTGCCCTCTAAACCACATTTCCCTAAGTTTCCCCATTTGGGGTTCATGTGCTTGGTCCATGAACTAGAGAATACATGTTTTTAGTATGAAAATGAATTGATTTCAAGTTGTTTTAGGAGCTTTAATGGCCTGGTTATGGCTGCTCTTGGTTCTTGACCCGATGGATTGGAGAAGAAAGAAGGGACAGCTGGCTGAAGCTTCTCAGCTTTCTGTCACATCACCTTCAGCTTTATGTCACATGAGAAATAATGAAATTTCAGCTTGTGAAGGAAGGGTTTAACCCCTGATGGACACGTGTCCTCTTCTGATCTGATTGGACAAGTTGGGACTTGATGGGAATGGGCTTTAGCTGTTAAGTGGTGCTGAAATTTGGCTGGTCAGCTCACGTGAGCTCCAGCTGCTGGGATTTGTGTGTGGGCTGGGTTGGCCCAGCTAGGCTTTGTAGTTGAGCTCCTTTGGGCTTGGTTATTCCTACAAAATGAAGAGTTTTGCCATGGGTGATATACATGGGCTTTTGTAGTTAGTTGATTATGGAAAAATAAGCATAGTTCCCATAAATTTTGTTGAGAGAAATATTCTTGAGAGGTGAGTAATTTATATTTCCCATGAGTTAGGGACTTTAGTATATATTTTGCCAAGAAATAGTTTTGGGCTTTGAGCATAAAGTAATTGTTTTTGCCAAAATAGCATTTTGGGCTTTTATAAATAGTTGCCAAAATAGATTTGGGTCTTGCAAAATAAGTGCCAAATTAGTATTTGAACTTTGTAAAATAAGTGCCAAATTAGCATTTGGGATTTGTAAAATAGGTATCAAATTAATATTTGGGCTTTGTAGGATTTTGTAATAATATTGCCGTGTAGCAACGGGCTTTTAGAGGTGCCGCATCGTAACGGGCTTTAGAGGTGCCGTATCGTAACGGACTTTAGAGTGCCGTATCGTAACGGGCTTTAGAGATGCCGTATCATAACAGACTTTAGAGATGTCGTATCGTAACGGACTTTAGAGTGCCGTATCGTAACGGGCTTTAGAGTGCCGTATCGTAACGGGCTTTAGAGATGCCGTATCGTAACGGACTTTAGAAATGCCATATCATAACGGGCTTTTAGAGTGCTATATCGTAACGGGCTTTAGAGGGGGTTTTGTTGGGCTTTTTTATGGAGATAGCATAATTTTGTCGCCCAATTTTGGTGGCAATATGGTGAGTATTTTTGTGAAAACCCAAGTTGGATAATATGTGGGATATAATGGGTAATATTTGTGAGAGGGCCCAAGGCAATTTATGGGGCTTAGATAAGGAATGTTTATGGGAGTCCAATAACATAGAGAATATTTGGGTAATATATATAGGGAATATTTATGTGGGCTCAAAGTAATTTATGGGCTTGTATGGGTATTTTTGTGAGTGGGCTAATGAAATTAAGGCCCGAAAATTTGTACCTCAACAATTAGATGTGTGGCTCACCCCATCAATTATAATTTTCAAATTAAAGTTTAGTTGGGAAACAGAAACTTTGGATCTCTTCATAAGGTGCAAGGTAGAACGTGGGAGTTTTTAGACGACGTCAAGAATGCTTGAAGCTTTTAAGGATTTTTAGTTATTTTTATTTCACTTAAGATTTTATGGTATTTGGAAATTATTTCTAAATTGTGGATTTTAGTATTGTAAGAGATTTATTAAAAGCATTTTTTATTTGGAGTTTACTGAATTATGTTCAAATTAATTATGTTTTTTGAGTTATGTAAGATCAATAAGTTTGTCATGCATCTAAATTCATGTTCCATGGATTTGGGTCATGATAGAAGGATTAGAAAGCTAATCACAAAGCTGACCTAGATCCATATGTTTCTAATTTTGTACTAAAAAACTTAAGCCCAAATGTAATATTGAATGATTCCTTAGCTACAAATTTATCAAAGAATAGCATTTCACCACGTGAACTCATTCACTTCAATGGGCGTTGCCTAGTTTAGTAACAAAACTCATTCACTTCAATTTAAAAAATATAAACTTACGAGGTGGTGGACGTGAGAAGCATGTGAGTGAGAAGTGAAGGTTTGGTTTGTGTTAACACTTATTCTTTGAATTGGTTGCACGGTAATGTCAAAAGGGGGTCCAATGCTGAAAAATTTAAAAGTTCACAATTTGGTCAGTTTGTGCGAACATGGTTTTCAGACTCGGACCATTTAACGAACCGTAAAAGAGAGATGTTCAAGGTTTTTAAGGTTGGATCGAGGTTCAACCAAGGTTGAATTGTGATGATGTCATTATTAATTTAATAATAACAAAATACAAACAAAGGTATTAAAATGGCAAATGTAACAAAATTTTACTAAAAACATGTCTAAAAAAATTAAACAAATTTAAAATGAATTTTCACAATTTTTATAAGTTTATAATAGAACATAATAAAGTATAAACAAGTGTAAAAAATTTGTGTTTAGTAATCTTTCAAACAAAAAAAAATTACTAAAATAAAATCATTTTCACCGTGTATATTCACATGTGAAAAGTCTAATTCTTGAACCTCTAAAAAAATTAGATTGAGAGGGGAATTATAATAAATTGAAAAACTATAATCTGAACTTAAAATATATAAAATAAGGAATTCTAGAATTACACTATTGGTAAGTGTTGAGGTACAAATTTTTGGGCCTTCAATTCTTTAGCCCACTCAAAAAAATACCCACATGAGCCCACACATTATTTTAAGCCTACATAAATATTTCCCGCATATTACTCAAATATTCTCCATGATATTGGGCTCCCACAAATACTCCATACACAAGCCCATAAATTGCCTTAGGCCCTCTCATGAATATTACCCATTACATCCCACAAAAAAATACTCACCATGTTACTACCAAAATTGGGCCACAAAATTATACCATCTCTATAAAAAGTCCAAGCTCATTTACCTTGTGGGCAAAGCTCAAAAGCCCAACAAAACCTTTACAAAGCCCGTTGCTATACGGCACCTTTAAAGCCCGCTACGATGCGACATCTTTAAAGCCCGTTGCTACACGGCACCTCTAAAGCCCGTTGCTACATGGCACCTCTAAAGCCCAGTACAATCCGGCACCTCTAAAGCCCGCTACGATGTGGCATCTCTAAAGCCCATTACTACACAGCATCTCTAAAGCCCGGTACGATCCGGCACCTCTAAAGCCCGGTACGATCTGACACCTCTAAAGCCCGCTACGATGCGGCATCTCTAAAGCTCGCTACAATAAGGCATCTCTAAAGCCCGCTACGATGCGGCATCTCTAAAGCTCGTTGCTACATGGCACCATTTACAAAGCCCGCTACGATGCGGCATCTCTAAAGCCCGTTACGATACGGCAATATTTTTACGAAATCCTATAAAGCCCAAATGCTAATTTGGCATCTATTTTCGTAAAGCCCAAATGCTAATTTGACATCTATTTTCGTAAAGCCCAAACATTAATATTTGGCACTTATTTTACAAAGCCCAAATCTATTTTGGCAACTATTTTACAAAGCCCAAAATAATATTTTGGCAAAAACAATTACTTTATGCTCAAAGCCCAAATACTAATTTGGAACTTATTTTGCAAAGCCCAAATATTATTTTGGCAATTATTTCATAAAGCCTAAATGCTATTTTGGCACATATATACTAAATTCAAATATTAATTTGACAACTATTTCACAAAGCCCAAATGCTATTTTGGCACATATTTACAAAATCAAGTATTATTTCAACACTTGCTAAGTCCCTAACTCATGGGAAATATAAATTACTCATCTCTCAAAAAATATTTCTTTCACAAAAGTTATGGGAACTATGCCTATGTTTCCATAAATCAACTAATTACAAAAGACCATGAATATCACCCATGGCAAAACTCTTTATTTTGTAGGGATAACCAAGCCCAAGGAAGCTTAACTACAAAGCCTAGCTGACTCAGGCCAGCCCACACACAAATCCCAGCAGCTGGAAGTCATGTGAACTGACCAGCCAAATTTCAACAACAACTGAACAGCTGAAGCCCCTTCCGATTAGGTCCCAACTTGTCCAATCAGACCAGAAGAGGACACGTGTCCATCAGGGGTTGAACCCTTCCTTCACAAGCTGAAATTCCATCATCTCTTATGTGACATAAAGTTGAAACTAATGTGGCAGAAAGCTGGGACGCTTCAGCCAGCTGTCCCTTCTTTCTTCTCCAACCCAGCCGGTCAAAAATCAAGAGCAGCCATGATCAGACCACTAAAGCTCCTGAAACAACATGAAATCAGCTCATTTTCATACTAAAAATGTGTATTCTTTGGTTCATGGACCAAGCACATGAACCCCAAATGGGGGAAACTTAGAGAAATGTGGTTTGGAGGGCACCAAAGGGATCCCAGCAGAGTTCCTAGCAAGGGCTCCGAGGTTGACACCTGGCTTAGGGTGGTCCAATCTGCCCTAGGGAGCTCTAATTCTAGTTGCAGCATAACCAAGATCAATAGCCTAAAGCATGCTCTATTCCCATCAGCCAAGGCCAATCAGCATTCAATACTAAGTCAGAATCCCAGCTATTATTACCCAAAACAGCAAGAACCTTCTAGAGTTGAGCTTACCACTCTTAGCTAAAATCCTAGGAACAATTCTCTAAGGATTTCCTAGAGATTGAGGAAGATTTAGCAAAGATTATTTGCTAATTACCCCCTAAAAACCCAGCTATAAATGGAATTCTCCATTAATGCTTTAGGGGAACACACTAAGCTACACTTCAAGACTCTTCCTTAACCTCTCTGTAAAAAGGTCTTCTCTAAGCTCTGAAAAAGCCACTGAGTTCTTAGTTTCAAGTTTAGAAACTAAGTTCCCCAGCTCATAGCTCTACTCATAAATACTCAGCTACCCCCAGCAGAAAGTCCCAACAGACTTACTATATTCTCTCACTCATTACTCATACTACTCACAAATGATTCTCTCACTCATTACTCATACTACTCACAAATGACTCTCTCTACTCATTACTCACTATGCATTTACAAGCATGTCTTGGCACCATAATGATCTTGCTGTGCTAGCTGGGATCTCTCTCTCCCTTCATCCCATACTAAGTTTTTCTCATTATTTGTCATAATGGAACCCATGATATTTACTTATTCATTTACCATTTATGGTTATGATGTAACTGTTACTATAGCATTTTCCCCTTATATTATTGTATTGGAAGACTCTTCTCCAGAGCTAACGGATGATGAGTCTGAGAATGTAGATATTTTCCTTAATCTATGAAATAGACAACAGCTAGAGGTTTATACTGTTTTATCTTACTTTATCACTGGGACATTCTACAGCCAGACTATTTTCTGCAGAAACATTTTACCGCTGGGTCGTCTTCTGCAGAAACACTTTACTGCTGGGCCGTTTTTCTGCAGAAATATCCTACCACTGGGCTATTTTCTGCAAAAACACCTTACCGTTGGGCCGTTTTCTGCAGAAACACTTTACTGCTGGGTTATTTCTTACAGTATGTTTTTTAACCGTGCTGACGTGTCCACTGTAGGGATTGTTCGTGAGCCACTCTTGTCAATCTCAATCTAAGTCCAAGGCATAAAATATAGTGGATTTCTTGAACCTTCACCGATAGCCTTTGGGTCGTGCATCAAGCCCATCGTTGAGTTTCGGTTTAGACCTCCGACCCATTATAAATCTTATTTGTCAGAAGGAAAACTTTTTCGCTCCCAACAGTAAGTGTGTCAATAATTCTTACTGGAGCTTGGGATCTCGGGTTCAATACCTCATGTCTCCATTATGTGAAACTCTTTGACTATATTGACTTATTGAGACAAAAATTAAAATTTTTTATTCATGTTTTTCTTTATGTTAGAATAATTGTGAAACTCTTTGACTATATTGATTTACTGAGACAAAAATTTAAAATTTTTATTTATGTTATAATAACGTTGGAAAATTTCAGTACGTGAGTCACTATATTAGATTTCACATCAAAAAGCAAGTCACCATACCAAATTTCACATCAAAAAGCAAATCACACACTTTGAAACACTTTGGCTACATTGAATTATTGAGACAAAAATTTAAAATTTTTATTTATGTTAGAATAACGTTGAAAAATTTCAGTACGTGAGTCACCATATCAGATTTCACATCAAAAAGCAAGTCACCATATCAAATTTCACATCAAGAAGCAAATCACACACTTTGAAACACTTTGGCTACATTGAATTATTGAGACAAATTTTCACTTTCTTTTTCTTTTTCACTCTTGAAACTCCCTCATTACGTGTGTCACCATATATAAATTAAAATTTTTTATTTATGTTAGAATATATTGACTTTTTGAGACAAAAATTAAAATTTATTTATTTATTTATGTTAGAATAATTGTGAAACTCTTTGACTATATTAACTTATTAAGACAAAAATTAAAATTTTTTATTTATATTTTTAATTATGTTAGAATAACGTTGGAAAATTTCAATACGTGAGTCACCATATCAGATTTCACATTAAAAAGCAAACCAGACTCTTTGAAACTCTATGACGACATTGAAATATAGAGACAAAAATTTTCACTTAAATTATTTTTCTTCTTCAATCATTTTCTTTTTCAAAAAATTTCACTTTCTTTTTCTTCTTCACTCTTGAAACTCCCTCATACGTGTCACCATATAAAAATTAAAATTTTTTATTTATGTTAGAATAACGTCGGAAAACTTCATAATAACATTGGAAAACTTTAGTATATCAGATATCACAGCAAAAAGCAACTCACACTCTTTGAAACTCTTTGACTAAATTGAATGATTGAGACAAAAATTTTCACTTTAATTATTTTTCATCTTCACTCATTTTCTTTTACAAAAATTTTCACATTCTTTTTCTTCTTCGCTCTTGAAACTCCCTCAAACGTGTGTCACCATATCAGATTTCACAGCAAAAAGCAACTCACACTCTTTGAAACTTTTTGACTACATTGAATTATTGAGACAAAAATTTTCACTTAAATTATTTGTCTTCTTCACTCATTTTCTTTTACAAAAGTTTTCACATTCTTCTTCTCCTGCACTCTTGAAACTCCCTCATACATGTGTCACCATATAAAAATTAAAATTTTTAATTATTTATTTTTTTATGTTAGAATAAAGTTGGAAAACTTTAGTACGTGTGTCACCATAACAAATTTCACAGCAAAAAGCAACTCACACTCTTTGAAACTCTTTGACTACATTGAATTATTGATAATATAAACTTTTGTACACATTCTAAAATAAGTTTTTGACTTGTGCTCCATTTTCTACATTAACTATATAATTTCATCAAAATCAAACAAATAGGAGATTTAAGGATGAAATTGACTTAGTTTTGAAAGCTGGAGGACTAAATTGACATAATTAATAGTTGAGTGATTAAATTGAACTTAAACTATATAATTTGAGGATAAATTAATAATTTTGAGCACCCATCCTCCCTCTCTTTTTCAATGTATGTGAAATATACCTACCCCATAAAAATCAACCATGGAGTTTTTGATCGATTAACTGAACCCATGTCCTCTTCCATCCATAGATACTGTATTACATTTTGTCCATGAAATGATGAGTAAGAGAAAAGGCAACATCAAATCAAATAATAGAGAACTCCATTGAAAAAAATGAATGATAATATAACACAAGATATTATCTTTCTGTAATTACCTGCTCTGAATTCACTGACCAATCATGCTCAGTTGAAATTATTGTGAAGTGAACACTAGCTTGTTCAATGGAATACCAAGGCTTATCCTTTGCCGAAGTTGGCATTGGAAAATAAGTCTCATAAGCAACTCCACATTCTCCACCTGAATCAGGAGTTACATATACTGATCCTGAGTCTACATAGTCCCTAACCAAAAAAAAAAACATTTAAGTCAATCCCAATTGTTCTTAGGGTTACCATATGTAATAATAACAACAGCAGCAATTATGTATGTGTTTGTATGTATATGTATTTTCCGGTCACATATATATGCCTAGCAACCAATTTGAGATTTAGAAACTAACACTGATTAAATAATGTGTTCTTCAAGAATTACATTTGTTGTGAATAAGTAACAAAAAACATAATAGAAGTTTTAATGATTGCTCAATTAAATGGATCTCAAGCTAATTTAAGTGCTTCAATGAATTCTTTGAGCTTCATTTAGAGGTTGAAGAATACCATAAAAAATTAAATCAAAATAATGATACAAAAAAATTCAAAATAATGATAAATTGTTAACACATTATTAATCTTTGCATATATTAATTTTACATTAATCAAACCAAATGATTTATTAGAACAGAATTGAAGCATATATAGCCAAAAAGGTTACCTCTCATGGTTTCCAATTGCGGTCATGTAAGCAACTTGAGAGGCCACTGGGTTGATAAGCTCAAGGAAAAAGTCCCATTCTACTAAGAAACCTGTAGCGTAGCTTATGTCTCCAATATGGAAGATGGAGTCCACATTTACAGAATTCACTTCATCAGTCACAGCTTTAATCACTGAGACCGATCCTGGCTATAAGTTCAGGAAATTATTAAGAACATCCTAAATATGAAAATATGAAGAACATATAATTAATAGATTATACTTTCATCACTTTGGTGAGGATGTAACTTTCTTTCTTTTTGCAAAAAAAGAGTTTCAATTATAGGGAGAAATCCTATAATTTAGGGTTAACACCAATATGGGGGTTAGATATTTCGAACCCAAAATCTCAAAGATTTCACGAGACCTTAGAAACTACTAAAGCCAACTCCCTAAGATTTTTATAAGACCCATATTAGTTTTTGTTAAAGTGGTACCCTTAATCCACTCGTGAAGGTGTGATAATTGTACATTGGTAGATAAAAAATGTGTAATCAATGCATATAAAGTTTTGACATTCAACTATATTTTTTTAATATATACATTATAGAATTTAAAATTTATGTGGTCCCTTCAATGATTATTGTTTTTTATAGTCATGCTAAAACACCAATGAATTTTATAGTTTACTATTGGATTTTTTTAATGAGTGTCATAAGGACAAAAAAATGATGTGAATATAATGCTCTAATATTTGTTTTTTTGTTTTGTTTTTTTTTTTTTTACTTGTCTTAAAGAATGTCAAATTATTTGCAAATATTATTTTTTTTAAAGTAATTTTAAATTTGTGTGCACACCACCATGAATCACTGAGAAATATTTTTTTTTAATACTAAATTGTAGTATGATAATCGAAGATTTAATATTTCTTAATCTATACATTCAAACCTTTTAATTTATAGTTTTTAGAATTTATAACCATAAGATTAGGGTACTATGTATATTGAACACATCCTACCTGAATGTAGTGTTCAACTGAAGAATCAAGAGGAGCCTTTCCCATATCACCATATGCAATAAAATAGAGTTTATCTGATCCTGCATTTGGTGGAGTCTTGAATTGGATTTGATTACTCCAACCAACTGAATCACTGCATTGTACGTAATGCCAGATATGTTAGCTATTTACATTTATTATATATGATCATTAATTAAGTTAATCTTATAAAAATAAAAATAAAAATAAAAATAATAATAATAATAATAATAACCTTTGTTCAGAACAATTTGACAGATGAACATTTGATGACATAGTAAATTATGTGATAAATTGTGAGATGCTAACCATACCTTCCATATTTGTAGGAGAAGTTGCTTGAAGGCTGAAGTCCTGTCATCACTGCTGTATGAATGAAGCCTGGATCATGCCACCCGAAGTCTTTGGCTGGACTCGGTACAGTCGAACCTATAATTTTCAGTTTCATACACAAAAATTAATCTAATTAAGTAGAAAAGATGGACAATTAATTGGAGATTAAAAAGAGAAAATCAAATTGGCTTAATATATATAAAATAAATATTTTTTATATATATATAAATAAGGGTATTTAGACATTTTGGAATATTGACTATTCCCTTGAGCATGTGTAGTCCTCCCGTTTCACACACACCAAGTTATTATTACTAGGAGGAATCCCTCCTCAAGATGCTAGAAAAAGGTTTCGAATTCAAGATATCATGGATATCATGAAAACTTAGGAACCACTTAGCCAATCTTTTAGGGTTATATAGCAGAAATCTTTAACATACCATTGTTTGGATAATTAGAAGGTAACAATATAAATTATGGAAAAGGAAACTCACTACTGCACATATCATCTTGGGTAAATGTAGTAACTACAGAATTTTGTGACATGCCATCTCCATATTGCACTTGCTGAGGCTTCTCATCCCCACTAACCCATGTTAATCTCATCTGTACCACTAGCCAATTTGTAAATGTTCAAAATAATGAACCTTTTGTTGGCTTTTCTCTTTGTATCCATCTCTGTTTGAAAATCAAATCAAGAACAAGTATTTTTTATTTTAAAAGCTCCTTACCGATTTCGCAGTTGAATCTATGCTTGAGAGATGTCCATATAGTGGCATATTTGGATTAGTAAAATCCAAGGGGTTCGACCTAGTCAGAATGCAAGGTGTGTCGAAGCCACCAGCAAAGAACACAAATTCAATGTTGGTTCTTATATTAATAACATGAAATGTCAGGGAACCACTGCAAGTGGCCACCACACATTTACCAAGCACAGATTCCTGGCATTCCTTCTTCGTGCAATTGAGATAGTCTGGATCATTTTTCACGTATTGAGCCTTTCTTCTTCACTCTTGAAACTCCCTCACATTAAAGGTCATTCTTTTCCTTCTTCACTCAATTTCTTTTACAAAAATATTCACTTTTTTTTTTCTTCACTCTTGAAACTCCCTCACATTAAAGGTCATTCTTTTTCATCTTCACTCTTGAAACTCCCTCACATTAAAGGTATAAATTCTTTGAACTAAACACACCCTTAATGGAGTATTTCTCAGGTAGTATACAACAAATAAATAGAAAAAAAAAAAAAAAAAAAAAAAAAAAAAAAAAAACTTAGTTTCCACATTAGGGATAACATAAATATTTCACGAGTCAAAATTCAAATGAAAACTCTATATAGGGTCTGGACCTATTTATGTTATATTGAATTATCGAGGAAAAAATTAAAATTTATTAATTATGTTTTTTTAATGTAGAATAATGTTGGAAGACTTCAGGATAACGTTGGCAAACTTCAATACGTGTGTCACCATATCAAATTTCACAACAAAAAGCAACTCACACTCTTTGAAACTCTTTGACTACAACAAATTATTGAGGCAAAATTTTTTACTTAAATTATTTTTCTTTTCACACATTTTCTTTTACAAAAATTTTCACTTTCTTTTTCTTCTGCACTCTTGAAACTCCCTGTCACCATATAAAAATTAAAATTTTTTATTTATATTTTTTTTGTGTTAGAATAAAGTTGGAAAACTTCAGTACGTGTGTCACCAAATAAGATTTCACAGCAAAAAGCAACTCACACACTTTGAAACTCTTTGACTACATTGAATTATTGAGACAATAATTTTCATTTAAATTATTTTTCTTCTTCACTCATTTTCTTTTACAAAAATTTTCACATTTTGTTTCTCCTTCACTCTTGAAACTCTCTCATACGAGTGTCACCATAACAGATTTCACAACAAAAAGCAACTCGAAAAGCAACTCACACTCTTTGAAACTCTTTAACTACATTGAATTATTGAGACAAAATTTTCAC
Organism: Notholithocarpus densiflorus; assembly: GCA_030021035.2. Lineage (NCBI taxonomy): Eukaryota > Viridiplantae > Streptophyta > Magnoliopsida > Fagales > Fagaceae > Notholithocarpus > Notholithocarpus densiflorus. Next base: position 1,348,717 of record JARYZH020000040.1, read on the forward strand.
TTAAATTATTTTTCTTCTTCACTTATTTTCTTTTACAAAAGTTTTCACACTATTTTTCTTCTTTGCTCTTGAAACTCCCTTGCATTAAAGGTCATTCGTTTTCTTCTTCACTCAATTTCTTTTACAAAAATTTTCACATTCTTTTTCTTCTTCAATCTTAAAACTCCCTCACATTAAAGGTCATTCTTTTTCTTCTTCACTCTTGAAACTCCCTCACATTAAAGGTATAAATTCTTCTTGTTCTTGTTCTTGTTCTTCTTCCTCTTCTTCTTGATCAAATGAACTGCATTTTAGAAATCAATTTTCTTCGAATTAAACATACCCTTAATTGAGTATTTCTCAGGTAGTATACAACAAATAAATAGAAAATAAAACTTAGTTTCCATGTTAGGGATAACATAAATATTTCACGAGTCAAAATTCAAATGAGAACTCTATATAGGGTTTGGACATATTTATGTTATGTTGAATTATTGAGACAAAAATTAAAATTTTTTTTTATGATAGAATAACGTTGGAAAACTTCAGTACATGTGTTGCTATATCAGATTTCACAGTAAAAAGCAACTCACACTCTTTGAAACTCTTTGACTACATTTAATTATTGAGACAATAATTTTCACTTAAATTATTTTTCTTCTTCACTCATTTTCTTTTACAAAAATTTTCACACTTTTTTCTTCTTCACTTTTGAAACTCACTCATACGTGTGTCACCATAACAGATTTCACAGCAAAAAGCAACTCACACTCTTTGAAACTCTTTGACTACATTGAATTATTGAAACAAAAATTTTCACTTAAATAATTTTTCCTCTTCACTCATTTTCTTTTATAAAAATTTACACATTCTTTTTCTTCTTCACTCTTGAAACTCCCTCACATTAAAGGTCATTCTTTTTCTTCTTCACTCAATTTCTTTTACAAAGATTTTCATATTCTTTTTCTTCTTCACTCTTGAAACTCACTCACATTAAATGTCATTTTTTTTCTTCTTCACTATTGAAACTCCCTCACATTAAATGAGTATTTCTTCTTCTTTAAATGAACTGCACTTTCGAAATCAATTTTCTTTGAACTAAACACACCCTTAATTGAGTATTTCTCAGATAGTATACAACAAATAAATAGAAAACAAAACTTAGTTTCCTTATTAGACATAACATAAATATTTCATGAGTCAAAACACAAATGAAAACTCTATATAGGGTTTGGACCTATTTTATGTTATATTGAATTATTGAGACAAAAATTAAAATTTTTTATTTATGTTTTTTTTAAATGTTAGAATAACGTTGGAAAACTACAGTACGTGTCTCACAATATCAAATTTCACAACAAAAAGCAACTCACACTCTTTGAAACTCTTTAACTACATTGAATTATTGAGACAACAATTTCCACTTAAATTATTTTTCTTTTTCACTCATTTTGTTGGAGAAGCCTTGTCTGTACCTCCACCCAACTAAATATGTAGGGCATCATGTTATCAGGATTTTTTTATTTATTATTTATTTTTCTTATCTGCATCACAAATAGTAGGTCCCTTTTGTTTCTTTTAATCATATTTGGTGCTTCTATTTGTCCATATTGTAACATGTTGGGTTTAATTTAGAAGCCCAATGTTTTTGTGCCTATATAATCAGTGCTGAATGTATGGTATTACCTACTGAAAACTCAGGGGTCTGTTCTGTGTGCATGAAAATGTCAAAGGAGGATTTCTTTTTGTTTCAGCAAATTGACATATGACTGACATGGTTCCTTAATATGAGGAGACCATGAGATTGCTTGTTGGAGTTATGCCAACTATGATATTGCCATTCCTCCATTATTGGTTCAATTGAACTGGCATAAGGAGGTTTGGAGAAAAAAGCTAATAATAGCCCTGGATATTATTGAAATTCCTTAACAATGTTATGTGATGTTAGAAATACTGAATGAATATATTGTATTTCTCAAGTAATAAATTGTACATGAGTGCCTTTATATAAGAGGCAGTGTAGTACAAGTATGTGTGCTATACAAGTAAACAAGGTGGGCAAAGCCTATTACATGTTAACAACCCCCCTCAAACTCAAGGTGGGTGTGAGACCAACTTGAGTTTGTCAACAAAAGCACGAAGGCGTCCTTTAGGATGTGACTTGGTGAAGATATCTGCAAGTTGATCGTTAGAGGAGACTAAAAACAGCTTGAGAGCACCATGGACAAGATGATAACGGATAAAATGACAATCGATCTCAATGTGTTTAGTTCGTTCATGGAAGACATTATTGTGAGCAATATGAATGGCACTCTAGTTGTCACAATAAAGAGGAGTAGCATAGGATGTAGACACACCAAAATCCTTAAGAAGCCATCGAAGCCAAATGAGCTCAGATGTGGTATCAGTAAGGGTACGATATTATACTTTAGTACTGGAGTGGGCCACAATGGTTTGTTTCTTGCTTTGCCAAGAAATCAGAGAAGAATCAAGGAGAAAGCAATAACCAGTGGTTGAACTTCAATCAGTGGGATATCCTGCCTAATCAACATCGGAGAATGCACGGAGAACAAGAGGAGACTGAGTAAAGTAGAAAAGGTCATGAAAGAAAGTGCCCTTCTGGTATTGAAGAATGCGTAGGACAACATCATAGTGAGTCGATCGTGGAGCAGACAGATATTGGCTTACCTAGTGAACAACATAGGAAATTTCTGAATGAGTGACAGTGAAATAAACTAGGCTGCTAACCAATCGTCTGTAAAGAGAGGGATTAGACAATGGTTTCCCTCCTAAGGGAGTCAGATGCGCCTTACGTTCGACTGAAGTGTCAATAGTCTTGCTATTAGTGAGTCTAGCTCAAGACAAAAGTTCAAAATCATACTTGGCTTGAGTAATATAAAGTCCATCTGTGGAATGAGTGATTTCAAGATCCAAGAAGTAGCTGAGATGTCCAAGATCTTTCATCTCAAACTACTGATTGAGAAAATTCTTGAGTTCTTGAATGCCATTGAGGTTATCACCAATTATGATCATATCATCCATATATAGCAGAAGTAAAATAGTGCCTTTGTCGATGCGACGAAGAAATAATGCAGAATCATAATGATTGGCAATATAACCCAAGCGAGAGATGGTAGAGCTGAACTTGACAAACCAGGTTTGTGGAGTTTGTTTAAGGCTATAAAGTGCACGACGAAGGTGTCAAACATTGTTCAGTTCAATAGAGAGACCAGGAGGAGATTGCATATAAAATTCTTCACTTAAATTCCCATTAAGGAAGACATTTTTGACATCTATCTGAAAAAGGTCCCATTTACTAGAAGCGGCAATAGCTAAAAGGGCACGAACATATGAGATTCAAGCAACCGGAGGAAAGGTGTCTTCATAATCAATCCCATACTCCTAAGTAAAACTTTTTACAACAAGACGAGATTTATAGTGCTCAATGGAGCCATCAGAGCGAGTTTTGATCTTGTAGATCCACTTACAACCAACCACAGATTTCCCAGGGAGGAGAGTCACCAAATCCCAAGTATGGTTTTTAGATAATGCATCAAGTTCCTCTTTCATTGCAATCTGCCATAAAGAGTCAGTGGAGGCCTCACGATAGGTGTGAAGCTCGTGCAGTGTAGCAAGGGCAGTGTAACAATGATAGTCAAGTAAATGTGCAGGAATGGATCTTATCCGAGTTAAGTGATGATGTGGAATGTCTTGTGAAAGATCTTCAGGCAGAGTTGGAGCAGGGGACCTAAGCTCAAGATTGGTAGCTCGTCTTCGACCTGTTCATTAGAGGGTGATCTAGGAAAGGCATCAAAAATATCTGGTGGCTGGACAGAAAAATCTATAGGAGGATTAGGAGCAACTATAGAAGGAATATGTAGCTCATTTGGAAAAAGATTTAAGGCAGAGGAGGTAGATAGGGAGGCACGGAAATGAGAGAGCTCGACAAAGGAGCGATGTTCCCAAAAGAAAACATTGTAGGAGATACAAAAACGATGAGAGACAAGATCATAACACCAATACCCCTTTTGAGTTTCACCATAGCCAAGAAAACAACAAAGCCTAGACTAAGGCTCAAGTTTGTTATGTTCATGCGGCTGAAGAAGAATGAAACAGGCGGAACCAAAGGAGCGAAAGTGGTGATAGTCTGGAGGTGACCCAAAAAGGCGCTCATATGGAGTTTGATTTTAGATGACAGGACTAGGAATGCGATTAATAGCATGAATAGCAGCTTCACCCCAAAAAGGAGCAGGAACTTTGGCAGAGAGAAGGAGAGCACAAACAGTGTCAAGGATATGACAAAATTTTCATTCGGATCTACCATTTTGTTGAGAGGTATTTGGACAAGTTAGTTGATGAATAGTGCCATAGGAATGCAAAATAGCTTGGAAAGTATATTGAGTGTATTCAAGAGTATTATCAGATCAAAAAATTTTGACGTGTTTGGAAAACTGAGTTTCAACCATTTTTTGCAAAATTACAATATATTTACAATAACTCAGAACGATATTTCATATGAAAAATCCAGCTATAGCAAGAATAATCATCAACAAAAATAATAAAATATCGAGATCCTCCAATACTAGAGATAGAGGAAGGGCCCTAGACATCAGAATGAGTTAGGTCAAAAACATCAATGGACAATGATTCACTAGTATTGAAAGGCAAAGCTAGTTGTTTTCCTAACTGACATGAAACACAATCAAAAAATTTTTTGGACACTGAACCTAACAAACCTCTAGAAGCCAAGTGTTGTACCCGAGAGGAAGATGCATGACCAAGTCGGGCATGCCAAAGTGCAAGGGAAGGAATAGAAGAAACTACAATAGTTGCAGCAACAACAGAAACAGGAGCAACAGGTGGAAGACGAAGATTGTCCACGGGAAACATACGCCCAACTCTAGGACCAGTCCCAAGCTCTTGTCCCGTCCTCAGATCTTGCATAGTACACTTAGAATAATCAAAGATAATACGATAACTCAACTCAGCTAATTGTCCCACAGAAATAAATTGTAAGAAAGGTTAGGAACATTAAAGATTCCAGGAACTGAGAGATTGGAGGTCGAAATAGAACCTATATTATAACCAAACATTGTGGAACCATTTGCTGTGCGAATACTAAGAGGGTGTGGTGCAGGTTCAAGTTGAGAAAATAAGGACGAGTAAGGTGTTATGTGATTGCAACAAGCAGAATCCATTAGCCAAGTGGAAGGAGACATATCAGATAAAACTGAGAGAAAAGAAGAATAAGATGCATTACCAACCATACGAATGGTATTAGCGATGATGTTTAGAAGGTTGACTATGAAAATAGTGATAGTGGATCTAGAAGGCTTAGACTTTGCAGATATGTGAGCCATTGGTTGGATACTCTCAGTGTTAGCAACAGTAGCATTAGAAATGAAAACAATTGATTTGTTGTGATGATAGCAAGTCTCAATATTATGGCCAAGACGTTTGCAAAAATTGTAAAAACGTTTGTTGGATTGTCGGCGACGATTATTGCAATAAGAAGAAGACCTATCCTTATTCTTCATTTATAAGCAAAATATGCAAAAATAGACTGCAAAAATGAATTCTACACGAAAAATTGGGTAAGGAACACCTGGATTGCAAAAAAGTCAACAGTCAAACTCACGGTCAAAGTCAACTGACGGGGGTCAAAAGTTAGCGGAGATGACGTCATCAAGATGACATAAGCGAAGATGATGTTAGCAGCGGGCAAGACGCCGATGTAAGCAGGTTGACTGGATGCTGACGTCGGCTAGGGCTGATGTGGCAATGACGACGTCACAGATGACATCAGCCTAGACCAAATGGAGGCGTATGTGGCGCGTGAGAGTGTGTGAGCACTTCGATGACTGCGAGATTTTCACGACAGCATAGATCGAGGCAAGGCGATCATAGTGGTACCTGTAGAAAATTAATTGGAGCAAGATTCACGGTGGAGACGATAAAAGCAGTGGGCTTTGTGGTGTGGGACTCCTCAACGGTAGCGACTGCAGGTCCGAAACCGAAGGATGACGGCTGAGAGACGTCGGTGGTTCAACGGTGAGTGGCTGCGGCGGTTGTTGTGAAGGTGGAAGTGATGTGAGAGTGGAGTAACACCAAGAGAGACAAGACTGCTAAGGAAAAGGTTAGAGCAGTGGCTCTAATACCATGTTAGAAATACTGAATGAATGTATTGTATTTCTCAAGTAATAAAATGTACATGAGTGCCTTTATATAGGAGGCAGAGTGTGTAGTACAAGTATGTGTAGTATACAAGTAAACAAGGTAGGCCTAAGGCCCACAGCCTACTACACGTTAACATGTGACAAAAGCTTCCCAAAACCTAGTTGCGCAAGAATTGGAGCTTTTGTCATCACTGTTTTGATATATTTAAATACTTTTCTTTAGTTTGACCACATATCAATTAATCATCAACATAAACAACCACGAACAAACTCAAGAAAGTTTTGAGTACAGTAACTTTGTCATAACCTGCGCATGAAAGTGCTCGGTGCATTAAAGAGTCCAAATGACATTACTAGCCAATTGTAAAGCCCATCCAGTGTCTTGAATGCAGCTTTCCATTTATCACCACTCATTCTAATTTGTTGGGAACCCCCAAATCTATTTTCGAGAGCACCTAGGATCCAATTAACTTATTGAGATTATTTTCTAATTGAGGAATTGGAAATCAATACTTGATTGTGGTCTTTTTAATGACCCTACGATTTATACACATCCTCCATAGTCATCCTTCCTAGATGTAGGCAAGGCGGGGATAGTACAAGGGCTTTTGCTTTCATGCACTAAACCTTTGGTAATCAACTACTCGATCTATCTATTTAATCGTCTTCTTGTTGTAGATATGGCATTCTATAAGCAGGTAGATTTAGCAGATCTTCCCTTGGTACTAATCAATAGCATGTTGAATGCTTCTCATTGGTGGCAAACCTTGTGGTGATTCATCACTAACTAGCTCCTTAAAGTCCGCTAAATGCTGTTGAACCTTAAGGGCACAATCATCAAACTCCAAAAGTTGTACTTCCTTCCCAACTTTGCAAATCAAGGCAGACATTACTCATTTACTCCCATATCTTAACACTCAGCTTCAAACTTTGTAGTAGTCAAGAAGCCATTAGCCTTGTTGTATTGAGGTCCCGTTTGGGTGGGGTGATTTTGGGGGGATGCAAAAGGGGGAAATAGTGCCCTTGTTTGGTTGGGGGAGTGATTTTGTTTTCTCCCCAAATTGGAGAGAAAGAGGGGTTTAGATGGGAATTTATGCATTTGCCTCTCTGCTCCCTCCACATTAGTTTCCTTTTTTTTTTAATAATAATAATAATAATAATAATAATAATAATAATAATTATTATTATTATTATTATTATTATTATTATTATTATTATATATTTAAATTTAATAGGGCATGGGAGTAAATTTATACACACTCACTCTATTTTCTATTCTCTCATTTTTCTTTTCAACCAAACAAAAGAGTTTTTCATCCTTATACTTTTCCACCCAAACCACCCCCCAGTTAAACACAAATGGGAGAAAACTAAAAGGTCATGCAAAATAATGTACACTTAGAAATGATTTCAATAATATCACATTTTGTGCTAAAATTGTATTTTGAAAACATAATTTTAGTGTAAACACATTCACTTTAAAGTCGTATTTTGGAAAAATATGTTTAGTACAAAATTTGAAAATTTATATTTTACTTTGAAATTGTGTTTTGATATTTTAGCAAAAAACAAGATTTGATTTTTAAGCTCACTTCATAAAAAGATGCAAGTGAAATGGTAATGTGGAGAGAGGAAGATGCAACCATCTCCTCTCTATCTCTAAAACTTTTTCTCTCACAATCCTCCATAGCTAGAACTCACCTTGAGCTCTGTCCAAGGCCGAGAGCCCGGAAACCTATAATTGTACATTAGATTTTTTGTAAAATCCTATATTGAAAACATGGTTCAAGGAGAAGCTATTCTCCATTTCTCCTAAATAATTTGTCCATAATGTTATTTTTAATAATTACTAGTATGTAACTCATGCTTACACACAGTAACTCGTGCTTACATACATGAACGATGAATTGTAGTGGTGCTACTGGACACTACATATACAATATTAATTCACTATCACTATCCATGAAATTATACTAAATACAATACAAAATAAAATAATAAATTGGTTCAATAGTATCTCCTAAATTAGTTCAGGGGTCTTTTGGTCCTTCTTAGGTTTCAGGGGTATTACAGTCAATTTTTAGGTTAAAAGGGTATTTTGATCATTTTATAGGTTCTAAAGGGATTTCGATAATTTTAGAGGGAATTAGGGGAATTCTGGTCATTTTTTAGGTTATGAGGGAATTTCGGTCCTTTTCTAAGGTTTTCAGGGTTATTTCAGTCATTTTTTAGGTACTAAGGTTATTTCGGTCATTTTTAAGTTTCTAAGGGTATTTTAAGATATTCTCTAGGTATAGGGGGCATTACAGTCATTTTTTTTTCTAAGGGTTTTGGTCATATTTTAGGTTTCATGGTTATTTTAGTAATTTTTTAGGTTTTATGGTAATTTCGGTCATTTTTTAAGTTTCAAGGTCATGTGGTCATTTTTTTTGTCCTAAGGATATTTTGGTCATTTTTTAGGTTTCATCGTTATTTTAGTCATTTTTAAGGTTTTATCATTATTTTGGTCATTTTTAAAGTTTCAGGGTCATTCAATCAATTTTTTATTTGTTCAAATGGTATTTTGGTTATTTTTTAGGTTTCGTGGTTATTTCAATCATTTTTTAGGTTTTATGGTAATTTTAGTCATTTTTTTAAGTTTTAGGGTGATTTAGTCATTTTTTAGGTTCTAAAGGTATTATGGTCATTTTTTAGGTTTTAGAGGTATTATGGTAAATGGTGAAAAAAAAAGGAACCATCAAATGTGACAAAAGTACGCTCACATTTGAAGTTGGTATTGCCCATTGTGACAATGAAATTGTCGGATGTGAGAAAAAAACAAGGGTACAACCAAATGTGGCAAAAGTATAGTCAAGAATAATGTTGGTACTGCTTAATGTGACAAGTACAAATAAACAATGTATTCGCATGTGTTAGTGTAAAATACACAAGTGTGTTGAGTAAAATTACCTATTCACAAAACATCAATTTTGACATATACTTGTCATCGTCCCTATATGTATTTTTAAACCATTCCATTGTGGGATTGCCATCTTTATTAATCATTTTTTGCTACAAACATTTATATCTATATATATCTAAAAACTGAATTGTAGCATTTACTGTTACTACGCTCCAATTAAGCTACATCATCGTCCACGTCATTATCATTTTTTTTCCAATTTTCCTATAATTTTTTTTTAACATTTAGTCATTTTTTAAATATTTACACTTTCTCCAACCTTTCTCTATCCCCTACCTTTTCATCTACCCACTACCTTCTACCTTAATATCACTCTTCATCTTTTCCTTCATCTTCCTTTTTTTTGTCCTTTCTTATTTACACTCTCTTACTATAAATTTGTTATTCTCTCTTTTATTTTTTACATACTTTTCCCTCACAAAAAAGGTTCTCTCTCTCTCTCTCTCAATTTTTTGGTTGATTTTTTTTATTTTTCTTGCATCTCTACTTTAAGTTAATAAATTGTTATGTTCTTTAAAACTTTATATTGAGCTAATGTGATTTAGTTTTGTAATTTAAGTTTTTTTCTCTCTTTAATTGTTAATTTTATTACATGTGTTTTTCTTTAAATTCTTAGTTTGGGTTGCTTTGAATTCACCCACTTAGTTGTTCTATATATGTTATTTTTGTACAACATGACATTTGTTCTATGAAATTCCATTTAGACTTGATACATTATCTTTTCATTTGATTTTTTTTTTCTCTCCTCATGTGCAGTGACTGACTTCTAACAAAAACTATTCTATTTATATATTTAGAAATGTATTTCTTCTTAATTCCAACAATTTAAATTTTGTATGGGCCATAAGGAACAAAGGAGTCTATAATGCATTCATGTTCTCCTTATATCATGATAAATCTGAGTAGTTGAATAGTATTGTTGTTTAATTTATCACTACTACATTTTTTTTTTGAAGGCTACATACCATCGATCGTAACACCAAGTGGATATTTCAAAGTTCATTTGTATGATTACTTTGCTGTGTGGTGAGTTGAAACATTATTAGGTAAAGATGTACGTTAGATTGTATGTGTAACCTTTTGACTTGCAAACGGTAAGTAGTGATTTATGATAAGTTTTTTTTATTGGTATTCTTTAGAGCTATAATGGTTGATAGGTTGTGGTGGGCCTTTTTGAGATTGTGGGCTAGGCTGCCTCCTGCCACACTACGGCCTAAAGGTTCTGAGTAGGAGAGTCAGGACCGGTCCAATTGCAACTCACCTTGAACCGACTTGTGCGCAAACTAAAGCCCCTTTGTTGAAACTTTGGTCACATGCCCATGGCAGATGAAACTGTTATAAAAGAGTTACGGTAGGCAAGTATAATATAACAACAATAATGGATAAGCGCTTACTGTTAGTCAAAACAAGCAAAGAATTCCCATTAAAGAAAAGAGCAGCACAACAATAGAAAACGCATTATAAGAAGAAATGATAATAATAATAAAAGAAAAGGTAACACCGATAATCATTAAGATTAAAGGAGAAAATGTTAGTCTGTCGTGCTTAGTTGTATTACGGAATTAAGACCAAAGAGGGAACCACTTCCTCAATGTGGATAACCTTACAGGAAGGTCCTGCTGTAGAAATTACCCATTTTGAGAAGATGGGCCTAAATGGCTTATGCCCAAAAAATCCTTAATCCTTAATAGAGGGTAGGCTTTTAAAGGGAGAGAAGAGATTAGCTTATTGGTGCATGCCTGCTATCACACTCTTGCCTACTCTCTGTTTTTCTTTCTCACTGTTTTCCTTTTCTAAGTTTTGTTACTATGCTTTTCCACTCTTTTATTTTTAGTTCTTGCTCGTGTGATGTTGTTTTTCTGGTGTTGTGGTGATGTGATTGTTGTAATGTTGTGTTACTGTGCACGGCGGAGGCTCCTTATATACTGTCTGCCGTGACTAATTTTTACCATTTTACCCCTTAACCACTTTTGTCTGGGTGTGGGTGTCCTTCCAGACCACCTACTGGTTTGTCAACTGCCCAGCCACCATCACTTACCTGTGCTAGCCGTGCCACATCCCATTACCAGACAAAGAAATCTATTTTGTTTACTTGTTCATCGTGGCATTCTCATCCGGATAAGGGTTGGCATTCAGTCATATCCTCCATATCATTAAATTATTAATATCTGCTCTCATTTTTTTAATTTTTAAAAATTAAACATATAATGTTTTAATTAAATACAAATAAATAAAAATTTCCTTATTAAATCGTACTCATTTTTTTATAATATTTACACTTTCTCCAACATTTCTTATTCCTTTCACATTTTCATCTCCCCACTACCCACTACCTTAATATCACTCTTCATCTTTCCCTTTATCTTCATTTATTTTGTTTCTTCTTATTCTTATCCTCTTATTATAAATTTTTCATTATCTTTTCTATTCTATATTTCTATGCATAATTTTCCCTCACAAAAAAAGTTATTTCTCTCTCTCAATTTTTCGGTGGATTTTTTTTTCTTGCATCTCTGCTTTAGGTTATTAATTTTTTGTATTTTTAAGAACTCTACTTTGAGTTGATGCAATTTAGTTTTGTGATTTAAGTTTTTTTTCTTATTTCTTTTTTTGTTCTCTCTGATTGTTAAATGATATTCTATTGCATTATAAAGAATATAATATTTTTCTATTACATAACATGATTTGGATAATTTTACCATATAAGAATTTTACATAAGTTACATAGACAATAGTAAAACAATAACAATAATTATATATATTTATTTATTTATTTATTTATGAGATAGCTCTAAAAAAATTATTACGCGCAACGCGCGGGTCTGCGACTAGTATATATAATAAGTAAAAAAGTAACTTCAATGGTAGGCCTAAATGTAAAAGTACGGTCAAATGTGATGTTGGTACTACCGAATGTGACAATGGAACTATCAAATATGAGAAAAAAAATAAGGGAACCACCAAATGTGACAAAAAAACAGTCACATGTGATATTGGAACTGCACAATGCGAGGATGGAACCATTAATGTGAGAATAGAACTATCAAATGTGAGAAAAAATAAAGGAACCACTTAATGTGACAAAAGTACAATCACATGTGATATTGGTACTGCAAAATGTGAGAATGGAACCATCAAATGTGAGAAAAAAAAAAAAAAAAGAACCGCCAAATGTGACAAAAGTACTATCAAATGTGATGTTGGAACTGCATAATGTGAGGATGAAACCTTTAAATGTGAGAAAAAAATAAGGGAACCACTAAATGTGACAAAAGAATTGTCACATGTGATTTTAGAACCGCACTATGTGAGGATGAAACCATCAAATGTGAGAAAAAAAAAATAAGGGAACTATCAAATGTGACAAAAATACCATCAAATGTGATGTTGAAACTGCACAATGTGAGGATGGAACCATCGAATGTGAGAAAAAATAAGGGAACCACCAAATGTGATAAAAGAGCTGTCATATGTGATGTTGAAACTGTACAATGTGAGGAAGGAACCGTCAAATGTGAGAAAAAAAATAAAAGAACCACCAAATGTGACAAAAGTACTGTCAAATGTGATGTTGGAATTACACAATGTGAGGATGGAACCGTCAAATATGAGAAAAAAAAAAAAGGGAACCACCAAATGTGATAAAAGATCTGTCACATGTGATGTTGGAACTGCACAATGTGAGGTTGGAACAGTCAAATGTGAGAAAAAATAAGGGAACCACCAAATGTGACAAAAAAACTGTTATATGTGATGTTAGAACTGCACAATGTGAAGATGGAACCATCAAATGTGAGAAAAAAAAAAAAGGAACCACCAAATGTGACAAAAGTACAGTCAAATGTGATGTTGGAACTGCGCAATGTGAGGATGAAACTGTCAAATGTGAGAAAAAATAAGGGAACCACCAAATGTGACAAAAGAACTGTCACATGTGATGTGGAACTGCACAATATGAGAATGGAACCGTCAAATGTAAGGATTTGGTAACTTGATATAGCAAGTTGCCTACTAGTGAGTACTGTACCCAAAAAAAAGGGGAGAAAAGGTAGAAATACCCGTTTTTCTCATGAATTAGAATAAGGTGTGAGTATTTATTTATATACTAACGTTGTACTTAGCACTATATCACACATTAGAATAAATTGATCTTTCCGAAATTACTATCCTACTTGTTTTGAAAATAATCTAAAGAGAAGGACAACTTTGGGAAAAAGGGCCCAAATTTTCTTCTTTCCATTTGATTACGCATTGAAGTGGCATGCATCTATTGTAATCTCCTATGGAAAATTATAGTAAATACCATAAATAGAGCAACAAAAGTGCCGACCCTCTAACAAAATTGAACAAAAATGATGAGCACACAATCAATTGCACATATCTTCTATCACTTTGGTTTCAAAAGAAATTGCACACATCTTCTCGCCTGCTATCAATGTGATAATATCTCCTTGCCAAAAAAAGTCCAATAATTTCATTGTATCCAAAATCTGGCAAGTAGCAAAAATAAGAATCACAAATTACTGAACTAGAATGGCCCTTGTCACAAATTAAAAAAAAAAAGTATATGCCAAATTGCCAATGAATTAAAAAGGAAAAAAAAAAATACAGCTACAAACAAGTTCCATAAAGAAAGAGAGAGATTGTGACTTACACCAAAAATCAGGAAAAAAGAACCCTGCAAATTCATCAAAGCTGCCACTTTCACGGGGATTCCTCTTCCTCACAATCAGAGTTTCCTTGTAATTGTGTGCTTAAATTTCCAAACAAATTTCCCAAACTTGGAATGAATCTTTCAATTAGATTAGAGAGTCGAATCCTCTTTGGTTGTGGTATGTTTACATCATTAGAGTTAGAGGTACCTTCTCCACTAGGTCCAGCCTCATCCCCACCAAAGTCATCATGACTTCGCTTAATTTTGGTATTTTTTGTTGAATCCTCTAAATCATCCTCATAAGAAGTGATGCTACAGCTACTAGGCCTAACCATATTTTGTTTGAGATCTTCAACATCCTGCTCAAATACCAAATGGGCACCACATTTTGTAACCTCCAAGCCTAAACCATCGGTTTCAAATATGATCTCAATCTGACTGAATCCATTAGCATCGACTCGATTCAATGCTTGTTTCCAGCCCCTATTGAAAAATAGAGAGGGAAAATATTGCAACCAAAGGTGATGCGATTCAATCTTACAAAATTCATCAGATAAAGGAAAGTTCAATATGGTACATTCATGTTCGTTGGCTCTAATGGAACACACAAGCTCATGTGTAATTTTGGAATGTCTCCAATCAGGTTGGTTAACTGGTTGACGCTCTTGGATTATAAAAATAGCACATACAGCAATTCCCATCAATTTATTACATAAATCTGGTGGCACTTGTGCATTCACTGAATCCCCTACACTTTGATGGCTAAACCATTTTGGAATTTCACTTCCAGGAATTTGGAGATTATATAACTCTTCATGTCTCTGAAACAAACAAATCTTAGAACTTTACAAGAGAGAGAGAGAGAGAGAGAGAGAGAGAAAGACCTTGATGAAATTACGTCTTGGCATTGTTAACAACATGTCATTGTAGTCTTGATTCTCAATCAATTTGACACAATTGAGAAGACTTAAATTCGGATGGAAATCATCTTTTGGTCTTAATGATAATGTTTCCAATGAGGTACACTCTACTACATCAATTTCTTTAATACTTAATGGAAGCTTGGGCAATGATTGAAGACTGGTGCAACCACTCAAATAAAGTCTTTGCAGTATAGATAGTTCAATAATGTTTTTAGGAAGGCAAACAAAATTATTTCCTCTTAGATTTAACTGTATTAAAGATGACATGGTGCCAAGAATATAAGGAATTGCCTGAAGATTGCAATAACTTAGATTCAGATCAGTCAAAGACCATAAGCCTGATAAAGAATGCTTTAACATAGCCATGGGATCTGGACTTCTTCTTCCGAGCATTAAAGGAAAACTGAGGAACTTATTTGATGATTTTGGTGATAACTCTTTACATCCATGGAGACATAGTACTTTTAGATAATTTAAGGAAGGTAACTCTCTTATAGCAGTTTCGCTTAGATCAAGCTCTTCCAAACCTTCAAGATTCCCTAAGTTCTTTGGTAATTCATAAAGTTTTGTGCAGCAAGATAAAGTGAGAGTTTTTAGAGACATCAAACTGCAAATGGCATTAGGAAGACTAGAAAGGTTTTTGCAGTATCCTAGATCCAATTTAATAAGCCCCGTTAAATGCTCCACAAATAATGGTAGATCTTTGATAGTAGTCTTATTCAAATAAAGCTCTGACAAATGTGACATATTTCCCACAGTCTCAGGAAACTTCTTCAATCTTGAACAACCAGAAAGAATAAAAATTCAAGAGATTCTAAGTTGATCTTGGGTGGAAGGCTTTCAAGGTTTTCACAGCCATTTAGATCCAATCGAATAACAATTTAAGATTTCCAAGAGATGCATGAATCTTATATAGTCTTGTGCAATTTCGAAGAATTAGTTGCTTAAGATTTGGGACTCCACTGAGGTCCGGGGTTTCAATCAAGTTTTGAGAGTCACTCAGGTCTATGAGTTTTAACCTGTCTAAATTCTGCTAAAGCAATAGTGAATTAGATAAACTCAAGCCTTAATGAAAAGAAAGAGAATATACATTTGCATAAATGAAAATATTACCATAGTTCCTTTCCACAGTTGTTTGATGCGACTGCGTTGCATTATGAGTTCAACAAGTTTGTTTGGTTCAAAACTGGTAGGCATGGATTTTAAAGGATATCCCTGCCATTCTATAATGCGTAACTCATTAGGAAGATAATTGAGTCCTTGTGGAAGTTGCACATTACCTTTAATTTGGCTTTGTAGAAGTTGCACATTACCTCTAATGAGGCCATGTGGAGCTTGCACATTACCAATTTTAAGCAATCTCAATTTTTTCATCTTTGAGAAGGCTTTAGCATTCAATTGTTCCTCTTTATGAATAGGTATTTTTAGAACTATGCCTTCAACTACCTCTGTTCCCTAGTGACCAAGAATGATGAGTTTAGAAAAATTGGAAAGTTTTAGAAGAATATATATATATATATATATGAGTTGGGTTCAAGTTACATTTGGTGTAATTCTAAGCAATGTTACACTACCCAATAACTTGTTATAGAATTCATATTTTGATAATCCCATTGTTGAATTACTTGTTCTATATATTCTTAACATGTATGCCAATTTTCATGCCAATTGGATGTAATTTACTATTCGATCCATAAATTCATCTTTTATGCATTATTTTAAACTAACAAAAGTTGAATTTAAACAATTAATTAATGACATAGCCATTGATCTTTGATCATCTTTAAAGTTTGCAAGCATGGAAAATATACGAAGATAATGTAATCTAACGGTGGATTTGTTAAAATTCGCATCCAATTAAAAAATATTGAGCGGTATAACATTGTTTAAAATTACATCAGTTGTAATTCATGTTTAGATTAGGCAACTTACAGTATTATTGTTCAACACATGAAGGATATCCTTATAATGCCATAGCCTACTACGTCCACCGGGCTCTTTAGGAGATTCACGGCGAACAATTTCTTGACCCATTTCTTGTAGCAATTCATGCATCCACAAAGTTCCCGTTTTATTAATGGTTATGAGACATTTGTCCACAAGAACATCAATATTGTAGTCTGGATGGTAACCAAAACTTTCTAGTATATCCTTTATGCTACATTTTCAATCTCCTTTAAAGAAACATGCAATATCTAGAAATAGTTCTTTTTGTGTATTCATCAACCCATCAAAACTTATTTGAAGTATACCCATAATGTTGCTATCAAGTTTTGCTTTTAGTTTATCTCAAGCACTTATCCATGCATCTATTCTTCTTCCAAATAATGCAAAACCTAAAACTTTAAGTGTTAAAGGAAGGCCATTAGCATAATTCACAAAATCCTTAGACAAATCCCCATAATTTTCCTCAGGATGGAGTTTCTTGAAAGCTCTCCAACTAAAAAGCTCCAAAGCTTCATCATCATTCAACCCCTTCACTATATATGTATCATTCATTCCATGTATTCTCAACAAATCACTATCTCTACTTGTTACAATAATTTTACACCCTAGACCATACCAATCATGTTTCCCAACTAATGCTTCTAGTTGTTCTTCTTCGTCCACATCATCAAGAACAATAAGAACCTTCTTATTGCATAATCGATTCCCTAAAAGATTGACTCCCTCAGGAACATTCAATATGTTTATCTTGCTTTCTATAAGGATTTTAGAAAGAAGTTGTTTCTGTAAAGAAACTAGACGTTGATTTTTAGTTTCTTCTCTAATATTAGCAATAAAGATGCTAGTTTCAAAGTTTCTACAAATTCTTTTATAAATTTCTTCTGCGAGAGTTGTTTTACCCATTCCACCCATCCCGCAAATCCCTACAAAGCGAACACCACTCAACCCTTCATCCAAATATATATCCAACATTTCCTTTACACTGGAGTCTATTCCAACCAGGTCCTTAAAATCAGTACTTGAGAATTTATTATTCAATTCACTAAATATGCTTTTAAGGATTTCTTGGATAACTATTGATTCATGCCTACAAAGAAGATAGCAAAAAAATCATTTTGATGAGACAGTTCGTTACATTACGAACTTAAAACAGTTAGCGTAGCTATAATCTTAGCAAAATGAGACAAAATTAGCCACATCATGAACACAACATTTAAGATAAATACAATCTTACTTCGTTCAGTAGTAAAAATGGAATTCAAAATATGTATAATATAGCACTGTATTTGAGGTTTGATTTGTTTGGCAAATCATACAGTCTAATCGAGAACCATACTGCTTTTTTTTCCCCATAATAAGAAAAATATGATAACAAATAGATCATTGAACTATTTAAGCTTCGGGCCTATTTACTTGTTCAGGACATTTTTTAAAACCTGCTCGTCAAAGCTATTCTGCAGGAAATGTGAATTAGTGAGACAATGAGGCTAAAAAGATAAGTCATCATCAGTAGTGATAAGTGTCATGGTCGTGCACTGTTGCAAATCATACCAATAGCCTTTTGAATCTGAAAATTTACAGCTTTTAAAAATGCTTCCCATCTTTTTTATTTCCAAAAAGTAATGCTCTTTTTTAACTTGATTTTTTATTTGTTATAAATATACTTTTGGAATTTATCTCCATTTTAAAATGACCTTATTGACACCTAACTTTGTTAGTAAGGTCACCTATAATCTATTGATAACAGTTTCAAACAACTAAAAAATATATGGGATGAGAAATCTACTACGAAAAAAACTATATATGGGATTTTTTTTTATTTTTTTATAGAACATATATATAGGCTTTTAGACCCTGCATATTAAGAACTTTGGAAATAATAAGCTTGTTAATTAGGTTTGTATACTTTGGAAATTATAAGCTTGTTAGTTAAGTATGGGGCAAACTGGCAAAACTTACTGAATAGGCTACCATGCCTCAAAGGTTCTTCAGCCAAAGTCCAACTTGATCTTATTATTTTCTAAGTTCATAATATACATTCAGGGGACAAGCTGAAATTTTCTCTAGTTGGATTGGAGTTGAAAAAGCTAATAAAATTTGTCTTGTTAATCAACAGGAAAGTCAGCAATAGAGTTTTTAGTGTAGAAAATTACATAATAATTTGAACAAAAATACTTTGCAAAAACAAATGTTACCTATCATGTACATGCCATCCAGAGATATTGCCCACTTCTTTCAAAGCAGCTTTCCATGCTTGTACATCCTCTGTGCTAACCTTGGGATCTTTTTCATGTTTAGCAAAGGCTTCAACAAGAGTCCTCATCTGGTTCCGTACATCAGAGGGATCCAGATGGTAAAATACTGGCAAAACTGTCAACCCGATCTCTTTCATGCATCCAACAATCTTTGCAAGTTCAATCAAGCACCACCTTGAAGAAGTGTAGTTTGGTAAGAAAACAGTGATTGCATACTTGGACTCTTCTATTGCTTTCAGGAGTTCTGCAGAAATATATTTTCCTCACTCAAGTTTTTCATCTTCCCTAAACGTGATAATGCTTTTCTGTTTCAAAGTAGTATAGAGATGGTCTGTAAAAGTTTTGCGGGTTTCAACACCGTAAAAACTAAGAAAGACATCATATTTCCAAGAAGAAGAAAAGGAAGCTGTTTGAGTGGCCATAGAAGCAACTGGAAATTTACCAGTTTGTAAAACGATGTACCAGATAACCAGAGAATGTTACAGAGTTGGAGAATATGGGAACAAATATAAGAGACTTTTAGTGTCTATCCATGAATTTGCAAATTAGGATGAGATTCTCTGTATTTTGACTGGTACCCACTATGAGAAAGATAGTCAACAGTTTATTTTATTATTAGAGTTTGTGTGCAAGTAAGCCCTCCTCTTCCTGGTCCAACCACTATCATAGTTGTTAAAGGGAACAAGCATATAAAAGTCTGCACTACTAACCCCACTAGCTGCTTTTATATATTATATATAAAAGGAGTGTGACAATTCATTTTATTATTAGAGTTTGTGTGCAAGTAAACCCTGGATTCACATCCCGTGCAATACCTAGGGTATTGCACGGGGTGCAATGCCTCAAATCCTAGTCTTCCATTCAATCTAACGGCTCTAAAACAACTCCACGTCATCAATCTGCGTGACTTAGAAAACAAAATTTAAAAATTCACTCTCATTCATTCTTTTTCTCTTCTTCTTTTTTTTTTTCTGTTCATATCTCTCTCTGCAACTCTTCACTCCTCAGTCCACTCCTCTGTTCTCTACTTCTCTCTAAATTTCAAAATTTTAAAAAAATCCCATTGTTGTTGCTGCCGCTACCACTCTCGCGCCAGACCACCACTCTCACGCCAGACCACCATCATCGCATGGAACAAGTCTCAAACCAGTCACCATTTCGCCACCCACCAGCCACCGTTGCGGTCTTTCTCTCCCCCAACGATCTATCAACTTCTGCTACGCCTTCGCCTGCTCCACTGCCTAGCATCTCCAAACTGCACCGCCGGCACAATCACTTCCCAGTAAGTTCTTTCTCTCTGACTTTTCATAAATATTGGGAACACGAAAAAAAATAAATTGATATTCCAATTTTTCTTTTATTTATTTTAGTTGGTTCTGAGTTTAGGGATTGAAATCAGATGGTGGGTCTTTTGGCTGTAAGATTTATGGGTTCTTTTAATTTGGGTCTTGTTTTTTTATAAAGTTGTGATTTTTTTTTTTTTAATTTCTTCATTTTCATGGTGTTGATTTTTACTAAGAGCCAAGAAATTGTTGATGGGTGTATTGTTTTACCCTATTATGGGTTAGGTTTTTTATTTATTTATTTTTGTTTAAGTTTCACTTGTTGGTTTTTCTATTTGATGGTGTGGGTTAGGATGGAAAAAATGAAGAATTTTAGTCCGTAGTTGATGTCACTGAGCCAAGTAATACCAATTAGAATTTTTTTTTTAAATTTTTTTTTTTACGTGTTGCTCTCATATTTTCTTCAAGAGAAGATCGCTGTAATTTGAGTTTTTGGGTTCTTGGTTTTCCTTTGAAAACTTGTCTTCTGAGTTTTTCTTATTAATTTCACCCATTAATTTGTTAATAGTTCTATCATTTCTACTAACTCCTAATAACACCCAAATTCAATCTGATGAGGAAGGCTTCATATATGTGCAAGTGTCATACTTGGTCTTGATTTTGCCAAGGATGTGCTCATAGACAAGGCTGTTTCTTCTATTATTCTTGTTCAACTACCTGATATTGTGAAGTTTGTGAAAATACCATTTGTTGGCAAATAGAATATTTTTCTATCTAATATTAGAATTTATCATGTTAATATTGCCTCCTTAGTTCTTCAGATGTTAATACTGCAGAGATATGCATTGTCTTAGTTTCTTCAGGTGCCACTACAAATTTGAGCATGTGTTGGCAGATTTCTTACATCACTTGGTTGGTTCAAGTTGCAACTACCTGATGGGGTGCATCTGTTCAAGTATACAGCAGCTAGGCTAACTTTTGCTCTAATTGCAGTAAATTATAGATAAATTATTGAATTATGGTAGATGTAGTTTTTCTTCTATTGGGTTGCCTTCGTCATGGTATTTGCAATATGTTTTTAGCCAAGCTTTAAATAAGGGCTGTTCTGATTTCAAAAGGATTGGGTTGTCAGTTGTGTAGGGCATTAGAACAGTGCTTATATATAGCAATTATGTTTCAAGTTCCAATCAAATTGTTGGTCTATTTCACTTGAAACCAATGAATCATATAAGATTTTTGCAAGTAAATTGAGGATTGGTCTTCTAAGATGTTACTGTATTGATTGAAATTTGTTTTTGAACGTTGCAGGATGATAGAGCATAGAGATCCAGCCAAGCTATATTGCCAGAAAAGGTTTTGAAGCATTCATTATGGATTGATATCTTGACGTTAGCAAGACTAATTTTCAGTTTTATTAAAGTTTTAGACTTGATATGAGTGAACTTCTTTTTACTTTGAAACATGTATTGTGACAAAAAATATTTGCTTGAGTATTATGTTATCTTATCCAATTTTGACACTTGAGTGTCCTGTTTATGTATACAAAAACCATTACAATGGTGTATAGTACAAACCAAAGAGAATGTAATAAAATGCAATTCTTCTTTTCTTGATATTTCAATATCTATAATGATTTTTATGAGTTATCTTTTGAAATGTTACCAAGCCATTAGCCAATTATGGTAGTTTTGATTTCATAAAAAGGATGATAAGAGACTTTTCTTGAAACTTTTTTTTTCATCAAAATCAATAGATAGCAGATAATTGAGTAACCAATTTAGTGACAAATGCAATATTAAAACAAGCACATAAAAAATAAAAAAATAAAAAAAAAAATTGTTCCAAAAGAGTACAAATTCCATTGAAATGTATACTTTGATTACAAGGCCAAATAACAAGATAACAAGAGTTCTATTGAAATATAGACTTCAATTACAAGACCAATTTTTCCCCTAGTAGAATATATAATTTCCACACTAAGAAAAGAGGAAAAAAAATGTGTTGCTTTAAGATCATATTCTTCATCGATCTCAAGTGGCTTGACTATGGTAGCCCGTCAGTGCCAGCCTTTACGTAACCATGCTGAGATTATTGAGCCACCAATTCAGAAAAAATAGGTTTAGCACTCAATTGCATCCTAGAAATCACTTGCATAGTGGCTATCAAAAATTAGCAACCTTTAGTATTGTGACTCAGTGCAATAATTCTTTCAAATTCGGACTACATAGAAGATAATATTGAAAAGTTGAAACAATGCTAAGAAAAACAAGAATATTACCATTAAGATGATGAACAGACTTGGAGGGGGGATTTATATCAAGAGCTAGCATAGCTAGCCAATGAATACACTGAACTTAGCAAAGAAACAACCAATTTTGCCTGTACATGAACTATCAAACCTACATTACAAGGTTTAAGTGCTATCAATTTCAAGTATTACTACAAATTGAGAGCACATTACCACAAAAATGCTGTAAACCAATGCATATTGTGAATATTTAATGACACACTGAAAGGCATCGGTCTTTAGTACCTATTGTTTACTACCATTGTCAAATTGCATCTATCTTTAGTACCTTTTGTTTACTATCAATGTCAAATTGCCTAGTATCACTGCAACAAGAATCACGCCCATGGTCTTTAGCTCTTACTGTAGCTTTCCAACAAGCTACATCAAAACCAACCCAGATTACTACTAGCAAGATCACAACCAACAAGTACAAAAGGTAAGCATTCCACTAATGCTACATTACCTGTGCACAGCAAAATCTACCTTTTCAACTTTGAGAGGTCTCCAATGGAGACTCTCCATCATCAAATCTAATGCCATCTAACTGCAAATGAACACATTAAAGTGCTGTATAAATTTAGAACTTCACATTGATGCAAGTTTTGTAATAATGAATTATTCTAATCACCAGCAGATTTTGATATGCCTAATCTTCTTTGCAATACCCTACTAAAAAAAAAAAAAATCAAGTCTCTAAATTGTCCATATATATCACCTATATGTCCAACTTAAGTTAAATAAAGGTACTCATAGTGCCTTTCAAGTTCAATAATGAAGAAGCATTAAAATTCTGTTCAAGTTCATAAATAAATAACCCAACCCATAATACCGAGCAAAACAATATACCCATCAAAAATTTCTTGGCTCTTAGTACAAATCATCACCATGTGAATGAAAAAAAAAAATCACAACTTTACAAAAAAACAAGACCCAGATTAAAAGAACCCACAAATCCCACAACCAAAAAACCCACCATCTGATTTCAATCCCTAAGCTCATAACTAACTAAAAAAAAATCGAAAAGATTGCAATGTCAAATTATAATTATTTTCTTTCGTGTTCCCAATATATATGAAAAATCAGAAAGAAAACTTATTGAGAGGGGGGAGAGGGAGGAGAGTAGAGGGGAGTAGAGTAGTGGGGAGGAGAGTAGAGGGGAATAGTTCCCCTCCATCTTGTTTGGATGTTTTTAAAATTAGTAAGGGGGAAGGGAGTAATTAGCCCTTCTCCTTATTTGGATGTTTTAAAAATTAGGATGGAGAAGAGAAGAAATAGTTAAAATAGACAAATTTACCCCTATTTGAAAATGGACTTGCAACATTAGGCTATTATTAATTTAGAAATGGTAAATTGAGAAATTTATCTAGTCAATAATTTATCTACTCTACTCTCCCTCCAAATCTCTCCAATTTGGGGGAACTAAAAATGAGGGGTTAGAGTTGGTTGAAACCCCTCCAAACCCCTCCAAACTACTCTCTCTTCTTCTTTAAAAAACTTCTAAATAAGGTAATTGAATTACTCTCCCTCCCTCTACTTTACTCTCCCTCCTTTTTTAAACTTCCAAACAGACCATTAGAGAGAAGTAGAGAACAGAGGAGTGAAGAGTTGCAGAGAGAGATATGAACAGAAAAAAAAAAAAAAAAAAATGAATGAGAGTGAATTTTTAAATTTTGTTTTCTAAGTCACGCTGATGAAGTGGAGTTGTTTTAGAGCCGTTAGAATGAATGGAAGGCTAGGGTTTGAGGTATTGCACCCCGTGCAATACCCTTGGTATTGCACGGGATGTGAATCCGTAAACCCTCCTCTTCCTGGTCCAACCACTGTCATAGTTGTTAAAGGGAACAAGCATATAAAAGTCTGCAGACTCTGCACTACTAACCCCACTAGCTGCTATTATATATATGTAAAAGGAGTGTGACAATAATATTATGTGTCAATTTTGTTGGGGACAAGATTGTACAATGTACAGTAAGAAAGCTGCCGGCTGCATATGATTTATTGGTACCCTATTTGTAAACCAAAATATCAGCTGGAGGGCTAAACTGAAATCTATACAAATACATAAAAATGGACTTAAACATAAAATGTGTTTTCCAGGAAGGACTCGTTGTCTCTCTCTCTCTCCCTTCTTCAAAAATGTTCCACGTCACCAACTGGTCTTTTTCAATTAAATGGTTGTTTTCAGGTTACCACTTGTAATGACAATGGTGATGGCAATTAAGTATTGAGCAGATGCAGTTAACTTGGGCCATAGCAGCAGCACTGTTAGTGGATGATAGGTCAAATACCGTGTACAAAAAAAAAAAAAAAAAAGGTTAAAAATTATATGAAGTAGAATTTGATTATAATCATTCAAGCGATATATCATATACCTATATCTTTCCTTGTGTCCTAAATAGGGAGAATTTTATAAAATGTTAGATTTATATTTGCCTTTTGGTACAATATTGAAATCGACAGGAACAGGACTACACATATAGGTTGGCAGCAGATGTCAGCAGTATTCACTGTAAAATTAGTGTCTTCTGTTGTAGTCACAGGCTATGTATCAGATTTCAGAGAATATGGAGAGAAATCTAAAACTTGTATTTCATTATTGTGTTTGTACAATGGTATTCTATACATATATATAGGAAAACAGAGCAAGGGAAAAACTAACTAACAGAAATTCCCGCCTAAAATAATAACAAACTCAATAGACATATTTCTAACTAGCTGTATACACGTGTTAATCACATGCTTAATACTGTACACTAATGTAACTAAACTACTTGCAGTTTACATAGCATTCAGTCGTTTAACACTTCTTCTTGTCGTTTGTTGCTTTCTTCTTCTTGACTGTGCTATCCTTCTTCTTCTTAACTGTGTTGGTCTCTTTGCTACTTCGACAGTGTGGCCATAGCAACAGCAGTGGCAGTGCATTGCCACTTGTGTTAGATCAAATAAGAAAAGTAGGTTTGGCTACCAAAGGCAATAACATTTTTGCTTCTCCTGAAATTCAAACCTTTAGCTTTTCTGCATCTAGATAACTTCTTAAAACCCGTCACCACCAGGCAGGAAATTTTATCTCTTTGTTTTGCCTTTTTAGTGGCGGAAATAAATCAGAAATCAGTTTTTGAAATGCTAACCAAGCATTGCTCCAATATAATTGTCACAACTACTGCCAATTTATGCTTAACCAAATTATGGCAGGTGCATTCAGGAGCAAAAAAACCAACAATAGATGAGTGGAAGATTGTAACAAGAAAAAGTTTTAAGAACAAAAGGAAATGGAGAGTAAATAGAGCAAGAAAACCAACCGACAATAGATGAGTGGAAGATTGTAACAAGAAAAAGTTTATGAACAAAAGGAAATGGAGAGTAAATAGATGCCAACTTGAAATGAAGAACAAAGAAGAGCAGTCAACACACGAACCTACAACAATTGATGAGCAGCTAGTCAGACTCAAAGAAAGGTAAAAAAATAAAATAAAAATCAAGATGGAGAGCAACAAGGTGATCAATGAAAAGAAAAAGAACATTGAATTTGATTTCTTGAGAAAAAGTTGGAGAGAAAGTGCTTTTTACCCACTTTTGTTATTTGAGATAGACACTCTCTCTTGGTAGATTTTTCAAATAATGAACGTTTGATTTTTATCAATGAATTTGTATATAAAGCTATTAATTCAGATTTTAATTTTAATAGGAATGTTGGAATTTTCTAATTTCAAGTTCTCTAGATATTTTAAAAGAAGATGCATTCTATTGGCAAATAGACGAGGCCTCAATTTTTTTTCTAAGTGAGGGGGCCTTAATTACAATGTTCATTGTGCACAACAGATTAATATAATAGATTTTATTAATTAATAGAGGGGCCCTTTATTGGTTAAAATTTGGGAACTTTCTTCTACTTGGGGCCTTAAGCGATCATCTAATATGCCTATATTATATGAAGTCAGTTTATTGAATCTAAAACTAACCAGGCAATATAGAATACTTATTTTAAAATCTCTTAATTAAATTAACACAATGTGCCCTACAAAAGTTCACTTGAACAACTTAGGCTTGAACTGCACTTCCATTTTCATACATTACAACTCCAATTCTAGGGTTGTTTGGTCTTTGGATCCTGAAATGCAAGCAACTTTAAATTGAACATTTCAATTAAAAAAAAAAAGTGAGTACGCAGTTTAATGTAAAGCAATATATGAAGGGTGAAGAGAGAGAAATTAGATGACGGATCCATCCAAATAAAGCTAACGGTGTTAGATCAGCGGACTAACAGTAGACAGATCCAGAGGTGGACGGATTCGAAATTCACAGACGCAAGGTGGATGGATCTCAAAGGTCACGTGGCTTCTACGTGATTTAAGTGATTTCCAAGGAGTCCTATATGGAAACAACTTGCGTCCCACGACTAACCCTAATCGATAGAATCCCGATATGGATAGAATCCTAGCATGAGGAAGATTCCGTAAAACACGCCCATTAATGATGATCTTCCCCGTAAGGAAATGCCTTCCTACGCAAGAAATGGAGGTCGGTTCTACACTACTATAAAAACCCCAAAGCCCTCAGGAAACAAGGTACGCATAATTCACCCCAGCTCTGGCACTCTAGAGTTGTAGAAAGGTTTTCTAACTTAACCTTCGGAGGGTCTTTGGCCAGTACCACACCAGTACTCTCCCAGGGTTTTCTCTGTTGTTGTTTTGCAGGCATCGTTTCGAGCACGTGAGTATCGTATGGCTTACTGACGATTTTTGGCATCATCAGTTGGCGTCGTCTGTGGGAATCGATGATCAGGAAATAAGCCATATTCATCGCCTCCCAGACAAAAAGTTGCATGGTACTTCCTCATTTGATGGCAACCACCACCAATAATTAGGTCAACGAACCGCGACCCACTGCCTTGGAGAGGCAAGTCCAAACCCTCACAGCAGCAGTGGAACGTCTCACCAAGCAAAATCATGACCTAGAGGAACAGTTGCGCCAGAAGGACGCAGCGATGGATACCCAAGAGGAAGACTAAGAAGGCACCAGCGCTGAGAGAAGGAACCAAGAAGGGCTGGAAGGTAGCAACGCCTCGAGCAGGCCAGAACGACAGGATACAAGTCGCCCATCCGTCACAGATACGGTTCCACCTCACATAGTCTCCGAGATGCAGATGATGAAGGAACGGATGGACTTTATGATGGATGCACTTAGAGGACGGGTGTCTAATGACCTCAATGACTTGGTCCATCGAACTGATTCACCATTCACAGCGTCCGTCACTTCATTCCCCTTTCCACCGAAGTTCTGTATGCCGCAAGTGAAAAATTATGACGGATCCAAGGACCCCTTAGATCACTTGGAGTCTTTCAAGACCCTGATGCACCTTCAAGGAGTGCTAGACGAGATCATGTGCAGAGTCTTCCCCACCACGCTGAAGGGATCCGTAAGGATCTGGTTCAGCAGGCTGACGCCTAACTCCATTGGTACCTTCAAGGAGCTAAGTGCCTAGTTCGCCTCTCACTTCATCGAGGGACACAGGTATAAGAAGTCCACTGCATGCCTGATGAACATTAAGCAGCGGGAGGACGAGACGCTGAGGTCCTACATCACCCGCTTTAACAAAGAGGCTCTCTCGATCGATGAAGCGAACGACAAGATACTCGTGGCTGCCTTCACGAATAGACTACGAAAGGATAAGTTCCTTTTTTTTCTATACAAGAACGACCCAAAAACTATGTCAGATGTGCTGTACAGGGTAACCAAGTACATGAATGCAGAAGATGCATTGCTGGCCTGAGAAGAAAAGCCGAGGAAGAGGGAAAGACAGGAGGACGTACGGCAAGATAGGGGGCGGAAGATGGCTAGGACTGGAGAACGGCGAAAGGACAGGTGCTCCAAGCCTTCCACGGGAAAATTCGCGAGTTTCACTCCGCTGACTGCTCCGATCGACTAAGTCTTGATGCAGATTAAGGACGAAAGAGCCCTGACTTTCCCTGGCAAGCTGAAGGGAGATCCAAATAAGAGGTCTAGAGACAAGTATTGCCGTTTCCACCGTGATCACAGCCATGACATAGCTGACTATTACGACCTAAAGCAACAAATTGAAGCCCTTATCAGACAAGGAAGGCTGCAAAGGTTCGTTAGCAAGGAGAGAACGGACCCACCTCAAGAGCAGGCTCCCCGACGGGAGAATAAGCATCCTCGGCCGCCAGTAGGAGATATTAGAATGATTATAGGGGGCACGACTATTACTGGGTCGACCAAAAAAGCCCGTAAGACTTATCTCAAGATGGTGTAGAACGTCCAGTTGACGGGTTTCGTACCTAAGGTGGCTCTCGGAAGAAGATGTCCGACGTCTTCACCACCCACATGATGATGCACTTGTCGTCAGCATACGAATAGGGGATTACAACACGCACCGGGTTCTAGTTAACAATGGCAGCTCAACTGACATCCTTTACTACCCAGCATTCTAACAGATGATGATTGATAAAGAGCGACTAGTTCCAACGAACGCTCTGCTCGTTGGTTTTGGAGGAACAAGGGTGTTCCCTCTTGGAGCAGTCACATTATCCGTAATGGTGGGCGATTACCTCCAGCAAATTACTAAGGACGTAACATTCCTTGTGGTCAACTATTCGTCCGCTTACAATGCCATTCTCGGACGACCCACCCTCAATTCATGGAAGGCTGTAACCTCAACCTACCACTTAATGATCAAGTTCCCTACAGATTACGGGGTAGGGGAGCTGCGCAGAAATCAGGTGGCTGCGTGCAAATGCTACGTAGCTATGATGGAGATGGATGATCACCTCCAGGCCATGAACATAGAAGAACACTGAATGGTGACAGAGCCCGTAGAAAGGCTTGAAGAGATACTTCTCTACGACTCGAAGCTTGATCGAATGATTAGGGTTGGTACCTTCGCTAACCCAACGGTTTGCCAAGCACTTGTAACTTTTCTCAAAGATAACCAGGATGTGTTTTCTTGGAGCCATAAAGACATGTCAGGGATAGACCCCTCGATCATGGTACACAGACTGAACGTATCGCCCTCCTTTCCACCCATCCGTCAGAAGAAACGGGTATTCGCCCTAGAACGAGACCAAGTTATAGTGAAAGAAGTTTACAAGCTGCAAGAAGCAAACTTCATTAGGGAGGTGTACTACCCCGACTGGCTGGCAAACGTAATAATGGTCAAGAAAGCCAGTGGGAAATGGAGGATGTGCGTAGACTTCACCGACCTGAACAAAGCATGCCCTAAAGATAGCTACCCCCTCCCGTGGGTTGACGTCCTAGTTGACTCTACGGCTCAACACCAATTATTAAGCTTTATGGATGCTTTTTCGGGCTACAACTAGATCAGAATGGACAAAACAGATCAGGAGAAAACTTCGTTCGTCACTAGCCAGGGCCTTTTCTGCTATAAAGTAATGCCATTTGGCCTCAAAAATGCGGGCGCGACATATCAGAGGCTCATGAACAAGATGTTCGCACAACAGATTAGAAGAAATGTCCAGGTCTATATGGACGACATGTTGGTAAAAAGCCAAAGGGAGGAAAATCACCTGAAGGATCTTAAAGAAACATTCGACACCCTTCGCTTCTACAACATGAAGCTCAATCCGGGCAAATGTGCATTTGGGGTGACGGTAGGAAAGTTCCTGGGATTCATGGTGTCTCAAAGGGGAATTAAGGCCAACCCCGACAAGATTAGGGCCATAATGGAGATGGTTCCCCCAAGGAACGTGAAAGAAGTGCAAAGCCTCAACGGCAAAGTAGCAGCGCTAAACATGTTCATGTCAAGGGCAACGAATAAGTGTCTACCTTTCTTCCGTACGCTAAAGAAGTCTTTTGAGTGGATGATCGAATGTCAGCAGGCATTCGAGGATTTAAAGACCTACCTCATGTCCCCTCTGTTGTTGAGTCCTTCCCATCTTGGGGAAGAATTGTTTCTCTACTTGGCAGTATCCTCGGCGACCGTCAGCGTAGCTTTAGTCAGGGAAGAAGACAGGGTACAAAAGCCCGTGTCTTACACAAGTCGAGCGCTCAGAGGCGCAGAGGAAGATACGCACCAATAGAGAAACTCACATTCGCTTTGGTTATAGCGGCCCGCAAGCTGAAGCCATATTTCCAGGCCCACACTATCATCGTATTAACTGACAAGCCTCTACGACGAGCTATGAACAGTCTCGAAGCTACCAGATGAATGGCATTATGGGCAATAGAACTGAGTGAGTTTGACGTGCAATATCGCCCGTGTACGGCCATTAAGGGACAGGCGGTCACCGACTTCATTGCGAAATTCACTAACGTAGAAGGCCAGGAGGTAGAAGAAGTCCTACAATGAAGTATCCACACAGACGGATCCTCCAATAAGCAAGCAGGCGGAGCTGGTGTGATACTCCATAGCCCGGAAGGAGATAAGATCGAATGCATGGTCCATCTGGATTTCCCTATGACCAATAACGAAGCAGAGTATGAAACCTTAATAGCAGGGCTAGACCTTGCCAGGGCCGCGAAAGTTGAAAATCTGGTCGTATACTGCGATTCCCAAGTAATAACTAGTCAGGTTAACGGAGACTATGAGTGTAAGAATGAACAGATGAAGAAGTACCTTAAGCAAGTGAAGGATTGGGTTAACAATTTTCGAGTAAAGTTTGTTCAAATCCCAAGGGAGGAGAACGAGCATGCCGACCGACTTGCTAAGGCTGCTTCAGTAGAGCGCATGGTCATCCCCGGTCAGGTATTATCCTTCGTCCAAATGTCATCATTAATAAACAGTACAAATGTGCAGGAGATCAGCTCTGAAAACAATTGGACGACACCAATAGCATCCTACCTAAAGGACGACTAGCTACCAGGCAACAAGGAGACTGCACGGAAGTTGAAGGTTCAAACGGCACGCTTCATTCTGATTAAAGATGTTCTCTATAAAAGGGGCTTCTCCAGGCCATACCTGAGATGCCTCATCCCCAAAGAAGCAGACTACGTCATGAGAGAAGTTTACGAAAGAGCCTGCGAAAACCACTCTAGATCACGGGCGTCGGTACATAAACTGATCCGGGCCGAGTATTACTGGCCAACCATGCAAAAGGATGCCAATGCATATGTGAAAGCGTGCGACAAATGTCAGAGGTTCGGCAACCTTATAAGGAAACCAACCGAGAAGTTCACTCCAATGATGGCCCCATGGCCGTTCGCTCAGTGGGGGTTGGACATCATGGGCCCATTCCCAACGGCGGTCAGGCAATTGAAATTCCTAGTAGTCGGTATAAATTACTTCACCAAGTGGGTAGAAGCAGAAGCCCTGGCCACAATCACAAAGAAAAATGTTTGAAACTTTGTATAGAAGAACATCATTTACAGATACGGTATACCAAGGGTACTAGTCTCGGACAACGGGAAACAGTTCTACAACGACGCATTCAAAGACTTTTGCTCACAACTAGGGATCAGGAACCACTACTCCTCGCCTGCCCACCCGCAGGCCAATGGACAGGTTGAGGTCACGAACCGATCCTTGCTCAAAATCATCAAGACTTAGCTCGAGGGGGCAAAGGGTATATGGCCTAACGAACTACCAAGTGTTCTGTAGGGGTACAGGACAACGGCAAGGACAACTACTAGAGAAACCCCATTTCGACTAGCATACGGAAGCGAAGCAGTCATCCCGGCTAAAGTGGGAATTACAAGCTACAGGGTAGGTAACCATGATGAAGGCAAGAACGACGAAGCAATGCGCTTGCAGCTTGATCTAGTGGATGAAGTCAGAACAGTAGCTGAGCAGAGGTTGGCACGGTACCAGAATCTCATGGCTAAGCATTACAACTCTTAGGTCAGACACAAGGACTTCCAGGTTGGAGATCTCGTCTTGAGAAAGGTGATGGGCGCCACAAGAGACGCCTCCTAAGGGAAGATAGGGCCTAACTGGGAAGGACCATACATAATCGTGTCATGGCATAGAAAGGGAACCTACCACCTGGAGACACTGGACGGGCGAAAGTTAAATCATCCGTGGAACACAGAGCACCTGAAGAAGTACTACTAGTAGGCGACAACATGAGCAACGACACCTCATTTCCAGTTTATTTCTTTCTAGTTTATTTTTACTACCATACTTTTTAAGCCCAAAGGGTAGGTCTTTTTCTTTAAAGAACAATTTTTCTACATGCAATTTATCATAATAAGAGGAGTTTATTCAGATATGACTAGCGTATTTTTCTGTTTCTACATGTTTACTCTACATGCTTAACAAGTCTATAGATGGACAGATCCATGAGTGGACGGATTCATCTCGTGAGGGTGAGTATAATTAAAGTTCACAAGAATACATGATTAAATTCATAAGTGGACGGATTCATCCCATGAGGGTGAGTATAATTAAAGTCCACAAGAATACATGATTAAATTCATAAGTGGACGGATTCATCTCATGAGGCTGAGTATAATTAAAGTCCACAAGAATACATGATTAAATTCATTAGTGGACGGATTCATTCCATGAGGGTGAGTATAATTAAGCCCACAAGAATGCATGATTAAACGGACGGGTTCATCCCATGAGGGTAAGTATAAGTCCACAAGTATACACTAGTGAACGGGTTCATCGCATGATGGTGAGTATTGTAAAGGTCCACAAGTGGACGGATGCATAATAAAGTCAATAAGTGAACAGGTTCATCCAAGAGAATGATCAAATTGTAGTCCAAAAAGTGGACAGGAGACTAGCTCCTCAGGATCCTGGGAATGTGTAGTGGTGCGGGAGCCCGGAGGAAGGCTAATATATCGTTTATAAAGGTACGCGGGGCTTGAATGCATTATGCAGGAGGGTCCCGAACTGCCAGATTGTATGATGGTTCAAGAAGAAATCCTAGAGGATCTAGACAAGGAAGCTCAAATCCAGTCTGAAGAGGAATTGGAAGAAGTAAACTTGGGGGCTGGTCTAGGATCCCTGAAACCTGTCTTCATTAGCAGTCAGTTAACAACACAAGAAAAAGAACAATTAGTAGCATTACTCAGGAGGTATGTGGATGTATTCGCATGGACATACAATGCGATGCCTGGCTTGGACCTAGGACTAGTAGTCCATTCTCTCAACATGAACCCAGGAGTTAAGCCAGTAGTTCAACCAGCCAAGGTCTTTCACACTGACATAGAGGCTCAAATAACTCAGGAAGTCAAGAAGCTACTGGCAGCTGGGTTCATCAAGCCAATCCAGCATCCTAAATGGCTCTCCAACATAGTACCTATGAAGAAAAAGAATGGCCAAATCCGGTGTTGTGTGGATTTTCACAATCTGAACAAGGCATGTCCAAAAGATGAATTCCCCCTGCCTAATATTGATCTCCTTGTAGATTCAGCTGCGGGAAACTCTATGTTTTTATTTATAGATGGATATAGTGGGTATAACCAAATTCGCATGGCTGCTAGAGATGTAGATAAGACAGCATTCAGGACCCCGATCAGGAATTTCTATTACATTGTGATGCCCTTTGGCCTTAAGAATGCGGGAGCCATGTACCAACAAACCATGATAGCCATCTTCCATGATATGATGCTTAGGGAAATGGACGATTATGTGGATGACATCGTGGTAAAGTCTAAGACTAGGGCAGGACACTTCTAGGTGCTTGAACAAGTTTTTGAAAGGTACAGGAAGTACAAACTACGCATGAACCCCATGAAGTGTGCCTTTGGAGTGTCTGCTGGAAAATTTCTTGGGTTCCTAATACATCGCAAAGGCATAAGTGTGGATCCAGCCAAGGCCACAACAATTGCAACAATGAGGAGGCCAAAAACGGTTAAAGCTCAAAAGTTTCCTGGGGAGGGTCTCTTACATCAGGAGGTTTGTGCCAGGACTGGCTTCGGTCACAAGTGAATTATCCAAATAGCTGAAAAAGAGGGTTGAGTTCACTTGGGGAACTGAACAGCAGAAAGCCTTTTAGAGGATCTAGCAGATTATGAACCATCTGCCTACCTTACAAGCACCAGTACGTGGGCGACCCTTGTTACTATATTTAGCATCAAATTCCCAAGCTATAGGAGCCCTGCTAGCATAGGAAGATGATGATGGGAATGAGCAACCCATTTATTATGTGAGCAGGACACTAAAAGATACAAAGACCAGGTACCCCAGGATAGAAAGGGCATGTCTGGTGGTTATGTATGGATCCCAAAGGCTAAAACGGTACTTCTCAGCCCACCAGATCCTCCTAGTGACCAAGTCTCATCCCATAAAAGCACTCCTTCACCAGCCTCTCCTAAAGGGAAGAATAGCACAGTGGCTGGTTTTGCTCTCTCAATATGACATCGGTCTGAGGACCCCCAAGGCTGTCAAAAGCCAAGCCATAGCAAATCTGCTAGCCCAGTTCCTAGGGGAAGAAGAGTGATCACTAAGCAAGGAGATCCCCGGAGAGGTGGAAGTAGTAGAACTCTCAGGAAAAAAATGGACCATGAGATTTGACGGGTCAGCAACGACAACTTCAAATGGCTTGGGAATTGTGTTAAGTTGCGAAGATGGGGATACCATGCCATTATCCTTCAAGCTTGAGTTTCTCTGTTCAAATAATGCTGCTAAGTACGAGGCATACCTTGACTGGACTGGACATAGCACTCAGCATAGGGGTAAAACATATGAAGGTTTTGGGAGACTCCAACCTCGTAGTCTCCCAAGTAAAGGGTGACTTTGCACTAAGAGAACAAAGTTTGGCAGCCTACAGAACTTGGGCACAGAAGTTGGAGCAAAAAATTCCAAACCTTCAGTGTGGAATACACCCAAAGAAGCGAAAACAAGTTTGCTGATGCACTAGCCACCCTAGGATCCCAGATACCATTTAAAGGAAAAAGTACTTTGATAAAGGTAAGCAAGCAGGAACATTCCATCATAGGGATCCTCAAAAGGATGTTCCTTGAAGAATCAAAACAGAAAGATTGGAGAGATGAGGTAAAAGGAAAGATAGGAAAGTTGGGGCATGAAGGAAGTATCAAGGAACTAAAAGATTACCCTTTGATAGAAGGAGAGTTGTACAGGAGGCTGCCCGGAGGGATCCTGTCCAAATGTATCAATGAAAAAGAAGGGAAGCTGAGATTAGAAGAACTGTACAGCCAGGTTTGTGGGATTGCAGAAAAAATCAGCCTATACAAAAGGATGCAGCGCATGGGGTATTACTGGCCAAATATGAACAAAGAGGCTACAATTGTACAGGAGGAATGTCAAAAGTGTCGACTTTCAATGGACAAAGAAGAAAGTTATGCCGTATTCGTGACAGAAGATTGGAGGACCCCATTTATGGAATACTTGGCTCAAGGGATCCTACCAACTGACAGGACACTGGCTCACTAGCTCAAGAAACTTGCCTTTAGATACTTCTTGCAAAATGGAATCTTGTTTAAAAAGGGGTACGGCGGGGATCCCCTAAGATGCCTGGGGCCTTGGGAGGCCAGAGAAGCAGTCAGAGAAGTCCACTCCGGTGATTGTAGAAGTTACCCAGGGAAAAGAAGGCTTTACAGGCAGTTGTTGTAGTTGGGGCACTATTGGCCTACAATGAAAAAGAACTCCAAGAAGCTGGTTAAAATGTGTCATGCATGCCAAGTACTTAGAGATGCAATACATACTCACCCAGATGTGCTGCAAGATATGACCACACCATGGCCTTTCCATACTTGGGGGCTCGATCTTATAGGACCCATAAATCCCCATTCTAATGGCCATATATGGATCTTAGCAACCACCAAATATTTTACAAAATGGGTAGAAGCCATCCCTTTGAAGAAGGCCACCGGAACAGCCGTGGCAAACTTCATCCGAGAACATATCATTACACGCTTTAGGATCCCAAGGAGACTGATCAGTGACAATGGTACACCATTCATAAATAAGCATATGAGGGACCTGACCGAGGCGTATCACATCAAGCATGGGAGGTCCACACCATATTATCCACAAGGAAATGGCTAGGCCGAGGCTACCAAAAGGGTGATATTGAAAATCCTCAAGAAAATGAAACATGAGTATGGGGGAAAATGGAGTGCCCACCTGACAGATGTACTCTGGGTGATACTGAAAATCCTCACTCTCTGTGTTTTGCCATGTTGTTTTTTGCAAAGAACTTTATGTAGTCATCTTTTTTTAGAATCCATGATAGAAGGACACTCTAAGATCCTTACTATCTTTTTGACAATTATCCTATGTTCCTTATCTTAGTAACTGTGATGGAATCTTTTCAAAAAAAAATGGAGCTTCAAGTAAGATGTATGATTGCATAATATTACATGGCTCAGCCCAAATGTGGCCAACTCTAGGAGAGGTACCTGGGTTAGCGCAAAAAAAAAAAAAAAAAAAAAAGGAAGAAGGATGAAATCTTAACGCATGACCTAGGACTCACACCACAATCAGTCCAAGTACATGGTCTGGGACTTCGAGCAAGAATGAGTGCCCCGGGGTACCCAGCCTAGTACTTCCCCTAAAATAGGTCCTCCTGGTTCATGACCTAGGACTTGGAAAAAAAAAAGAATAATACAGCATCCAATGTACCTAGCTTAGTACCTGCGCAGGAACACAACCACAAGGGTACCTATTCCAAGACCTACCACAAGAATTTGTAGGAGCCATGGTCCAAGACTCAATACAAAAAAAAAACAAGAGAGAGAGAGAGAGAGAGAGAGAGAAAACAGAAAGAAAAAAAAATGCATAAAGCACAGATCCATATATATCATAAAGAAAGCAGTCAGAAGTAGCTACTTTAAAAAAAAAAATTTAAACACCTCGAATTGTCTGAAAAAAACAAAACAATGGAGGAAATAAACTTATACACCCTGAGTTATTCAAAGAAAGAAAAAGAAAGAGGAACTAAGGAATAAGGTCGGTCAGCAAAGAGCCTCCTGAGGAAATTGCAGGAACAGTTGATGAAGAAAGAACTAGCTACTTCTTAACTTTCAGATCTTGCAATGCCTTGTGAGCACGAGCCAGGGCCTCCTCAGCAGCAGCAATCTCAATGTCAAGGTCCTTAGAAACCTTCCTCTAGAACAGCATGTAAGCTAAGGACCACAGGTAATCCAGCAAAAAAGACAAATTGAACTTGACTTCCATAAGATCCTGCACCACTCATCTCCACTCCAAAAGTCTCTCCTCGGAGAGGGAATCAGGAGAGGAGTCCCTCAGAGAAATCAGCACGGCGCACAAGAGCTCCATCAGGATGTTGCCCAAGAATACGATTCCCCTGAACCCACTGGTGAAGTCCCCATGGGCTTTGAGTAGCCCCTCCAAGAGTGGCAAGCCCTCAACAGGCACAGAGAAGTGCATGAAGCTACCAAAGGGAGGCCCAAAGCGATGGAAGTGGCTTGTAGGAAGACTGTTGAACTCTAGAGAATCAAAGTGGGCCAGAAAAGCAAGGAGCCTTGAGCTAGGATTTGAGATAGCCATCTCGGGGGCCTCCTTTATTGTTGTGTCTCCACCTTTAGGAGCTGGAGGACTTCCAACCCTTTGAATAGTCTGGGGAATCCCTGTCTGAGCTTCAACAACCTAGACAGTGGGAACAGGTTCCTTAGCTTCTTTAGTAACTGCAGGCTTAGGATCCTTAGCACCTGTGTCAGCACCTGTGAAAGCAAACAGAGTCAAAAAAAGGGGGAGAGAGAAAGGAAGGAGTAAAGATAGAAGGAAAAAAAAAAACCAGTACCATTCCCCTGTGGTAGAGCTTCCTTTTGAGCTTAGGCAGCCACTTCAACCATCAACGAAAGCTCCTCCTCCCGCCTTTCTGACCTTTCAGAAGACTCTGTGAAAGGGCATAAAGTACGTTGAAAGAAAGGTGAAGAAACCTTGGCAAAAGTGCTAAAGGAAGGGAGGGACACCGGGGGACTCGCCATAAAAGAAGTATAGAAAGAAAGAAAAAAAAAAGAACTGAAAAGGGGAGAAGAATAATGATGGCGGGTAGTACACACCTTCAGAAGCCTCTGACTCCAAGGAAGGAGCAGCTTCAAGGGCAGATTGGGCGCTGGTTTGACCTAAAAGAAACAAAGGGGAAAAGGAACAAGAACCTTTAGGAAGAAAGGATAAGGGAAATAAGAATAGGTGCTAATAAAGAATGGATGAGGCTTACCTGCTCGAGTAGATAAGGACGCACCTCCTAAAGACTCCTTGCCCAACGCAAACTTAGTAGTGGGCTCAAGTGTCACAGTTTTAGTTGGACTAGGGGTTTGCACGGGCTTAGGCTCTTAGGGGACAGGAGGCTGAAAAGTTTCAGGGTCTTAGACGGCCAAGAAAGCAGAAGGTGAAATGGGCTAGGCATCCTTCACTACCTGCCTAGCTTCCTCAACTATGCCACCACTAGGGGGCTCCTTATCCACACTTAAGGCAGCAGCAGGCTGAGCTACCATAACTTCTTTCACTAAGGCACCACCAGCTGCAGGAGGAGGCACCTTGACCTGCAAAAGAAAAGAGGAGCAAGAAGGAGTATGTGGCAGACATAAAATAAATAAATAAATAAATATATGTACGCAGCACTAGAAAAGGGAAAGAAAGCAAACAATAAAAGGGCACAAGTGAAAGAGGGTCATACCACATCATCACCAGAGGATTGGCTTTTACCTCCATTGGGGTTTGATTTGCGCTTAGACTACAAAAAAAAAGGAGTGACCATTCATCAGTTAAAGAAAAGAGAAAAGTGAGACACAACAAGAACAGCAAGCCAAGATGGCCAGATGCAAAAAAAAGAAAGAGAGAAGAAGGAAAGAGGCCTTGCCCTTCTCTCTCTCTCTACAGATTCTTTAATAGTCTTTTGTCTACTACGGGTACGCCCAAAGGGTCTTAAGGGAGACGAGTGTGATGTCAAACCCCGAAGAACCATGGGCTGAGGAACTCACAGGAACCTGAAAGATAGAAGACTCTACCTTAGTTTTCACTCTGTTCTTTGGGATTAAAGGATGGCCAACTTCCTTTCCAACTGTAGAGGGGTCCACTCTCTTAAGCTCCTCAAAAATAACTAGCTGCTTGCGAGACTTAGTAGTTTTCCTCTTCTTAGTCTCAGGGCCAGCCTCAGTACCCTCAACGCTTTCCTCAATCTTAGCTCTTTTGACAACTTCCTATTTGATTTTCTTCTCCCTACCTTTGCCCACAGGAGTGGCAGCACCAATTACCTCTACCACCCCTCTCTTGATTGGCACACCAGAAGAAGCACCCACAATAAGGTCACACCCTGACTAAGCATCAGGAAAATCATTCGTATGACATACCCAACCACCCCTAGAGGCATGCCACTCCACAAATCCTGTTTTGCTACTTATGGCAGCAGACACAATGCCAGCAGTGGGGAGTGCCAAACGCTTGTTAAAGGTATGAGTAGAGAAAAGAGTAGGATCAAGAGTCCTCCCAATCTTACCGAAACCAACAAAATTTAAGAAGGACTTCTGAACTCTTCTCCAATAACCAGCAAAGCTACTGGAAGCAAAGACTCCTCGCTGGGAGTTTGGCACCACAAATTGAGGGCTCCTCCGTGACCAGTAAGAAAAAGCCTAGGACCTTAGAAACGGATCCAGGGAAGGGAGAGAAGGCACTACCTCCTTGAATACCGGCGGGATGTCCTGATCAAAACCAAATTGTCTAAGTACCAAGTGTGCTGAATAGTGAGTGAACGTTGGACCACTTGATGAAGGTACTGGAAGCCACGAGGGGCTGATGTAAGCTAAGTATGCCAAACTGCCCTCATCTCCCCGACGCAAATCAAAGGTATTCCTTGGGGAGTTAAGGAAAGAAGCCAACATAGAATCACAGGCGAACCCAGGACTGAACTCTCGGGGAGAATGCCAACTTAAATGCCTTGCTTGATCAAACAATTCCACCAAATTGAGGTTGCCCCCCTTCAAATTAGACCAGCGAAAAATGATAGGATGACTGTCAGTAGAATTGCCACACAGCCCTTTGATCACGTCTGGGTATCCCTGGAACTTATCCTTCATATACTTTAAATTCCTACACTTAGCCAAAGTGACGGAAGACCAATCCCACATGAACCCCTGAAGGATAGCACAGTGGAAGGAAGAAGTGATAGTATAGCAGGAGTTGCCCTCAACCTCATCCCCATGAAGCAGATCCAATTGAGACTAAACATGGCCTAAGAACATGGGGGCTAAAGGATACTGAGCACCCCGGGCCAACTTGATTGCCAGAGGAAAGAAAATAGACTTAATCCCGTATCTAGGGAACTCACTGAATAAAAACTTATTGAGCCAGAGTGTCAGGAACCTACCTTGCCTAACTGCCTTGTTTTTCTCTCCAGAAAGGTTCAAGACCCACTTACCCATTTTGGCCGGTTTCCCCCCGGGAGAGGCCGTACGCCCGCCGAAGTGACTAAAAAGCTTGTCTTCAACCTCGAGATCCTCACTGAAAAGGCTGATATCAAAGGGATTCTCATCACCAAACACTGGGAGGAGAAAATTATTAACCACATTCTCCAAAGTGATGGTGAGCTTACCAACAAAAAAGAAGAAAGTGTGGAGAGAAGGACACCAGCGGCGCATTAAGTGTCTAAGGCCCTTGGCGTCCTTAAAAGCTTCAAGATTCTTGGAAATTGCTACTGATTTCAGGATCCCTGCGCGCCCCAAGCAACTGACAAATTTACCATCAGAAAGCTCTGTCTCCACCCAACTGGACTAACTAGTAATCTTCCCCGGGACGAAGTCGAAAAAGATGGGAACCGCCTCGTGGGATCCTCGCCTAATCTGAAGGTCTAAAATTTCCCTCGGATCTGGAGCCTAGGTAGAACTAGCAAACCCAGACTGGCTAAAAAACACCCAGGTATAAGGGTGTGAGGGTCCCTTTTTGGACAGTGCCTAGGCCCAAGCTGAAGCAAGGACCTTAGGCCTTGTTGTTGTAGTTTGAAGGGACTGGGCTTGGTTTATTGCAGCAAAATGGGCTGTTTTTCAAACCAAGTGGCGCACAGAGCAAGGATCCTACAATACGTACATACTAGCAAGCAAGAATATAGGTATATGAATAGCAAGAAACAGTAAAGGAAGACAATGTAATAAAGAAACACACAAAATAATTGTTAAAGATCCTCAAATTAGTATAAAATATTTCATTATTTTTCTTAATT
Organism: Notholithocarpus densiflorus; assembly: GCA_030021035.2. NCBI lineage: Eukaryota > Viridiplantae > Streptophyta > Magnoliopsida > Fagales > Fagaceae > Notholithocarpus > Notholithocarpus densiflorus. Next base: position 1,390,250 of record JARYZH020000040.1, read on the forward strand.
GTGAATTACAATGTGCTCACTAAGATGTGTTACAAGGTCCAAATAAGCTCAAAAATTACAGACTTAGATGCCTATCTAAGCCTTTAAGACTTGCAAAGTTTGAATCCGTCTGAATCCAAGTATATTCTATAGTGGATGTTCTGGGATACCGGGCGCTGTTTTTCTACTTTCTTTGAGTTTTAGACAATGTTTTCTCAATGATTCTGTTATGATTTCTTATTGCTGAATGTCCCTCCAATGTTGGCTGCTTCCCTTCTTTTATAGTGTCATTCTAGGGTTCGGGGTACCATTGATTCTCCCCCTTGGCTCCCTGGGTACCAGAGCCCCTGTTATGCCAGCCATTTTGATGGTTGGTTCTTTCCCTATTTCTCATAGTTTTCCTCTTTTGGTGTTGTTTCCCTAAAAGCCACTTGCTGACTTTCCATTTCGGGGTGTCCTTGGGGAGCTGACCTTCAATCTCTCTTCTTTCAAGGCTTCTTACCTTTTAGACTCAGCTTTTGGCTGTCCTTCCCTTTTTGTTATTTTTCCTAAGTGAGCTGAATCCATCCCTGCCAAGTTGAAGGTTTTCCCAGCTACTTCCCTTTATGGTTCTTCTTCCTGGGTTCCCCGAGGTACTAGCCTTTTGTTCACAAGTTGTTGCTTTCCAAGCCTTCTGGTTCTTTGCTACATCACTGGGTGCTTGAGAAGTACATATCTGCCCTTCGTTTCTTGTGTTTCGTGGCACCCATTTTGAGTTGTCTTAATCCCACTTCAACTGTGTTGCGCGTCCTGAGGATCCTGATCTTGGCGGGATGGGCCTTTTTCTTTCTTCCCTTTGTTTCATGGGCTCTAAGGCTTGTCCCTTCATGGATTTTAGGCTTCAAGTCTTTTGGGCTTGCCATGGGATTGGCCCATTGTGCTATTTCTCTAGGCCTTGGTGTTATGATTTTTTAGACCTCAACATTTAGCCCCCCGAGCTCGTGGGTTGCCTGCAGCCCACGCGTGAGTAATTTAGAATTTTAGTTTTTGTAGGACTTCCCTCTTCACTATTTTAATTATCCTCGGGGTTCCCCTTTACCTTCCTTCAAGATCCTAACTTTCCCATTGCTTTTGGGTATCCTGGTCTTCTTTGCATGTTGCGCTCCCTTCTTTTGTAACTCCTTTTTGCACGGGACGTGACAGTTGAATTTTGGAGTGAAAACTTCCTCTACCCACTTTTTACGTTTCCCGTAACTCCCAGTAATAACTGCTAATAACTCTCTTCTTTGAAATTAAATTTTGGCAACTGGCGCGTCTTTCCATACATCGTCTTCTCCAACCGGTTTTGGTGCCATTATTGCAATCATTTCATATTTTTTCTTTTACTTCCCAGAGTCTTCCATTCTCAAGCTTATCTCCTTCCTCTCGGTTAATTTGCTTCTTTGTTTTCCATTCCCAGGTTCTTTATTCTCTCAACTTTCCTATTTCTAGTGTACTTGCTGCTCTATGGCTTCCTCTTCCTCTCGAAAAAGGAGGGAGCATACTCCTAGCCCCTTTGAGGGCGAGAGTTCTTCTGGTTCTGCACAAGGTGAGTCACAGGGGGTCATGGAGTGCCCGGCTCTCCCTTTCCTTTGGTGTCCCATGGTGAGGCCCCTTCGTCCCCTCACACTTGGGTATTTTCCGGTTAGGCAGGTTTCGCCATTTCTGCTCAGGTCCCAGACCCAAGAGAGATTTCAGATCTTTAGATTAGACGAGGATCTTGGGAGGCGGTTCCCATTTTCTTCAATTTCGTTCCTGGGAAGATCACTGGTTGGCCCATTTGGGTGGACAGGGAACTTTTTGACGAGGAATTTATGGGCTGTCTGGAGTGCGTCGGGGTTCTGAATGCAGTGGCGATTTCTAGGAATCTTGAGGGTTTCAAAGACGCTAAAGGTCTCAGGCACTTGGTACATCGTTGGTGTCCCTCCCTTCATGCATTCTTCTTCTCTGTTGGTGAGCTCACGATTACCTTGGAGGATGTGGTTAATAACCTCCTCCTCCCCGTGTTTGGAGATGAGAACCCTTTCGACATCAGTCTTTCCGACGAGGATCTCATGATGGAAGACAAATTATTCAGCCATTTTGGTGGACGTACTGCTTCCCCTGGTGGGAAACCAGCCAAGATGGGCAGGTGGGTTATGAATCTTTTGCGAGAGAAAGACAAGGAAGTCAGGTGAGCCGGGCTCCTAGCACTCTGGCTCAGCAAGTTTTTGTTCAGCGAGTACCCCGGTACGGGATTAAGTCCACTTTCTTCCTATTGGCAATCGAATTGGCCCGAGGTGCTCAGTATCCTCTAGCCCCCATGTTCTTGGGCCATGTTTATTCTCAATTGGATCTGCTTCATGGAGAAAAAGTTGAAGGCGACTCTTGCTACGCGATCACCTCGTCCCTCCATTGTGCCATTCTCCAGGTATTCACGTGGGACCGTTCTTCAGTTACTTTAGCAAAGTGCAGAAATTTGAAGTTTGTGAAAGACAAGTTCCAGGGATCCCCTAATGTAATTAAAGGTCTGTGCGGTAGCTCCACTGATAGCCACCCCATTATCTTTCGTTGGGCTAGTTTGAAAGGTGGCGGCCTTAATTTGATTGAGTTATTTGAACAAGCAGGGCATTTACGTTGGCGTTCTCCCCTGGAGTTCAGCCCCGGGTTTGCCTGTGACTCTGTATTGGCTTCTTTTCTTAATTCTCTAGGAAATACTTTTGACCTTTGTCCTGGTGATGAAGGAAATTTGGCCTACTTGGCTTGTGTTAGTCCCTTATGGCTTCCAATTCCCTCCTCCAGTGGCCTCAGGTACACCCATTACTTAGCACACCGGGTACTCCAGCAATTCGATTTTGATTAGGATATCCCGCCAGTGTTTAAGGATGTAGTGCCTTCTCTCCCTTCTTTGGACCCGTTCTTGAGGCTCCAAGCTTTCTCTTATTGGTCACGGAGAAGTCCTTAATTTGTCGTGCCCAACTCTCAGAGGGGAGTCTTTACTTCCAGTGGTTTTGCAGGCTACTAGAGAAGAGTTCAAAAATCTTTTATTGATTATGTTGGTTCCGGCAAGATTGAGAGAGTTCCCAATCCTGATATTCTTTCTGCTCCTACATCCAACAGGCGCCTATCCCTCCCCATTGCTGGTATTGTATTTGCTGCTATAAGCAACAAGACAGGGTTCACGGAGTGGCATGCTTCTAGGGGCAGTTGGGTGTGTTATGCATAAGATTTTCCAAAGACTTGGTCGGGATGTGATCTTATTGTTGGTGCCTCCTCTGGCGTGCCAATTAAAAGAAGGGCAGTAGAGGCAATTGGTGCTGCCACTCCCATTGGCAAAGGTACAGAGAAGAAGATTAAGCAGGAAAAGGTTAAGCAAGTCGAGCTTGAAGAGGGTGTTGAGGGTACTGAGGCTGGATCTGAGACCAAGAAGATCCAAGAGAATGATCAAATTGTAGTCCAAAAAGTGGACAGGTTCAACCGCACATTAAATTAAAGCAATCTATAATATAGACGGATATAATAAGTCCGTAAGTAGGACGAATATAAGTCCATAGCACGGACAGATACAAATCCATAAGTGGACGGCCTCATCATGATGGCCCAAAAAAAAAAAATTTAAGTCCATAGAATAAACGTGGACGGATATAAGTCCATAGCATGGACGGATACAAATCCGTAAGTGGATGGCCTTATCATGATGGTCCCAAAAAAAAAATTTATTAAGTCCATAGAATGAACATGGACGGATATAACCATAAACTAAACAAGATTCATCTACAGGAATAAAAGTAGACGAATAGTTTAAAATAATTGAAAATTACTTAAAACCCATAGAGGTAGATGTCTACATGCAGAAAGCAACGGATAAATTAAAACTGTTCTCCAAAATCTTTACCTTCAAAAAAAAAAAAAAAAACTATTGCTGAACGGGGGTATTTTGTTCTCTCTCCTTCACTTGGACGTTAGGGTGATGGGTGTTGTCCTCAACAATCTTGGCTTGGATCTCAACTTGAGCTACCTCTCCGTTGCCAGGAGCATCATCAGCAAATAATTCGTTCGTGCTCTTGGAGTGGACGGGTTGAACTAAGGTCTGGGCTTGGGCATCAATAGTAATATGAGAGAAGTCCAAGTCCAGATAAAAAGCTTTGACTTGACGGAGGTAGTCGTCAAAGCCTTCAGCAAAGGAACCTCCAAGCTATGCCAGAAGGGCGTCGAAGTCACGATACTCATGTATCGCTTCCTCCTTCACCTGACGGAGTCGGTCCTTAGCATTACTAATCTCTTTCTCCTTGTCTGCCAGGACCTGCCTCAACAGTTCCGTCTACTTTTCCAGCTCACCCCGAACTTCCTCTGACAGAGCGAGCTTCTTCTCCTGGACCGTCTTCCAGGCCTTCAATTCATTCAGCTCGTCCTTCGTCGAGTTTACCTTCGCCAATATACGGTCCAACGATGTCTCATGGTTGAGGCAATGGCCCATCAACCCCTTCATCATTAACATTGCTTGAAGACGGAAGGGTTAATAACCAGGCATGTTGACGGAAAGGAAAAGAGAAAGTAGATGGACGTAGTTACCTGAGCAATGCAAAAGAGACCCGTCTCCCCCATAGCCTCGATTACGTGGTTGCTCAAGTCCTTATAATCATCAGCCATGATGATGGATGAGAGTTGCTCTAACGCATACTTGGAGTCCTCACGGAGGAGGACGGGCGCTTTTTCAACAGTGGGAATAGAACCCATCATTAGTCCTTTTCCCTTTCCTGAGCCAGGTTTAGTGAGCGTCTTCTTGGCCTCAGCTTTTAAACCCACGACGGGTTCAAGAACAATTTTAGGCTTCTTTGGAAGACGGTCAGTCTTCTCTTACTGTTTCCTCTTGGTGGACGGGTTGGCCGAACCCGTCTCCTTAGGCGACTGACCCTCCTGCTGTTTCTTCAATGCAGCTTGCTGCTTAATATAGGCCCTTTTCCTGGCAGCATCCATCTTTGCATAAAGGTGGACGGATGTTAGTAGTTGATAATAAAAAATAAAAAAAATAAAAAGTATTGGTAAACGGACTCACGTTGACGAACTTGAGTGTCGTATCGATGGGCGGCTATAGTTGGCTCTGGCCTGTCACAATACCAGTGGAGAGTGTCTAGGGTGACCAACTTTGCCCACGTCCTCTCTTCTAGCTTAGATTTGCTAAAAATTCTCTCCAAAAAAATCCACTCCTCAAGAGAAACTTGTGGACGGTCTCGAATTGTAAAAGAAGATGGGTTAATGGCATGTTAAATAAAAACTGGACTGAATATGGACGGATGCATACCAGACGAGGGCATTATGCCCTATGTTGTGTTGACGAGCATATCTTCTGTGTCATCGGGACGACACATCCATTCATCACCTTCCATGAAAAAATACCGACTTTTCCAGTTCCGGTTGGAGTCGGGGGTCTCACACACGAGCCTCAACAATGGGCTCCTAGGTACAAAGCTGTACATGCCCTTTGATTGAGCAATCTCATCTGGACAGTAAGAGTGAAAGAATTCCTTCACCGTTAACCTCCTGGCCCCGTCGGACATAGCCCCGTACAAGGAAGACCCTCCAGGAGTTTGGGGAAATCTGGGTGACGGTCAAACCTAGATATTTGAGGAGGTGACGGTGGAGTGAACTTAGGAGGAATCTGAGCCCTGCCTTAAGCATCTGCTCATAAACCCCGACGCCTTCAACACCCTCATAATAACATTTCTTTGACTTGTAGGGCAGATGAAGAGGTATGTTGTCGGGTATTTGGTACTTAGCCCTAAGTTGAAGTGAGATTCTTTGATTGTGGACCTAAAATCATTAACCGTCCACAAGGTTAGCATGATGAACTCCTTGAGTCCATTAAGACCTATGACGAATTGGATTTGGGGCTCAGCATCGTCTAGACCGTCACTAGAATTGCCCTCTAGCCTATCCAACTCCAAACCCTCATCCCTTGAGGAAGGAGAGGTAGCAGACGGATTCCTCTCTTCACTTGAAATGTCAAGGTCTTTTTGACCCGACGAGAACACTTCATCGTAGCCCGCCCCGTCGCTGTCAAACGATTAGTTACTTGACGCACTAGACATCTGTCACCTACACGTGACGGTAAATCCTAAGACACTGACGAATCTAAAATAAATGACGATGATATGAAGTCTAAAAGATAAGAAATTTGAACGGAAAGAGAAGGGTACTTACCAGTTGGAGATAAGCAACCAAAAGGTGTAGATGACGGATGCACTAGGAGAACAGTATGTTTGTCTGACAAGGGCGACGGTTGCGCTTTGATCATAAATTCGCTGAAGAAAGTAAAGAATGAAAAGGAAGGAAGCTAGGCTTTTATAGAGAGAACGACACGGAAGACGAAGGGACGCTTCGTTCTGAGAGATCAACCACTAAAAAAGCGACACGTGCCCCTACAAACATTAAATGACCCTAGGCCAGCCTGTCCATCTATGCACGTTTCCCGAAAAACGAATATAATATCGTCACTCCACGGATCCGTCCGAAGGAGATAACGGATCCATGGAGTGAGGGGGCAACTGAAGAGGGAGAAATTAGATGATGGATCCATCCAAATAAAGCTGAAAGTGTTAGATCAGCGGACTAACAGCAGACGAAAATCCAGAGGTGGACGGATCCGAAATTCACAGACGCAAGGTGGACGGATCTCAAAGTTCACGTGGCTTCTACATGATTTAAGTGATTTCCAAGGAGTCCTAAATGGAAACAACTTGCATCCCACGGCTAACCCTAATCGATAAAATCCCGATATGGATAGAATCCTAGCATGAGGAAGATTCCGTAAAACATGCCCATTAATGATGATCTTCACCGTAAGGAAACGCCTTCCTACGCAAGAAACGGAGATCGGTTCTACACTACTATAAAAACCCCAAAGCTCTCAAGAAACAAGGTACGCATAATTCACCCCAGCTCTGGCACTCTAGAGTTGTAGAAAGATTTTCTGACTTAACCTTCGGAGGGTTTTTGGCCGGTACCACACCGGTACTCTCCCAGGGTTTTCTCTGTTGTTGTTTTGCAGGCATCGTTTCGAGCATGTGAGTATCGTGTGGCTTACTGACGATTTTCGGCATCATCAAAGGGAAAATTTAAATCCTTGATTTTAATCAATTACCCAAGATGATTAATTATCCAATCATGCAATGGTCCAATAGAGTTTATGATGGACACAACCATATTGCAAAAACTAATGTGTAGAGGAAAATAAATTTAACACAAAAATATGGTTACAATAGGAAAGCCTTGACAGGAAAAACCTAACGGGTGGTTTGTTGTCAGTGTCGGCTCTACACTATAATCAATTGATGCAGTCGCCTAAGGTCCCAAATAGAAAAAAGGTCCCCACATTTAACCAAATGAGTTATTTCTTTTATTGTAATAGTATTAATTAAGTCAAAATATTAGCCAATAAATAAAATAATATTTTTTTATCAAATGAAAACAAGAAGAAAAAAGAGAGAGAGAAATGCTACATCCACAACATTTTTATAACAAATCTTAAATAGCAGGTTGTTACAGGCTGTTATTGATGGCAAAAAAATAATTTCAGTGGTGGGTTCAAATTAGAATCAGTAATAACTTAACATATAAGATTTGTAGTGAAAAATATTGTGAATGTAGCACTTCTAAAAAAAAAAAAAGAAAAAAAAAAGAGCAATACAAAAAAAAAAAAAAAAAAAAAAATCACAACATTTTTCATTATAGTTGAGTTGGCAAACTTTTACTAATTCTTATGTAGGTCCAGCACTAACATCACTCTTTTACTTATCACTATCAATTTACCACATCAATAAGTATGAAAAGTTTTGTCAAATTTTTTGTGTCTATAAACTTTCTAAAAAAAAAAAAAAAAAAATCTACGTAGTTCATATTAATTAGTAATAATTTTGCATCTAAACACAAGATATTAGAGATTAAGTAATATTTAGTTTTTTTAAGTCATATTCAAATATATAAAAGGCCTCAATTTCAATTTTTGCTTTAGGCCCTCAAATGCATTAAACCATCCTTGTTTGTAGTTCACTACCAATTGAAGAATTCGCTATAGTAGAATGGAAGTTTACAATCCTAGTATTGCCTCCTAGAATAGAACTTACTCTCTTGACTATACACAACTTCAACTCATTTGGATTCCTCTACCTCTTGAACCTCTTTGGTGCACAAATATCCAATTCATGTCCAACTTCACCACAACAACTTGATTGCAGTAGTCTTGTACAAAGTCTTGTATGGAACAGTCCTTGATCTTTAATGGAAATTGGAGATGATGATTGGTATGAAACCTATGGTGCATAGTTGTCGTAACAAGATCTTCATTTTACATAGTGTCCTCCTTACACCTATGATGACATAATATAACTTTAAATATGCCTTGAAACTCTAGTGCATAGTTTCTTAAGTTTTTGGATCATCTTCAAATGTAAACTGATAAAATAGTTTTCTCGAAACTCAATTGGTTAAGTGAAGTCGAGCTTGTAGTCAAGCTTTAATGAAGCTTAATTGCTCGAACTACAGTCGAGTTAGCAAAACCTCTTCATTTTGAGAAATTTCTTGAGCTGTTTCTTTACGTCTTTATTATAGGACTTCAAGCACTATCTAGACTCCAAAACATTACAACTCAATTGAAAATGGGTTTTGAATATGGATTTTTTTGGCAACACTCAATACAATTGACCTTAAACAACCTTCCACTTTGGTAATATGTGACAAAATTGCACTCAACATAGTACATGAATGAACTTAAGTAGACGTTTAATTCACTATAACATGACAAAAATTACAACAACATTATTTTAATGTGGACATTACATTGTTTGGTTCATTTACTTGTACACAACTTTAAGGTAATGTAAGATTACCAAAACATGCAAATTACCATAAATCATTGTAATGTGATTATCTTAAAAGGAGACATTTGGTTCACCATTACGTGACAAACATTACAACAACATTATTATAATTTGGACATTGTAATGTGGACATAATAGTGTTTTGTTCGTTTATTTATACACAACTTTACGGTGATGTAAGATTACCAAAACATTCATATTACCATAAAGATGTGTAAAACCTAAACTTCGGGAGGCATTTGGTTGGTGGTAATGTTACATTACATTGTAACGTTAGATTCTTGAAATCTTAGATTCATGGAATCTCATTATCGGAATATAACGTTACGAATTTACGATGTTTGGTTCATTAGCTACATTCCCAATCGCATTCCAATAATGTAACATTGCTTTGATTGGTTGGATCCTAATATTCCTAGCAATCATTACAATTTTACAATGAATTTCCACAAATATCCATTTGACATAACAAAATTTTATTTTGTTAATATATTTCATTTTCATCCACTTTCTCACTGACCAAACAACTTAGATCCACAAAAAAAAAAAAAAAAACATATTTCTTTCACTTTCTTGCACTTTGTCACCAACCAAATAATTACAATCCAGGTAGAGCTCAACGTTTTTATGGTGTAGCGACTTTGAACTTAAAGACCAAGTTGAGGAAGCAAGCATGACAGAGATCATAATGGTCATTGAGAGAGAGAGAGAGAGAGAGAGAGAGAGAGAGAGAGAGAGAGAGAGCCAGAGAGAGAGAGAGAGAGAGAGAGAGAGAGAGAGGGCTAGAAGGTTTGAATTTAGCTAGAGAGGAAAAAGAGGTGAGAGTGTGAGACTAAGCCTTCAAAATATATTTGGGTTAATTTTGTAATTAAAATTTATTGGCATTAACAATTGATAAAGTAATAACATTTTCCATAAATAAGCAATAATTTTACCACTAATTGGGTAAATTACCATAATTTATGGTAATGTGAAAGATTTGAGAATCTTTACATATTACCATAATGTTTTTATATACCAATAAATGAGTCAAATACCATAATATTCACAATACAATAATGTGGATGTAATGTTTATCACAAGGATAAATAGCATAGATGTGTATTAATACAGTGTCCAGATTGACCTCCTTAATTTCAGGTTTATATTCGTAAAGGTTGAAATGATTTTATGGAGTACCTCTTTCTGATTATATATTGTATTATTAGCTGGTTTAAAGCAATTGGTATTATTATTTCGTGTGTTAATAAGTATTATTGTTTCTTGAAAAAAAAAAACACACAAATGTGTTGTTCTAAAAAAACACGTCTACCTTTCTCAGTCAAAGAAAAAAAAAAACATATAAAAATGAAATTTGTTTCTAAAGAAAAAAAAATTATAAAATTAAATTTAGATTTAAGAAAAGAAAAGGAACAAACAATTTTTAATTTTGGCACGTGACCACTTGGTGCTCTGTGGGCTAGGCTCTGAAGTAGAATATTAGAAGAGTAGCCATAATAAAAGTGAAAAAAAGGGTTGGCATATTATAAGCTACCGGTAGCAGATACAGCTAAACAACTAGTTTAAAGCAAAAGACTGCTCATTCGAAAGAAAGAAAGGGTTTGGAGAGAGAGAGAGAAGAGAGATGGTGGATGATGACTACCAGGTCCTTCAAATAAGGGACGCCATTACTTCCATAAACAGAAGGTGAACCTCATCGGCGTATCTTCGAGATCGGTTTCCCTACAACAAACCAAAGGGCACTGAGTATCTCTCTCTTTTATATGCATTTCATTTCTATGTTATTCTATTTATTTGACAATGTTTATTGCTGGGCGATGATGACACAAGGCCGGACTTACTGCTGCTACCAGTTTTAGTTGGTTTGGTAGTAGACAGTGAAAAACTGCAATAAGTAAGGTGTTTATCTGAGCCACTTCTCTCTCTCTCTCTTTCGTATATAATCTAATAATGTTGCCCAGTAACATCTTTTTGCTATCTTTTCCACTTTGTTTTTGGTTTTATTTATTTATTATGAGGAGAAACAAATGATATGTGATTTTAATAACTCCAAAAAAAAAAAGTCTACATGTTGATGGGGTCTAGCATAATATATCTTTACTTTGTGGAGTAAATCAACTAATTAAATCCATGGAAGATGCTAGGTACTCTAATTCCCAATCTTGCTCTATTTTAACAAAGGTAATAATGTTCCAGTGGATTTTTTTTTTTAGTAATAAGATTTATTGATATAAAAAAAAAGCCTTCTATTGTACTGAGAGTCAAACAAATCAAGTACAAAATTACATAAATCAAGAAGAAATTCAAGAAAGGAGAGAATGATAGGTTTTGCAAAACTAACAGCCAATCTACTAAGGTTCTAAGAAAAATAGCAGAGTCGATATGGATCTCTCATTGCTCACGCAAAACACCACATTAGACAGCCAAGAACAATTATCCATATATGACCATTCTAATGGCAGCAAGCCGCCCTTGCCAACAAGCTAGAGTCCCACAACTGACTTAGGCATAACCCAATGTCCCGATGGATGTTGCCAAGGCGAAAATTTCTAATAATCTACTTACTGAGGCCTCATATTACATACACTCGTCAATTCTTACTAATCACATTAGAATTAAGACTTTGACACGTAAACCAAAGGACTAAGAAGGCAATACAGCTACTAATACTATTGGAAATCTAAAATGTACAAATATGATTCTGAAAACAACCTAAGTTGGGTCAGATGTTGCATGATAATATATACATGAAAATCTTGTTGGTGCCAAAAGCTGAAAATCTTGTTAGCGACTTTTCTTCCATGGCTGAATCAATTTCTTTCAATATTACAAAAGGACTAGTGAGGTTGTGTGCTGGATTGACAATGAGTATCTTAGAATCATCTCATTGTTGTGGATGGAATATTTTGCTTTAGATCTCTATGCAAATCTTGAAACAAAGAAATCTTCTCCAGCTTTTGAAGTTAGATGAAAATTATTTTGGGAGAAAAAAATGCATTCTTGAACATTGAATTAGATAATCTTTAGGAATCTTGGTTGGTTCTAAACTGCGTGGCTTTCATTTCCTAGTAAATTCTAAAATCAAGAAGTTTGCACATATTTTTGATAGGTAATAAAACTTTATATTGAAAAATGAACATCATGCTCGCGATAGTGAACACTACGAACAAGAAAGCAGTCTAAAATAATCCAAGAACTAAAGGAATTGAGGCTAAAAACTCGGAAAAATACCAATTGGTACACCTTTGAATGCGAGCCCCGAAGAAATAGAGTACCAGGAGAGATTTTAGATGATCTAATGTTCTCTCCTTGTCTTCAAAAGATGCGGCTATTGCGTTCTGCCAAACTAACCACATTAAACATCTTTGGGACCATATTCCAAATGGTGTTCGAGCAGTGCCTTCCAAACGATTTCTCCCATGCAAAAAAAAAGGCTAGCCGGCACTTGGCATTACCCATTGGATCGGAAACACACCAAAACCGCTCCATAAGCATGAAAAACTTACAATGAAGCGAGGTGATCCAGCGATTCCCAATCTGTGTATAAACAACACCAATTTACAGAAGCAGGCCTGCGTTGACAGATTATCGTCATGTTGAGAATCCATCATTAGGCTACTTGTCCATAGGAAGAAAAGACACCGTTTAGGTACCTTTACACAATGCCCTTCCAAGAAATTCATCAGTGTTAGGACTAGATATGACTTGTAAGAGCGCACACATCAAAACGAGGCGTGGTCAATCTCGAACCCGGTGATCACTCCCCCTTCACCCCACCGGCATAGAGGAATAAATAAGCTCAAAAGGAATGAACAATGTACGCGCCACGATCACGAGGACCGCGACGGAAGAAGTAAATTCCGGCTCATTTCCTTGAGAATTAGATAAAACCAAGTCGAGGGCCGGTAAGCTAACTAGAAAGAAGAGCATGCAAACCTGGCAGGAAAAAGCTCGCTTCAAAGGAGCCAAGAGGCCCTTAAGGATCATGCCGAGGAAACTAACACGCGTCTCCCCCCGCATTAAGTGAATTTGAGTGAAAAACTTCTACGAGGCCTTTCTTAATACTCTGCATCCCGCACGTGAGAACCTGCACCCACTCTGAGTACCACCGACCTCCTCTCCCTCCGCCATGTTGCTATAACTGCGCCATAATCGCCCTTTCCATTTAGCATGACCAGCACCCCAGTAAGGCCTTGATGGCAACTGATCCTCGGATCCCCCGAGCCACCATACCGGTAAGCGAAACGGACCTTATCGAAGCAAGCTAAAAGGGTATTTAAAAGCATCATCAGAGGCCCCACGAAGGAGATTCCTGCAGATTCTTTCTATCCTACTTACGGCTTGAGGGATAGTAAACAAAGATAAAAATAGGTGGGAAGGCTTGAGAGAGTGCTTTAACAAGTAAGCGCACCTTTGACAAATAAAGTCTTTTCGGCCAGATGGCAGTTTACTCCATCTTTTCTATAATAGGATTCCATGTCGAGAAATCCTTATAATGGGCCCAGTGGCATCTCCGAGATATCTCGTAGGCGGTGTGCCACCTTGCAACAAAGTGCGGGCCCAAAGCATACAAATTCAACATCTGACGGAACAATCTCACTCACCTACATTAACTCGGGTGGTAATGGCCAGAAAGAAGATCAGCCTGCATCAGTGTATAATAAGCGGTCCACAGAAGCATCCTGAAAGCAGGATATTAAGTGGCCCAAAAAGAAGATGAGAATGTGCCTTCCATGTCTATTGACCAGCAGAAAGCCTAGAAAGCTACATTTTGGTTATCTCTTAGAAAGTCTACTCGACACTTTACTAACCTAATGAGATAAAAGGGAAACGAAAGGATCCGCGTGCGGAACTGAGAACTACCAAAGAAACCAGTTTGAGACCATTGATATAGCGAGAATTTGGTGTAGAAATACACGCCTTAATCCAACCTCCCTTATAGCCCCCAAGCCCGTCAACTCACGTAAGGTAGAATAAGGCATTCGATTCCGTGATCTTAAGCCTTCTACATGTCGATTCTACTTCCATGACACTAGGGATGCCCTTTCTTCAGCTTTCTTGCTCTAAACATTATTATGTAATTAAACTGAATCAGAATGTCTACCTCCTTGAGAATTAGAGTTGGATGTCGGTTTATCGACACCCCACAGTCTATGAGCCAATACCTTGTAGCTTGTAAAAGTTGCCCTGAGACTAATAGAGGCGAAAATCTTTAATATTAAGCGCATTAGTCTTAGGGATCGGAAACATAAAGGTGGCATTTAGAGATTTCTCCAAAAACACATTGGCTATGAAAATCATGAAAAATGCCAAGAGAACATCCTCTTTGAAACAACTCCCGGCATTTACGAGAAAGAAAGCCCATGGCTCTGTCGACGGGGCATATCACTCGCCTCCATGAGAGCCTCGATAATCTCCTCCTTCTCGAACTCCTGTCCAACAAAAGACCTCATTTTAGATCAAACAAGCAAACTACAACTTGTCCCGATAGTAGGCCTCCAAGCTTCGGTTCTTGATATAATTTTTATAGAAATCCAACTACGTCAGTAACCTGCGATTCATCCTCATGCTCGAAAGCCATCCACCTCAGCCACCAATGGTTGATACAGTATGCCAGATTGGCGATTCTATGAAAGAATCGTGTGTTGTTATCACCTTCTTTAATAAAAGGCCTTGGACTTACACTCCCGAGAAATCTCTTCCAAAGAGGCGATAATCTATATCGGTTGCTTGCCAACCTTCTGGCCTATCCTCTGGAGTCGTCACTGCATCTCTTCTACTCTTGTCAATGTCTAAGGATTCGGTTAAAGACTCTTTCAAAAGCTTCATCTCGAAACACATTACTTGTTCCAATGCTTGAAATCCGCTGAGTTATGTGCCACAAGGCTAGAACATAACTAGGCCAAGTGATGCTTGTTCCACAAAGCGGCGCCTTATCCACAAAAACCACTCACCTTTGGCCACATATTTTCAAATCTAAAAGAGCTTTTCCGCGAAACTACACAGCCTCCTTTAGTAAGGACAATGATCGGGGCACCACCACAGGAGAGTCGCTGGGACACATCCAAGAAATGCTCCTCCCGATCGGTGACATGAAACTCACATCAGTGCCGGACATTGGCGGATATACGAATCACCGAGAGCCAAGTATACTACGCACTCACCAAAGCAAATCCACTAGCAAATGTTTTGCAATAAATCGAAAATTTAAACATAGTGGACTAAAAGAATTCTGACCCAGAATCTCTCGGTAGGGTCGATAACATTAAATCATAAATAAAGCACAGGCCCATCCATCGTGACCTCGCGGCGTCCGGTTACGCAGTGAGGCATCCCTAAGGCTTAGTTAGTCGGTCAGTACACCATGAAAGATCCATTCAAGCCATCGGCCTCCACTTTAATAAACGAAACTGAAAAACTTGACCAGGATCAATTTTCTCAAAAACCAACTTCCCCATCCCACATCGAGAATTACTCCCACCTAACTGTATCAAGAGCATCCCAAGGCCAGGTCTGCAAAGGGCTACCGGTTTTTTTTACCAAGATAGAGGCCCAGTGTATCGATTAGATTCTTGAAGACATACAATATCCTACTTCCTCCTTGAGAAGTTCTTCCTGACTACTCTTATGAGGAGATCATTGGTTCGCATTCCAAGATAAGAGAGAGAGAGAGAGAGAGAGAGAGAGAGAGAGAGAGAGAGAGAGATTGTAAAAATATATTTAGGATAATTTTGTAATTAAAATTTATTGGCATTAACAATTGATAAAATGATAACATTTTCATAAATAAGCAATAATTTTACCATAATTAGGTAAATTACCATAATTTATGGTAATGTGAAAGTTTTGAGAATCTTTACATATTACCATAATGTTTTATACCAATAAATGAGTCAAACACCATAATATTCACAATACAATAATGTTAATGTAATGTTTATCACAAGGATAAACCAAACACAAATGTGTATGTCTAGTGTCCGCTATTTATAGCTCCAGTTTACAAATACAAAGATTAAACAATTTTGTAATTGTACTTTGATTATATAATGTATTATAAACCCGATTTAAAACACTGGTATTATTATTTTCGTGTGTTCTAATAAGTATTATTGTTTACTAAAAAAAAACACACACACAAATGTGTTGTTCTAAAAAAAAACACGTCTAACTTTCTCAGTCAAAGAAAAAAAAAACATGTAAAATGAAATTTGTTTCTAAAGAGAAAAAAAAAAAAAAAAGTGTAAAATGAAATTTAGATTTAAGAAAAGAAAAAGGAACAAACAATTTTTTAATTTTAGCACGTGACCGCAGTGCTCTGTGGGCTGGGCTCTAGTAGAATAGTAGAAGAGTCGCATAATAAAAAGTGAAAAAAGGGTTGGCATATTATAAACA
Organism: Notholithocarpus densiflorus; assembly: GCA_030021035.2. NCBI lineage: Eukaryota > Viridiplantae > Streptophyta > Magnoliopsida > Fagales > Fagaceae > Notholithocarpus > Notholithocarpus densiflorus. Next base: position 1,406,497 of record JARYZH020000040.1, read on the forward strand.
CCGGTAGCAGATACAGGCTACAGCAACTGGTTTAAAGCAAAAGACTTGCTCGCTCGAAAGAAAGAAAGGGTTTGAGAGAGAGAGAGAGAGAGAGAGAGAGATGGTGGATGATGACTACAAGTTCCTTCAAATAAGGGACGCCATTACTTCCATAAACCAGAAGGTGAACCTCATCGGCGTCATCTTCGAGATCGGTTTCCCTAAGCAAACCAAGGGCACTGGTATCTCTCTCTCTCTCTCTCTCTTTTATATGCATTTCATTTCTATGTTATTCTATTTGTTTGAACGAAAATGGTAATTTATTGCTGGGCGATGATGACACAAAGGCCGGACTTACTGCTGCTACCAGTTTTTTTAGTTGGTTTGGTAGTAGACTGATGAAAACTGCAATAAGTAAGGTGTTTGCTCTGAGCCACTTCTCTCTCTCTCTCCTTCTTCATATAATCTAATAATGTTGCCAATTTATAACATCTTTTTTACTATCTTTTCCACTTTTGTTTTTTGGGTTTTTTATTTATTTATTTATTTATTTATGAGGAGAAACAAATGATATGTGATTTTATTAACTCCAAAAAAAAAAAAAAAAAAGTCTACATGTTGATGGGGTCTAGCATAATATATCTTTACCCCACTTTGTTAGAGTAAATCAACTAATTAAATCCATGGAAGATGCTAGGTACTCTAATTCCCAATCTTGCTCTATTTTAACAAAGGTAATAATGTTCCCAGTGGATTTTTTTTTTTTTTTAGTAATAAGATTTATTGATATAAAAAAAAAGACGCCTTCTGCGTACTAGGGGTCAAACAAATCAAGTACAAAAATTACATAAATCAAGAAATTCAAGAAAGGAAGAGAATGATAGGTTTTGCAAAGCTAACAGCCAATCTACTAAGGTTCTAAAGAAAAATAACTTGAGGTCTGATATGGATCTCTCATTATCTGCAAAACACCACATTAGACAATGGGGAACAATTATCCATATATGACCATTCTAATGGCAACCAAACCGCCCTTGCCAACAAGCTAGGAGTCCCACAACTGACTTTGGCATAACCCAATGTCCCCAGTGGATGTTGCCATTAGAAAATTTCTAGTAATCTGCCACTGAGGCCTCATATACATACACTCGTCAATTCTTACTAATCACATTAGAATTAAGACTTTGACTCGTAAACTAAAGGACTAAGAAAACCCAATACAGCTACTAATACTATTGGAAATCCTAAAATAATACCAAATATGATTCTGAAAACAACCCTAAGTTGGGTCAGATGTTGCATGATGGCTATATACATGAAAATCTTGTTAGTTGCCAAAAGCTGAAAATTTCTCTAAAGGCAGCAACTTGACTTTTCTTCCATGGCTGAATCAATTTCTTTTCAATATTACAAAAGGACTAGTGAGAGTTGTGGATTGACAATGAGTATCTTAGAATCATCTCATTGTTGTGGATGGAATATTTTGCTTTAGATCTCTATGCAAATCTTGAAACAAAGAAATCTTCTCCAGCTTTTGAAGTTAGATGAAAATTATTATTTTGGGAGAAAAAAAATGCATTCTTGAACATTGAATTAGATAATCTTGGGAATCTTGGTTGGTTCTAAACTGCGTGGCTTTCATTTCCTAGTAAATTCTAAAGTCAAAGTTTGCACATATTACATATGTTAATTTTCATAATCAAGCCACTCGGTAAATAGTATATAAAAGTCACTTGGTAAATACTAAATAGTTATCTGAAAATTTAACTTTCTGTTTCTGCTTTAGTTGAGATCCAATGATTTTAGTTTCTTCATGTGCTTTAATAATCGTAAATTTCATAATTTCTTATGCAAAACCTTTTTTAAAACCATTTTTGATAAGTGAACTTCAGTGTTCAAGTTGTTGCTATGAATATTCTTGCACTTTAGTAATCTTAGCAAGTATTATGATTTGTCTGCAGATTGCTTTTGCACACTAAAAATAATTGATGAATCACGCCCGAAACCTGGGATTTCAGTTAATTTTTTTGCTGAAAGTATGGAAATGCTTCCCCACGTTGCGTCAGCTGGGGATATAATTCAGCTTTCTCATGTTGTGGTACGTCCTAATTGTAAATTCCTCCAAAATATGATTTCCACTATGCTTTTCTAGGTGATAAATTTTTAAGATATAGGCAATTTGTCAATTTCTTTTTCTTTCAAGTTCTCTGGTTTAGTAAATTATTGGATCTTCCCAGGGTTTTTATTTTAATTATTTATATTTTTGATCAGTTCATATTTCATTATCAGAAATGAGATAACAAAAAGTTATAGAAAAAAAAAAAAAAGTCACTAATCCCCCCAGAAACCACTGACTACCTTAAACGACAACCGCGGCCAAAGTAATAAGATTTAGCAAAGAAGGATGGGAAGGACGACGTTTCTTTTATGTATAATAGAAAACATTAGAAGTCATCATAAAAATGCGGATAAATTTTTATTTATTTTTGATTAATGGATTACGTATAATCGAATGAAAGAAGAATCACATTAGCAATGTTGTACTTGGGGGAGAGGGAGCCAAGTGGCTTTGCATGGGTGTGATTTGAATGAGGGGATTGGGTTGGATCATCAATGTATGTATTGAACTAATTTTAAAATTGGGAGTGGAGCATGGTCTAGATGGCTGGTGGGAAGTGAAATGGGCCAATGCTAATAGGTTGAAGACAGTGCTTTCGGGGGTGGTGTTTGAGTCCTGGAATGCTTTTGTTAGAGGGAGACTGCCTGTTTTTATTGCCAATGAATGTTAAGACAACAAACTGAAGACAGGCATGCCAGGGGTGTTGTGCAGCTAGATTTGGAAAACATATATGATCATGTTAACTGGAATTTCCACATTTATTTGTTGCAAGGCTATGGTTTTGGTGAAATGTGAAGGTGGATTACTGGATTGTTTCTTGAATCTCCACCATCCGCTTTTTTGTTTTAGTGAACGGTAGCTTGCGTGGTTTCCCAAAGCTCTTGAGGGTTGAGACAGGCCAATCCATTATCTCCTTTATTATTTATAATTGTTATGGAGGCTTTGAGCAGGTTAATGGAGAAGGCTGTTGAAGGGAGATGTTTTTTGGGCTTTAGGGTAGGGGTTCAACTGACTCAATGTTAATGGTTTCAAATCTCCTATTTGCAGATGATACATTAATTTTCTGTGGGGTTGACCCAGAGAAAATATTGTATTTGAAATGTGTAATTGTGTGGTTCCACGCTGTGTCAAGTTTAAAGATATATTTAGAGAATTCAGAATTGGTATTGGTAGGTCTTGTGCAGAACGTTGTAGATCTAGTTGACAATTGGGATGTAAAGTGGCGATGCTCCCATTGAAATACTTGGGCCTTCTTTTAGGGGCAACTTTTAACCAGAAGGTAGTTTGGAACTTTGTTGAGGAAAGAATGGAGAATCAACTAGCTGGATGGAAAATGATGTATTTTTCTAAGGGAGGCCGAGTCACTTTAATTAATAGCACATTATCCAACCTGCCAATGCTACCTATCTTTATTCCCTAATCCTATGGGGGTTGCTCTTTCTATTGAAAAGTTGCAAAAGGATTTCTTGTGGGGTGGAATTGGTGATGAGTTTAAGTTTTCACTATGGCCTTTTTCTAGCACTGTTGGAGGGTGGTTGCAGCAGATGTGTTTGCTGTTTTTGAGGAATTTCATAAATACTGTAAGTTTGGAAAATCACTTAATTCCTCATTTATAGCATTAATCCTCAAACCTAATGCTATTAATGTTAGGGATTTTAGACCTATCAGTTTGACCATAATCGTTTTAAAATTGTGGCTAAGTTGTTGGCAAATAGATTGAAAGGAGTGCTGGATAAACTTATTTTTGCATCACAAAATGCATGTGTAGGTGAAAGAAAAATTTTGGTTTCAGTAGTCATTGCCAATGAGTGTATGGATAGAAAATCAAAAGTCACATTCCTGGCATTATCTATAAGCTGGATATAGAAAAGGCTTTTGACCATGTTAATTGGGAGCTTCTTCTTTATTTATTGGAGAGGATGGGGTTTGGTGAAAAGTGGAGAGGGTGGATTCGTACATGTATCACCACAATACAGTTTTTTGTTTTGGTTAATGGGTCTCGTTGTGGTTTTTTTTTTGTGCTCATCTAGATGACTGTGGCAGGGGGATCCTTTATCTCCTTTGCTCTTCATCCTTGTCATGGAGGTTCTCAATGGAATGCTATAGAAGATGGAGGAGGAAAGACTTATTAAAGGTTTTGAGGTGGGAAATGTTGGTGGATGTCCATCTCACATCTTCTATTTGTTGATGACACTATTATATTTTGTGATGTAAGCACGGAAGAGATTTTGTACATTTGATTGTTACTAACTTGTTTTGAGGTAGTGACTGGGTTGCGAGTTAATTTGGGAAAAAGTGAGATGGTGCCGGTGGGTGAGGTGGAGAATGTGCATGAACTGGTTAATCTTTTGTATTGCAAGGTGAGGTCTTTTCTTATGACTTATCTTGGAATGCCATTAGGGGCCTCTTTTAAATCAACAGGAATTTGGAATCCCATTTAGGAGAAATTTCAATGTCGTTTAGCTGGTTGGAAGAGGATGTACTTATCTAAAGGGGGAAGGTCAATGTTATTGAAGAGCACGCTTTCAAGCTTGCCTAACTATTATTTATCTTTATTCACCATTCCCTCCAATGTGGTGAATAGAATAGAGAGGTTACAGAGGAGTACAGGCACCACTTGGTGTGATGGGATAAGGTGTGCACGACTTTGGCTAATGTGGGGGATGGGAGGGGGGAGGGGTTGAGGATTTGAAAACTTACCACTTTCAATCAATCTTAGTCAGGAAAGTGGATATGGAGGTTTGGGTTGGAGGAAAAAAAATTGTGGAGACAATTAGTTACTGTGAAATATGGGGAGGAATGGGGTGGATGGTTATCGAAACCTATTTGAGGCTTTCGTGGCTGTGGGTTTTGGAGGAGCATTAGAATGACGGGAGATCATTTCTTACGGTGCATTCGTTTTGATGTAGGTTTTGGTAGTCGAGTTTGATCCTAGCATGATATTTGATGTGGGGATTAGCCTTTAAAACTGATGTTTCCTGAATTATTTGAAATTTCCATGTATAAGAATGCTTATGTGGAATCATTATTGGAGAGATTGGTGGAGGGACAAAGTAGGAATTGTTGTGTGGAATTCATAAGCGAGAGATTGATGAGGTTACTTTATTTTTCCATTTGTTGAACTCTCGCAATCCCCTTAATGAGGGGAATGATAGGATGAGATGAAAGTTAAAGAGTATTGGGGTGGGAGTTCACTATACAATCTTTTTGTGAGACACGGCGGGGCTCACGCCCTATGCCTTTTCTTTGGAAGGCCATATGGAGGGCCAAGGTCCCTTGAAGAGTTTCTTTCTTTGTGGACAGCTGCTTGAGGGAAAATTATCACTTGTGAGAATCTCATCAAGAGAGGTTATTCAATGGTGAGTTGGTGTTGTATGTGTCGTTGTAGCAGGGAGACTGTGGATCACCTCTTGATTCACTGTAGCGCGGCTTTCGAGTTGTAGAGCTTTATATTTAGGATGTTTGGGGTTCAATGGGTTTTACTGGAGAAGAGGGGGTTTGGCCCAGATAAGGTTTGTTGGAAGCCTACAAGGAATAGAGGTTTTGAGGTTAGAGGATATTATGGTTCCTTCTATCCTCCTACTGTTGTTTCCTTTCCATGGAGAATTATATGGCAGTCGAAAGTTCCTCCACGGGTGGCTTTCTTTTCTTGGTCTGCTTCCTTAGGTAAGATCTTAACAACAGACAACCTTCGTAAGCAACGTGTGATAGTGCTTGACTGGTGCTATATGTGTAAGAGATGTGGGGAGTCGGTGGATCATCTTCTACTTCATTGCTCCATAGCTTGGGAGTTGTAGTCTTTGGTTTTCTGCTTGTTTGGTATTCAATGGGTTATGCCTCATATTGTTCTTGAGTTATTTGAGGCTTGGCAAGGAAAGTTTGCTTGACATCGTCACATTGATGTTTGGAGATTAGTGCCTCATTGCTTGATTTGGTGCATTTGGCGTGAAAGGAATGCTAGAAGTTTTGAGGGTTGTGAACGTTCTTTGCTAGAGATTAAGTCTTTTTTCTTGCACACTCTTTTTGAATGGAGTGTGGTCTTTTCTCACTTTTCTTGTTCTTCTTTTCCTATATTTCTTGATCGTTCTACTTTTGTTTTTTGATTTGTGCCCCCATAGTACATCCCCAATGTACTCGGCTTGGCACTTTTTCTATTATTAATAATATTCTTACGTTATTTATCAAAAAAAAAAAAAAAGGGTTTTACTGGAGAAGGTTCTTGATTTATTATGTGGGTGGCTATGTCGAGGACCATATTCAGATATCTAGAATCTTATTCCATTATCTTTGATGCGGACTATATGGAGCAGTGGCAGAGCCAGCAATTTGTCATTGGGAGGGCCGAATAGTACTATTAAGTATCAACGCAATTTAATACACAATTACTTTATAACCATGTTATATTTATATGATACATTATGTCCATTAAATTAGATTCCATGAAAATGAAAATGTAAATATGCTTAATATTTTTTGCGTTATTTATAGATGTGATTTAGTTTTGAAAGTACCCAAAGAAATGGTAAGATATAACTCTAATTTATCGACTTTTTAGCTAGATATTCATTGGTTTTTAAAAATTGGTCATACTGTAAATTGTTCAACGTCAAAGTGTGTGCAGTGTTAGGAGATTGTATTTTAAATCTGAAAACATGCAAACTTGAAACTTTAATGGTAAAAATTTATTTTAATTATCCATTTTTATCATGTCAATTATCATCCCTATTTAAAGGGTTTTATTTATTTATTTATTTTTTGTAATTTAGCTTATTCTGTATACAAATGCTTGGAGTCTTGCAATTGAACTTAAACTTTAATACTTTTTTTTTTTTTTTAATTTATAAATTAGTCAAATAGTCAATATTAAAAAGTAAGAAATTCAATTCAAGCGGTAAAAGTTTTAGAGTTCCAAGAAGTGTCATTGTTTACCAGTCATAAAGTTATTTAAAAAAAAATGTTAGGATCACAACATTTTCATAACAAATTTTGAGTGCAAGTGTAAACTGTTAGTGGTAGATAGAAAGCGATGTCACCGGTGGGCTCAAATAAGAACCAGTAACAAATTATCACCTAAATTTTGTTATGAAATTTATTGTGAAAATGTTGTGGAAGTAGCATTACTTTGAAATATTTTTGAACCGTTATATGTTTGGAAATTTTGGAAAAATTTGGAGGGGCCATGGGCCCCCTTGGTCTCAAATGTGGTTTTGCCACTGATATGGAGGGAATGAAATCGGTGTATTTTTTATACTTTTGAAAATGTGGAGTGCACGTCTTCTCAATTGCAAGCTTCCTTCATTAGTTCTCTTTATGAGTGGTCTTTTGTATTGGGTCTTACTGATAGTAACTCTAGTCACTTCTTCTTAGAGTCAATTCATATGTAGATATTTCTCCCATTGTAATTCTTTAGGCTACTTTGTGCTTATTTTCAAGAAGTAGTCTCGTTTCAATAATATTATTTTTACCTATCAAAAAGGAGAAAAAAAAAGGATGAAAATTTGTGAATCAACTAAAAGTGGAGGGTTAGGCATTAAGAACCTAGTTGTGTTCAATCAAGCTTTATTAGGTAAATGGAGGAATGCAATTGAGAGGGGGCTTTGTGGAGAAGGTTCGTGGACCATAAATATGGTAGCATGTGGGGTGGGTGGTGCTTAATAGGGTCACAGGCTCGTATGAGGTGAGTTTATGGAAGACGTTGGATGCGTTAAAGGTTTTATTCCAATGTAGTCTTTTGAGTGGTCTCGTTGTTGGGGTTTTATTGATTATTCTTCTCTCTCTGAGTTTATGTTTTCTCTTAGATTAGTTTCTTGATTTCCCTCTTTTTTGCTGTTTGTTTTATCTTTTTCTTGTTGTTCATCATCATGAACAACTTGTACTATTCCTTATTTTTTCATTAATAATAGTTCTCTGATTACCTATCAAAAAAAAAAAAAAATATGAGGTGAGTTTATGGAAGAATATAAGGAAAGGCTGGGATAGCTTTCTTTGTTTCACTAGCTGTGAGGTGGATGATGGTCCTCACGTACAGTGGCATGATTCTTGGTGTGGAGGGCAACCGCTGAGGGAGTGTTTCCTGGAACTCTACTGTTGCTTGTGATAAGGAGGTTTCAATGGCAGATTGATCATTTGGGAAAAATTACCATTGGGGGCATTACTTTGTGAGATCAGTCAAAGATTAGGAGCTAGAATCAGTAGTAATATTCATAAATATCCTATATTCCGAGCATAGGTGAAATAGGGAAGATTTAAGGCGTTGGATATCATCTTCTTAGAATGCCTTGGCTGTTAAATCCTATTATAGTCTGTGTTGAACCAACCCTCCAACTTGCCCATATGGAAAATTAAGGTCCAAACCAAGGCAGTTTCTTTCTTTGGACAGCGGTTTTAGGGTAAATTCTCACAGTTGATAATCTCAGAAAGAGGTGAGTCATTATTATAGGTTGGTGTTGTATGTGTACGATGGCTCAGGAAACATTGGATCACGAGCTTTTTCATTGCCCTGTAGCCCGTGACCTTTGGAGTTTGGTCTTTTGATCTTTTCTCTCTTTTGGGTTCAATGGGTGATGCCACAAATGGTTGCAGGCCTATTAGCTTGTTGGAAAGGCAGGTTTGGTAGATGCAGAAATATTAATTTGGGACATGATATCACATTGTCTTTCGTGGAGCATTTAAAGGTTGAGAAATGCCAGACATTTTGAGGATTGTGAGAATTCTGTTCTATATCCGAAATTTTCATTAGTCAAATCTCTATTTGAGTGGGTGAATGCTTTTGGTCCTTATTCTTGGTCCAATATGCTTAAGGCGATTGATAGTTGTTCTTTTTGTACTTAGTGGCGGTGTACCTTTAGGACAACCTGTGTAAATTTTACTTTTTAAAAAAGGAAAAAAAAAAAAAAAAAAAAAGAAAAAAGAAAAAAGGAAACACCAGCAATCTCCAACTAGATCATATATTCTTTTAATGGATGAAACAACATATGGAAAAGGAGAGGAAGAAGGAAATGAGTAATTAGAAAAAGTGGAGAGCTCAACATTTCTAGCTTACATCATTTTGTCTAAGGTAATAAATGAATTTTGGCCTGCAATAGTCTTCAAAATGTTTTGCTTATTCCAAATTTTTTTTTTTGATAAGTAAATGTTTGCCCCAAGGGGGAGAGGGAATGTGAGATTTGAAGCAGTGACCCTTGCTTCATAAGGTGTGGTCCTCAGCTGATTGTGCTACCTGTTGGGGTTGTACCATATGGTTGACGTGTGAAAATGTTCAAGGAGTTAAGGCCTTTAAATTTGTTAATGGATATCTTATTATGAAGCATGATGTAGATTTTTTAATGTATCTTCAAATTAGCTTCAGATAATATAATCTTACACCTATAATAGTTCAGTTGAAAAACTTCCCTCTGAAAGGAATGAAGGCAGATGGTACAAGTATCTACCAATTTAATTTTTAAATTGGCTTTGTTCTCTATTCCACCTTATGCTTTTTTGTGGGAGTCATTTTACTTATTTTTAATGCAACTATATTGTCTTATGCATGCTAAAAGTTGGGGCATGTTCTTCTGCAGATGAAAACTCATTGTGGGGAAGTGAATGCTGTTTTCAATAAGAGGTTTTCTTCTTTTGCTTTATATGAAGGGAACGGTGGTGAAGACTGTCTTCCTTATCAAGTTTCTTCAAAATTTCGCCCAAGAGACCTTGACAAGACTTTTATAAAAGGCCTGCGTAAATGGTTGGTTGATTTTCAGCTTGATGAAGGTACTCTTTAAGAAATACATTGATGTCACTAAACAACGATTACAACTCTCTTTCATAATATACTATCTCCTTCAAGTCATGGTTAATTTTATCTTCCTGACACACTCTTAACATGTCTCGCAACTTCTTCATTTCCTTCCTTTCTGTTACAATGCTGGAATTGAACTGTGCATTTCATCTTGATGCAAAGCTTTGAACTATGCATTTGCTTTGTAGGGCTGACTAAGTTCTTGTTTTTGAGAGAAATCAAACAAGACGAACGCGTTAATTTGATATGCAAGGTAATTCAACAAATTTTTTGTACCATCATATGTACATTAGTTAATCATAAAGACTAATGCAGTTTATTCTTTTGTTTTTTTGGGAAAATTACATTTTAAGTGTAATAGTTTCAAAATAAAAAAGTTAAATGTTGAGGTTTTAGAAATTAACAAATTAAACCCCTGCTCATTTAAGTGGAATGGTGTTATGTTTGCAGTTTTTATGGGTTAAGAGTTGTTTAAAAATGTTTTTTTTTTTTTCTTGGTTGTGCTTGAAGATTATATAGTGGCTGACCTGATCAAGTTATTATCCTTTTTCTGTATCCTATGGTACTGATCAGTTTTCATATTTTCAATGTATTGTGCCTTAAGATAGTTCATATCTGTGAGGTTGCTAAAGATGAGTGGATGGCATTTCTTTGGGATGGAACTGATGCTCCACCAATTAGTCTTCCTACAAAGTGAGTTGATTAGTATTTCATCTCGAGTTATACTCAATTTTTCTAATTGTAAGGCAGATGAATTGCAATTGAACTTCTTATTCACTATAAGTGTATATGGTACTCTGTAACTTTTCACAGTTTAAAGACAAAACAGAATGGTAATTGCAATACATGTAGTGTTTAATATATATTTACCCACAACACTTGAATGGGTTTTATTTTGCCTGACCTGTTAAATATCGACTCCAATCTATATGTGAAATGTGAAATAGTGTGATGTAGGAGCATCACCTTACCTTTTCATACCTCGTGGCCAGGAAGCACAGACACAACAAAAAGCTCAGTGTGTTAATGTGGTGTCTGGCAGGAGAAAAAAAAATTGTTCATTATTTTGGACTTGACCAAGACAAGGCTAGTAGGACATGGTTGTGACACGGTGACGAAAAAAACAAAAGGATTTTCAACCTGGTCGATGGTGGTCTCAACCCATTGTCGCTCTCTCTTAATTTGTTTGCTATTTTCCTCCATCTGCACTCTGGCAAATCTCATTGCCGCTGGTCTCAGCACTCATCTTGGCCCATTGGCTTTGGTCTTGACCCATTAGCTCTCACCGTTAGCAGTCATCCTCTATCTATTATATTATATTAAAACTTTTTCATGCATTGCATGGGTTACCGACTAGTTACTTAATTTATTTGCATGTCTCTGCTGTGTCATGTCTAAGTTTTTTAAGAATTGTCATGTCCATTCTTGATTGCCTAGTGGTGTAATTCTAGCTTGAAATTTTTTTTGAATTTACTCATTTATCTCATGTTTAAGGTGATAAACTTGACACCAAGAGCCTTGTATGATACCTTTTGGTGTTTCCAATGGAGACATCTAAGGTTTAAATTCTCTCTCTCTCTCACATTGTAACTATCAAATTTTAAAATTAAAAAAAAAAAAGGTGATAAGCTTGACCAATAATGGCCAGAAGAAGATTTATTCTTCAGATATTTGATTTACAAGTGATCTTGAAGCTCTAGAAAGCAAAATTTGGTTATTTGACGACATATTTTAGGTGTGAACTAATATATATATGTGTGTGTGTGTGTGGTTTTTAATTTCTGGTTGTATATAAGATCTCAAATTTTTTTACTATGAATGACAGGCTAGATGATGAACTGAATAACCCTGCTCCTTTACAATTGGAACCCGTGCCCCTGCCAAGAGATGTATTATGTACTTTTCCTACCGTTGGAACCGTCTTAAGGGTGATCTTTGACCAAGGCATGCAGAAGCATCTCCTCCACTTTCTACATACTGGAAAATGGGTAAAATTTGTGAACATACTTTGCGAAGTGCATTCAGGATTATGGCGTGGTGTCTTGACGCCTTTCACAAAGCTTCAATATACGCCAAATGAGGACCATCTTGTGTCAGCATGGCAAAGGTTATTGTTGCTTTTGAATCTTTGATTGACACTTCAGTGGATTAATAATAATATAACATCTATTTTCTCTATTTTTTTAAGTTTTAAATTTTATTTAATTATCATAAAATGAAAGAGTGGATATGGCATCAATATTTTGCTAAGAAAATGTAGCAATGTAACTGTTTTTGTTAGGTTATATAATGAGCGGTTATCACTGAAATGGGGACGGATTCCATACTCGAGCTTTCCGTGGCCTTCAAATATTACAGGTTTCTCATTCATTAATTCTCTGATTAAAGGTCATAAATAATATTGATTTCATGTTGTGGAAGTTTTATAATGATATCTTCTCGCCACCCCCTCTCCCCAACAAACACGCAGTGGTAGATTATGACAATGTGCCATTTGTTACATTAAGGGATGTTCTCACCTACTCAGAGGTACCATATCTGTTCCCAGGAGAACTCTTTTTCTTTTGATGCGTCTAAATGTAACATCTAAATTCTTTTTATTTTGATGTCCGTGATCTTTATAATGATAATGTCTTCTTCCCAACTTTTTAATTCTGGAGCATCGAATTTTGTTCATTTTGACAAAGAACCACACCTATGCTTCCCTGCAAATCTGGGACTTTCAATCACTTATCATCTACGGATTCGTATGTAGTTTTTTTTAAGCACTTCTTATGGGCAAGTAATTCTCATGTAAGAAGAATTTGTGCATTAGTTGGGAAGGTTGTAATATAAAATTTCTAGGAATTTGTAACTGTTCTAGAATTGTCCATTTTTTAACGGTTGTTTGGGCATTGCATGGGAATTCTACCAATTCTATTTGTTCTACATTTTATCATAAACATAATCTTATATATGAGTATTAGTCCTACATATATATAGAGTATAAGTTACACCTTGGTAAAGTGACACCACTTGGTAAATTGAATTAATATTTTTTATATTCCTCTGGTAACTACACTTCATATCTCTATACTTACCATGTACGTCAAACTTTAATCAATCAAATGTCATTTTACTATTCAAATCATAAATTTATGTATTTATTCTATTTTAAAAAGTACAAAAACTAAAATCTCAAATAATTTATAGATGAGATAGTTTTAATTCTTGATCATCTTGATATTGGACAAGTATGATGGGTATGAGGAAAAAAAATATTATCTAAGGCGGGTTTGCTGAAATACTTGGACAATAAAAAAGATATTGGATTGTGTAACATTAACTAAAAGTTACACAAAGTGTACTTTGAACCTTTTTTTTTTTTTTTGATGGCTTGAATTGATCGTGGATGGAAATTCTTTTTACATTGACATTCTTTTCATATTCAAGGACATCTATTTAAGATTCAATTATACATTTTTTTAGCATTTGCTTAAAATACAATTGAATCAGAACCATGAAATCTAGAGGTGTTGTGTCTTATTGATGCTTTTGTTAAATGGAAATGTTGAGAAATGGGTTTTATTTATTTATTTAAAGAGTCTACATTACATAGCCTCGAGAGTCAAGACCTTGTATCAATTTCTCATTTATTTTGTTAAATGGAAATGAGGAAATCCGTGTAAATACAGTGGTAGCCCTATTGATGACGAGAGTAGTTTGAGATGGTTTAGTCATGTTTAGAGGAGAGCGAGTAATATATTGGTAAGAAAGAGTAAGTTGATCCAAGTTGAGGGAACGAACAAACGTAGAGGAAGGCCAAAAATAATATTAGAAGTAATAAAAAAGACGTGTCAATTAGGTAAATAACAAAGAGCATGACTTCAAATAGAATAAAATGAAGGAAAAGAATTCATGTGGCCAACCCAATCTAATCTGTCGAAGATCAATAGCTGGCCCCAAATTTTTTGGATTAAGGCTTTGCCGTTTAGAATTTGAATCCTAAACCCTACAGAGATATACATTGCTTCCTATATAAGTGCCCATAGATAAGCTTCCCGTCAGGGTGCAACCTAGTGGTTGGAGGCTTGGGATGAGTTGTAGACCTAGACATCTTAGATTTGATTCCCACTAGGAGTTCCCCTAGATTATCTAATACATTGTTCTAGAGGGTGGGATGGGTTCTAGTGTTCTAGGTTCCACGTTATCAAAAAAAAAAAAAAAGCGCCAATAGAGAAGCCATAAAATATCAAAGAGAGGGTATTTTTGGAATGGAGGGAGATGGGGGTAGAGGAGAGAGTAAGGTGGCTAGAATGTACTAATTAACATAATTGGCCATAACTGCCACTAAAGAGGAAGTAAAAGATCAATGAGAGTGGTATGTTCCTCTCCCTTTCCCCCATCTCCTCCAAACAAAAATGGTAGACTTTATTGATCAATTCATTTTGCGTGGTCACCAAGTCTCAAACTGATCTTGATGGTAAAAATCTAAAATTCTGAGCGAAAGTGGGAAAGTAATGTAGGATAAATTTGGGAACTGTCTGTGTTCTTTGGGTAGGTAAATAACTAGGGTTTGGGAAGGAAGGTAAGAGGCAATTGTGATGCTTTGACCTGGAAATTGACTGGGGAAGAAATAAAACAAGGTGGCTTCTCTCTCCAAACAACGCCCCCCACCCCCCACCCCCCCCGGGGGGGGGGGGGGGGGGGGGCTGCTGTCTATCTCTCTCTCTTTCTCTCAAAATGGACATTTGGAGGAGGCTAATTTCCACATAAAGTTGAGGTTATAAATTATGCAGGGGTCATACAAGCTTTATCTCAGTGCTTGATGAATTTTGCATCTCTCAGGTAACAGCGAAATTCAAGTGTGTAGCCCGAGTTGTAGCAGCATTTCCATGGCAGGCTGAGGACTTCCTCTCTCCACTTGGGACTTACAGGATCAGGTTGACCCTAGAGGATCCAACTGCCAGAATCCATGCTCTTTTGTATGGCAAAGATGGGGTAAGAATGCATCTCAAATCTCTTCATATTGATAAAAAAATTTCCTTATAAGATGTCCCTATTGTTTTCAACATGTATGTATTCACAAGTTTACAAGTAATTAATAATTTTATTAATAAAAGGGAAAGCTCAAAAGGAAGAGATTCCAAAAAATAATGAATGCAAATTAAGTGATCCATACTAAAGAGTTCCAAGATACCTTTCTAATCATATATTTTGTGAGACAATGTTTTACTGCAAACCAATTTAGAGGGATCTCTTCTAACTCATGATGTTGCAAATGACTATCCATACACATTTTAATAAAATGACCAATTGAGTTATCTAAATAAGTTGCATTACTATTAAATAGGTCATGTGATTGAAAGTATACATAGATGTTCATTTGAATTGCAACATAGTAAATTTGAGGAACTTTGTAATATTTTCTTGTGAGTCACGTGAAAAGAAATGTTTTCATAACAATTGAACTTCTGACTTCCTTGCTTTTTTGCTTTTACATGAGGTTGATGTCTCTCTCTAACATACCAACTAATTTCTACCTTTTCTCTTGCCACTTAGAAGGGTGAGTTTCAGATCGACTTTTAATGTAACTTAGATGTATTGGAACCTAGATTGCACCTGAAAATGTCTTTGTACCAACAGAACTGTGTTTACTGAAAACTATCTTTCCTATATACATTGAGGTTCAGACATTAGTTTCTTCCCTTGTAAAGCCCATAGATAGAAATAGTGACAGTTAACAAGACTGAAATTTCACAATTTTGGGTGATAAAGTCATATATCCAAAATCTTCTCCTGGCACTCCTTGTTCATATGGTTGCTGAATTTTTTTGGATCTCATCAATGCGCTGAAATCAACCAGTTCTATATACTAATATCCTTCATCTATGCTCTTTTTACGTCTTTGGATTCTTGTTGATTTTGTAATCTTCATTTATAATAGGAGAAATTCTTTGGTGGTTATCCCTCCGTGGATGCATTGACACGGAAGCTAAACAAATTACTTGGACTAACTGTAAGTGATAATGGCAAGCAAATAAACAATGCTCCAAGAAATCCGCCATGGGTACAGTTTTGCCTGAAATCTTATTACCTCTCTAAAACTGAAGTTTGGGGAAGTATACACTACAGAATCTTTGACACCAAGGTGGTTGAGTAGATATTGTTTGTTGCTACGTCTTTTATTATTATTATTATTAAATCCTTACATCTTACTTGTAAAGCTGCCTAGCATTGTTGTATATGCTGTATTATCCTTTTTATGTCTGTAAATAAATTAGGGAACATCTGTTTCGTGCCAGAGACTCATTGTAGATGGGTGGCTGTAAATGTTTGCTGATTATCTAGATTTCCCTTGTTAAAGGTGTTTTCGTCATTTATATGGTTATGTCGTAAAGCTGGAAGCCTTTCTACTAATTGTTTCTTTAGTCCAAGATATACGATCTCTGCATTTTTGTGCAGAAATCATGTGCATTTTTACATTATTAACAATTCAACATGATATGTTAGTGTGCTAGAACTATGGGTGAGATGATTGACACCTCTTGATGTTTCCAATGGAGACTCCAAAGTTCAAATCCCACTCTCCTAACTAACTAACTATATAAATATATATATATATATATATGTGGAGAGAGAGAGAGAGGCAAGATGGTAAGTGAGGGAATTTCAATGTAGTACACAACGATTATCCAAGTTGTAGGTTGTCTCAACTCTCAAGACAATTGTCAGAAGCAATTCTTCTATGGCCACAACTTTTGCCGTATTATGCTTAAGTAATCAAATGTGAGTGGTAGCCAATCATTTTCATATAAACCTATCATTTTTTTTTCCACTCACAATTGGCTACTTTAGAAGTGGCAAAAGTTTTGTACCTGCCAAAAATTTCATTCTTGCCAATGATAGTGAAATGGCTTCATATGAGTAGCCTGAATTAGATTGGAGTTATTTAAACGGAGAGTAAACGAGTCAATAATCTGGTAGGATCACTCCATGATTACAATCTCTTAAAATTGGCTACATTGATAAAGCATTACAACCCACCTTAAAAAGTCTTCCATGGCTGGAATCACCAGCATCACTTTAATTCTTATTGTCCCTTTACTTAATAACTGCACCTGCTTTGTAAAATTACACTACTTAAAAGGATGAAGAGATGTTTTCTAACGCTTGCCAAAAAGTCAAATACAAGGAAAATTATTCAAAAGGAGAGTAAAATTGGGCAGGAACAATAAACAAACACTCTTCTGTGATATTTTCACCAAAGAATCTACATGAATAGATCAAGTTAGTGAGGAGATTGTTCAGGAGTGCTTCAACTGGAGAAACAACCCAGCAACGACTAGGCAAAACACACATGCGGATACCGTGTATGGGCATTAGGAAGCTGGCCCTCAACAGCTTCCCCAAGGGCCATAAGGATTTGTTGCTAGAACTGTAGATGGTTGGGCAAATCCTCTGTAATTTGTAAATGTTAAAAAAAGGTCCTCGAGTCCAAACTTGATCTAATCTTTTTTATGGAGACTCGATTAGCAAAGGATAAATGATAAAATTTTGGATCAGTGTGGATTTATAGAAGGTTGAGAATTTCCCAGGGAGAGGCTTATGGACGGTCTTTAACTTAGATGAATCCAAAACAAAGAATGCAAATCAAGCACAACTCCAAAGACATAGTGGATACAGATTTGGTGGACAATAAAGGTAACACTTACTATTACCTTTGTATATGGGCAGCCAGATCATTCAAAGAGGAATGATGTTTGGAACATGCTAAGACAATTGTCTACCTCCCATCCTAATGACCTATGCATTGGAGATTTCAACCAAATCATTTTAGACAATGGAAAATTTTCTTTCAACAAGGGGAAAATTATTGGGGCTGAAAAATTACAAGATCTTATCTCAGAGTTAGAACCTCCCAACCAAGGGTCAGAGATTTACATGGATGAACAAGAGAGATGGAGAGGATTTCGTCATGGAAAGGTTGGATAGAGCTTTTGCTAGTGTGGATTGGGTCAATTCATATTCGTTTTATGCACTAAAGAATCTACCAATTCTGAGATCGTATCATGGACCCGTTGTTCTTGACTTGGAAATGCAACAAGCATTTAGAAGACCATTCAGGTTTGAAATAATGTGGTTACTCCACCCCAATTGCATAGAAGTTGCTCAGCATGATTGGAGTCTTAATTCAAGTGGATCCAGAACCTATAGGCTTAAATGCAAGCTTATCAATGTAAAAAAAGAAGGAATTTAGATTATGGAACAGAACGGTCTTTGGCAAAGTGGAGTGTGAAACACCAGGAACTTCAGTATATTCAAGACTCCATCAAAACAACAGAGGATATTTGTCATTGGAGGAGGGTTAGAAAGGAAGTTGAGTCTTTTACTACAGAAGGGAAATACTTTGGGCTCAAAAGGCTAGAAGTGATTGGATCATTTTTGGTGATAGAAACACTAAAGTATATTCAGACTGTGGTAAAGTAAAGTAGAGCCAGAAACAAAATACTTTTAACCAAAAACAACTGAAGGCAATACTACCGATAAATTGAGGCTGAGTTTGGAAGATATTTCAAGTAACTATATGAAGCAAACCAACATAATAAATTCTGGGACATCCTCAAAGGGCTCCATTTTCTCCCTATCCCTAAATTGGACCATCACCAAAGAATACTCCTGGAGAGAGAAGTCAATAGGGAAGAGTTTGAATCTACTGTGTTTTAGCTTGGGGCCAACAAAGCTCCTGTGCTTGACAATATTCCTGCCTTCTTCTATCAAGAATATTGGAGCATTGTCAAATACTATATCATCAACATTGTCTTGGCTTTCTTTCAGTCATGTTCTCTCCTCAAATCCCTTAATTACACCTTCATTACTTAATCCAAACTACCATCAACTCTAGTTTCATCTCTCATCAAGAAGCATCATCAAACACCTCGAAACTCTAATCCTAAGGTCATGCATGAAATTCCAACCTAAACACCAAATTCTAGCAACCCAATCATCAAGAACTGAAATCACTCATCAAGAAACACTAACCCTAAGTGTGTTCCTTATAGCCTTCCTAATTGTGAACAAGCTTGCCTCCTCAGCATCTTTAAACCAGACCAAGGTTTCTTCACAGTTATGATAGGATGCAGTAAGCATTCTATAAAGTTGGTATATTGTAGAAATTAGGGAACTGATATGCCCTATACACCCGACAAAGAAGGGTCTTCACTCTTAAATCTTGGAAATTCAAGTTTGATGGGCTTAGGCAAATTGATCAATGTTGCATCTCTTGCTGTAGGATCTTGCAAGTTAAGCACCTGAGGCACATGTTGCCTTTAATTTAGCCTTAGTTAGCTTATTTAGTGCCTCATTTGTTAGTTCAGGATCCCTAAGGATCTGGTATTATGCTCGAGTTTGTCTCAACTCGAGTTCTTTTAGTTATGCTAAGATTGAACTGCTCTGATGCCACTTGTTAAGAACTGATTAGTGTAGATTAGATTATTTGGGTGGCTGATTCTAGGTATTCAAGCCTTTTAAGAAAGAAAAGAGTCTAGAGAGAAAGGATAGGTATGGGAAACTAGAATTTGCTTAACATTTTACAATGCATGATTATAATGAGTGGCAGCCTTTTATATTAGGTCTTATTATAATACAAAGGCCAAGATTGGCTTGTCAATGTATCTGTCTAACTAGCCAGCTGGCACTAACTAACTAATATCCTACTAACTATCTTCAATCACACACATACTTAATTGTTTTAACACATGCTTACATTGGAAAACTGTAACTAACTCTTTACACATAATCTTAGCCCACAAGTGGCACAAAACCTTAATATTCACACATGCCTATGAGTGGCGGAGCCATGTTGAGACCAAAGGGGAACTTGGCCCCTCCAAAATTTTTAGGCGTAAATGTACTTTTAGTCCCTACATTTTGGCTTTTATCCATTTTGGTCCCTACATTTTAATTTCACCACTTTTAGTCCCTAAATCAATTAACGCGTGTTATTTTGGTTATTTTCGTTAGTCTATAGACGGAAATATCTGAGGTGACTAACGGAGGACTTAAATATTATTAAAAACCACATCACCCATGACACGTCAGCATATAAATTTTAAAAATTAATTTATTAATTTTAACTAAATAAAAAAAATAAAAATAGAATTAAAAACTAAAATTCACATGAAGTAAGATCTAAAAGTTTCTTGAACAAGAACACCAATAACACCAACCAAGATCTAAAAGTTTCTCCTATTGTTTTCTCGGCAGCCAAACAGTCAAATATCAAAAAGTATATAACAAAAGAAATGGCGGTGTGTAACTCACTCTCACTCTCAATTCTCTATGACAATTCGGTCCCAAAATTCAGCTCCAATCCTTCACAAACCAGATCTAAGCTTTTGATGAAGCTCAAAGTCATAGCTTCCACACCCACCAATGGTGTTGATCCTGTACCGTCTCCTTCAACCTCATTTCTCTTTCTCTTTCTCAAACCACAAAACCCAGATATACCAAATCACAACTCAAACCTAGATTTTCTCATCTTTCGGAGAAACCAACACAAAATCAACTTAAACTAAACACAAACCGATCTCCAGCAAGAACACAAACATAAACCCAACATCAAATCTAGAGCAAACCCACAAATATCAAACCTAGAAAACAAATTAACCCATAAATTTCAGAACTAAAAATTCGAAACAAACAAAGACCATTAGAGCAAGATCCCTTCAAACCCAACCGATCCTTGCAACTTCCCAATACAAACAAACCCATTTGAAACTGATAACCCAAACCCATATAAAACTAAAACCATGACTGAAGATCTGAGATTTTGAACTTGAGAAGCCGAGTCTTCGAGTGGAGGTGTCGAAGTCTTCGATTTCGGCGTGGTTGAAGTGAGCCCGAGTTTGAGATTCGATCTAGACGAAGTCCCATTCTCAAGCACTCAATCAGTTAAGGAAAAGAGAAAGATCAAAGACCCATAAATCCATAAACCCGAACCAGCCATCAAAAAACAAACCCAGAAAACTAAAATTCCATAAATGAAAATCGGCTTCTGTGGGAGAGAGAGAGAACATATGAATGTTCTTTGGGAAGAACTTATTCTGATCTTAATTCATGTTACTTTTCATTTTTAATTCTGTTTTTTATTTTGTTAAATTGAGAAATTATTATTTTAACTCATATTTTTTCTTTTGTTAAAATTGAGAAATTAATTTTTTTAAAATTATAATCTGATGTGACATGGGTGATGAGTGCCACGGTGGATTTTTAATAATATTTAAGTCCTCCGTTAGTCACCTCAGATATTTCCGTCTGTTGACTGAATGAAAGGACCAAAATAACACGCATTAATTGATTTAGGGACTAAAAGTGGTGAAATTAAAATGTATGGATCAAAATGAAAAAAAGTCAAAATGTAAGGACTAAAAGTGCATTTACGCCAAATTTTTATGAATTCACAGGACCGTTCTTATGAGCTTGACTGTTTCTTGTCTTAGTTTTGTGTCTGGAAAAATTTTAAAAATTTTCTTCTTTGGTCTTTGGTCTAACTTGTTTTCTGAATCCTTTTGTACTTTACAAATTTTTAAGTCTAAAAATATTTTAATATTTGCTCTAATTCCAAGAGATCACCACATGTAGGGTTTAAAAACATTACACTTCAAAAGAAAAAAAATGTTCTCATTTCTTCCCCAAGTCCCCAGGTTTGTGGCTTTCCTTCTCTTTTTTTTGGTAAAAAGGATAGTTAATATTAATTAGGAAATACTGTCAATGGATACACTTGGGCAAGCCCTGTTCCGAGACAACCTCAGGGAATTAGACAAGAAAAAGGGGGTAACAACGGAGGGATGGGATACAAAACGATTACAACCAGAAAGTAAATTAGCTCCCAATTTCCTTCTCTAGTTCGTGCATTCTTTATTTTTTAATAAATTAAAACTATACTATTTTGATGAATGATAAATATAATATATTATATAGCATATAAATATAATACATTATTATTAATTTGACAAAAGCATATGATTGGTTATTCCTCTTATTGGATTATATTCTTTTATACTTTCAATAATTGTAGTATTTTATTTATAATTCTATTTTAGAATATTATATATAGAAAAATGCTATGTTCCAAACATTTTACTATACTTACACAATATTGCATCTTAAGATTTGTTTTGAAAATGTTGTAAATATAGCGCTTCTCATTATACATAATATAGATAAAATATATACAAAGGAAAAATTTGTAGTCTCATTTTATACTTGGCTCCCCCAAAGACAAATTCTTGGCTCCACAACTACCTATGCAGGAGAATTAAGTTCTTAACACAATGACTTGTGACTGTAATGATGGTTGGTAGCAACAATAGTGGGTTTTATGTTGTGGGTTAATGATTGTGACAGTGGCTGGTTGCAACAAGAAGGTAGGGAGAGGAGTTAAGTGGTCTGGGTGTCGATTGTAAGGGTGCGAGAGGGGAGAATAGCCATGTGAGAGAAAAAGAGGTTTATATACCTAAGGTTAGAAAGGAAAAATTCATAAAATTCACCTTTAGAAAGTCAGGTCAAACAAGTTAGGTTGGATGGGATTGGGCATTGATCGAGAGAGAGAGAGAGAGAGAGAGAGAGAGAGAGAGAGAGAGAGAGAGAGAGAGGATTCTATACCTGGTTAGAAAGGGCAAATTGATAAAATTTAGTTTAGTAATTTGGGTCAAATAAGTCATTACGGGTTATACGTATCAACCCAAATTAGACCCATTTATTATTCATATCTATTCGTGTTGACAAACTTATTTACATTAATGCTAAACACTAAAATGCTAATTCTATATTATGTTTGTCTCAGGTTTGAGTTCACAAGTCTTGTCAAATATTGCCATCCTAGAAAAGGTATGCAAGTAAGAGCACTCACATTAGTGAGTGCAAAATGGAAAAAAAGTGCAAAATTTTACACAATATAGCCTAGAACTCACACACATTAGACAATGTATTATTGGGTAATATCCAAACTTGCTACAATAACCGAGCATATTTACACGATTATTGACTGTAGCTTTGCAAATTATTATTTTATTATATTTTATCCTCTCTCACAGTCAGACCCTCTCTCTCTTTCTCCCTTCTTCTCTCTTCTTCTTCTTCTTCTTCTTCTTCTTCTTCATCTCACACTCTCTTTCTCTTCATCTGCACAGCCGATCAACTGTCTACCTACCATCACTCAACCAACGCAACCCACCACCACCCAACCACCGCAACCATTTTACAACACATAAAAATCCAACCACAAATTCAATAGAAAATCAAAGCCAAAATCAACAAAAATCAATGAAAATCAAATATGAAATTAATGAAAAATCAACCCCAACATATCAAACGAAAAGCCCAAAATAAACCATTAATGAAAAACCATCAACCCAAACCCAAATCATCATAGTCCTTGTGCATGCCGTCACTGATGAATATGGACTAGTCTCCATAGATATCACCATAAGAGAAATCTAAGAGAGAGATGAGGGGTCTAAGATAAGCGGCTGAGAAGATTGTGATGATAGAGAGGCGGAGAGTTTTGTGAGGAGCTTGGGATGAGAGAGAGGTGAAGAGTTTGAGAGAAGGGTTTTGCTGTTTGGGATGAGAGAGTGAGAGAAGAAACGTGAGTTTGAGAGATATTTTAATAAAATAATAATAATAAAAAGATAAAAAAAATTAAATAAAAGAGTGTATAATAAATAAATTGATATGAGTGTTTTGTAAAAATGACGGTATAAAATAGAAAAAGTAGGTTGTTATGCTAAAATAGACAAAAAAAATTTAGACAAACTGGTGCACTGCTACTAAGTTTATTCACTATTTGCCACTCTAGGAAGGCAATGCAGGTCATACCAAGGGTATATTGTGCATATGGATGTTGACTTCCACATGGATCACACTCACATGAAATAAACAACTTCCACCATGGCAGTATATCACAAAGGAAAATTGCCTTGCCAATTTTCTTTTAGGTGGTGGGGGAACAAGAGAAAATTTTCAAAATCTTCATTTGAGTATTATAATTCAATACTGAGTTCTATGCTTGAATCTTACAAATCTGTCACGCAATAATCCCCAAAAGACTTACCACTTCATGATGTTAAGGACAATAAGTGTACCTTCTGCCATCCTTCTTTGGTACGAATAATTTCAACCAAAAAAAAAAAAACAAAAAGGGGTTAAACTTGAGAGTTATACCTTCCGCAACTAAAGTGGGCATGTAATAAATCTATGTAAAATACATGATTTTTCATGTGAATTTATTTCCACCTCACTTAAGACTATGCTACAATGTGCCCTAAAACATGTAACTGTACATCATATGGTAGAAAAAATCTTCCTTTTCTCAGAGAGAATAAAATAGCCTTGTAGTGGCTGTGGGCCACCAGTGACATGAATTAATTGGGTACAGGTGCAGCATGCTCGACAGGGTTGTGTGGCACAGCCACTTCGCCAGCTGCAGGAACGGCATGCCTACGATTCCGCTCGCGTAGATAAAGGACAGTGAGGAGACAAGCGAAAAGAGTGAGTATGGTTGCATTTCCTTCCTCGAAGAGCACATCCTCCACCCAAACTTCTACTTTTGGGTAGAATTCAGGCAAAGAATCAATCAAATGGACCTAAATACACATAAAATTAAGCCCTTAATTCAGTATCAGAAGATTTTTTTCAATGAACTTTTGTAATTAACAAGATCAAGCACAATAGAGAAATTCAATTTATCCAAAAAAAAAAATTTGAGAACTATTTTTTTTTTTTTTTTAAAGTCTTCAACATTTTCAAGCTCTTAGGGTTTAGGTAAAAACCAAGAGATTTTTCCAAATTTTTCTCCTCTATTTGCATTCCTCGAGGAAAAGTATCTTGGTAAGAAAATTGGGTATATTAACTTAAATGGTGCCTAACAATTTATGGAGGTGAAATTCTCCACTTATTAATTATACATCTGAAACAGGCAACAAGGGCTAAACTTCTGAAATAGGGCACCTGCTAAACAGAACTGTACCTTGTACCAAACTCTCACGTTCCTTCCTCTATCAGAGGGCTCCCATTACCCTCACCCAGAATATATATTTCAGTTTTACTAGAATATTGCAACTTAGTAGTAATTTAAAATTCCAAAAAATAAGTATATAGAAAATGTTCAACATATTCATATTATTTTATGCTAAAAGTTTTAGTACCAAACATCTCATATTGGGATCCAGCACCTTTTTTTTTTCACCATTCAAAGGAAGCTCAGAAGCCCCATGAGCCATTTGCAAGAGCATCGACCAGTCAGGTCAGAATGCATGCCAGGTTCTCAAACCTATTGGGTTTTTTTTTTTTTTTTTTGGTGGAGAAGTACAGCCTGTTGTAAATTTATATTCCTCCTACCAGTAAGTGTTGGAGGAGTTGGGGTTGAAAATGTCAGTCTTAATCCTATTTGTGTGGGAACTAAAATCAGAAAAAATGTCTAACACCGAAAATAATTAAATTTTTTTTACAGGTAATGAATTGAAAACCAGCAAGGTGCAACTGTTTCATAGAGAAGGCATTTTGTCACACTTGATTGTCTAAAATTATAATAGTATAAGAATTGCAAGAAGGCGAGCCGGTAAATCAGACCAGGATACTCACCAGGAAACCATCAGCATAGTTCTTTCGTATCCACAAGCTTGTAAGGGCAAGTGTGACAGGCAATTTTGCAGCAGGATCAATCTCTAGGGCTTGATCATAGTATCGCTTGGCAAGATGGAGATCAAATGGAAGTCCTTGGCCATGCTCATGCATGTAGCCAAGGTTAAACATGGCTTGTGCATTAGATTGGGATTTGGCATGCATGTAAGCTTCTGCTGCACGATGATAGTCTCTCTCAGTACCCTAAGAAAAGATAAGAAGATTAAGGAACTCATTGTGTGAGACCAAACTGCTTGACCTAAATCTCTTGAAACTTGAGCACCCAATGAACTATTTCACTTTGAGACACATACCCGACCATAGTAATATGCATCCCCAATCAGCAAAGCAGCATGTTCATTACCCTGCTCAGAAGCTTGCCACCACAGAGAATGTGCACGTTGATGCCTTTCTGCATCCGTGCAAAATTCAGATTCTCCCATGCACATGCTTCGCTCCCCATATTTGTCAAGTATCCATGCAGCATTGCTCTGTGCCACCTCATAGCCTAGCTCAGCCATCCTTGAATACAAGAAGAACGCCTTGCCCACATCACCTTTTAAGTATGATTCAAGTGCCCATCTAGATAACGAACTCCATGGTCCACGCTCAGCTACTAATTTGTATAATGCAGTTGCCTGAAATCATATAAAGCTCAAATTATTGATTGATTGATAAATCAAATTAGGACAAATAAGATTCACGATAACTACTAGGAATTTACTTGCAAATCAATCTTTTAGTTCTAAACTCTCAAAGGGATTATAAAAAGTTTTGATCTTCTTGGGGAAAAAATTGCTTTAATAAGCCCAAATCCATTGGTGAATGTAAAATTTTTTCCTTGGGGAGACAAAGTAGTTGTTAAATTAATTGGTCAAGAGCATTTACTATCTTGCCATTAAATAACAACAACAACCAAGTCTTAGTCCCAATTCCCAAAACAGAATAATCTTGGTAACGTGTAAATCCTATACAGAGTCAAACTCTCCATCACCTCCCTAATTGACATGTCATTTTTTACTATTTCTACTAATATTATTTTAGGTCATCCTCTACCTTTTCTCATTCCCTCATCTCGAGACCAGTGCATTAATCACTCTCATTTGTACATGACCAAACCATCTCACGTGACTCTCCCTCATCTTTTCATTGATAGGGACTACCCCTATTAAGTAAATTTCTTCATTCCGAATCGTATCTTTCCTTGTAATTGCACTTATCCATCTTTGATATTCTCATGTTTTACCATTAAACAAAGAAAATTATTTTTGAAAATGATTAACTGCAGAAATATTATAAACATCTTGAAATAAATATATAAATCAGGCTTTTTAAAAATAATTTTAAATAAATATGCAAGTAATGATATGTAGTACCTTAAGCTTTGTTCAAAGTTATGGCTCCTTCTAAATTCTCTTCTTTTTTTTCTTTTTTTTTAATCAATAAGTTACAAATGGCCCCAGTGAGGCTTGAATCCCGATTTCACCCTCCACCTTGATCTTACAATGAAAGGAGGTGCTATTGCTATTTGAGCTATAGCTCGTTGACTTATGGTTTCTTCTAAATTCGAATATTATAAATAATATTAATTTGATCATGAAATAAGAAACAGCTAATCTTAACAAGTCATGAGGTTAGCCAAAGCACTGAGCAGGAAAATCACCTAACTGTAAGAGATAATTGTCAAAAGAATTTAAAAAAGGAAAAGAAACATGAAGACAAAAGGCTAAGTTGCAATGTTCATAAAATATTAATTTTGTAACATAAAGGCAAAAAAACAAAGATAACAGAACATAATCAATCTGAATTTACCATTGGAAGGTTCTTCTTAAGCCCCACACCCGTATGGAACATCTTTGCTAGCTGGTAGAATGCCTTTGGTTGACCCGCATTAGCAGCCAGTATAAAATATTTACATGCTATCTTCACATCCTTCTTTACCCCAATCCCTTTCAGATGCATTACTCCTAGGTTATAGTGGCCTCCAGCATCATCATTATTAGCAGCCTTCTCAAAGTACTCTTTTGCCTGTAATGAGAACAATTAGATTAGTATGATGCATATATTCTCAAATTAACATATCAATAGACCATAAACAGCTTGAACAAAACAAGTGAGAGCAAAGAGCATTAGGTAGAGCAGTATCAAACTGCACTATTTCAAAGTACAACTTTTCTACGCTTAGCTTTCTTCTAGATACACATTTTCAAACAAGCCATTTTCAAAAAACTGAAAAATAAGTTGATACCAAACAGGCACGAAGTATTCTTCAAGTGAGTATCAATTAAGGAATTCTTTAACCTTTGAGTAGTAGAGCTATGAATCAATTTTATTAACGGCACCTCCACTGCGTTTAAGTAGAGGTGGAATAAAAGTCATATATCCCACTCTAAGTGTTCCACCTCCACCAACTGCAGTATTCTACAGGGTGTAGGGTGTGGTCGTGATTTAAATGCAAGCTACAAAAAAAAAATATATATATATATATATATGATAAATCTTACTTTGGTGTAATTCTTGTCTACTCCAAAGCCCTTGACATACAAATAACCCATCCCATTAAAAGCCGAAAACAGTTGTTGTTTTGCGGCAAGAGTAAGGCACTCAAGCGCTTTAGTGTAGTTCCTCTCAACCCCAGCTCCTCGTGCATATATCTCTCCGAGAAGTTCCATAGACCTAGGCTCCCCCTTCTCCACAGCCTTGAGAAACCATGACATAGCTTTGGCATGATCACGCCTCAAACCTCTTAGGCCAAAGTAGTAAAAGAGGCCAATCTTGTACATGGCTCCAGCATTCCCTTTGAGTGCCTGATATTCCAATATCTGAAAGTCCTCATCATCCTCCCCTCGAGACTTCCTCAATGCCTCCTTATTCTCTTCTGCTCCACTGTGAATCCTCACCGGTTCAATCACTGGTGAATCTTTCGATATCAGGAAACTATTTACAGCTACCTCTGCTAACTCAGCATAGAGCTTAACCGCTTTATCATGCATCTGTAAACAAACAAAGAAAAATCAAGCTCAAAATACATTATTGGATGGATATTGGTCCCTAAACTTCAGCTCAATTTTAGTCCTAGAGTTGAAAGTTATCACTTCTAATCCAAAACAAACTTAAAATGATCGCTTTTAGTCCCTAAAATACTAAAAATTATCAATTTTGGTCCTGAAGTTTAAAGTCATCGCTTAATCCCTAACATGCTTAAAACGATCATTTTAAGTCCCTAAAAGACTTAAAGTGATCAATTTTAGTCCTCAAGTTTAAAGTTATCCATTTTAATCCTGAACATACTTAAAATGATCATTTTTAGTCCCGAAAATACTTAAAAAGTAATCGATTTGAATTCCTAACATACTTAAAATGATCATTTTTAGTCCTCATGGAGTGAGGACGATGCGATCACTTTAAACTTACCAACATTGTAATTAAGCCCGAAATTAATCATTTCTATAGGGACTAACTAACAAACCAACTAACTAAATCAAAATGGAGAGCAAAGAAGCACTCACGTCCTGGCGCGAGTAGGTATAAGCAAGGGCCATTTTGGACTGCATGTTACCGCCCGCGGCCGCGAAATGGTGGAAAAGAAAAGCTTTGGCTTTGTTCCTCTCTCTCATCATTCCCATTCCGGACAGAAACCCTAGCACCGACCTCGCGTGCGCGTATCCCTCATTCGATGCCGCCTCGATCTCCGCCACCGCCTCCTCCATCACCCGCGCGTCGCCCGAACTCGCCGCCGATACCATATTCGAGACTCCCGAGAAGTAAAGCGAATCGGACTCCGAGGCGGGGACTGGATCGGGTGGGGCCGAGGAGGAGGAGTCAGGTTCGAAGATCGGGCGCCAGGAGCCAGGGTCGAGCTCGTCCTCGGACTTTTGAGGCGAGTCGGACTCGGAGCCGAACTCGTCCCACTCGGACGAGTCATGGGGAGTGGTGGGATCGGGGGGCGAGTCGTCGGAGGGGGATGAGGCGGCGTCTTTGAGATCGTCTTGAGAGAGAATGAAGACGAAAGGGCGGGCGGTGAGTGAGAGAGGGTAGAGAGAGAGAATTAGGAGAGAGAGTATGAGGTTTTTGGTTGCGATACGCATCGTTTTGATTGGTCGATGATGTTGATTGTTGAAGCAGAAGAAAGAGGAAGAAGAAGAAGAAGAGAGAGATATTGTGGAATTTGGTAAAACTGGTTCGTTTGGGAAGGGTAATTTTGGGATTATGAAATGAACATTTTGTGTTTGAATGCCACGTCAATGGTTGTCACCTGGCCAATCAGATTTTGCCATGTTAGCATACACTAACACAACACGATCTTGTGAGCACGTATACCACCACAGTAAGAATTCTCGAATTAGAAATTGTGAGTTTTTTTTTTTTTACATGTGTTTAAAAATTAAAAATTCTTGTTTGAAAACATTTATAAAAATACATGTGGATAAAAAAGTGCGTTGAAATGCGTAAAATATTGTTTAAAAACTGAAAATGATTATTTAAAAACACAAACCAAACACCCCCTAAAAATTGCGAGTTGGAAGTCATAATTTCAATTCCTTATCTTATTATTATTACAATATATAAAAATGAGTTTTTTTTATTTTTTTATTTGAGAAACACACACATATATATAGGAGAATGAGGATGAGATAAGGGAATACACTCACACGCCAACACCAAATTGAGTTTTTGTTTTGTTTGTACTTTGTATAATAATAAAATGACTTTGTGTTAAAACATAGTTTAATCTATTTTGATGTTTTTCAAAAAAAAAAAAAGGAAAAAAAATTATATAGAGACTTAACCAAAAAGATAAGATGGAGAACTTATAATGTACTGAGAATTCACAAAACTCACCGTTTCAGTGAGAAATTTTTTTTTCTTCTTTTCTTTGGATAGATTTAGAAGCCATTGAGAAAGGGTCAATAGGTATGGAATTCTACGTGATGAGAGTTTGGCGTGACAATGGGGATGAGTTAGGAGATAGAGAGAGAGAGGGATAATACAAATTTGGGAAAGTGTTGAGATAGAAAGAGACGTTAAGGCTAAGTGTTAGGAACACAATAATTGGTGAGTGTTCTTTCAAAAATTCAAGTGAAATCTTCAATAAAAAGGTTAAGGGGATAGTATTTCAAGGGTTATTTGATTTGTTTATAATTGAATGTGGAAGTGTGGGTGAGATGTGGGATGGGTTCTCAAGGATAAATGGCTTAGGGATTGATTGTAATGCAATAAGATTTTGGAATGGAGAGAGAAATGTTGATATGGTTGATGGGATTAAGGTTTGAGTGCATGGATGAGTTGAGAGATGGAATGGGTTGAATGACATGGGCTTGTGGTGGGGATGCAAGTGGTAAAAGAATGTGAGGTTTGATAGGAGCTTGAGCCGACAATAACAGTGGTTTAAGAGTTTGGGTGTGGTGTTTACAATGCAATTAAAGATTACAAGTGGGTTTATTCAAAATTGAAGATTTGGGTATTTTGTAAGGAGAGGTCAAGTTGTGAAATTGTTGATTTTGATGAGTTAGATAGAGTAGTGTTTGCGCGCGCGCGGGGGTGTGGGGTGTGGGAGAGAGAAAACTTATTGGGATTCAATCACAACTAAAAAATTGTAGAATGTGATTCAATAAGTTTTCATGCACCCGAGAGAGAGAGAGAGAGAGAGAGAGAGAGAGTAAGGGTGGGGGAACCGGCGAAGAGAGAGAGAAAGGGTGAGGGGAAGCTTAACAATGTTAAGTTGGAAAGGGTTTTGTTAAGTTGACCCTTGATTAGGACACTTTATTTTATAATATGCCACCTAAGTTGTTTGAATGAATTTCTTTCAAATTATGTTGTAGCTAAAGTTTACCCATTTTATGGGATTATCCTTTATAATGATGGTTATAAGAATGAAAGAGGAAATTCTAAAATATATATTATCATTTTATTGGAATTTCAATCTATCTATTAAATGGAAAAAAAAATGCAAAATCAAAATAGGATTTTTTTTTGGTGGATAAAAACCAAAACAGTAACATAAAACTGAAAGATGAAGAAGAACAAATGATAGCGTATAGAGTTGTTTACTGATCAAACTTTTTAATGCTCTTGTGACCAAATTTTAAAAGAAAATAGAAAAGAAAAAAACATTGAGAAAATAGAGTAATTATTTGACGCGCTCTAAAACTTTAGAACCAATTTAACAAAAAAAAAAGTTTTATTATTATAACTAATTAAACGTCATACTTTCACAAGGTACTACTACTTACATGATTTCCCTTATAAATGTCAGGTTCTCTCTCTGTTTCGGGAAAAAAATTTGGTTGCGTTCATATTTCTATCAAGTAAAAAGCATGTTGATATGCAATTTTATTTTGTGTTCTAGTTAGACTATATTAAAGAAAATCTAAAGAAAATATAACGGTCGAAATAAAGAGTGAGGTTTTATTTGACACTGTTATAAAAGTGTGACTTCATAGTGACAAATTCAAAAGTATAAAATATATAAGTTTTATATACGTGTGCGTGCATTTTTTTTCCTACTAGAATAAATAATATATATAATATAAAACCACCTAAGATGGTGGATGTTTGCCATAGATCCCTGCCAATTTTTCAAAATAAAAATGATTGGAAAAAATCTCATTCAATTTAAATCCATTAATTTCACTAAGAGCCTTATAATTCAATTAATTATAAATTTTTAGTGTTTTCAATGAAAACATTCAGGATTCAAATTTTCCTCTCTCATATTGTAATTATCAAATTAACAATAAAAAAAAAAACCACCAATATCCATCAATATTAATCCAAATGCAAACTTGGGGTTTGTATGTTCCATGAGATGGTGGATGTTTGCCATAGATCCCTGCCAATTTTTCAAAATAAAATTGATTGGAAAAAATCTCATTCAATTTAAATCCATTAATTTCACCAAGAGCCTTGTAATTCAATTAATTATCATTTTTTAGTATTTTCAGCAAATACATTCAGAATTCAAATATTTCTCTCTCATATTGTAATTATCAAATTAATAATAACAAAAAAAAAAACCCACCAATATTAATCCAAATGCAAGATGCATGACCTTTAAAAAGATCTAATAATCTTAAGAAACCCAAGTAAATCACAAGAAATCAAATAAATGCAACATATCTCATATCTGACAAAAAAATGGAGGAAATCTAAACATTTAATTTGCCACAAGCATAAAATTATAAAATTTATTTATTTTTGGTTTTTGCCAAAAAAAAAAAAAGAAGTAAAATTCAAACAGCTGGATCATTTACAAACTTTGATTAATTAATTAGGACAGAGTTTGCAAAATGCACCAAACATATCATTTTTCTACATGTAAAGTATAGACTATAGAAGCTATAGTTTACCAGCTGATTGTTTACTTCATTCGCTTTATTCAAATCGTGGTTTCTCACTTTCCTAAAAGGTCAATAGGGCTCAACAGGAATATGGTTTGGGTTCTCAATCAGCACAGCAGCATATTGATTACCCTGCTCGGAAGCTTGCCACCACAAAGAATGTGCACGTTGATGCCTTTCTGCATCTGTGTACAATTCATATTCTCCCATGCACATGCTTCGTTTCCCATACATGTCGAGTATCCATGCAGCATTGCTCTGTGCAACCTCATAACCTAGCTCAGCCATCTTTGAATACAAGAAGAGCGCAGTGCGCCACATCACCTTTTAAGTATGATTCAAGTGCCCATCTTGATAACAAACTCCATGGTCCACGTTCTGCAACAGATTTGTAGAATCTAATTGCCTGAAATCATATAAAGCTCAATTATTGATTGGTAGATAAATCAGAGTTAGGGCAACTTAATAAGATTCAAGATAGCTGCTAGGAATTTACATGCAATTCAAATATCTAACTCTCAAAAGGATTGTAAAAAATTTTGATCATTTAGGGGGGAAAAAAAGGAAAGTGCTTTGATAAATCCAAATCCATTGGTGAATGTAAAATTTTTTCCTTGGGGAGACAAAGTAGTTGTTAGTTAAATTAATTGGTCAAAGGCATTTACTATCTTGCCATTAAATAACTTGTCAAAGAGAACAGCAACAACAACAAAGCCTGAAGTCCCAAACTTTCGGTTTGGTTGTTGATTCTTAACAAATTAAATAATCAAGGTTGTGGGTTTCAGTTAGCTCAATTGGTAAAGTTTCTGATGGTTAAATAAGAGATCTGGAGTTTAATTTCCGCCTACACAAAAAACTGATTGGTGTCTTGGTCTGATGATAAAGAATATTATTAAGAGTGGACGTCATAGGTTGATATTCTCTCAAAAAAATAAATAATAATCAAGGTTAGTTTCATCTTTTCATTTTCTCTATTCTATCCTATACAAACGCTCTATCACCTTCTTAATTAGCAAGTAATTTTTAACTATTTCTACTAATAATATTATTAAAGATCTTTATCTTCTTCTTTTTTTGTCATTTCTTTAACTTGAATCAACTCACTCTTATTTACTGGCACATTACTTACTCTCCTTTATTTATATAAATATATATATATACACACACACACACACATATATATATATATATAAACAAACTATCCTAATCAAATCTTCCTCGTCTTTTCATCAATATAAGCTACTATTATTTTAAATGAATTTCTTTAATTTGAATGATATATTTCTATGTATTTCTGTTTATTTTAAATATTTTTAATAATTCTAAATATAAATGCAAATGCTAGTGA
Source organism: Notholithocarpus densiflorus (assembly GCA_030021035.2). Taxonomy (NCBI): domain Eukaryota; kingdom Viridiplantae; phylum Streptophyta; class Magnoliopsida; order Fagales; family Fagaceae; genus Notholithocarpus; species Notholithocarpus densiflorus. Next base: position 1,440,723 of record JARYZH020000040.1, read on the forward strand.
TAATTTGTAGTACTTATTTATGAGTTGGTTTCACATTGGCCCAATTAATCCTGCCATGTTAATCTTAAGTTTTCGAAATCAGGACCCAATTACTTTCCATGGGCAATCAACAGCACACCCGGGCAATGTGCTAGCTCTCCTTGATTTTTTTTTTTTTTTTTTTGGTTGTTGTTGATGATATTTTCCAACACGTCACTTGAATCAAATTCTAAACGTGGTAGGGATATACTAATTTCTCAAGGAAATCATCCTTATAATTAGGTAGTATATATGGAGAGAAATTCATAAGGATGATTTCCTTGAGAAATTAGTAATTGATCGAGAAGTTATATGAAATCACAATCTTATCTTCTCCTTGCTCTTATAACGAGAGGAGGTGTTATTTGAACTAAATCTGGCTTATAAGTTATAACTTCTTTTAAACTATAATATCATAAATGCTATTCTTCTGAGTTCTGACCTAGAAAATCACTAAACTTTTAAGAGATAATTGTCAAAAAGAAAAGGAAAAATCAACAGGAAGACAGATATCTTAGTACATTAGAAATATAAAGTTTGTGAAACATAAAAAACAAACAAATGACGATAAAAGAATGTGATCAAATTGAATTTACCATAGGAAGGTTCTTCTTAGAAAGCCCCTCGCCCGTATGAAACATCTTTGCTAACTGGTAGATTACCTCTGGTTGACCCGCATTAGCAGCCTCTATAAAATATTTAAATGCTATCTTCACATCCTTCTTTACCCCAATCCCTTTTAGATACATTACTCCTAGGTTATAGTGGCCGCGAGGGTCATGCAATTTAGCGGCCTTTGCAAAGTACTCTATTGCCTGTAATAAAAATGATTAATATAACGAGTGGTGGCAAAAAACTGTCTGGCTTGTACGTAAAACAGTTTCAAATCACATTTTTTCAAAGTACAACTTTGTTAAACATGTAGTTCTTTTTTTGAAATAAAAAAATTTAAACAACCCCATTTTCAAAAAAAAAAAAAAAACTGAAAATATAAACTGTATCAAACTATAGACACCACATGTTACAACTTGCAAGTATTATTCAAGTGAGGATCAAGGAAATGTTTTAACTTTTGTGTAGTAGAGCTATGAATAACTCTTACTTTGGTGTAATTCTTCGTGTCTACCCATAGCCTTTGACATACAAATAGCCAAACCCATTAAAAGCTGAGAAAAGTCGTTGTTTGGAGGCAAGGGTGAGGCATTCAAGTGCTTTAGTGTAGTTCCTCTCAACCCCAGCTCCTCGTGCATACATCTCTCCTAGTAGTTCCATAGACCTAGGCTCCCCCTCCTCCATAGCTTTGAGAAACCATGACATAGCTTTGGCATGGTCGCACCTTAAACCGTTGAGACCAAAGAAGTAAAAGAAGCCAATCTTGTACATGGCTTGAGCATTCCCATTGAGTACTGCTTGATGTTTTAACATCTGGAACTCCTCGTCATCCTCCCCTCGAAGCTTCCTTAGTGCATCCTCATTCTCTTCTGCTCCATTGTTAATCCTCACTGGTTCAATCACTAATGAATCTTTCGATATCCGGAAACTATTTTCAGCTGCTTCCGCTAATTCAGCATAGAGCTTAACCGCTTTATCATAGATCTGTAAACAAAGCAAAATCAAGGTCAAAATGCGTAGTTGGACCCTAACTATAGCTCATAGGCAATTTTAGTCATAAAGTCTAAGGTGATTGCTTTTAGTCATTATAAACTTTTTTTTTTTTAATTTTTTAGAAACATACACACAAGGAAAAGAGAAAATAAATTTTAACATAAAGTCATTATGTAAAAACTCAAAACTTCAAAGAAGAAGAAGAGAACTAAATAGAACTTAGTTTTCTTAGTGACAAGTAAAAGTGATTACAAGCAACTAAGAATAGATAGAAAATATCTAATCCCTTATATATAGAATTATGGAAAAGAAAGAAGCAAAAACTAACTAACTAACTAACTAAAAAAAAACTAACTAAATAATTAAAGGTAAAAACTTGTTTTACACAATACATGATAAATTCCAGAGTTTGATATTGTTTTTAAGTTACGTTCTTGTAACAGTTCATGTTGACAAATGTTCATAGTGTGCTTGGACAAAATTTTTTTATTGAAATATTTTATTTTAAAAAATAAATTATATATATATATATATATAAAGTGAAGACTTAAAAAAAAAAAAAAAACTATAGATTAGTTAAGAATAATAAATAAGGGACATGTTAAGCTAAAATAAACAAATCTATACTATTGCTTTACCAAAATAACATAAATTTGATTCTAAATTAATTATATAAAAAAAGACCTACATAAATTGTACTTGATGTAACAACTAGATATTTTTACATTAGTAAGTAGAATCATGCCTTTAAAAATAAAATAAAAAATTGAAGTTTTAATGTGCAAAACCATACATATAATATATTGAATACTCGTATCAAAATATATATATATATATATTGAATACGTTACTACATTGTCATAGATTTTCTTACATTTGGATATTGCTTCACAATTACATGAATAACTTGTTATTTTTCAAACTGATCTTTATTATTACTATACGACACCGTGGTAACTAGACCCACTTGGACCTTGAACTCTGACTCAACAGTATGTCCCATGACACCAAACTCTTTCTATCTAAGGCCCAAGCCCAAGCCCAAAGTAGCTACAAGCCCAAGTCTCACGTTGCCTCAAAACTCAGTGAGTAAACAACTTTAATTAACACACACCTGGCATCACCATTTGGGACTTACTCGGTGAACCACCTCCTAGGTAAGAAAACAGTTGCTCGAGGTTGTTGTCTTTCGAATGCCCGGCAAGGCCTTGGGAAGTATCGCTGCCGGGCATATGTGCTAAAGTGGGAACCAGTTCCAATGCCACTCCTACCACACCACACTCCCAACTAAACACCCACTTTGAGTTAACCACATTGGACCTCCTATTGCACTAACCATGGAAGTAATCATAATCTCTCCACTAACTTTTGGCTATAAATATGACAAACCAAGGGAGAAAGGGGGTTGGAAGGTTTTTGGAGGAAACGAAGAATAGAGAGAGTGAGAGAGCAGCAGAAGAATAGTGTTAGGGAGAGTAAAGGAGTCCTAGGAAGAGGTTATTTTGTTGAGTCCTTGCGTTAGGAATTACCCAGAGTAGGAAATTCAAAACCCACAATATAAATAAATTGTGAGCCTAACTAAGAACCGGCTCATCAGCCTCACTTTTGGTACGCACAATTACTATTACTAATATTTTGATAGGTGTATATAGTATAGAATTTCAAACTATAGTTTTTATTTTTTATTTTTTTCAATAGACCAAGTCATTAATCAATTTTGGTAGGTAAGATTTGAATTTCATATCTCACGTTAAAAAATAAAAGATTTTTATCAATTGAATTAACTTGCACAACATGAACTCACTTTTCAAATGAAAATTTTCAAAAAAAAAAAGTAAAAAGCCCTCGATGCTCACTCACAGCATGGCGCTTGTAGGTATAAGCGAGGGCCATCTTGGACTGCATGTTACCGCCATTGGCAGCGAAGTGATGGAACAGTAAAGCTTTGTATTTGTTCCTCTCTCCCATCATTCCCGTCCCGTACAGAAACCCTTGCACCGACCTCGCGTGCGTATGTCCCTCAGATGCGGCTGCATCGATCTCTGACACAGCCTCCTCCATCACCCGCGCGTTGCCCGAGCTCGCCGCCGAGACCATCTTGGTGACTCCAGAGGTGTACATCGAATCGAGCTTCGAAACAGAGACAGGATTGGCGTAGCTGGAGTCAGGCTTGAAGACTGAGCGCCAGGAGCCAGGGTCGAACTCGTCCCACTTGGCCGAGTAGTCATCAGAAGAGGATGTGGTGGTGTCTTTGAAATCGTCTTCAGAGAGAATGAAGAAGGAGCGGGCGGTGACTGAGAGAGGATAGAGAGAGAAAATTAGGAGAGAGAGTATGAGATTTTGGATTGCTATTGGCATTGTTTTCATTGATCGATGATGTTCGAACAGTAGAAGAAGAGGAGAAGAAATTTTAGGATTTCTGGGAATGGGTAAAATGTCGGAGATTTATCTATTTCGCGTAAGTGACATGGTAGTTATCAAAATTATTGATGTAATTCATCAGAAAAAATCACTGATGTAGATTTTTGACTGTTCCATGCTGGTACCATCTCTGTACGAAAAGTTGGAGCAACGCGTTCGTTGATAGGACATTGGAACAACTTTTTTTTATTTATTTGAGCAGCAGACCTTGGAATAACCCACAGTTTTGTCTTTTTTTTTTTTTTTTTTTTTAAGCACAGTTTTGTCTTTTGTACGTGGACTTGTTTATCTAACTTGTATCGCTACTGAATTTTCAAGGAAATTGAGCCTATTTTAAGAATCCTAATGCAGCATTTACCAAAAACTCCAAATACCACAGGCGAGTGTTTGTTTGTTATGCCATAGTTTTGACTTTGAGTACCTTATTTGCTAAATATGAAAAGATTAAGGGGTTAGGATTTCAAGGGTTATTTGGTTTGTTTATAATTGAATGTGGAAAGTGTGGGTGAGATGTAGGATGGGTTCTCAAGGATAAATGGCTTAGGGATTGATTGTAATGCAATAATATTTTAGAATGGATCGGAGCTAGCTAGAGAGAAATGTTGATATGGCGATGGGATTAAGGTTTGAGTGCATGTATGAGTTGAAAGATGGAATGGGTTGTAACTACTTTAAAAGAGTCGCTTTTTTCCAATTGAGACCAGTTCTAGGGAGTCTCTTTCTCAAAGTAAAAGGTTATAAAGTCTATCAACAATTTAGCACTCAATGATTGGAATATAGGTTACACGTACAGAATCAAGTTGTGAACAACCAACTCAGGGTTTGTGTGTTCCATGATTGCCTCTCCCATTGGTGGTCCTTATGTCGGAGCTCAAGGTTGATGACAATGGGTCAAACGACATGGGCTTGTGCTGGGGATGCAAGTGGTGAGAGAACTTGAAGTTTGATAGGAGCTTGAACTAACAATAACAGTGGTTTAAGAGTTTGGGTGTGGTGTTTACAATGCAATCAAAGATTACAAATGGGTTTATTCAAAATTGAAGATTTGCATATTCTGTAAGGAGAGGTCAAGTTGTGAAATTGGAGATTTTGATGAGTTAGATAGAGTAGTGTTTGCGGCCGGGGGAGGGGGGAGAGAAAAACTTACTGGGATTCAATCACAACTCAAAAATTGTAGAATGTGATTCAATAAGTTTTCATGCACCCGAGAGAAAGAAAGAGAGAACGGCAAAGACATGGTAGGGGTGGGGGAACCCACGGAGAGAGATAGAGAGGGTGAGGGGGAGCTTAATAGTGTTAAGTTGGAAAGGATTTTGTTAAGTAGACACTTGATTAGGACACAAGCTTGTTATTTTATAATATGCCACCTAAGTTGTTGTTTGAAGGAATTTCTTTCAAATTATGTTGTAGCTAAAGTTAATCCTTTTTTATGGGATTATCCTATATAATTTGATGGTTATAAGAATGAAAGAGGAAATTTTAAAATATATATCATCATTATATTGGAATTTCAATCTATCTATTAAATGAAAAAAAAAGCAAAATTAAAATAGGATTTTGTTTTTGGTGGATAAAAACCAAAACGGAAACACAAAACTGAAAGATGAAGAAGAACAAATGATAGAGTATAGAGGTGTCTTCTGATCAAACTTTTTAATTAAAGCTCTTGTGACCAAATTTTAAAAGAAAAAAGAAAAGAAAAGAAAAACATTGAGAAAATAGAGTAATTATTTGACACACTATGAAACTTTAGAACCAATTTAACCCCCAAAAAAAAAAAAGTTTTATCATTATAACAAATTAAACATCATACTTTCACAAAGTGCCACTACTTACATGACTTCCCTTATAAATGTTAGGTTCTCTCTCTTTTTTGGGGAAAAAAAGTTGGTTGCTGTTGGAGTATTTTAATATTAAATAATTAAAATGAATAAATGTTATAACATAAATGTAAAGATGTGGGAGTGAATATGAAAGATGAGAAGTTAGTGAAAATGTTTAATCTTACATTGAAAAGGAGATAAACTATTTTATTCTTTTTAATTGTGGTGATTAATGGGCTAACATGAATTGACTCAGATATTGGGCTAGATTCGTGCGCAAGGGGGAAGTGAAGGGTGGAGGTATCAAAATTGGAAATGAAGGTCTGCACCGGTTGCAAAGTTTAGCCAACTAAGGGCTTGAATCTCCTTAAAGAGAGCGAGTGCCGCGCTCAAGTTAAAATCATGTTGATATGCAATTTTATTGTGTTCTAGTTAGACTATTAAAGAAAATCTAAAGATCAAAGTAATGAGTGGGGCTTTATTTGATACAATTATAAAAGTGTGACTTCATAGTGACAAATTTAAAAGCATGAAATAAGTTTTTATATACGTGTGTATACAATTGGGCATCTCTTGGTCAATTGGTATTTTAAACGAAGACATTCAATATTTAAATTTCCTTGGACAAAATTTGGTTCCAAACATATTCCAACTTATTATGTGACAAATTATAAAATTATAAATAAATAAAAAAGTTTACTTCCAAATAAGTTTGGAGGAAACTTCCTTCAAACCATCGTTTGAGTCAAAACCAATTTTAATGCTAGTTTAAGTGATTTACACTTATTCAAAGGCAATTATCTAACTTCAAGGAAGAGGTTATATGTTTGGAAGTATTCCAACTTATTATGTGACAAATTATAAAATTATAAATAAATAAAAAAGTTTACCTCCAAATAAGTTTGGAGGAAACTTCCTTCAAACCATAGTTTGAGTCAAAACCAATTTTTATGCTAGTTTAAGTGATTTACACTTATTCAAAGGTAATTATCTAACTTCAAGGAAGAGGTTATAGATTTGGCAGTGCCTAACTTAGCTTGATATGACTTTTATGTGAAGTGTCCAAGTTAACAATGAGAACAAGAAAATAACTTAAAGTAACAAGTTTAAGATAACAAAACCTATTCAAAGTGATATGCACTTGAATTGATAATAGGTCGTTTTACAAACTTACAAGCATGAAAGTCTCTTACAAGCCTACAAATTTTTTTTTCTTTTTATAGGAAAACTAAAACTTTGTTAATTAACAAAAGACAACATCATGGTGAAGAGCTTGTTCCAAGAAATAAGGACTCTCTTCCATCCAAACTAAATAACTAACAATGTCAATAGCATGTTTAACTAAAAGATGAGCTAGTCTATTTCCTTTCCTAGGCACATGAGCAAACCTTACATAACAAACCTCCTAGCAAGAGTCTAGAATTCCATACACAACAGGAGCTACCACAGCAGGGGAAGGAGATAATTTAGCAAGAACACAATAGACATTTAGAAAATCACTTTCTAAATTAAATTCCTGTAATTCCACATTCTTTGTAAACTGAAGGACAACTTCAAAAGCTTTTGGCTCAATGTTTTGATACAGATTGTTTTGATAAAAAAGAGATGATACTTTGTATTTCTATGACTAATTTTGTGTCTTAATGTTGAAATATCTCTCCCTATTTATACTCGAGGCTCGGATAGTTAGGGGGTGTTTGGTTCATCAATTTCCGTAACTCAATTCTTAGTTTCCATAACTCATAACTCAAAAATGGTGGGACCCATAGCAAAAAGGTTGTTTGGCTGCACAATAACTCTATTTCCATAACTCTGTTTCCATCACTCAATTTTCTGATTTTTGAGTTATGAGTTATGGAAACTGAAAACACATTTTGACTGTTTTCAGTTTCCATAACTCATACACACATAGGGGACCCACAAACAGTACTCAGCCGCACCTTTTGACCACTTTGACTCTTTTTTTTTTCTTTCTTCTCTGGGTTGGCTGTTCGGTTCTTTTTTTTTTTCTTCTTCTTTCACTAGTTCGGTCTTCATGTTCTGGGTTTTTTTTTTTTTTTTTTTTTTTTTTTTTTTACTAGGTTCGGTGAGTTTGGGTACTGAAGAAAAAAAAAATGCTGCACCGGGTGACAGGTATGGGGCCTACAAATAGTGTGAAAAATATTGAGTGATGAGAAGTGAGTGATGGTGCCAAACAAACATGGTATTTTAGAGTGATGAGTGATAAGTGATAAGTGATGAGTGAAGAGTGATGAGTGAAGAGTGATGAGTAATTTTTTTTTTCTTTCTTCTCCTGGGTTGGCTGTTCGGTTCTTTTTTTTTTTTTTTTCTGCTTCTTCTTTCACTGGTTCAGTCTTCATGTTTTGGGTTTTTTTTTTTTTTTTTTTTTTTTTTTTTTTTTTTCACTAGGTTCGGTGAGTTTGGGTACTGAAGAAAAAAAAAAAAAAAAAAAAGCTTCACCGGGTGACAGGTATGGGGCCCACAAATAGTGTGAAAAATATTGAGTGATGAGAAGTGAGTGATGGTGCCAAACAAACATGGTATTTTAGAGTGATAAGTGATAAGTGATGAGTGAAGAGTGACGGAAATTGAGTGACAAAAAAAAAAAAAAGCATCCAAACATGGGCTGTTAGCCTTGTCCTTCTGCTAGTGTCATGTTTTTATTGCTTCCATATCTATAAATTTTGGCTAAAATACCCTCTAGTAACTGCATCAAGGTAACTGTTTGTATTCACGTGCATCTCACGTGCACCCATTGAGACAAAACCACCCGAGATAATTGCTATTATTCAATTTCTCGTAGATTGATGCCGTTTGTCTCTCGTAAGGGCTTCGGTATGTTAATTTGTTACCTGTCTCCTACCTGGCAATCACGTTGCCAATCTCCTAAATGGCCTACTCTTATCTTGCCGATGTGCCATCATCAAAATTAAGGAAAAATTATATTTTACCACCTAAATAATATCCAAAATTATACTTTATATCCTATACTTTTCGAATGAACGTTTTGTATTCAAATTATAACTATTGTTACATTTTATATCCAACGTCAAGTTTGCTATTAACTCGGAAGAAAATCCAAAGTTTATGGTGCGAAGTGTAATTGATAGTTTAGGATAGTAAAATATAATTTTTTATTTATTTTTAAGGAATTGAGAAAATGGACAATTGAGTCTTTTCAGGCGGTATCATTTTTTTCCATTCAAGTTAACTCCAAACTTGATGTTAGGGTGCAAAGTGTAACGAGTGTTATTGTTTAGAGTGCAAAAAGTTCATTAAAAAAGTTTAAGATACAAAGTGTAATAAATGATATAGTTTAAAATGGTAAAATGTAATTTCTCCTAATTTTTTTTTTTTGAAAAATAATTACAACATGCTACTAATCTCGCAGTTCAAACCCTTTTCCCCTAGACCCTTAAGCACTTGTACATGGAAAGGTGTCAATTCAGCTATAAGGCCTTTGGCAATTTCTCCTAAAATTAAATATTTGGTATAATGTGCATTACATGGCGGACAGAGTTTAGCTATAAAATTAGTTGTACCCTTAGGCTACAAACATAATATCTTTTTATTGGAGATGAATTTTAACAAATCCACCATTGGATTACATCTTCTTCTTATATCCTCTATACTTGCAAAATTTCAATAAAATTAAAGATCAATAACTATGTCATTAATAAAATTTTTAAATTGCAAGTTTTTGTAATTTAAAATTATGCATAAAATATAAGCTTATAGATTATATAGTAAATAATATTTGATTGACACAAAATTTAGGATGTGTATTAAGAGCATAAAGAACATGCAATTAACGGTTAGATTTTCAAAATATGTTGTAATATTTATTTTACTGAGTGAATTTAGAGCCTTAAACTATAACCAATTTTGTAACTAAATTTTGTCCTTACTTGACGATCCAAAAGCCCATACACATATAATTTTAGTAAAAATCAAATGTGATTTCAACTTCCAGTAAAATCTCTTTGTTTTTGAATAACATAAAAAAAAATAAAAATAAAAAATAAAAAGTGATATGTTAGCTTTATCCTATATAAAATGGGAACGAGGGAGGAGTAGCAATGCGCCAAACTTTCAATTGTGTATTAGTATAATAAAAAAATAAAATAAAAGGCTAGATTAGATTACCAAGCTTTTGTTTGTTTACTCATGAGTCTGGTTTATAATATTAGCTTCTTCATTCAAATCGTCGTCTCTCACAATGTCAATAGAGCTCAAACTTTCCCGTGCAAGTCGTATCTATCACCCTTCGGTAACTCATCTCTCTCTCTCATTCTCTATATACACATAGATACCTACTATTTCTCTCTCTCTCTCTATTCTCTAAAAAGATGAGTATTGGAATTCCAGGAACCTCTGGAGGGAAAAATCATAGTAAAATCTTCTTCCTCCATTTCTCACTATGGTGTTCGTCTCACTGTCAATGGATCCGTCAATTTGCAGGTGGGTTTGAATCAATCCTCCGTTTGGTTCCCCAGAAAAATGACGGAAAATATTGTTTTTAAACGAGATTCGTTTTTTTTTTTTTTTTCCTTATTTCTCAGCAACCAAACAGAGCTATTTCTCTTTTCGTTTCTCTATCATAGTAAAATCTCAACTGAAATGCTTTTGTTTGTTTGAAGATTCGTGGAGGATCGGCTGGAATTATTGAGTCCTTATATGGTGTTGTCAAGCCTATCTCCATTTTGTAAGTTCAATCTTTGAGAAGCCCTAATTTTGCAAAGTTCATATTTTGAAACCTTAACTCAATTATACCTTTCAGTTTATGTGAATTCTGGTTCCTATATAATGTGTAATTGCGGTTTCTGTGTTTATTTTTGGTCTAAGTTAATTGTGTTTGTGATGATTTGTGATGTAATAAACTATTAATATTAATAGCTATGCCATTGAGCTACTTAGTTGATTGTTTCTTTCATGATAGATAACTTTTATGTTTGCCTCATTTGGAGGTTTGTACGGATAATTTGTTTTCTCTTACTTCGAAACAGAAATAAGAGTACAGAGGTTAGACCTTCCGGGAAGATTGGTTTGGGTACAACAGAGGTACTACATCTCCGGAGAACTATTCTTTTTTTTTACAATTCTTTATTTTGAATTGATAAATTACCAATTGTCCCAAAAAGTTTAAATGGTTAGGAAATGGAAAATTTAATTACTTGACCATTATTTTCGCACTCTCCCTTACATGTGAACCATATTCTCTCTTGATAATTGGGGTCCAACACGAGATTTTTAAATTTTTTTAAATGAGGGGTAGAGTGGAGACAAGGTTCGAACTTAAGACCACCTGTTCTGATACCATGATGAATTATTGATTATCCCAAAAACTTAAGTTATTAGGACATTGTGAATCTAGTCGTTTGATTAATATTCTACCAGACAAGATATTATGATTTCAAAAATGGTGCAGCAGCAGCACTACTGATGAAAGAGTTTAACTTTAAGGTCTTCTTTAATTGGCCTTTTCTATACTTTATCTTTAGAAATGTGCAATGTTGTATCCTTGGGTATTGGGAAGTATTAGTTATAAGTCTCCTAGGTTCTGCTATGGAAGCTCTCTCCTCCTCATGTGTGGTGTGAACTTCCCTTTTTACTCCCACCATGAATTTTGAATGCTTCTGTATAATTCTAAAATTTACTTAGGTAACATATTTTCTAGCTTAAATGTTCTGTCAGCTTCTCATAAAAAAAAAAAAATTAAATGGTTGAGTTACTTTAATTCTCCTGTCTGGTTTACGTCTTTAGTAGCCTTATCTTTTCCGCTCTCTTTCAAAGTCATGCTAAATGCATTTTGGTTTTGATCTTTGGTTTAGTTTGTTATTTGTTACAGATTTGTGAAATGCAAATTCCTGTTGTATCCTCTGTAATTTATAATTGTTCATGTATTGTGGCAGATACCATTTTCCATGTTTTTGAGACAGCCAGGAAAAGACAACCTAGAAAGATTTTATGAGACCTTCCATGGAGCCAATATCAGTGCTCAGGTGAGTGTTTTTGTCTTGATAGAATCTCTGCAGGTTCACCTTTGTGTTGAAAGTACCATTTCTGTTTGTCTCTCTTTTTTCTCCCTTGTTTAGGCATTGTTTTTCTTATACATTTAAGTGACAGTGGATGATTAACAACACTTTTGATAGTATCTGGTAACTGTAGATATAATAAGAGGATACCTACATAAAACATTATCTGCAACAGTGGAGTTCATAGTCGAAAGTGATAAAGGTATGATTCAGTCTTTAGTCTTTCTTTTATGTTATCTAGATAATAAAATTAAGTTACTTTTTGTTATGCTGTCGTCAGATGATCTTCTCGAGCGACCAGTTTCTCCTGAAATGGTTATCTTTTATGTTACTCAAGACACACAAAGACATCCACTACTTCTTGAATTAAAATCAGGTGTGCTTCTTATCACATTCCTCTGCTATCCCTTTCTCTTTTTTTTTCTTTTTTTTTTGGTCCCTTAACATTTGAAGTACTAATTTCAATTTATGTGGAATGCTGGAAGTTTTTCTTTTTGTTTTTTCATGCATTTAAAAGGCCAAATACTTGAAAGCCTAGATGCATTGCAAAAAAAATTCTTATCTAGGTGTCCTCTATTTTTATCCTCTCTTTGATTAGTATTGAAATTATGGTAATGACATTATCCGAGAATATAGTAATGACATTATCCCACTTCTGATAAGAGAAGTTACTGAATAGGTGGATTCAGGGTGACAGGAAAGATGTCCACTCAATGTTCTTTATCAAATCCCATCATTGGTGAACTAACTGTAGAAGCGTCTGCAGTTCCTATTTACTCCATTGACATTCATTTGCTCCGTGTAGAGTCAATTCTTCTTGGGGAGAAAATTGTAACTGAAACATCTCTGATTCAGAGTACCCAGGCATGTGACATTTTACATCTTTTTAACTTATTTAAAGTTAGTTAACATTATATTTAACATGTTATATAATTTCTTTTCATTTGTTAGATAGCAGATGGAGATGTCTGTCATAATATGACTCTGCCCATCTATGTTATACTTCCTCGCCTTTTGACTTGTCCAACAATCTTAGCTGGGTGAGTTGCTACTTGCTAGTTATAAGTAATTGTTCTCAAATCTTATCTGAATACTTTTTTGTAAGTGTATTTTTTTTAACAAGTTTTTGGCCCCAAGGGGAGAGGAAATTTGTTATAGCAAAAGCCAATTATATTGCCCTTTTAAGTGTCATTACAAATTGAGCTCAATGAAAAATTTATTTCCACTAATTTTGTCAAAGCGTGCATTAGCATCTTGGTTTTCTTTTATGAAGAAATACTTTTCCATGAACATATGGCAATTGAGTATGAATATGACACATGCCAAGACTATAAGGCTTTGGGGTGCCCTTGTGTCAATGAAGAGGCACATCCAATCGAAAACCTTTTTGGTCCAGGGTTATGAATAGATAAAAAATAAAAAATAAGTCTTTTGCTCTGTGGTTAATTATCCATGGTACTAGTTGGGCCTTATTGATTTGTAAGTCTTATTCTTATAGTGAGTGTTTTATATGATTGATTTTGATATATTTTATTCAAGGGTTAGCAGTAGTACTTCACGCTAGGGTTTTTTGTTTATAAAAGTTTGTTAACTCTTTTATTGAATTAGTGTTTGATACCTTGAGATTTACAGATTTTCTTGGTTTGACATTTGATATTGTGACTTGTTAATGTTTCTTTAATTTATCCTGTCAATTTATTTCTCTGATTTCCTGCACCTCCATCTTCTTCAAGCCTGCAATCAGATCTAGAAACCATTCCTTACTGCATAGAAATCTCAATTTACCCAAAGCACAAGGAGTGTAGCGCCTCTGATTACTGAAGTGAAGTGTTTACTAAAAATGTGTGCTTTTTAGCGCTTTGTGCTTTGGACTTTTTGGAAAAGTCCTAAGTGCCAAAGAGAAAGCTCTTTTACTTTTTCTGGGGAATGTTTTCAAGCTTGGCCCTTTAAAGGAAAAATTCTGGGCATGTTCTCTCTTTCCTCATTCTTCCCCCTAAAGAAAAGCAATATCTCTTTCTTCTTCTTTTTTTTTTTTTTTTTTTTGGGGGGGGGGAGGGATTCCCTTTCCTGAACATATTTTGTTTGCTTCTATTACTCTCCAGTCCTTTTCACTTGTCACTTTTGCTCTCTTTAACTTAAAAACAAAGCACTGATTTTGTTATGTTTCACTTTCACCCCAAACATAGCGTGATTTGTGTTTATTGTTATTTATATTATTTCGTACGTGACGAATTAGTTACTTGCACAATGCTCTATCAATTTTAGCTAATGGGCCAAACATATTTTAGTATTTATATTCTTTTATCATTTTCCCCCTTATATTTTAATTTCAATTATATTTGAAAATGAACGCCTTACTTCAATTAGGTGTGGGCTTGTGCTTAGGCTCTAAGCAGAACTACACTGACCATTCCCAACCCCGTTTCCCATAAAAAAAAAAATCCTATCTATCTGAAATACAAAATCAGTGAACAGGAACAGCCCATTATACCGACCATGCTTCCCTTAAAAACCCTAAAATCTGAAGCTTTTCCTCACCCTTACCCACCACACCATGTTTTAAAACCTTTATTCTCTGTTATTCAGATTTGAACGACATAGCAATCAATTATAGACTAAACACATTTGATGCAATGGAGTTGGTTTTTAGCTTACATGAAGGCATGTGCATATTGACAAATGTGGGATTAGTGTTTCAAAATGCATGCAATCTTTATTGTGACCATGCAACAGCATGAAGCCTAATCTGAATATGATAGAATTTTGTGGCTTCTTGCTATATTTTTGAGGAATAAGCTTTTCTCAAGGGAGCCCCCTCTTCCCATTTCTTCTCATGATATTTCTTTTTTCTTAAATAAAAAAGGGGGTGGGAGGTGAATTCCTTAAGGAAGTCAGGTAGTTTGAAAAGACAACTGTATATGATTTCTTTGATTGGTTCAACACTTCTAGCCATTAGAATTTGCCTGTTTGTCTTAGGAACTAGAATTTAATAGATCATATGAATTCATGTGTTGTGTGTGCTTTGTACTTTAGAAAGGGTGATATAGATTATTTAGGCAAATCAGCAAGTTGGCAACTAAACTTTAGTTAACGCAGGAAAAAAAAAAAAATCAAAGATGGGGACATAAATTTATTTTTTAGTTCTGATATCTTTGGTGTTCCTTTTCCTGGTAACAATTGGTCTTGTTAAACAGAACAATGATGGTAAACCAGAGCTGCCATACCTTCTAAATGTAGTAGATTTCAGCACATGTTCTTCACAAATATATACAGCTGATGTGCTCTGTGGTTCTTCTACTGCCAGTATTGTATTTATTAGATACAACTGAAACTACTAGTAGTGTTGACTCCATTTTTTAATTATATCTGCAGTCCATTTTCAATTGAGTTCAAAGTTTCTGTAGTCATAAGCTTTCAGTCACAGCTATATAAATTGCATCCAAAATCTGATCCCACAACCCCTACGCTTTGGGTAAGCATCTTTTAGTTTTTTTACTAAAGCTGGTTATTTGTGTTTTTTAATTGATGAATGGCCCTAAATTGTTCTCTGAAGTTGTGATTTCTCATATTTCAGACGGCAATGGAATCTCTGCCACTTGAACTGGTTAGAGCAAGGTAGGATGATTTGTGCAAAGGCAACAATTGATGGAGAGACGATGGTCATACATCAAGTACCTTGTAGATTGAGACAATAAACTCACTATTGATTTTAATTTCCCTTTCATTAGGAACTGCTTCTTAATCCATTTGTATGTAATCAATGTAAAAAGCTCAATACTTAAATTAACTAGTCACAAACCCTTGCGTGTGATAATTTTTGTTTTGTTTTGTTGCCTAACTTTTGATTGAAACGAAAGTAAACAAATTTCTTTAAGTTACCTTAGAAATTCAAAGGGAAAAAAAAAAACTTTTACATAGCAGTAACATAACCACTTTTAATCTATTTAAGACATGCCATGAGATTTTTTTCTTATTGATAACCATACAAAAGGCAAGAGAATAAACTTTTCTTATCAAAAAAAAAAAAAAAAAAAAAAAAAACTAGCAAGAGAATAAACTTTCCCTTTACATAAATAGAGATGACCTAACAACTATAAATTTTTTTTTTTAAATTACTCGTTATATACAATGTATGTTCTATACTACATCAGTTTCTCAAAAAAATGTTCTATACTACATCTCAAAACTATTTGTTTCTCTATTGAAGAGAAAAATACTCCTAGTTTACAAGGTATATTCTATTATGCCTCTCAAAAACTTTTTTTTTTTTCTCTATTTCATAAGATAAATCAACATCATAGCAGATTTCAACTATGCTCTGTTATGCACATCATTGCAATATATATAAATTTTTTTTTTTTTTTTATGTGTATTTCCATTCTAACAACAGTTCAGCTGAATCGAGTACAAACTATTGATAATATTGTCAATTAAAAAATGAGCTACAATCTTATCAAGCAACTTTCTAATCAAAAAGAGAATTGGAAAGAAAAAAAGTCCAAGAGTTTCAAGAGTGTGGCATGCTGTCAACGGAAAAAAATTCAGAACTGATCACTTTTGGACATGGTTCTTATAGATGAACGGATTTTTTTTTTTTTTTTTTGAAGAGAATGAACGGATTAGATTTGGATATCAAAATTTATTTTTATTATGTATACTTTAACATATTAACATCTTAAAACTATTATTTCGACTAACAAAAAAGAGTTTCTAATTTCTTTTTAAATAAATTATGTTCCAAATTACTTAACCAACTATTGGACCAGTAGAAAACGATCATGGTCGAGTATCTGTTGTCCCAATGAGAAATATTGATATCATAAGACATAAATGCAGAGTAAGCTATATAATGTTCCTACAATTAAAAAAAAAAAAAAAGATTTGTTAAATAATATTACTTTAAACTATTTATAACTCATATACTTTTGCATCCAACAAAGGAATCAAAATAATAATTACTCTGTGGGAACTTGCAACAGATCAAATTGAGGATGATTTTTACACCAACAATCCGAGACCCTTTGTTGTAGTAAGTAGACTAGTAGTAACATCTACGATTGTGAACATATTTCGAGGTAATATATTTTTTAAGACATATTTGTTCATTTAGATAATTAACATTTTTCTTTTATTAAATTTAAATACAGTAGAACACTATTTGTCATCTACAAGTGCAACAAAAGTGTACATAAATTTAGAAAAACCTGAGACAGCAACCTTGATTGAGAGGTAATGTTTTAAAAAGCTTTTTTTTTTTTTTTTTTTTTTTTGACCATACTTTCATTCTAATAGATTAATTTAATATAATATCAATCTTCATATATAATAATTATTAACTATTTTTTAATCCTATTCTTCTATCATGAAAGAAATATGGAACGTATTTGAATTGAAGGAATTCCTCAACAATTCAAGGAACAAATACCACATGAGAAAAAAAAAAAAAATAAACACAAAAAAATAGGAGAACAATCAAGAAAAAATATCATTGGAATGGGAGTCTAATGATCAGGTACTCAACAATTACTATTAAGTAACATTATAATTTACACCAATAATATAATTACTTTTACCAAAAAAAAAAAAAAAACTAATAAAGATATCAATTATGGGTGTTCGTAGTGCGGTTTTTGGTCATTTTAAGCACCATACTCTATGGTGCGGTTTGGCCAAATTCATATCCGCACTGCATCACACCTCAATTTTGCGGCACATGTATGATGCAGTGCAGTGTACAAAGTATGGTTTAGTCAGTTTTGAGATGGTATATTTTTAAAGATGTCATGACCAATTTACTATTAATCATGACAATAGTAGTTTTTTTTTTCTCAAAAATAATAATGACAATATGATAGTAAGTTTTTTTTTTTTTTAAATATAACCTATGTGACAAAAAATTAAACAAATAAAAAAAAAAAATTCATGGCAGATTGACAGTAAGCTAAAAGGACTACAATATATAGTGTATACAAAACAAAACAAAATAATATTAAACTTCTAAACTTCTGATTTTGTGAGAGTGAGATGGAGAAGTGAATGATGCTTTAAACTTGAAAGAGTTTCAACCTATGGCGTTCGATCCTGACCAAGACACCAATCAGTTTAAACTTTTGATTGTGTATTTAATCAAAGTGAAATTGTTTTAACATGAAATTGAAATGAACTAACGCTAGGCTGATCACTTATTTCATATATTATTAAATTATTAATATATATTTAATATAAAATAAATAAATGTATATAGGTGTGGTGCAGTGTGGTTTTGTGTGGTTTTCTTATCATAAAATTGCATAATGCGGTGCAGTGCAGTGCTGTGCGGTTACTTTATTTTGCGGGCGGTTTTAGTCGATTTGAGTACGGTTGTGTGGTTTGAGCAGTTTGGTGAACACCCCTAAATTGTCAGTTGCAATTTGGAAAAACATTTTAGGGTAAACTACATATTTGGTTCCTATACTTTACAACATATTTCATTTTAGTCCCTAACATTTCCATTATGTCAATTTGGTCCCTAAAATTTTAGTGTCGTGTCAATTTAGTCTCTGCTATTATATTTTAGATGAAAATTGCTGGAATAGCGATCGGCCAAAATAAAATTTTAATTTATTTTTACATCAACAGAAGCTAATTTTTTATTTTGGTCATTAGACACGTCGTCAATTTTCATCTAAAAGATAACGGCAGAGACTAAATTGACACGATACTGAAAGGTTATTGACTAAATTGACACAATTGAAAAGTTATGGATCAAATTAAAATATGGTGTATAGGATAGAGACCAAATATATAGTTTACCCAAGATTTTATCAGGTGAATGAAAATTAATAATAATGTCAACTATGTATTGTTTAGTAAAACAATGTGTAAGACAAAGCATTTTGAGAGAGAGAGAGAGAGCTATTGGAGTTAGAAAGATTTTAATACTATTCTAAATTAAAATACTATATAATTGATTTAAAAAAATTAGTCTCCGAAAAAAATGTAAAAAAATTTATGTCAATTTTTCAAGATGACCCCACTCAATAGTGTCCCAAACTCACTAGTCACCCCCTCTGCCAAGTCATATATCGCATGTTTTCTATTTTTTAATGAAAAATTTTAAATGTACCACTTTAGTGTTTAGCTGTATAATTTTGAACACGTTTATTAATATCAACATTGATATTAATAAATGTATTAAGAATTATACAACTAAAGTGCTACATTTAAAATTTTGTCCTTAAAAAATTGAAAATCATCTGATATATGATTTGGCAGATGATGCGAGTAGTGAGTTTGGGACATTACTGAGTGAGGTTATTTTGAAAAACTTGACATAAATTTTTTTACATTTTTTTAAGAAGACTAATTTTTTAAATCAATAATATTGTATTTTAATTTAGAATAATACTATTAAAATCTTTTCAACTCGATTAGCTCACTCAATTAACATGACCTCTCTCTCTCTCTCTCTTAAAATGCTTTGTCTTACACATTACTAGTATTATTTCCGTGTGATACACGGCTTGATGAACATTCATACGTAAGCTCAAAAAGTTTAGAATAGTTAAAACTAAATTATAAAATAAATAGTAATAATAAATTATAAAATAAATAAATAATTTTAATAAAAAAAACTACTTTAAGTTCTGATTGTTTAGAGTTTAGACTTTATCAATGTTTATCTATTTTCATATTTTAAAATTCTCTTTGTACTTTTTGTTAATTTCTTAATATGAGATATAGAATGAGTTTGATTGTTTCTATTTGTGTTATGTTTAATCTATGTCCTAACCAACACAAACAATAATAAACAAAATAATTCCTTAATACCGATTTTTTTCCTAGTGATAGTCTAATTGAAAAAATCAACACACTCACAAATACAATACAATACAATAACCAAAACCAAAAATAAAAACATACACAAAAGAGTTCAAAATTTAAATATATAAAAAAATAAATAAAACTTACAATAAGTAAGATGAATTTATTAGATTAAAACATAAGTATAAGTTGCATTTTGAAAAAAAAAAAAAAAAACAATGTGGGGTGTATTGTGTGGGATTTAATTATAGGGATGATTTATTGGTTAAGAGGGATTGTATTGAAAAATCATAATTGAATATAAATATATATATATAATTATAAAAATGATAATAGATTTTTAGTTGGAGTATAATTTAAATTTCTAAAACTTAGATGATAAAACTTGATCTAAATTAAATTATTGTTAAATCTTATCCCTTAGTCAAGAGTTTTGTAACTTAATATCCTAATAAAATATTAATTTAATAAGATATAACTTGAGGAAAAAAAATAAAAATATGGGTTGTGTGGGATTTAAGTTTAGAAATATTTTATAATAGACTTTTAGTTTGAATAGAATTTAAATTTGTTTTAAATTATTGTTAAATCATGCAACTTGAGGAAAAAAACAAAAACAAAAACGTGAGTTGTGTGAGATTTAAGTTTAGAAATCATACATTACATAATAAAAGTTAGACTTAGAAGGTGTGATTGTACCAAGTGGCTATTCTCATTAATTAGTAAATTAATTATATATTTTTTGTTAGGATATATTTCCTCTAGGAGATAATATTTAACAATTGTTTTTTACTAATTAGCGAGAGTAGTTATTTGGTGCAATTACAATTTCTAAGTCTAACTTTTATTATACAACTATATGATTTGGTTTTACTAAACAGTACCTTGAAAATAATAAATTATTAGAATAATTAAAGAATTACTGTACACATCAGTAGTGTGATAAAGTCATAAAACCCGTAAAACATGTCCACGTAATCTCTTGGAATGTGTATACATTCATTTCAAATTGTTGATACAAGACTGTGGCTTACTTTGCTTGCAACACATGGTATACGAGAACTCTCTAGTACTAATACTAATACTAATACTAATACTAATTAAGCTAAAAGTATAGACAATCTACTTTTCTATGGAAGACAACATCGAAACTGTGTGTATCTTATCTTGATCTTGCCTAAAAAGTTTAGCGATTCTCTTTTAACAATTGTGAAAATTTGGATTAGCAATTAATAAGTTAACTCATGTTGTATGTTCATGCTTTGATTATATGGTATAGTTAGTTACGGCATGTAGTAATAAGTTATAATGGATTAGTGGTGTTATTTATAATAAGGTTAAATTGCAAATTACATCCCTAAAGTTTGATAATGTTTAGATTTTATACATTAAAATTTCAAAATTTAGATTTTACCTCATTGAAATTTGGAGGTATTTGAATTTTACATGTTTCAGAATTTGGATCTTACCCTCCAAACTTTAGGGTGTTTAGATTTTACTCCCTAAAATTTGGGCGTGTTTGAATTTTACACCCTAAAATTTTAGAATTTGAGGGTGTAAAATCCAAATTCTAAAATATTAAGGTGTAAAATCCAAACTCCCCCAAACTTTAGAGGATAAATTCCAAATTTTAAAATTTCAGGGTGTCCAAACACCCCTAAACTTTACGGTCGTAATTTGCAATCTACCCTTTACTTTATTTTCTAAATAATTTGTTGTTACATTGTCTTTTTTTTGTTGAACAAAAAACAATACTACTAATATAATAATAAGGAAAAATTGCAAATTACACTCCTAAAGTTTGGAGGTGTTTGGATTTTACACTCTGAAATTTCAAAATTTGAATTTTACCCCTTGAAGTTTGAGGGTATTTGGACTTTACACTCTAACATTTTAGAATTTAAATTTTACCTTATAAATTTTAAGGATGTTTAGATTTTACTCTCTAAAGTTTGGGTGTATTTAGATTTTACATCCTAAAGTTTCAGAATTTAGAGGTGTAAAATCCAAACACTCTCAAAATTTAGGGGATAAAATCCAAATTCTAAAACGTCAAGATGTAAAATTCAAATACTTCCAAACTTTAGGAGATAAATTCCAAATTTTGAAAGTTCAAGGTATAAAATCCAAATATCCCAAACTTTAAGAGTGTAATTTGCAATTTACCTTTTATAAAATGTTTAGGATGATCACTGTAGTGTTGTGTGTGATTTATGAAATAGTGATAGTTGTAGTTATTAAGTACTTATTTTCCATGGTCTTTTTAAGTTCATAAAAACTTTCATATCCCTTTTTTGGTTGGAAACCTTTACATGTATTTTTTTTTTTTTTAATTTGATCTTTACATACTACTCGGATGCCATGATAGAAGTATTATATTTGCGTTACAAGTAAATAGGGGTGTTTACTAAACCGCACAAATCACAAAAATTGCACTAAAATCGCTCACAAAATGACATAACTGCACCACATCGCAACTAACAGTGCACCGCATCACATGGTACAGTGTAGTTTGCAGTTTTATAATAAGAAAATCGTACAAACAGCACCGCACCGCACTCTTTATATATTAATGTATTTATTTTTTTAATATTAAATATATTATTAATAGTTTAATAACCTTGGTTTTCAATTAAAAAAAAGTTTAATAACCTAAGCAAGTGTTAATTAGAAAAGCCAACCAAAAATAAAGAAAAACTAACTTAATAATTTAAAATTTGACCCAAAACAAAGGGAAAAATTAGTTTTGGGTTGGGCAAGAAAAACCCAAATTTTGAAAAATATACCAGCTTCAAACTGCATCTTATACATCGCAATATACATGTTACCACAAAAATGAGGTGCGATACGGTTATGGTTTTGGCTAAACTGCACCGCTAAGTGCAGTGCTAAAAATGGCCCAAAACTGCACCGTGAACACCCCTACAGGTAAATATGTTGTATAAGTATGTGTGCTAAGCAAAACAAGTAAAGTGGGCCTAAAGCCCACAAGTCTATTACACGTTAACACATATAATTTAACGGATAAATTGCAAATTACATCCTTAAAGTTTAGGGTGTTTGGATTTTACACCCTGAAGTTTCAAAATTTGGAATTTACCCCCTAAAGTTTGGGAGTGTTTAGATTTTACACCCTAAATTTTAAAACTTTAGAGTGTAAAATCTAAATACCTCTAAACTTTAAGGAGTAAAATCCAAATACCCCTAAAATTTAGGGGGTAAAATCCAAATTCTAAAACGTTGAAGTGTAAAATCCAAACACCTCCCAAATTTTAAGGGGGATAAAATCCAAATTTTGAAATGTTAAGGTGTAAAATCTTAAAACGTCAAGGTGTAAAATTTTAACAACTCCAAACTTTACGAGAGTAAATTCTAAAATTTAAAATTTTAGGATGTAAAATGGATTCGGTTACAAAGTTTAGGAGTATAATTTACCATTTAATCCAAAGGAAAAATCCTATCCTAAAGTACGAGAAAAGAGGATTAACATAATCGTAAATGACAATAGACATGGTTGGAGAATATTACGTCATTGTGCCATATCTGATTCACTTGAAATAGTATCCGATTCTCTCACAGCTCAGAAATAAGAACCTGAACACACACTCTCTCTGTCTCTCTCAATTCTCAAACTGAAAGAAAACCCAATGGCTGATCAAAATCTGAAGCCCGAGCTTTTCGAACTCAACAATGGAACCATGCGTGTACTCATCACCAACCTGGGCTGCACCATCACTTCCTTGTCTGTACCTGACAAAGATGGTATTTTTATTATATATTCTTTTGCCAATTGCCAAGTCTCTTCATTTTTTATTATTATTATTTCTTTCTGGGTTTGTGGGAATGTTGCTGATGTCTGGTTTCTGTGGATTTTGAAGGCAAATTGGCTGATGTTGTTCTTGGATTCGACTCTCTTGAACCATATCTGGTAATATTCTCTGAACCCCATTCGATTTTTAATCTTGCTTTGGTCAAACTGCTTCTGGGTGCATTGATTTCTGCATGGATTGGAATTGTTTATTTATTATAGGGAAAGCAAAGGAATTTATTCGGTAAAGGTTGCAACTTTATGCTTCTGTGAATTCTATCCACCTTTATCTGCAATGTCTTTTTTGGTGTATGATTTCTGCATAAATTGGATTTTTCTACTTTTGTATTTGATAAAGTTTTATAATTTGATAATTGTGTGAACTCCATTTTCTTTTTCAGAAATGTCATTTAACATTTGTTATGTTATATATTCACCAAGAAGCTTGTAACTCAATGGCATTGTCTGGTCGGGTTCAAATCCCCTCCCCACTTGTTGTAACAATTGAATTTTTTTATTTTTTATTTTAAAGTTTGTTATGTATTCATGAAAATATGATTTATGATTTTGGGCATAGCGATATACATATTATTAGATCAATTATTGGGTTTAGCTGTATCTTTATTCTAAATTGGTGAACATTGATTTAATCTCATAGTTTTGTGGGTTTTGATGTATGTATGATCAGAAAGGTGCTGCACCCTATTTTGGCAGCATCGTGGGTCGGGTTGCAAACCGAATCAAAGATGGGAAGTTTAAACTCAATGGGGTCGATTACTCTTTGCCTATCAACAAGCCCCCAAACAGTCTCCATGGTATGACAATCGTGAAACTCTTTATCCTTAATGCTAGTCTGAATCAATCTTTTCTAGGCAGTGTGGTATGAAAATCATGGTTCTAACTTCTAAATATTTGTGAGATCATCTATTTAATTTTGCAATTAGAAAAGTTGCTACTAATTTGTGTTTGAATGTTGAAAGTTTTAATAATATTTTTTTTGGTTTTTCCAAAAATTAATTGCTTGTGTTGACTCTTGACAAATCTGAATATTACCATCTAGCATGCTGGTGATAGTGTGAAAGACATGGTTTTTTTTCTCTTATATTTTATAATTGAAAGATATCAAAAGATTTGTGGGTTTAAAAGTGATTTGTAATGAAAAAGAATTTATGGGAAAATATTTCCTTGGATTTTTTTTTTTCTAGAAAAGTAAATTTGTTTGAGGCTCCTTTGGTATTTTACCCTAATTAGCCAATTAAGAAAGGGTGAGATCGGTACTTGCACATAATGAATGGGATTCTCCTATGCATGTGTTATTGGTGGCTTGGCATACATCCTGGCTTGGAGCAAGTTTAAAAGATCAAACCAAATCAAATCCGCACTCATTGTTTTTATGCAATGCGATAACTCAGCGTTTGACAAAAATGATGGATAGAAGTGCCTTTCTGCATAATATAAAATCAATACCAGTTGGAACTTTATGCTTGTAGGATTGATCTGTATTCCCCATAGTTCAGAATCTTCAGATCAAGATTATACACCAATTATAGAAAAGTCTTTTGGAAACCCAAAAAAAAGCCTTTGTTTTATTTTGTGAGCTTACTTTTTGCTTAGAATTCTGCTTTTAAGGTAACTGAAAATTGACAAGTTCTATATTCATTGTAGTATGAATCATACTCTCTCTTCCTCTTCCTCTCTCTCACTAACTTTCCCCCCTTTCTTTAGGTGGGCACAAGGGATTTGATAAGAAGGTTTGGGAGGCAACTAATATTACAAAGGGCGAGAATCCATCCATCACTTTCAAATATCACAGTTCTGATGGGGAGGAAGGTAATTTGTCTCTCTTGCTCTTGCTCTTGCTCAATGTCTCTTATTCTCTCTCTCCTATTTGCTGTTCATATCTGTTTCTCCTGACACTAGGTTACCCGGGTGATGTCTCTGTGACTGCGACTTACACGCTTACTTCAAGCACAACAATGAGGCTTGACATGGAAGCTGTGCCAAACAAGCCAACTCCAATCAGCTTAGCTCAGCATACATATTGGAATTTAGCTGGCCACAACTCTGGAAACATTCTTGACCATTCAATTCAGATTAGGGCAAACCATGTTACTCCTGTGGATCAGAACACAATCCCAACTGGTGAAATCATGCCAGTTAAGGGTACCCCCTTTGATTTCACTGCTGAGAAGAGGATAGGTGAGTCAATCCATGAGGTTGGTTTAGGGTATGATCACAACTATGTTCTAGACTGTGGGGAGGAAAAAGCAGGTTTGAAACATGCTGCAAAAGTGAAGGACCCATCAAGCTCTAGGATCCTTAACTTGTGGAGCAATGCCCCTGGGATGCAGTTTTACACTGGGAACTATGTGAATGGGGTTGTTGGTAAAGGAGGCGCTGTTTATGGAAAGCATGCCGGGCTATGTTTGGAGACTCAGGGATTCCCAAATGCCATAAACCAACCAAACTTCCCTTCTATTGTTGTTCAATCTGGTGAGAAGTATCAACACACAATGCTGTTTGAGTTTTCAGTTGAATAAAGTAAGGGTCTTTAAAGGAGCAGATGTCAGAATAAGGTTGGACTTTGGTTTTCTTTGCCAACTTCAATGAGTGTTGGAACTGGATGATGAGAACTATTCATATAATCTTGCTTATAACAGATTTGGAGGCTGTTCTTTGTGTCGAAGTTCTAAAGAAAGCTTAATGTTATTAAAGAGTTAAACTCTTTCAAAGAAATCTCCATCACCCTTCCCAAGGGCGGGTGTGCTTTTCTCTCACTCTAGCTGTTTGACTGACAAAGATCACAACATAATTACTGCATTTTTCTATCAATTAGTAAAATGGTGTGGTATATGTGTTGCGTCCCTAAGTCATGAAAATACTAATTAACTAATAATTTTGGAGCATGATATTCTTGTGTGTAGGATAACAAGTTCGTAAAAGTAATCTAGAAATATAGTTTGGATGTGGATTGGCTTTGAGGTCCGTTAGAATTAAGTGTATGGGTTTTGTTAGAGTAAATTTGGGCCATGTCTAGAGCCAGCCGAATTTGCAAAATAAGCTGTAATTTAAATAAATAAAATTAAAGAAAGGAGGCATATACCCCCAGCCCTCACAGATTTGGGCCATGTCTAGAGCATTTCAAGTTGAACCTACCTGAGCATCTAGAGCCAGCCGACTTTGTAAAATAAGAAAATTTAAATAAAATAAAAGAAAGGGAGGCATATACCCAATTCTACTCATGAGCCCTCACAGAAGGGAAGTTTTATTTAGATATATAACTGTAGAGCACGCTCGTGGTGTGCCTAAATACACAACATCCTAGACAAAACACTGATACACAAAAGCGGGACAACTTTCATAATCTTCAACTTTGCTCTCTTGGTCAATGCCTCTTTACCATAAATTGTTATGCTCAGTACAAGACATTCCAAATGTCTAGAATGCCATATCAAAGCTGCAAACTATTTAATACGTTTAGTGCAACAAGATAATTTAAATAGTCCTCAAAAAAAAAAAAAAAAAAACGGGCTAAGCGGCATATTTGACGAGATTCCCTGATGATTGATTTTGCGCAATAGGAGAATGGTCAACTATATCAACACCATCCTAAATATAATAAAGGCAATGTTATAAGTTTATTTAACAACAACGTTATTAAAATAACACAATAACACTAATCCATTACCAAAATCCAAAGGATTTCACAGAAGAATTCTGTAAACATAGATTTGACTTTAATCTTATTGCAACGGTTTTTAAACCGTTGTAATAGGTCTTTCATTGTGAATACCATTGCGCGAAGATTCAAAACTGTCGCAATAGACCCTCTTTTAAATTTTGTAATTTAAACGTATTATGGCAATTTTAAAACCGCTACACAGTCATTCAAATCCGCGAATAATTTGAACGTAGAGGTGGTTTTAAAATTCCTGTAATAGACCAATTAACAAAATTTTAATTAAAACCTATAGCGATCGGCCGGATACCACTTGCACAGGTCTTACTATATAGCGGCAATTTTAAAATCACCATAATAGGTCATTTAAAAGAAA
Source organism: Notholithocarpus densiflorus (assembly GCA_030021035.2). Classification (NCBI taxonomy): domain Eukaryota; kingdom Viridiplantae; phylum Streptophyta; class Magnoliopsida; order Fagales; family Fagaceae; genus Notholithocarpus; species Notholithocarpus densiflorus. Next base: position 1,468,291 of record JARYZH020000040.1, read on the forward strand.
AGTTTTATCCCATAGGTGGCTGCTGGAAACCGCTGTGTAATAGGTCTTACTATAGTGTGGTTGCTTAAACTCCGCTCCTATGGAAAACCCATAGTGGCAGTTCTTTAAAATCAGCCGTATTAGTCATTTTTTAAAAAAAGTTTTTAATTTAAAACCTATAGTGTACTTGAAAACATCGTAATAGCTTAACTTGTTGTGGCTGCTTTCATAAAGCGTTGTAGTAGGGTATCTATAGCTATGTTTGAAAAGTGCTGGTTTTAAACTGCCATAATAGGTTAACCTATTGTGGCTCCCAAAAGCGGCCATATTAGGTCTCCTATAGTGGCGGTTTTCAAAACTGGCTCGGGAGGCTTCATATAAAACCAGTTTTTGTAGCAGTGGATTGGAGTAATCTACTAAGTCCAGTTAGAAATCAACGTGCTTGTAGTAAGTATTTATAAAGCTCTTCATTTTCTTCTAACTTTTGATTTTTAGCTTGAAATAAATAAAGATTCTTGTTGGGCAATCAAGGCCACTGGAGCTAGAGACAGAGAAGCTCTATAGACTCTCAATCACATCAATAGGATCATAACTCCGTTATCACCACAAGAGTTGGTAGATTGTTGTGAATTGAGTCCTGAGAAACCTGATGAAAAATGTTACTACACATATTCAATTAATAGAGCATTTACGTGGATAATGGACAATGACATTTCTACTAAAGAAGACTGTCCTTTTTAAGGACAAAAAGGAGACTACTGTAAAACAAAAACTAAGGTAATGTGTGTGTATATATCAACGTGCTTGTAGTAAGTATTTACAAAGCTCTTCATTTTCTTCTAGCTTTTGATTTTTAGTTCGAAATAAATATAATTATAATGTACTACATAATTAACCAAAATAAGTTGGATTAAATTATTACAATGATATCTTCATTGTAGTAGATAATTACTTCATTTTGTCATTGCGATAGATTATGAAATAATTTATATTAGATTATTGCAATGATATATTCATTGCAATTTCATATGAGACATTGCAATAGATTTTAAAAGAATTAATATCAAATTATTGCAATGATAACTTCGTTGCAATAAATTGCAAAAATAATTGGAATAAATTTATTGCAACGATTTCTTCATTTTAAGTTATTGCAACAATTTTTTTCTAATTTATTAAAACTTCTATTATAACCAAAAATTAAAAGTTATTTTAAATATTCTTGTTAGGCAACGCGACCACTAGAGCCATAGAAGCTTTAGACTCTCAATCACAACAATAGGATTATAACTCCGTTATCATCACAAGAGTTGGTAGATTGTTGTGAATTGAGTCCCGAGAAACCTGATAAAAAAGGTTACTACACATATTCAATTAATAGAGCATTTAAGTGAATAATGGACAATGGCATTTCTACTGAGGAAGACTATCCTTTTTAAGGAAAAAAAAAAAGAGACTGCTGTAAGCCAAAAACTAAGGTAATGTATATATTTTTTAGGCATATATTTATATTTGTGTTTATGTTCATTATTTGGCTTCTTAAATATATTTTATTTTATTTCTTTTGGTAAGGAATTAGTATTAAAAGTTCTAAGAGAATTAGTAATGATGATCAAATTGCTTTTTGTAAGCAAGTTGCACTTTATCTTGTGGCTGCAATCTGCATGTTTTTGAAGAATTCGAACAATTAAAAGGGTAAATAATCCTTGTTTGTAAAGTTTATAAAGGAATTATTTTCATATTCTCTAAGTAGTCTTTGTCTAATGGTTTTAAGAAAATTTATAGAAGGCCACAAGGATCCCTTTAGAGGAACCAAAAGGTACTCATGTCATCCTTGTGGCCGGGTGTGGTACGAGAAGGGAGAGGATTATTGGTCAATAAAAACTCATGGGGCATAAATTGGAGAGACATGGCTATGGAAAAATACTAGGATCTAGTCATGTCTTGATTAAGACGGAAGAGAAAGATACCCTCTTGTTCACGTGTGGTATCATATCTCTATCATCTAAAAATTATTAGTGTGATGAATGGCACTTTAATATTTAACTACTTTTTATATTTTAGATCTAACAAAGGATATTGTTTAATATTTAACTACATATGAACCTTAGTTGATTTTATGTGTATGTTCTCTCAGTTTATGATATGCTGTCTTTTGGTTATTTGCTCCCTTTTCCCGTATGGCATATTAACTATTGTTTGTGTTGGAGAAGTAGATTGAAAATGGCAAATCTCGAAATTCTTTTTTTTTTTCCTCCCTTTCAAGAGAATATATCTTTATGAACCTTTAGTTGATTTGATGTTTATGTTTTCACATTTTTTTATATTGTTTTTTAGTTAGTTGCCTCCTTCTCCCTCGTTTGTGTTGGAGAATCAGATTGAAAATGAAAATTTTAAAAATAATGGGAAATGGAAAGAAGTTTACGTTTTTATAGCAATGCGCTTTTGATTTCCTCGCCGGCTTATGATTTTATTCAATATATTTAGTTGTTAAGTTGGTCGTGAAGTACAAACATGAACTAATATATCATTGCAATTTATTTGATATTAATATTTACAATCGATTGTAATGATGCATGAAACAATTATTTATTACTATTAAATATATCATTGCAATAAATTGTTTATTGCAACAACATAGATATTAATTATTTTACAACCTATTGCAAATGACAAAATATGAAACAATTATTTATTACTTATTAATATATCATTAAAGAATTGTTACTGCAACAACATAGATATTAACATTTTACAACCTATTGCAATGACAACACGAAACAATTATTTATTACAACAAATATATCATTGTAATAATTGTTTAATGCAACAACATATATATAATTGCATTAAAGTTGTTACACATGAGGCGCCTGATTTAATTCATCACAATAAACATATTAGGAATAAGAAACAAAGATGAAGCCCAAATGTAATATTTAATGGTTCCAGCTAAAAATTTATTAGAAAGAATTGAGTTAGAAGTAATATTTGTTCTTTCGAATGTCTCTACGGCAAGTCAATAGGGGTCCAAGCTGGACCTTGTCACCATCGTATCAGATCTCATAAAGCAACTCATACTCTTGCATTCTTTGACTCGCATTGTATTATTTATTTAAATATTTTTACTAAACTATTTTTCTTACCATTTTCTTACCAAAATTTTCACATTTCACTCTAAAATTTCTCACATTAAAGGTCATTCTTTTCTTCACTTTCTTCTTCACTCGCTTACAAAATTTTCACATTCTTCTTATTCACTTGAAACTCCCTCACATTAAAGATCATTGTTTTCATTCACCTTTGAAATATATCTTTATGAACCTTAGTTGATTTGATGTTTATAAGCTACATTTTTTTATACTGCTTTTAAAGGTTATTTGCCTCTTCTCCCTCGTTTGTGTTGAGAACTAAATTGAAATGAAAAATTTCAGAAAATAATGGAAAATGGAAAGAAGTTTACGTTTCTATAACAATGTGTGTTTTGGATTTCTCGCTATGATTTTATTCAATATATTTAGTAGTTGTTGGTCGAAGTACAAACATGAACGAATATATCATCAGTAATTACTTGATATTAATTATTTTACAATCGATTGCAATGACAAGTATGAAACAATTATTTATTACGACAATATATCATTGCAATAAATTGTTTATTGCAACAACATAGATGTTAATTATTTTACCACCTGGACAATGACAAATATGAAACAATTATTTATTACTTATTAAATATATCATTGCAATAAATTGTTTATTGCAAACATTGATATTAATTATTTTACAACCTATTGCAATGAAAAATATGAAACAATTATTTATTACCACAAATATATCATTGCAATAAATTGTTTATTGCAACAATATAGATATTAATTATTTTACAAGCGATTGCAATGACAAATATGAAACAATTATTTATTACCACAAATATATCATTGCAATAAATTGTTTATCGCAACAACATATATATCATTTCATTAAAGTTGTCATTAACATGAGGCAGCTTGATTTAATTCATCAAATAAAACATATTAGGAATAAGAAACAAAGATGAAGCCCAAATGTAATATTTAATGGTTCCGTAGCCAAAAATTTATTAGAAATAGAATGGAGTGAGAAGTGAATATTTGGTTCTTTGAATGGTTGTACGGTAAAGTCAATAGGGGTCCAAGTTGGACCTTGTCAACATATCAGATTTCATCTCATAAAGCAACTCATACTCTTTGCATTCTTTGACTGCATTGTCTTCCTTACTCATTTTCTTTTACAAAAATTTTCACATTTCACTCTTTAAACTCCTCAGCATTAAAGGACATTCTTTTTCTTTACTTTCTTTTTCACTCAGTTTCTTTTACAAAAATTTTCACATTCTTTTCTTCTTCACTCTTGAAACTCCCTCTCATTAAAGATCATCATTTTTTTTCACTCTTGAAATATATCTTTATGAACCTTTAGTTGATTTGATGTTTATGTTTTACATTTTTTTTATATTGTTTTTGCTATTTGCCTCCTTCTCCCCTCTGCTTGTATTGAGAACTAGATTGAAAAATGAAAAATTTCCAGAAAATAATGGGAAATGGAAAGAAGTTTATGTTTCTATAACAATGCAGTTTTTGGATTTCCTCAAGTAGTTATGATTTATTCAATATTTAGTTATTGTTGGTCGTAAAGTACAAAACATGAAACGAATATATCACAGAATTACTTGATATTAATTATTTTACAATCGACATATATAATGACAAGTATTTAAACAATTATTATTACTTATTGAAATATATCATTGCAATAAATTGCTTATTGCAACAACATAGATATTAATTATTTTACAACCTACGTAATGACAAATATGAAATAATTATTTATTACTTAATAAATATATCATCGTAATAAAATGTTTATTGCAACAACATAGATATTAATTATTTACAACCTATTGCAATGACAAATATGAAACAACATTATTACCACAAATATAATCACAATAAATTCAATGATGCAAACAACATATATATCATTGTATTAAAGTTAATACAATATATAAATTTGATTTAATTCATCACAATAAAAACATATTAGGAATAAGAAACAAAGATAAATCAATGTAATATTTAATGGTTCTCAGCTGCACTTATTAGAAATAGAATGGAGTGAGAAGCAAATATTTGTTCTTTGAATGGTTGTACGTAAAGTCAATAGGGGTCCAAGCTGACCTTGTCACCATATCGACAGATCTCATAAAGCAACTCATAGTCTTGCATCTTTGATCGCATTGTATTATTTATTTAAATATTTTACTAAACTATTTTTCTTCTTTACTCATTCTCTTTAACAAAATTTTTCACATTTCACTCTTAAACTCCCTCTACATAGCGTCATTCTTTTCTTCATTTTCTTCTTCACTCGCTTTTACAAAATTTTCACATTCTTTCTTATTCACTCTTGAAACTCCCTCACATTAAAGATCATTGTATTTTTCACTCTTGAAATATATCTTTATGAACCTTTAGCTGATTTGATGTTTATGTTTTCTTTCAAATTTTTTTGCTGTTTTAGTTATTTGCTCCCTTCTCCTAGTTTGTGTTGAGAACTAGATTGAAATGAAAATTTCCAGAAAATAATGGAAAATGAAAGAAGATGCTTTCTATAACAATGTAGTTTTTTGGATTTCCTACCTGTTATGATTTTATTCAATATATTTATAGCGTTGGTCGTGAAGTACACAAACATAAAACTATATCATTGCACTACTTGATATTAATTATTTTACAATCGATTGCAATGACAAGTATGAAACAATTATTTATTACGAAAAATATATCATTGCAATAAATTGGTTATTGCAACAACATAGATATTAATTATTTTACAACCTATTGCAATGACAAATATGAAACAATTATTTATTACGATTAAATATATTTCACAGTAATAAAGTTTATTGCAACAACATAGATATTAATTATTTTACAACCTATTGCAATGACAAATACGAAACAATTATTTATTACAACAAATATCATATCATTGTATTAAATTGTTTAATGCAACAACATATATATCACAGACAAAGTTGTTGCGAACACGAGGCGCTTTGATTTAATTCATCACAATAAAAATATATTAGGAATAAGAAACAAAGATGAAGCCCAAATGTAATATTTAATGGTTCCAGAGAGATAAAAATTTATTAGAAATAGAATGGAGGAGAAGTGAATATTTGGTTCTTTGAATGGTTGTACAAGAAAGTCAATAGGGGTCCAAGTTGGACCTGTCACCATATCAGACAGCATCTCATAAAGCAACTCATACTCTTTTCAGATTCTTTGACTGTATTGTATTATTTATTTAAATATTTTTACTTAAACTACTTTTCTTCTTACTCATTTTCTTTACAAAAGTTTCTACATTTCACTCTTAAAACTCCCTCACATTGCAAAGGTCATTTCTTTTCTTCACTTTCTTTCTTCATTCAGCTTTCTTTACAAAAATTTTCACATTCTTTCTTCTTCACTAAACTCTCACATTAAAGATCATTGTTTTTCTTTTCACTCTTGAAATATATATCTTTTATGAACCTTTAGTTGATTTGATGTTTATGTTTTCACATTTTTTTTATATTGTTTTTAGTGATTTACCTCCTTCTCCTTTGTGTTGGAGAACTAGATTGAAAATGAAAATTTTAAAAATAATGGGTAATGGAAAGAAGTTTACGTTTCTATAACAATGCAAAGGATTTCTCACTGGCTATATTTATTCAATTTATTTAGTAGTTGTTGGTCGTGAAGTACAAAACATGAAACGAATATATCATTGTGTAATTACTTGATATTAATTATTTTACAATCTATTGTAATGACAAGTATGAAACAAATTATTTATTACTTACTAAATATATCATTGCAATAAATTATTTATTGCAATGAACATAGATATTAATTATTTTACAACCTGGCTGCAATGACAAATATGAAACAATTATTTATTACGATTAAATATATCATTGCAATAAATTGTTTATTGCAACAACATAGATATTAATTTTTACAACCTATTGCAATGACAAATATGAAACAATTATTTATTACAACAAATATATCATTGCAATAAATTGTTTATTGCAACAACATATATATCATTGCATTAAAGTTGTCATTAACATGAGGCAAATTTTTGATTTAATTCATCACAATAAAAACATATTAGGAATAAAGAAACAAAGATGAAGCCCAAATGTAATATTTAATGGTTCCGTAGCTAAAAATTTATTAGAAATAGAATGGAGGAGAAGTGAATATTTGCTCTTTTGAATGGTTGTACGGTAAAACAATAGGGTCCAAGTTGGAACCGTCACCATATCGATTGTGCATCTCAAACAATCTCTATACTCTTGCATTCTTTGATCGCATTGTATTATTTATTCAAATATTTTTACTTAAACTATTTTTCTTCTTTACTCATTTTCTTTTACAAAAATTTTCACATTTCACTCTTAAAACTCCCTCACATTAAAGGTCATTCTTTTCTTCACTTTCACTCGGCTTTTACAAAAATTTTCACATTCTTTTCTTATTCACTTTTGAAACCTCTCTACATTGAAGATCATTGTTTTTCTCTTTTTCTACTCTTGGAACATATCTATGAACCTTTAGTTGATTTGATGTTTATGTTACATTTTTTTATATTGTTTTTAATTATTTGCCTCTTCTCCCTCGCTTGTGTTGGAGAACCAGATTGAAAATGAAAAATTTCCAGAAAAATAATGAGAAAATGGAAAGAAGTTTACGTTTCTATGACAATGCAAAGCTTGGATTTCTTAGTTAGTTATGATTTTATTCAATATATTTAGTAGTTGTTGGTCGAAGTACAAACATGAATTCAATATATCATTGCACATTGATATTAATTATTTTACAATCTATCGCAATGACAAGTATGAAACAATTATTTATTGACTATTAAATATATCATTGCAATAAATTGTTTATTGCAACAACATAGATATTAATTATTTTACAACTTATTGAAATGACAAATATGAAACAATTATTTTTTATGACAAATATATCATTGCAATAAATTGTTTATTGCAATAGCATAGATATTACTCATTTATTAACCTATTGCACGACAAATATGAAAACAATTATTTATTACAACAAATATATCATTGCAATAAATTGTTTATTGCAGCAACATATATATCATTGCATCAAAGTTATTACACATGAGGCATCTTTGATTTAATCTATCACAATAAAAACATATTAGGAATAAGAAACAAAGATGAAGCCCCAAATATAATATTTAATGGTTCCAGAGATAAAATTTATTAGAAATAGAATGGGAGGAGAAGTGAATATTTGGTTCTTCGAATGGCTGCACGGCAAGTCAATAGTCCAAGTTGGACCTGTCACCATATCGCTTGCATCTCATAAAGCAACTCATACTCTTTACATTCTTTTGACTGCATTGTATTATTTATTAAAATATTTTTACTTAAACTTTTTCTTTCTTTACTAATTTTCTTTACAAAAATTTTCACATTTCACTCTTAAAACTCCCTCACATTAAAGGTCATTCTTTTCACTTTCTTCTCTTCACTCCGCTTTCTTACAAACATTTTCACATTCTTTCTTTCTTCTCTTGAAACTCCCCTCACATTAAAGATCATTGTTTTTCTTTTCACTCTTGAAACTCCTCACATTAAGCTGAGGTATAAATTCTTCTTCTTCTGATCAATTTTCTTAAAACTAAATACACCCTTAATTGATTATTTCTCAAGTAGCATACAACAAATAGTTGAAAACAAACTTAGTTTTCATGTTTAGGATAACATAAATATTTCATGACTCAAAATTCTTCTTCTTCTTCTTTCTTTTGACCGTTAAAAGTTGCTTTTGTTATAACTCCTAACTGCTGGTTCGACTATTAAAAGTCGACTCCAGATCCATGTTTCTAATTTTGTAATAAAAATTGGCTCAAATGTATTATTTTAATGGTTCTCGTAGCTAAAAATTTATTAGAGAATAGCATGGAGTGAGAAGTGAATATTTGGTCCGTTGGACATTCCCTGTCAATTATATCGACAGACTGCATAAAAACATTTCCCATGCTCAATTCACTTTGTATTCTTTCGCTACATTGAATTATTGATATAAATATCTCCTTGTTTGTGTTGGAGAACTAGATTGAAAATGAAAATTTCTAGAAAAATAATGGGAAATGGAAAGAAGTTTTATGCTTATAACAATGCGTTGGATTTCCTTAATCAATTATGATTTGATTCAATATATTTAGTAGTCATTTGGTTGCAAGTACAAACAATGAAATGAATATATCATTGCAATTACTTGATATTGATTATTTTACAATCTATTGCAATGACAAATATGAAACAATTATTTATTACAACAAATATATCATTGCAATAAATTGTTTATTGCAACAACATAGATATTAATTATTTTACAACTTAGCTGCAATGACAAATAAGAAACAATGTTTATTACAACAAATATATCATTGCAATAAATTAATATTGCAACAACATATGCATTTATTGCATAAAAAGTTGTCATTAAAATATTTAGTGATTATTGCAATGAAATTTTTTGTTGCACAAACTTATTACCTCAAAATTTATTGCAACAACTCGCATAAACTATTGCAATGACTTTGATGTTATTGCAATGATTTTTTGTTATTGTAATAAACATTTTTTTCTTGTAGTGTTAAGAGTAGTTTCAAAAGTTTATTTGATGGAGCAAAGAAAAAAAATTACCTTTCTTAGAGATAGAGATGGGCTTTACCCTAATAGATGTGATCTTTAGAAATCCAATTCCCATCCACACTATAGTTTGAAAGGTTTCAATAGTAGCATTAGAAGCATCCTTAGCCTTGAAGGTAATATAATACTTGATGCCGGCAACGCCCTCCGTATTTGTCTTCACCACCTCCTTGAACTTAAAGTTCTTCTTATACATGGACACAATAACAACAAAAAGGAAGAAAAAGAGTTAAACCAACAAAGAAAGAAGCCGACAACAACAATAATAAAGGGGTTTGATTATGAAAACACCTCATCAGTGTTGTACATGTGGATTGCTTCCATAGAAAATTCACCAAGTTGTTTCTTATCATCATCATTAAGGACCCCCTTGATTCCCATTGACTTAATTCAACCGCATGCGAAAGAGTGGGAGAAGTTACCAACATCAAAGCGTTGCGAATCAGAAAGACAAAGACAAATGAGACAAGATTCATGAGCATCATCATGCACAAACTCAAACTCACTATATTTGATTGCTTACCCCACTTTCATCAACCTGTTGACAATACAAAGCCAATTCTGCACGGGTCATCTTAGGGGCCTCACCTGGAAAACACTGAAGATCATCATTGTCATCGTCAACGACACTAAGAAGTTCGTCACCCAAAGGTATGCCAATTTTCTCACGATAGGGGACGTCTTCTTCTTCTTGTTTTTCTTCATTTGTCTTCTTTGTCTGCTTTTTCTCTGGTGGGTCCTCGTGCTTTTCTTCCAGCCTCGGGACAAGGACATCCCTTTCCCTATAACTAGTACTATCAGCTGTAGCAGTCACTATAGCCATTCTGCAATTGCAATCCTTTAACCCTTAACTAAGAAATAAATCCATCTTTAAAATAAAATAAAGACAAAAGACAAAAGATTTATTCTATGATACATACCTGGTCTACCCTCCTAGGTAGAAGCTTTTTATTTTATTTTATTTTTTATGATGATGAATAGATGATTTCACATGTTGTTTCTTTTAACCCTATTCCTATTTCTATTTATTTTACCTTTTTACCCTTTGTGGCTTTGGCTCAAACCCAACCCATTTGTTGCGTATGGCTTTAATTGCAAGCCACAAGCCCAAGTCGGCTTTGGTTGAAAGCCCACTAGCCGACCTATAATGTTTTTATTTTTATTTTTTTATTTACAAGATAGAAATTCTACTCTAGCCTAATCTAAGTGTATATGTGTGTGAATCTCTTCCTTGGAGACTTGATCCCTGACCCTTGCACCCCACACCCCACAAGCACTTGTATTTGTGGAGTGACCTATAATGTTTTTAACCCCAAACACAAATAGTAATTAAAAATTTCACTTAATAATGACTTAGTATATTCTTCTAAAAAAAAAAAAAATAATGACTTAGTATACTATAATAATAAATAATGACTTAGTATACTATAATAAACTCTTTAAAAAAAAGTCATTATTTCTTGTGTGAATTTTGGTTAAATTCATTTTCTGGTGGTATGTCTCATCATACTACTACATAAATCTCAAATTTAAAATTCGATCATTGGCAACCATTTAAAATTCATTGGACACATAAATCTCAAATTATGATAAAATATAAAATTTTAGTATTTAAAAAAATAAAAGGGATAATTACAGATTACCCACCTGCGGTTTAGCCCGAATTTAACTTACCTACTCGTGGTTTCATTTTTGACACTTTACCCACATGTGCTTTCCTCCGTTACTACTCCGTAACCCACCTCCTTTTCAGACGTTACTCTAACACATAATTCATCAAAAACAAAAGCCAAAACAGATCAAACACTCCTTACTCCCAAAACACACTTCCATCTGAACATGTGCAAATTACAGCAAAAAAATTGGCAAAAATTATATTTAACTTTCCCACACTTTCTCACCAACCAAACAAGTTAGATCCACAATAAATAAAAAAAAAAAAAAAAAATTAACAATGAAACCAAATTTTCAATATTCATCTAAAGATAATCGTATGTAACTTTCCAACACTTTCTCACCAACCAAACAAGTTAGATCCACAAAAATAAGTAAAATAAATGAAAAAAAAATCAACAATGAAACCATCAATATTCATCTAAAGATAATGAGATTAAGCACCGCACATGCCAACTAGCCAAATAAAATTACTCGCTTAACAAAGAGTCGGCTCATCTAAAGATCCTTCTCGATCCATGTTGCAATCACAAATCTCGCGCCGTAACTCCTCTTAGTTCTGTCCTTGGACCTTGATTTATCACATAAAGACCCAAGTCTCCTTCGATGACAACAAAGAAGGTAAACTCTTATGAAGATACATATGTGAATGAATCCAGAATCATCAATCTCTAATACGATTCATCCGAGGAAAGGGCGGTAAGTTCATTCTCAAGCCAAGGAAAGTACAGACACTCACACGCTGACACACCGATTGTCATTGGAGTTAGTCAAGAGAGAAAGAATACCAAGAGAAGTAATGGTCAGCGAGCTCCGTATCAGTGACAAGATCGAGGAGGAGCTCATCCACACAAACCACAGTGTTTGATCTGTTTTGGGTTTTGCTTTTGATGAGTTATGTGTTAGAGTAACGTCGAAAGGGAGGTGGGTTACTTATATAAATCTGAGGCAAGCACGTGGGTAAAGTATCAAAAATGAAACCACTGGACAGTAAGAATTGCCAAACCATTGTGTGGTAATCAGAATTATTCCAAAATAAAAAAGAAAATTCTTGGCCTACTGTGGCTTACTTTTTTGATAACCTAATGAGGCTAGTTTCATCAATGTTAAGTGAATACTGTTCCTATTGTTTATTGGAACATAATATTTCTGCATCGATCTATTTTAGCATACCATTTAGGAATTACTATCGTAATTTATTACTTGTAAATAAAAGGCGGGCATTTAGTATCAAAATGAAACCACTGATGGGTAAGCACCCAAGCAAACCACGTGGGTAATCTGTAATTATTCCAAAATAAAAAGAAAATTTTGGCCTAATGTGGCTACTTTCTTTTTTTGATAACCTAATGAGGCTAGTTTCTATCAATGTTATGAATACTGTTCCGGTTTGTTTATTGGAACATAATATTTCGGTACCGACTTATTTTAGCATACCATTTAGGAATTACTTGTACGACATTTTTGTAAATAAAAGAAGTGGCATTTTTGTAAATAAGCAACTATGCAATCTCTTTTGTTACCAAAAAAAAAAAAAAAAAAACTATGCAATCTCTTTCTAACTTATACAGCTTCAGGAAGCTTCCTATTTGCTTTTTTGTCCACAGTTCATGTTTACAGAGGGCATTTATTAGTTTTACTTTTCCAACATTCAATAGTTTTTACTTTTCTTCTGTTCTATCTATCTTCTTCTTTGTACTCTTTTTTCTATGTCAAAACGTTCTCTGCAACTCCCTCAATTCGGCATTTGAATTAAGCATCTGGGGCATGTAAGAGCATTTGTATCAAAGAGTGTATAAATGCTATAATCCTATTTAGCCTTTGAAGTACCAAAAGCAAGCTACAAATAAACATGTCATTCTTAAAAAAAGATATTGGAGGTTACAGTTAGCTTTCAACTTTGAAAGCTAACTGTAGCTCCAATCTTAAAAAAGTATTATTATTTTAATGCCTCGGTGGTGGAGGAGGTGGTTTGAAGTATTTTTATTATTATTTTAATGAGTAGTTTATATTATTTTAAACGAAATAAGAAAAAGAAGTTTGATACTGGATGTATTTGGGAAATAAATCGTATAATGTGATAGTGAACTTACTCCAGAGGATTACGTCATTCGGCCGAATCGGAATAGATTCATAACAATGGTTTTATGAAAATATTTGAACTGCACATGCTTGAACCACTTACATTATTCAAAACTTATACAATCATCCAATACTATAACAACCATATAAAACAAACTCCTAAATTTAACAATATTTTGACCAAAAAATTAATTTATAACACATTCATGCGGTCAAATTACATAATGATTACAAATTTATATGCATACATCAATTGTGGAAAGTCTTGTTACTATAAGCACAAGTTGTAGCTTTATACTACAAATTTCTTTTTAAAAAAACAAAAATTAACATTGCTACATATTATGAAAATCTTAACAATTAGATTGCATGTTCTTTATATTCTTAACACACATGTTAAATTTTGTATCAATTTGATGGTATTTACTATATAATTTAAAAACTTATTTTTAATGCATAATTTTAAATTACAAAACTTGTAATTTAAAAAACTGATTGGTAACTTAACTATTTATCTTTGATCTCTTGAATTTTCAAGCATGGAGGATATAAGAAGATAATGCAATTCAATAATAAATTTGTCAAAATTCACATCCAATAAAAAGATATTTAGTAGTTATAGTCTTAAATTACAACCAAATTTATGACCAAACTTTATTCTTGTTATAATGATTTTATTTCTTATAATGACTATTTTTAAAAATAACGATGGACACAGTAAGACAACAAAAAATAAATATAAAGAAGCCCATTTAACTTGAGATACAATTATACGTAGGGTATATGAAGAGTGCCAAATATAGCTTATTGTTTCTAAATCTTAATGATTATATAATCTTTATAAGGACTAAGGAGGATTTATTCTTGAAATAAGAAATGATAGAAAGCCGTTTCTAAACAATGTTACCTACCTTAGTTATTATATGATTCCAAAATCTCAAAACTCCATTTCTTTTCCTTTTACAATCCAATATGACTATTATTCTCCAAATCAACTGAACAGACCAAAGACAGCGCAACCAAACAAGTGAAGCATGAGTCCAGAACAACAAATCAGTCTCCAGTGTCATATTAAAAACTGCTTGTAAGTGGAGAGCCCAACCAGTGAATAAAATCATACCAAGACCATCATATCCTCCAAAGGAAATTTCTCTCACAAGACTGTTAGATACTCATTAGCAAACAGAGGCTCACACTTAAGCAAACACAGAAGATTACATCAAATGAGACCAAGGTTGAAACTAAGATTTCAGCAGTCATAACTAGAACAATACAGAGTTGCATACCAGGATGTCCCCCCACACTTTTTGTGATGATATCAAACAACATTCTTATATTATTCCCAGTCGAGCTCCAAATGCCATTGCTTCCGCTCCTATATGAACTCCAGCATGCAATTGATTATCCATCTTTACACTGCTACAAAACCGAAAAAAAAAAAGGTTCGTAATAAAATTGACGTCCCCAGCATAACCAGATTACCGTGCCTCATGAAAATGAATAGGCAAATTACCTTTTTTTTATTAGCATATATAAGGATGCATGTGTCCATGGACTTATTATTAGATGATGAAAATTTAATGTATGGAGACAAATATTGACCAATATGAGTCAGAAGTACCTTCCAGCCCCGCAACCTCCTCTGATAATATAAAGCTTCTCACTCAATGCTGTACAAAAAATCAGTCAAGTATTACTCACAAAGTTAATTCTGAATCACTACACCCCCAATGAATTTCAAAAACATGCTTAGTACCTGCAAGAACTAAACCAGAACTTTATGCTTGTAGGATTGATCTGACTGTATTCCCCATAGTTCAGAATCTTCAGATCAAGATTATACTCCAATATTTATAGAAAAGTCTTTTGGAAACCCAAAAAAAATAAACTTTTGTTTTACTTTGTGAGCTTATTTTTTTCTTAGAGCATTCACAGCAGTGTAGCTATAATGTTATATTGCTAAAATTTAGCTCCACAAACACAAAAAAACCCCTACAGCAGTGGAGCCATAGTTAAACATTTTAGATGAATTGCTACAGTGCACATCTATCTATAGATGTGCACTGTAGCTTGGAGCAAAAAAAAAAGAAAGTAATTTTTTATTCCAGCCCCTTCTTTTTTTATTCATTCTCTCATTCCCTCTCTCTCGTTCACTCTCATTCCCTCTCTCTCGTTCACTAAAGCTCATTGTCGTACCTGGCAGAGAACATCCATGGTGTTCTGACCAAGACTCTCCGGCAGCAACTTGACCCGATCGACCTCCCACAGTCGTCGAACGTGGGCGCCCACGTCGAAGACTTCGGTGCGGTGCCCCGAGCCCGTACGGATCGTAGCGTGGAGACTCCTCCGATCGCTTCCCATACGGATCGGACCCCAAATCGGACCGGCTCCGACCAAACCCTTCGTACATGTCGTCAAAATACCCACTGGCGTGGTAGAATTTCACTGGAGATTTGGGTTTTTTTTTTTTTTTCTTGCAGTGGACTGGCCTAAATCGAACCGGCTCCGACCAAACCCTCCGTACTTGTCGTCAAAATACCCACCGGCGTGGTCGAATTTCACTGGAGATTTGGGTTTTTTTTTTTTTCCTGCTGTGGACTGGTGGTGGTGGTGGTGGTGATGGGTGTGGCTGATGGTAGAGTAGTTATGGACCTGTGGCTGGTGCTGTGGTTGTTTTTTTTTGGGGTATGATATATTATTTTATTGTAGTGGTTATATTATTTTATTGTGATGTGTATATTATTTTATTCTATTGAAAGTTAAAATAGATCCACTGCTGCAGCATGTGTGTAGGTAAAATAGATAAAGTGACTTTTTGTGTAGCTAAATAGCTAAAATTTTGCCTTCGCTGCTGTGAATGCTCTTAGAAGTCTGCTTTTAAAATAACTGAAAATTGACAAGTTCTATATTCCTGTAGTATGAATTATACTCTCTCCCACTCCCTCTTTCTCACTAACTTTTCCCCCTTTCTTTAGGTGGGCACAAGGGATTTGATAAAAAGGTTTGGGAGGCAACTAATATTACGAAGGGCGAGAATCCATCCATCACTTTCAATTATCACAGTTCTGATGGGGAGGAAGGTAATTTGTCTCTCTTGCTCTTGCTCAATGTCTCTTATTCTCTCTCTCATATTTGTTGTTTATATCTGTTTCTCCTGTCACTAGGTTAACCGGGTGATGTCTCTGTGACTGCAACTTACACGCTTACTTCAAGCACAACAATGAGATTTGACATGAAAGCTGTGCCAAACAAGCAAACTCCAATTAGCTTAGCTCAGCATACATATTGGAATTTAGCTGGCCACAACTATGGAAACGTTCTTGACCATTCAATTCAGATTAGGGCAAACCATGTTACTCTTGTGGATCAGAACACAATCCCAACTGGTGAAATCATGCAAGTTAAGGGTACCCCTTTGATTTCACTGCTGAGAAGAGGATAGGCGAGTCAATCCATGAGGTTGGTGTAGGGTATGACCACAACTATGTTCTAGACTGTGGGGAGTGAAAAGCGGGTTTGAAACATGCTGCAAAAGTGAAGGACCCATCAAGCTGTAGGATCCTTAACTTGTGGTGCAATGCCCCTGGGATGCAGTTTTACACTGGGAACTATGTGAATGGGGTTGTTGGTAAAGGAGGTGCCGTTTATGGAAAGCATGCCGGGCTATGTTTGGAGACTCGGGGATTCCCAAATGCCATAAACCAACCAAACTTCCCTTCTATTGTTGTTGAACCTAGTGAGAAGTATCAACACACAATGCTAGCTGTTTGAGTTTTCAGTTGAATAAAGTGGCAGTCTTTAAAGGAGCAGATGTCAGAATAAGGTTGACTTTTGGTTTTCTTGCTACCAATGAGTGTTGGAACCGGATGATGAGAACTATTTATATAATCTTGCTTATAACAGATTTAGAGGCTATTCTTTGTGTCGAAGTTCTGATGAAAGCTTAATGTTATTAAAGAGTTAACTCTTTCAAAGAAATCTCCACAAACCAAACCCTCCACCCCCCTCTCTCCCCAAAGGGCGGGCGCTTTTCTCTCACTTAAGCTGTTTGACTGACAAAGATCACAACATAATTACTGCATTTTTCTATCAATTAGTAAAATGGAGTGGTATTTGTGTTGCGTCCCTATTTTAAGGAAGCCATGAGAACACTAATTAACTAATAATTTTGGGGCATGATATTCTTGTGTGTGTGAGTTGGGTGGGGGTGGAGTGAAACACTTTGCTCAACTAGGAAGAGCTGTAGGATGACAAGTTCGTAAAAGTAATCTAGAATTTGTGGATAGGCTTTGAGGTCCATTAGAATTAAGTGTATGGGTTTTGTTAGAGTGAATTCGGGCCATGTCTAGAGCATTTCAAGTTGAACCTCGAGCATGTCTAGAGCCAGCCGACTTTGCAAAATAAGCAGTAATTTAAATAAAAAAAATAAAGAAAGGGAGGGTGGGGGGGGGGGGGGGAGCATTTTTCAAATACCCCCCACTCCTCACAGAAGGGAAGTTTTATTTAGATATATAACTGTAGAGCACGCTCGTGGTGTGCCCAAATACACAATGTTCTTGACAAAACGGGACAACTCTCATATTCTTCAACCTTGCTCTCTTGGTCAAGGCCTCTTTTTACCATAACGTCTGCACGCCTGTTAACTTCACAAAAAAATGTGTCCGAGGTGGACGGTCTAGTCCCCATTTATCAAGGTCCTTCAATCAAATATCAAAATAGCAATATCCGGTACAAAAAACATAATTAGTTGTTAACTAATTAAGCACTATCTTTTTTTTTTTTTTTTTTTTTTTTTTTTTTTTGAGAAACCTTCTTCATTATTAAAAAAACTGAAATCAGCCAAAATCGGCTAAAAGTACATTAACGACTTGTGGTGGAACATCTTCCATCCACACAGAAAAACCATCAATAAGTCTCGCATGTTATTTAAGCACTATCTTTTTTTTTTTTTTTGAGAAACTTATTTAAGCACTATCTGATTGCCATTTAAGATTTAATTCATACCATAGCAGCACACAATTGACAATTCAGCTAAGTTATTTATGGCAATACGCCAATACCTATATTGATAGAGAAGCCTTTTAGCCATTGACCTTTATTGTTTTAAATGACCCCACCTCCCCGGCTTGACATAAGAGTTATAATGCAGTTGCTGGTGGTGAATTTCTATTTCATAAAGTATTCATCCATACAAAAACATGTATAGATTTAAATCCTAAGTAATGTTTACACTAAATATAAGGAGTGTGAATATTGAATTTGTTAATTTAAATAGATAATAAACTAAATCTTCCATGATATATCATCATTTTAAGTAAATTTATTACTCCAATATTTAACAATAAAAAAATTCATCTCATACAACTCATTTGACTTAACATTTAAACCTTTAAATTCAGCAAACTCCTCAAAATCATAATATTAGTTAACCAAACATTTTTTTTTTTTTTTGGGTCAAGAAAAGATTTCATTAAAACTAAAATAGCAAATCAGTCTCGGGGACAAAGCACATTTTACATACACCCGGTGAGGTCATCCTCATAAGCGACAAGTACATCCATGGTAAGAAATCGAAATTATGACTATGTCAGTCTCAGGACAAAGCCTGTTTACATACACCCCATTGAGGTCATCCTCATAAACAGCAAGTACATCCATGGTAAAATCGAAATTATGACTTGATCCCATTCTGGCCAGCTTATCTACACATCGATTTGCTTCACGGTAGCAGTGCCTAATCCGAACCTGTGAGAAGTTTGATATCAACTGCCTGCAATCATCCAAGATGGGAGACACTATATTATTTACATAATTAGAGTTGAGCAGCACATCGATTATAGCCTTAGCATCTAGTTCAATCTCAACACAAATAAAATTGCAGCTGCAGCAAATGAGGAGTCCATCCCTTAGTCCCCACATCTTAGCAACAAAGCTATTCGTAATCCCTATTTTCCTGGTGAATCCCTTGATCCAACGGCCCTGCTCATCCCTCAATACTCCACCACAACTAGCTATCCCCGGGTTCTCAATGGTAGACCCATCAGTATTAATTTTTATCCATCCACTTTGTGGTTTTTCCCATTTGATAGGCCTTAGAGTTAAGCGGGTTGCACTCTTAGGCAAGTAGGCATAAAAGAAATACTCCACTGCTTGTTTCTTTATATCCCTTGCTAGAGCTGGGTTAGGACTCCCCTTAAATACAAAATTGTTTCGACTTTTCCATATGGTCCATATTGCAAAAAGGAAGATCACACTCCAAGGAGGCTTGCCAGCACTGTGTGTATCTGTTGCTTGCCCATTACACTCCAACCATTCATGAAGATTCCCAGACCAGAAGCAAGGATCTGTCCATAATATTCCAAGGTGATTCCAGACCGGTTTGATCTTTTCGCAATCTCGTAAAGCATGTAGGATCGACTTAGCCCCCTTATTGCATAGAGGACATTTTGCATCCTCCATCAGCCCCCTTCTTCGAAGACAATCCCGAACACCAATGCTATTATGGGCACATGTCCAAACAAAAGTTTGAATTCTTGGCAGAATATCCAACTTCCAAATCCAGTTGACCGAAAAACTAAGCGTTAAGTCATCCCCCATAGCCATCTTATACGCACTTTTTAAATCAAAATTTCCTTGGGGAGATTCTGACCACGCTAGTCTGTCTTCTCCTACTGCTGCCAAGGCCAAAGAGGTAGCTTGAATCATAAGCTTCACATTTTGGGGTAAATCAAAATCTAGACAACTCCAATCCCACATATTATCCTTGAAGATATCTCGAATCTTCATGTTCAAATCTTCCCGTGAAAGAGGACCTGTCACCAAACTTCGCAAAACCCCATGATTTGCCCAATGATCATACCCAAAGCTAAGATTGCTACTCCTTCCAATTGTCCATTTAACATCTCTGTTGAAAACTTCTCTGCCCTTTTTCATAGCAGACCACGTTTGGGAGCATGGGAGCTTGTTTTGATTTCTCGAAGCTAACCTTCGGCTTGAGCAATACTTGGATTTTAACACACGTGCCCAAAGGGAGTCTTTTTCTGTATGAAAGTGCCAATTTAACTTCGCTAGAAGGGCTGTGTTTCTGCCCTTAGCTGCTTGTAAACCCAATCCTCCTTCCTTTTTGGGCTTTGTTACCTTCTACCAACCTACCCAGTGAACCTTCCTAGTTGACTCCGAGGTACCCCATAGAAAATTCCTATTGACTCGATCCATTCCCTCAAGAATTCTCGTAGGAAGGTAAGAGCATTGCATCATATATAATGGAATGGTTGATGAAGAAGCCTGAATAAGAACAGCCCTGCCTGTTAGGGATAGTAAATTAGCCTTCCAGCCTGCAAGCTTTTGCTTTACTCTATCCTAGATGAAGTTAAAGTCTTGTGTGGAAGAGCCAGGTTGCTTAATAGGTATACCAAGGTACTTCCCTAACCCTTGAATAGAAGCAAACCCGAGCACATCACTAAGCTCCTCCCTTGTGCCTTCATCCACATTCGAGGAAAAATAAACTTTGGACTTCGCTTCACTTAACGTTTGGCCTGAAACTTCACAAAATTCATCAAGAACCTCTCTAATGGTGGAGCAATTCAAGTGATCAGTCTTTGCAAAAAGTACTAGATCATCAACAAATATTAAGTGAGAGAACGCTGGCCCACTTTGAGATGCTTTAACTGGATTCCATAGATTGTTGTTACATTTCTCTTCTATGAGCTGACCAAGGTACTCAATACAAAGTATAAAGAGATAGGGAGAAAGGGGTCCCTTTGTCTAATTCCCCTAGACAGAAGAATTGGCTCTAGAGGTGCACAATTTAAGAGAATAGATGTGGAAACTGAGGTAACATAACTCATGATAAGGTATATGAGATTTCCAGGAAGATTTATTCTTAGCAGTATAGTTCTGATGAAAGCCCACTCAAGCTTATCATAGGCTTTTTCCAAATCTATCTTGATGGCCATATAGCCCACCCTACCCTTCTTTTTACTGATGGAATGAATAAGCTCCTGCACTATGATAACGTTGTCAATGCCCTTATGCCCCGGCACAAAAGCCGTCTGAAGAGGTGAAATAAGTTTATCCAAATACGGTCTAAGTCTTGCTACTAATATTTTTGTAACCACCTTATAAATTGTGTTACATAAGCTAATAGGTCGATAATTCGTAATGGTCTCAGGACTTTGAATTTTTGGAATAAGAGCGATGTGGGTTTGATTTAGATACTCCGGGACTTTCTTCTCCATGAAAATTCTTTTAACTTCCCTAACTACTGAGTCACCCACCATTGGCCAAAAACTTTGGAAGAACCCTGCATGCAGCCCATCTGGACCCGGTGCCTTATAGGCTTTTAGCGACCAAAGGGCTGATCTGATCTCCTCCACTGTCACCTGCCCTCCAATGCTCTTTTTTTCCTCTTCATTAAACCGGCCTTGCCATTGAGAAATCGCTGGCATTGCTCTTGATGAAGTTGCCAGCGAAGAAGTATAAATATCCCCAAAACCATTCCTGATAAAGTTCGCAATTTTCTTCTCCTCTTGGATCCATTCCCCAACAGAGTTTTTAATTGCTAGGATTTGGTTTCTTTTCCTTCTGACCAGGGTTGACACATGATAGAACGTTTTGTTCCGATCTCCCTGTAGCATCCAATTAACTCGAGACTTTAACATCCAAAGATCCTCTTCTTGCCCCATGATCACATCCAACTCCCGAAGAAGCTCATTTTCAAGGTTAATAAGAAAGGCCAAAGGTCTGATGGAGTTTGCACGCTGAATTCCATTAAGCTGGGTCATAATTGTCTTTTTCTTTATAAAAATGTTACCAAAATGATTCCTATTTCACAACGAAGCATCCTTTTGAAATTTCTTAATTGCACTTCTAAGTAGAGGGTCTTGATTCCAAACATTTGCTACTACCCCAGCAAAGGTCGGATCAGAAAGCCAACACTTTTGAAATTTGAAGAGCTTAACTTGACAAGATTGAACTTTAGGTTGCATCTCCAAGAGGACTGGGCAATGGTCTGAGTGACATCTAGTAAGATGGGTTACTCTCGCATCCGGATAGAGCAGGCATTAGCTGGAATTAACAAAAAATCCATCAATTCTCTCTTGTATAAGCCCTTGAATATCTCTTCGGTTGGTCCATGCGTATCTTGGACCCTGAAAAGCCCAAATCCATCATGTTGCATTTATCCAAACATTCTTTTAAAAGAAGGGATCTATTAATACTCACAAGTCTGCCTCCAAACTTATCCTCATTTACAAGGGGTTCATTAAAGTCACCCGCTATAGTCCAAGGTAAATTGTGCATGTCTGCAACTTGTGACAGGTTATTCCATAATATGTGCCTTTCGGCACTCTTAGGACTAGCATAAACAGCAGAGAGAAGCCATGAGGAGGTAGAGTTACATACCTTAATGGAGATAGGAATTTCCTACTCTGTTTTGGTGAGTGGGGCTACCTCCACCTTATCAAAATTCCATAGCACCCAAAGGCCACCAACGTATCTAATTTTGTCAGTATGGATCGCTCCATCAAAAGGAAGCTTCTCAGTAATCTCCGCTGCCCTTTCTCCACCAATCCTAGTCTCCATAACTATGAGAATCGCTGGATCATGATTGCGCACCAAATCCCTAACATGCTTTTGGAAAGAGGGCTTCAAAGCACCTCTGCAGTTCCAGATGATAATATTCATGATTAATGAATGGTAAGGGGTGGGACACTCATCAACTGGAGGTAGTGACTTCGCCTCCTCCCTCAAGTTCCATCCTATCTTTCTCATCATCTCCGTCGTTTGACCTCTCCTCGGAATCAGAGTCAGATTGTGTTGCAAAAATCCCATCTCCATTTCCTACACCATCACATGGAGATTGAATTCTTCCGTGGGTTTGAGCACTTGAAATAGCTTTATTATGGGTTTGTTCCCCATGATGAATGACTCAATCGGTTTGTCCACCAGCATACACTTCTCCAATAAATCTTCGCTTGGGTCCACCTCGCATAGAAGAGGCGCTGGTGATATCTGTGGCAATTTCACCCACCTCATTCTTCGCTCTTCCATTGGGGCTGGGATATCGGCGAGAAAGTGCCACTATGGATTGAGAGCTTCTTGCCATGCTGGGTCTGTCATTGACATCGTGTCTTCTCTGGCACTCGCCATCGTCAGTGGAGAAAAAAACTTCCACGCAATTTTCGCACTTACCACTTCCGGTATCTTCACCACCATGCCTTCCAAATTTATAGCCTAGCTCTGGCCAGGGCCCGGTTATGAGCTGAAACTCCACAGGAGCTCTCTATTCTGGTTTGTCATCTCCATGGGTGACTGGAAATTGGATTTTTGGTGATGAGGAAGGGGCGGCCTTATCAGATGTTGTCTTAAATGAAGCTTTGTAAACCCTATTACATCCAGTTACGTTATTGCCCTTACTAACTGGATTGACCTTAGTCTTCAACGGGCCTTGTTTTGTAACCGGGTATGTTTGGGCTTTTGTTTTTGGGCTTGGGCCAGCAGCACTCAAATCCAGAGGAGTGCTTCCTGTCTTGATATTTTGCACCACTTTAGAGAGTTAGAGGCCCGTTGGAACTCTCAAAGGTGATAATTTCCTCTTCCCTTCTCTTGAGCTGTTAATAAAAGAAGCAGTCTTACCCACATCGGCCTCTGATCTTGTCTCATTCCCAACATCCTCATGATCCTACAATTTGTTGTCATGCGTCCTATTAGACTCACCTCTACTACCTTTGTGAATTTTTGTCCCTTGCTTCCTACGTGCAACCACCACCCACGGATCGTATGCATCCTCATGTGTATCCAAAGTGGTCCCTTTTACTTGGTCAAAGCTCCCAGCTTCATGAGAGATGCATGAGTGTCTAGTCCGTACTTCCTCCGGTCCATTTTCCTCCTCCTTGTCCATGCTATCACCCCGAACTACGTACGGACAATATTCTCGTCTGTGACCAATACGACCACATGAAAAGCAGAGTTTATGAATTCCTTCATAATTCATAGGTTGTTCCAGCCTACCAATCTTGACTGCCGTGGTAAGCGGCTTCTCGATGTCTACCTGGACACACAGCCGTGCACACCTGCCCATTGTTTCAATTATCGTGTGGGTATCCACTCTTAAGACATTACCTATGGCCTTACCTATTTGGTGCAGTGCTTCGGCATTGTAATATTCAATGGAAAGTTCATAAAGTCTCACCCATACTGCGATGGATGATATATTGGCAGTAGAAGGTTTGAAGTTAGGCTCCCACGGCTTAATAGATAAGAAATGCTCCCCCACGAACCAAGGTCCTTTCCTCAACACAGCTTCAAAATCTTCCTTTAAAGAGAACCGGATGAGAAAAAAACCATGACCCAATGTTACACAGTCTAGACGACCTGCCGGTTTTCATAGAGAATGGATTTTTCAGTGTAGGAAGGTGAAGCCCACTATTCTACCATAGACTTTGACAATGAGAGCTTTTGACCAAGGGTTTCTAATTTGTTGCTTAAACTCCTTTGTGAACTTTACTTCTGTTAGACCTTGCCTGAGAGGTTCTACTTCATCCTCTGATTCCACATCATCATCCATACTTTTCGTAAAGTTGAAAGCCTAGGTATAAGCTTTAGGGATTTCGCCCACCAGCTTATCCTTAAAGGATAATGGTGGTGTACGGAAGGTGAAAGCCTTGCCTGCCTCCAAGGATCCTGAGCCCGACCCTTGTTCCTCCATGAAACTAGCATGCCTTACATCCTTTACTTTCTTATTACTCCTTGCGAGCTCTGCTTCCTCCTCCCTCGACAGCCCCGAGGCTAGTTGTGGTGCCATTCCAAATGACGTAGGCAAAATCACAGCTTGTAAGCACTGTATGGATGACATTGTGCGGAGAGAATTTTCTCTCTCCAATAGATTTTGCTTTATTTTTGTTAACCAAACATTTAAACCTTTAAAGTTCAAAAAATAAATTTTAACCCTAAGGAATGTTCACACTAAATATAAGGAGTGTTAATACTGAATTTGTTAATTAAATTAGATAATAAACTAGATATTCCATGACATTTCCTCATTTTAGGTAAATTTATAACTCCAATTATTTAACAATCAAAAAATAATCTCATACAACTCATTTTACTTAATTTTTTTTTCCTGAGAAACAATTTTACTTATTATTTAAATTCAGCAACCTCCTCAAATCATAATATTAAATAACCAAACACTTAAACCTTTAAAGTTCAAGAAAATCAAGTGTTGCATACACACAATTATAATAAATCATCAATCATTAAATACAACAATATAAATTCAAAATTATAGTTGAATTTTTGCAATTTATATTCAATAAATGCTCAATAGTAAAACTACTATAGCTTATTTGAACCCCCAATTTTAAAATTACTGCTTAATTGCTTTTAATCTACTCAACTAAGTGTGGAATAAGAGTAAACAAAGTGCAATTAACCGGACTACTACCTAGTGCATGAGCATACATAATTAATAATTAAATGTAAAGTACAAGGAGTAAAGAAAGAGAGATGCAAACACAAGATAACACGGCGATGTGTTATTGAAGAGGAAAACCGAAGTGCTTGATGTAAAACCTCTCCACGACTCTCCAAGCCAAATCAATCCACTAGTGAATAAGTTGGAGTAAAAAGATTACAATATAGACCCACCAACCCTATACTACCCTTTGTACATAGACCCTCCAAGTCCTTGCTACCAACAAGCTTCACCGAGCCTTGTCTTCAGTAGCTTTCTAGATCCTGTAATTATCACCAATTGCATCCACCATAGAATGACATAACTTGATGCTTCCCAAAAAGCTCAACACTTAGAATGAGTGAGGTATGTGTTTGGGCTAAGAACCTCTCAAAGGATATGTAATTAGAGAGGTAGGAATAGAGGAAAAATAAGAGAAATGTGTAGAGGATTGTGGGTGTACAATCTCTAACTCTCAAATGGAGTTCTAGGGTTTTCTCTTTAAAAATCTCCTTACAATTTTGTGGGTAATGTGGGATTATGTAGTATGGATAAAGAAATGAGGAAAAACACACAAACAGGTTGGCAGTACATCTCACGAGTCAAGTCGTGAGTTGGCCAAGTCGTGAGTCACTCGCAAGATGCCATCACACTCAAACACTTCAACTTCTAGCATGTGCTTCTCATGTGACCTTTCGTGGGTTGCTCCATTCGCGAGTAAGTCGCGAGTTGCTCTGTTCTTCACATTTCTTCACCAATTTCACACACTAACCCATACAAACATACAAAGAAATGATTGATAAAATACAATCAAATTTAACACGGAATTAAAGCCAACAATAACAAAATTGAAAATCACAACTTTACAAATAAGAAACAATAAAATGACATGTCCTCTAGTAACCAAAGGACTTCTTTTCGGTTACAAAAATTTAAAGTAGTGGAATGTATGCAATTATGGTATATGTAAAGATTCACCAAATTTAAAAAAAAAAAAAAATATATATATAAAGTTGTTTTTTTTTTTTTTTAATTTAAATTTTATGAACTTAAAAGAAAAAGAAAAGTAAAACTTAGTACCTAAGAAAAAAAAAAAAAAAAAAAAACCACTCCATAAATCACACACATCACTAAAAATAAAATAAAATAAAATAAAATCCTAAACATCTTATAAATTGCAACACTGATCCACTATCATTATATAGTAGCAATCTTCTCAGCTGTTATATCTATCAATATAAATGACCCAGTTTTTCCTCTTTCAATTAGTTTATTGCGGCTTGATCTAGATAAATGACTACATGAAGTTTGGGAGTGTTTGAATTTTACACCCTAACGTTTCAGAATTTAGATTTTACCTCCTAAATTTTAAGGTATTTGGATTTTACTTCCTAAAATTTATGAAATTTTATATCCTAAAGTTACAGAATTTGGGGTGTAAAATCCAAACATTCCTAAACTTTAGGGGGTAAAATTAAAATTCTGAAATGTCAGTGTGTAAACCCCAAACTATACAGCTGCAATTTACAATTTACCATTTTATTTTCATATAGGCCAAGCTGATGGTTTTCATTTGGAGGATTGAAGAAGTGTGGTTTGAAAGATAAAGACTAGACCTATGTGGGTTTAGTGGTTTACCTATAGACCCAAACTTGGATTTTACCCAGTAAGCTACGATTGCTAGTAAAAGCTAGAGGCCCATGAACAATCCCTGTGCTGTTCACAAACAGAAAAAAAATAAAAAACACTGATTTGGGCTACTAAATTTACCATAAAATCTAGAATAATAACCTTAAGCTAAGTAGGTTGGTTATATTTAATGCAATCTGACAAGTTCCCACAAAATTAGCAGGTTCCTGTGGGCGGGGTTATTTTCCCTTAGTAAATACATAAAAGTAAGATGATTATTGGGTACTCTGGGAGTATACTTCCTCCTTCTCATATAGGGGTGGATCCCACCTGCCATGGGATCACCTCCATGTGAGAGAGAAAAAATATACTCCCAGAGTATTTAATAAATTTTTATAAAAGTAAGCTTGGTCAGTAGGTTTCCCAAAATGATTTTTAAAGCAGTTAATCTATTAAAGAACCAATCATAACTAATTAGTCAAAACTACACGTGATTAGTTCTAATCTTGAGGATGCACATTGACTATTAAAAGTTGCTTTTGTTATAACTCTTAATCTGTTGGTTTGACCATTAAAACTTTTAATTTTTTTTGAGAAATTAATTTTAATAAAGTGTAGAGATATTGAATGGTAAAAATTAATTTTTCCCTTACACTGTAAAATAGCCATATGCACTTAGAACGAGGTTGAACAAAAATTGCAAAATGAGGTATCTACATTTAGTAAATTTTTTTTTTTTTTGAGTTATAAAATAATTATAAAAACTAAAAATTCATTATTTATTTGAAGGCAGTAGTCTCAAGCCTAGTTGCTATATGATGCTCTTCTAAATGGATAACTTCAAATAATATTCTGAATACCATTTTGGACCTCGTTTCGGTTTGTCCATTAAAACAGAACATTTCGATACCAGACTATTTTGGAGTACCATTTCGGGATTACTGATACACACACATACACACACCTAAGTCTGCATCACATTATATTATACCATATCAAATTATAAATTCAAAATCAAATGATGCACATTCTTAATATCATCATTACATAATATAAATATATAATATGTAATATATAAGTGAAGAAAAATAATTATTAATGAAGAAAAAAACCATGACCTATGTGAGTAAAGTAAACAAGAAAAATATATTGTTAAAGGAAAAATAAGAATAAAATGTCATTTGTGAGTGAAGTAATTAAAAATATGGGTTTTGGAAAAAAAAAAATGATTCGTTTACATACCAAATGTTTATAAGTTTACGTGACAATTAATGCGATTGGTAGATTTTAACAGCATATTAAAACCAAAAATCAACACCTTAAGTTGTTTTCATGGGTGTAGGGTGGGTCGGAATTTTTTTTAGCCTTAGGTTGGAACAAATTCAAATTGACAGTTTTCTTAACCCATCTAACACAACTCATCTGGAGATATATATAGGTTTAATAAGGGTCGCCAATAGGCCAAGTCGGCCCATTTTTACTTGGCCTATGGGCACAATGGGCTGGGCATAGTAGGCTGTTGACTAGTTAATGGGTTAGGTTAGACTAGGTCGAAAGAGAAAACCCTAGCTTATGACCTTGCCCTTAGGCAATGCCCATTCTTTCTTTAGCGTGTTGGGCTACCGGGTTGGGACTATGGGCTTGTGTTAACATCTTATTTAATTATTTTTTATAAGAAAAAAATTATCTATTTTTTTAAAGGAAAAAAAAAAAGAATTTAACACTTTTTAATTTTTTTTCAAGGTCAAACCTATTTAATTTTTTTGTTTTGTTAATAGAAACCCATTTAATTTTTTATTTATTAAAGCTTTAAATGGGTTTTTTTTTTTAACTTTTAATTTAAAAAATATCAATTAGTGAATTCAAAGTTGCTAGACGACTGGAAAAATATATTTAGTAAACTAAGTTTAACACAATCACTTTAACTAATGTTTTAAGATCAATCCCCTATTCTCCCCCTATATTTTTTTGTTATGAATTCCAAGTTATTGGACTGGGCAACAAGTTGAACCAACAAGCTAGGCTAATGGGCTGATTTATTGGGCATCCATGGTCATAAAAACTAGCCCATACCTTGACCAACTAGTCCAGTGGGCTACCTATGAGCCTCTACAGCAATGGGTCGGGCTACCCATTATTCCAATGGGTCGTCAGTCTGTGGGCAATGGTCTATTGGTTGATCCTAAGTTTATTTTATTACCTTTATTTAATTTTTTTGAGTTTAATTTATTCTATTATTTGCAAATTAATTTTGATGAATATGGAAATTTGAAATATAATTCATGTGTATTATGTACATTGTAACAATTTTAAAATAAATATATATTATTGATGTAAGGACACGCTTTGGTCCACAGCCCAAATGGTTTAGACAATGGCCCAGTGAGCCCAAAACAATGAATTTGTTAGAGAGTGGGTTTGATACTGAACGTTCAATGAGTTAGGAGATTGATCACAATAGGCTAGTTATTATTAGGATGAACAAGACAAACAGTTTGAAAAAGAAAAGTATTCCTCGGTCAGGTCCGAAGAAGGTATGTTCTTATCTATTTTTCTTAGACTTATACAAATATTCAAGTTCTTGGTTACACAGTGATTTTTCTCTAGTTTTTCTGATGATCCCCTCTGTAAGGGAGCTCTTCCCTTTTATATTCCTTTCCCCTCTTTCATCTTAGCCTTCCAAGTGTAGATTAGATTGCTAATCTCCTTGATACTTGTCCCATCAGCACCTTTCAGAAGTCTTTGTAGGTAGCTGTAAGGCTGAAAGTTACTGTTTAGGTATCATTTCCACATTAATGCGGCCAGGGGGTTAGATGCAGAGCATTTAATGCGGTGGTAGCAGCTTTTTTCCTAGATATTTCTCAATTCTCTGTTGAATCATTTCTTTCTAAAGCTTATCCTCTCGAGCACGGTTGCCTGTTGCCCAGTACTTGATGGGTGGTCGGACTTTAGGCCTCCACTTTATTGGCTGAGGAGGAATAGCTCCTTGGACAATGTCACCTGTTCATTATGACCTGACATCTTCCTCGGCCTAATAATCTATCTACCTTTGCTAGTACTTATCTGTCCTCGAGCTATTTGACGTCCTCGGGCGCGGCCCACAGCCTAATATCCTTATCTGGGCCCTTCATCCCTATAATTATTATTACCAAAACTTATTATAACAGTTCCATCAAGATAGTGTTGGATATAATCAAGATTAATTTCATTAGAAGCAAATTTAGCAGGCTGGGTTTCTCGTTTCAACAACCATTCATTAGGAAGAGTAATATCTTCCCAACGAATCATTTTTGGAATTTGAATCTTAGCATCTGGAGTGGAGCATTGGATTAATAATCTATAATAAATGCGATAAATGATAGCAAGAAGTTTACTTCCTTCGTCCATATCATAACCAAATGTTAAAATATTTAAAGTCAAACCCTTAACAATATTAGGGTCATCCAAAGCAAGAGTTTGATCAAGGTAACAATCAAAATAAACAGGGTCATCAAACAAAGACGATTGAATCATGCTAAGAATACTAGTATGAAAATTTCTAAATCTGTCATCTCATAAGCACATAAGTAAAGAAGCATTAATACATTTTCGAGTAAGAGGTTTAACAGCAACTTGAACTAAGCCAATATGCAAAAAACTGTATCCTTTAGCAAGAAAGTCATTATGCATTTTCTATTAAATAGGCAACCTTTTTCATGAGTTTTTGAGATAGAGTAAGTTTGCTCAACAGTTTTAACATTAAACTTAGTATTAAAAGTGGATTGAATCCAACTTGTTTTACATATAGATTTAGTATCAACTTTAGGAATGCACCATTTTTTAAACTTAGTAAAATCATTTTCTTCAACAGAGTAATCATCCTTATTTATAATATCAGGAGGTATACTAGATCTGGAGCTAACAGAAGAGTTGGATCTAAATAATCTATCCATACTGCCTAGGTTTAAAACTCATTTATCATGTTTTTCTTTCTTACAACCATTGCATTTCATAACACATACCCTAGTCAACCCTATACCTCTTATGTCCTAATGCTCTCCTAGCAACATGGGCCTAACATAAGCATTCATTACTCTTCCTAATGAATGGTTGTTGGAACGAGAAACCCAACTTGCTAAATTTGCATGTATATATATAAGAGCAATAAAGTGAAGGGGGAGAGGGAATGTGCAAGAAATTAAAGGGATGACATAAAATAAAAGGGGATGAGGATTGCTTGAAAGTAAATGGGATGACTTAAAATAAAAGGGGATTGGGATTGCTTGAAAGTGAATGGGATGACATGAAAGTGAATGGGATGACATAAAATAAAAGGGGGTTGAGATTGCTTGAAAGTAAATGGGATGACATAAAATAAAAGCATTAATAGTAAAATCCCTAGATGCCTAGGTGGGATGAGATTTCTTCAGCCTAAGGGTACTTCCCATACATAGCTTAGAAGATGGTCCAATACCCATTTAGGGATACAAACATAATAATATAAACCAACAACAATAATATGAACATTGAAATAAGGAGATAGATATATACATAATATGTACAAGAGCATAGTAAAAATAAAGCAATTATGAACAACAAGCAAAGTAAAAGAAATGATATATATATATTTATATATATGGAAATGATGTTTACAAGATAATAAAGGGGTGTGATGGGTTTAGTTATTAAGGAACTAACCCATCCCTATAGCCTTACCCACAAAGATTACAAAAAAAAAAGAAAAAGGATGAGGCTTTTTTGTGTAGGGTTTTCTAGAGAGAGAGAGAGAGATAGAGAAATAATTTTTTTTTGAATTTTCTTAGGCTACTTTTCAAAAATTTCTCACTTTTTCTTAGGAATGGCAACGGGCTGGGTTCGAGCCGGGTTTCTTTATACCTAAACCCGCCCCACGAGCCCATACTTGTTACCCAAACCCGGCCCGTTTAATAAACGGGTTTTTTTACCTGCTTAGACCTACCTTGCGGGCCCCATTTAGCCATGCCAGATTTGGGCCCAATCTACGGCCTAAATCGTGGCCCAATAAAAAAAAAGAGATTGAATTGAAGCCCATAAACTATGGCCCATTTTTGAAATCTAAAATCCAGCTCATACAAAACAAATAAAACATAAACTAAGCAAATAAATAATAAACATTCATTTTTAATCATAAAACTATTAAATAATATGTTTTATCCCAGCCACTATTTTTCAATCATAAACTTTCATTTTGAGCCCCCCCCCCCCCCCCAAAAAAAAAAAAAAAAAAAAAGCTAAGTTCAAATGATAAGCATAAGATTAACAAGAGTTAAATGTTCAAAAATCTACCAAATAAATCCCACAAGTCCAGGATCATTACAAGCTTTACAACAACAAGTCAAATGTTTAAAAAGCTACTAAATAAAATCCACAAGTCCAAAAAATTATAATAGCCTAGAAGATGTCAGCACCATCAAAAACAAAAGGTAGGATATCAACATCAAACTCATCCACATCATCAAGAATTGTTTGAATTGTAGAATCTTCTGGAATAGGTGAAGAACCTACAAGAAAAAAAAAAGGGAATAAACTTAATCAAATTATAATTATCAAAATATAAGAATAAAATTTTGATTTCATTTTATAAGTACAAATGCTAACCTTTGATTTCACTCCATAAATACAATTGTTTTCTCTTTTCATCTTTGGCCTCTCTCCAAAGAGCTCATTAATCAGGGCTTAAGTTAGAAAACATAAAAAGACCCTGCTAGACATCAATAACAAGATTTATTCTCGATGGTAATCTAACCAATTAAAAACAAGTATAGTTATATTAACATACATCATTCAAACTTTCAATATAGCTGCTCTAGAGTCTAGACTCTACCATCACAAAAATTCCATCATTACTGTATCTTCACACCTCATCATATGATTTCAAAGAAGCAGATTGTAATTTTCCCACATACCTTTTTTATGTTAACACATCACTCCCATAATATTAGCTTATTTTATCACGGCTACTAGCAAACTCAAACATGAAACATGTCATTTTATGGGATTTAATATCAAGAAAATCAAGTTCATGCTTTTACCCATAAATTCCAATTTTGATACCAATCTTTAAAACCCTAATAATAATTATATCACATAAATACAGCATAATTTCAGATTTCCCTTTCAAAATAAAAACCACAATACAAAATTCCTAAATAATTTTCAAGATGAAATAATAAATAAAAAAATTAAAACCCTAAATAATATCACATTTGATAATAAGAAAGACAAAAACACAATAGGAAAACCAAGTAATTTTAGCAAATAAGATATTATTTTTCTGATTTTCAACCACAAACACAACTACACAAGTTCACAATACAAAATCCTAAATATTTTTGCAATAAGTGAGTAACGAAACCAAAAAAAAAAAAAAAAAAAAAAAGATTATAAAGATAAAGGATCAAGGGAAATAACCAAGTTGGGGTGTGTAAGGAGGAGGAGCAATGTATGGCGTCGACGGTGAGGAGGAGTTGGGCTGACTCAGTGGCTGAGATTGAGAGTTAGAGTGAGAGTGAAAGTGCAACTGTGTGAGTGTGAGGAGTGAGGGAGAGGCAGATAGAGAAGTGAGATAGGGTTTGAGAGAAAATAAGATATTCATACTAGGAAATTAGGGTTTATTTATATGTGTGTGTGTGTGTGTGTATATATATATATTAATATATATATACGGGTCGGGTTCGGGCCAGGTATGCCTAATACCCGGACCCAACCTAAACCTGCTTCGGGTTTTTTTTAATGAAAACTCAGACCTAACCCTAATGTTTAATGGGTCGGGTAAAACTCAACCCATTAGGGTTGGGTCGGGTACATTTTGCCATCCCTACTTTTTTCTAACTTTTCCTCACTTTTTAATCTCTATTCTCTATTTTTTTTTCCACACTTTTTCTTCATATTTTTCACAAAAATTGGGGGGGGGGGGGTGTATTTATAGGAGCGGTGAGAAAACGGGAGTCTAGCATTAGTGTATCCTGATACACTAGTGCAAGTCTCTCATTTTTTCCACTTCATGAACCCTTTTTCGTCTTTTTCTAATTTTTGGCCTGATCTTTGCGCTGCTTTTTGGAGGCCTTTCCGAGCTCCATTTTCTTCATATTTTATATTCACGGAAAGCTCTCGATGTCTAGTTTCCAAAAGTTATAGTCTCATTTGATTTGAAGCTATGGTCCTTGAGGTATCAAGCTTGGAAGGAAGGTGACACGTGACATTTTTTCTTGAAAAATTCATATCTTCCAATCCGAAGAAAATATCGTCTAGTCCTTTTGATGAAAATTAGCTAAGATCTTGTTCTTCAAGATGGTCCAGACCGCTCATTCCAATTCATGCCCAATCGGTACAGTTTATTGCGCGAAGTCGAGTAAAAAACTGCTAGTTTTTTTCTTGGAAAAAAAAAAAAGTGAATGTTTTTATTAAGGTTTTGGATATTTTGGTGATATCTCATTTGCTTTAACTCTGATTTTGGCCCGTAAACTATCATTTCAAAGGTAAAAGTATGCCCTACGAGACGATCTAAAATTCAACACAATCATACGTTCAGATAAAAAATTCAACTTTTTGACCATACCCAGTTAGGGTTTTGAATCATATCAAAAAACAGGGGTGGGGCTACACTTTGTTCAGGGGGTTCAAATGAACCCCCTGACTTCAATTTTCTTATTTATTTTATATAATATATTTTTTGTTAGTTTAATACTTTAATTTATTCTTAAAAATGTTATTTTTGCACACCTTGACTTAAATTTTATACACCTTTATTACAAATATTTCCAACTCTAGGAGTAAGAATAAGTGTTTGTGAATTGTAAGTGTCACTCTTTATCATAAATTTATATTAGAGTAATGCTACAACCACAAACTATTTTACAACATTTTTACAAAATGTTGATGTGACCAACCTCTTATTGGTTTTCATCTAGACCCACCATTAATATCAGTTTTTCATTTACCAATAATCACTCACCACATCAGCAGTTTTGTAAAAAAATTTGTACAATAGTTTGTATCTCTAGCATTATTCTTTATATTATATGTGTGTGAGTATATCTAATATTGATTGTGTGCATTACTTTTTGTTATAATGTTATTTGTGTAAATAATGATGTGTGTGGAAGTTTGCGTGTAAAGTATAAATATAAGAGAAATGTTTTGACGTCACTTTCATGAAAAATATAACAATTGCCCTAAGGGTATTCGTTAACATGACCCTAAATATAATATACCTTTATATAATTTAGTAATTAGGAAATAGAGAGGGTTTGTTGTATGTGTGTGTATTATTATCATGTTATAATAACTTTTTATTATAAAGTCAAAAAAATTCAAGAAAAAAACATTGTAAAGTTAGTGATTGTTCAAATATTTGGTTGGTTAAGTAGACACGTAGTGTATTATTTATGTATGAATGAGTGTGGTTGTGTGCGTCAATAATTAATACAAAACCAATGAGTTGAGTTTATTCATTTAGTTTAAAATATTTTTATAAAAACAAAGACAAATAGATAATAACAATTGCATAAAAATAAAAATGTTAGACAAACTTAACAAAATAAAATGGTCATAGCTACCCACAATGGTAATAAATACTCATAATGAACTATCATATAACAATTCAAAATTTGAAAACTTGTAGAAAGAAAATGCAAAACTTCAAAAAAAAAAATTTTTGGTCAATAACTTAATATATTCAAGTTCTCTTTTTATTAATTTTTTTTTCATTTAAGTTTTTTAATGACCCCCCTAAACAAAATCTTGGAGCCGCCACTGTCAAAAAACCTTTGATATGATTTTGAATCATATCAAAAAACATACTAGCTACTGTGTTTTAGTTTAGAAAATAGAGAATAGGGTTTTGAAAAGATAGAGGCATGAAAATAGACTCTTTCTAGCTAGGGTTTGGATTGAGGACATAAGGTTGGTATTTATATTTGTAAACTAGGGTTTTCACGGCTTTTTAGAGGGTTTTGGACTTTCCTAAGAGTCTAAGGGCCAGGCCCCATCAAAGAATGAAGTTTTGGGCACTTAAAACTGAATTTCTAAGGTTCTGGAACTGAGCATGCGCGCACATGCTTCCAAACATGCATGCGTAGAACCCTAAATTCCACTATACTGCTGGCCCAACTTTAAATGGCCATAACTCACTCAATTTAAATTTTAATTGCACAAAATTTATATCCAAATTAAATGTCTGGATGTCTTCGTTCCAATGAAACAAACCTCACTCAAAATTTCATTGTGGATAAAAAGTTATGATCAAAATAATGAGCAAATGTCATTTTTTGGAATCATTTTCAAAGTGATTTGAGCACTTTTGAGTTGTAATTACTTCGAAACTATTGTGAACTCTTTAATTAGCTTTGGTTACCATATGTCAAGCTCATCGTTGGGGCCGAGGACCAAAGGTTATTAATGGGTATAAAATGTGATGTTTACACATCCTAATCTAAATATTTATTCATATTCCTTAAAACAAAATTTGAAAACTTTTCAAGTGCGAAAAATTTTAGTGACCCGCCTATTTACACTTTCAACAAGTTTAACAAATGTTAGAGTACATATGTGGTAAAGTGACATCGCATGGGTGCAAATTTAATCAATTTTTTATGATGTGTCTTGTTTTAATTGGGACAGACTATCTAAGAATTTCCTAAGATAGGATGACTAGTCCCAAGTGGGCCATGAGTATTATCTATAAGTTTATTTTTCAAGCCTATATCAAGCTCATAAATAAGCCCGAACTTGGATTGTTTTGTATTGAGCTCTATGTTTACGAGCCTATTAGTGAACAATTCCCTTTTTTATGCTCGACTCTTTTATTGAACAAGTGTAAAACTAAAGTTAAAGTTTGGCTTGTTTATAAATTAACAAATATGAACAAGTTATTTATCAAGTGAAATTTGAGCTTTAATGAACGACTTGGTTCATTTATAACATTATTTGGACATTTTGAGGGTATCATTGTCATTTTATAGGTTTTATGGTTGCAATTTTTTTAATAATTTTGGATGTTTTGGGGGTATTTTGGCCAATTAAGATATTATAGGGATACTTTGGTCATTTCAAAAAATTTTGTGTTGTTTAGTTCTTTATGGGGGTTTCATTAGTAAGTTGGTATTTTAGATTTTTAAGTCGCATTTTAGTTATTTTGATGGTCACTTCAAAATTCTTGGGTGTAGCTTGGTTATATATGCATATATAACTGGCTAAATAGGTGGGTGTTTTTTTTTTTTTATATTAAAAAATGTGTTATATCTTTTATTATTATTATTTATAGATATGATATAATTTTAACTTATGACGTTTGCTCCATAATGATTGTTTTTTATCATTAAATTAAGACATCAATCAAATTTTGCAATAAGCAGATTTCGAATCTCAGATTTTTTATTCGACTATAAAAGACTTTAGTAATTAAATTAACTAAAACTACTCACTGTAATATCTATTTTTTTAAATAATTAATAAATAGGTAAAGCAATATTTAAGCACCAAACTCATTTACACCAAACCACCCATTGCTACAATGCAAGGTAGACAAAGACATTAATATAAACTATTTTTATTAAGAAGTGCTACATCCACAACACTTTCACAACAAATCTTAAGTGGTAATTTCTTACTAATTCTATTTTGAACCTATCACTGAAATTACTTTTCTATCTACCAATAACAATATGTCACTTAGAATTTGCTGTGAAAGCGTAGTAAAAATATGATGGACATAACATTTCTAATTTTTATTTGAGAGTTCATGGTTGTTGTCAAGTAAATAATATGCAACTTCCACGTATCACCATGCCAAGAGCGTTGTAACTCAATTGGTTCACACTCCTAGTGTGTCTATGAAACCCAAGTTCAAATCCCCCTTCTCATTATAACTATCAAATTATCCCAATAAAATAAATGCATTTTGATCATAACTCATTGAGGGAAATCCAAAAACTGCATTGTCATAGAAACGTAAACTTCTTTCCATTTTCCATTATTTTTTCTAGAAATTTTTTTATTTTCAATCTAGAATTCTCCTACACAAACAGAGAGAATGAGGCAAATAACTAAAAAAAATATAAAAAACTGAGAAAACATAAACATCAAATCAACTAAGGTTCATAAAGATATATCCTTTTGAAAGGGAGAAAAGAAAAATTTCTGAGAATTTGTCATTTTTAATCTGGTTCTCCAACAAAAACAATAGTTAGTAAATTAAACCATACAAGAAAAAGGTGACAAATAACCAAAAGACAGCATATTATAAACTGAGAAAACATACACATAAAATCAACTAGGGTTCATAAGTAGTTAAAATATTAAACAACATCCTTTGTTAGATCCAAAGACTATTAGAAGTAGCTAAATATTAAAGTTGTGATATTGATCATACTAATGGTTTTTCAAATAGTAGGATATGATACCCTGTGAACAAGAGGGAATTCTTTCACTTCATTCTTTTCTGTCAAGATCGAGACACGGCCAGATCGGAGTATTTTTCCATAGCCATTAACTCCCCAATTTTCACCCCATGAATTTCTAATCAACCAATAATCCTCTCCATTCTCAGTGTCATACCCAACCACGAGGATGGCATGGACACCTTTTGGTTTCTTGGCAATTAATGGATCCTGCGGGCCTTTGTAAATTTCCTGAAACCATTAGAAAAAGACGAATTAGACAATATCATAATAATTCCTATATAAACTATATACAAACAATGATTATTTACCCCTTTTAGTTTTAGAAATTCATCAAAAATATGGACAGCTGCAGCCACTGGGTGCTCTGAAACTTTCTTAAGAAAAGCAATTTGATCATTGTCACCAATTTTCTCAAAATCTTTAATGCTAACTCCTGGCTGAAAGAAATAAAAATAAAATATACGTAAGAAGCCAAATAATGAACATAAACACATATATAAATATATGCCTAAAAATATATATATACATTACCTTAGTTTTTGGTTTACAGTGTCCTTTTTGTCCTTGAAAAGGATAGTCTTTCTCAGTAGAAATGTCATTCTCCATTATCCACTTAAATGCTTTGTTAGTTGCATATGTGTAGCAACCTTTTTCATCACGTATCTTGGGATTCAAAACACAACAATCTATCAACTCTTGTAGTGCTAACGGAGTTATGGCCATATCGATGTCCCTGAGAGTGTATAGAGCTTCTATGGCCCCAGTGGCAGTCATTGCCCAACAACAATCTTTAAACAATAAAAAAGTAGAACATTATAATATTATTTATTTCGTGCTAAAAATCAAAAGTTAGAAGAAAATGAAGAGCTTTGTAAATACTTACTACAACCCCTTTGATCTCTAACTGGACCGAGTAAATGACTCCAATCCTTTGGTGCAGGAACTTCACCCTATTAAAACAAGATGATACAACCAATTCATACTTCACTCACAAAGCTTTTAGAAATTATCTCAGGTCTTCTTAACATTATAATGAACAAAACAAAACTTCATTTGATTGCTTCTAATACACTATAAGAAATCAAATATTTATTAGTGCACATTATTGATGTTGCATGAGTTTTCAGTAACTATGTTGGCTATAGTATAGTTGTAAATTATAATTAAAATGTTATATATTAGACTATAAGTTATTAAAAAAAAATCTATATTAACTTTATGAAGGAAAATTTTAAAATCAACTTAGAATTTTTATATTTACTTATATAATAAGAAACATATACCTTTATTTATTTATTTACTTATTTTTTGAGAAGCTTATAGCTTCAAAGTTCATTAGCTTATTCAGATTAAATATATAAACTAGTTAAAAGTACAATCGTGCCTTAAAAAAAAGTGAGACTTTGTTAAGCCAACTTATAAGCTTAAAAGAAATGAAATCTTAGTGTGTAATCTTGTGTGTAGTAGAAAATTTTGAGAATTAAATTGAGAACTACTATATATAATTTGAATCTCTTCTTAAAATAAAATGTATAATTTGAACCGTATAATTTTGATTATTTTTAATTCTACCCATGTATATGCACGGGGCTATACACTAGTATTCATTAAAGACTAAGTTTTAAAGATTAAGTTTGTTGTAATAATTATCTTACTAATGACAATGCAGTAAATATAAGAGAATTTCAAAGCAAATGAATAGAATAAATTTATACCATTTTATTTATTTATTTAGCTATTGACTTACACTTATATTTTCCAAAAAATTATGGAAAATGAGGTAAAGAAAATAATTTAAAAAAATTACAAGAATTTTAAATGGCTTACCCCCATCCTTTGGAGTTAGAAATATTGCAAGTATTTGCATCAATACAAAAATTCTATGTAAGAATTTTACTTGAGGAAAAAGAGGCTATAATAGAAAAGTAATAATAAAAAAAAGCATGAAACCAAGGAAAACATAATTTATTCATCTCTACGGTAATCCAATATATCAAGTCATTCTCTTAGAAACCAAGGATAAATACTACATCTATTTTGATACACATGTTTGTACCTCACCACCAACAAGTACTAAATATATTAAATCAAATCATTTCTATGTTCCGGAAAATAAAGAGCATATTTGAACATGATTTATTCTTCAAAAAAGCATGTTGTTGCTGACCTAGGTTATAGACTTATAGTTGCATGAATTTATGAAAAAATTATATCTATATGCAATATAATAACATAAATAGGTCCATTCCCTATATAGAGTTTTTATTTGAATTTTGAGTCATGAAATATTTATGTTATCCCTAACATGGAAACTAACATAACATTATTGAACATGAGCATAAACCACAAATTGGAAAGAATATAATACAAAAATCATGTGGATAGAGAAATTTGTGCAAAGGAGAAGTATTCTTCAAGATCAAGTCCAATTGGGGATAAGAGCTAAGCTTGGTATAGCTTAGTAGATTCTAATGTAGGTAGGCATTTTGGGATAGGCTTTTAGGGTAAGATTCCTTGTGCTTATAAATGTTTTCTCTTGGTATTGGATTCTTCAGGAATGGTGATCTGAAATTCACCCGGTGGGATTTTGTCTACAAGGGTTTTTCCCATCGCGATCAAATTGTTGTGTCAAACTTTTTTTCCATTGTACTTAATTTACTTTGGTGATTTGATTGTGCTTTAATCTAATCTATATATAATTTGACTAATTAATCAACTTGAATAATATATTAATTAACTAGGGTCAATCCATAACCTACAAGTATTAGAGCCATGTTTTGAGGCCTACAATTTCAATTTTTCTTGAGGAGTCTTGTATCTTCAATAAATTCTATTAGAAATACTGGATAATTGTATTATATTTCTCTTGTAATAACATATACAAGAGTGCCTTTATATAGGAAGCAGAGTGTGTGTAGTACAAGTATGTGTGATGTACAAATAAATTAAAGTAGACCTAAAGCCCACATGCCTATTACACAGAACATTTATATAGCATACTTGGTTGTTTTCCTAATTTACACGTAGTACAATCAAACTTATCCTAGGCCACAAAACCTAATAGGCCTCTAGAAGCTAATTGTTGTACCCGAGAAAAGGGTGCATGACCAAGACTAGAATACTAAAGTGCAAGAGAAGGTATGAAAGAAAATGCAGCAACAGCAACAGACACAAGAGCAATAGGTTAAAGACAAAGGTTGTCCATCGAAAATATACGTCCATCTCTATGAGCAATCCCAACCTCTTACCCCGTCCTTCAATCCTGCACAGTACACCTAGAGTAGTAAAACTAAGGCAATAACCAAGTTTAGCTAATTGGCCCACATAAAACAAGTTATAGGATAGGTCAAGCACTTGGAAAACCAAAGGAATCGAAAGATTGGAGGTCGAAATAGAACCTATACTATTACCATGTATGGTGGAACTATCAGCTATATGAATACTAAGAAGATGTGGTGTAGGTTCAATTTTAGAAAATAAGGATGGGTGAGGTTTCATGTGATTGCAACTATCCCATTCAATCTTGCAAAGGACGAAGGTAGCATCTGTTCTTCAGCTACTCCTTTGACAGAAATAGTAAGTGTACTTGGACGGTCACAGAAAATTTCCTATGGTGTGTGAGGGCGTGTAATAGCTCTGATGACACCGAATCTTCTTCCAAGATAGGTGACAAGATCAAAGCAGTAATGATGGTGGTGGTAGAAGGCGGAGACTTCGGTGTGGTTGACAGTGGCAGCGACAACAGCGACGACGAAGGTAGCGGAAGGCACCAAGGAAGACAAGATTGCAAAGAGCACACCAAAAGGTCAAAACAATGGCTCTAATACCATGTTAGAAATACTGAATAATTGTATTGTATTTCTCTAGTAATAACATATACAAGGTATGGTTGATAGCAGCAGTGGCAACAACGACAAAAGGTCAAAACAATGGTTCTGATACCATGTTAGAAATACTAAATAATTGTATTGTATTTCTCTAGTAATAACATATAAAAATCACTATATGTTTCAAATTGATATGAATAGAAAATTATGATACTAAACAAAAAAAAAAAGTCTCATTGCACGCACAAAGCGCATGTGATAAGGCTAGTATATATATAAAAGTCATACAAAATAAAAATTAAGAGCAAAGAAAAAAAAAAAACACCTAATATTAGAATGTGATTTAAAATTTAAAAAATAAAAACATGAAAGGGTAAAATGGGCAATGACTGAAATGAAATCCTAATTGAAATCGAGGAAGGATTTGTTACTTATCGTTGGATGATCATGATAGATGGGACAAGCGGTGGGAGCTTAATTTTAATTTTTTGTTTATTTTTGGCGTAAATGCACTTTTAGTCCCTACATTTTGACTTTTTTCTATTTTAGTCCATACATTTTATTTTTACCATTTTTAGTCCCTAAACCAATTAACACCCTTCATTTAAGTTCTTGAAGCACCATTCCGTCACCAAACTAACAGGGAAACTAACGGATCAATAAAATAATAATTTTTTTTACACGTTGCTCAATAAAATAACGGGAAGAAATAGACTGCAGTTGACACGTGAAGCACTTAAAGGAATCAATCACACCCATTTGATCACCTCTCTGGCGCGCAAGTAAAGAAATGAAGCACTCTGCAGTTGACACTTGGCTTTCCCGCCCCACACGTGTATAAAATTGCATGTACTATGCTCCCTCCTCATAAGTAAGTCCAAGCCTAGAGCGTGCGTATCTTAACCTTTAAGATAAATGAAAATGGTGGGGGCTGAGTTCAGAGGTGGCGGTGGAGGTTGGAAAGCCATGAAGAGCTTCGGCTTGCATGTGCTACTGGGTAGATGGTTCATGGCCTAAGAACCAAAATAATAGAAATAAAGAACCCAAACAACGTTACCAATGTGATTATAATAAGAGCCATTCTGTAACAGTGAGCGCCTGTAT
The DNA here is from genome assembly GCA_030021035.2 of Notholithocarpus densiflorus. NCBI lineage: Eukaryota > Viridiplantae > Streptophyta > Magnoliopsida > Fagales > Fagaceae > Notholithocarpus > Notholithocarpus densiflorus. The sequence goes on from JARYZH020000040.1 coordinate 1,512,256, forward strand.
TTTTTTGGAAGATCAAAATACCATTAGATGATGATGATAGATAGGATAGGAGGTGAGAGCTTAATAAATTTTTTTTTTGGAAGAGTTTTAAATATTTCAAAAACAAATTAATTCCACTACAAGAATAGGATTTTTGGGAGTCTCTCTATGCAGTTTGTGTTCTATGTATTTTTATTTTTATTTTTATTTTTTTTGTTCTCTCTAAAAGAAAAGAAAATCAAAATGCCTTGGTGAAATCTTCTGATTTTTGTGAGTCATTTGAAAAACTTAAGTCGGAGTGCGTTGAGGAATCCTTGAAGAAAGGAGAAGATGCAACACAATTACTCACCGAAAGGATTCTAAAGGACTTTATACTATTTAGCAGTACCAAACGTAGGCCTCTGCCACAAAAAGATTTCAACAATGGTTCTTGTTAGGTTCTAAAAGTTTAGAACAATTGGCAAATAGTGAGCAGAAACTTGTCTAAGTATAGATCTTAGATTTTATAGAGTTCATTAAACAATGCTCAAGGTGTTACAAGTCTGACACAAGAAAATTCAAGCTGCAGAAAGGAGAGTTCAAATTCAATGAAATCCGACTGATCGAAAATTAGATCCGACTGATCAAAAATCACAGACATGAAATTTCTGCAGAATTCTATTTCAACCCAAACTCTGCTTAAACTTTTTGGATTTCAAGTGAAACACTTCTAGTATATAAAGGAAAACCCTAACTACATTTGCAAAGCTTTTAGAGACTTTAGAGGTGCTCTTGTGAGATCTAAAAAGTATTGTGCCTTCCTCTTTCAAAGTCACTACCGAAAATCATTCTCATATCATTAGATCCAGTAGATCTAAAGTTGCTGCAACAAGATCAACAACTACTGATGATCTAAACCTTCAAGGGTGGTCTTGGAGTCACAAACTGGAGAATTTGTGTTGCTAAACCTTTGAGTGGGATCTCAAAGTCACAAGCAAGGCTGCTTGTGTTAGTGTAAATCCAAGAAGAAAAGGAGTTCGTGAATTCGGAGCTTGTATGTGGTCGTGTCAGTAAGTTACTATCGGAGGTAGGAATAGATTTAGGGTTAAATCTGATGGTAAAAACTTCAATTCTCTTATAGTGGATTTACTTTACCTTGGGGATTGCTAGGTCAAATCCTCCCCAGATTTTTACCTTGAAATGGTTTGCTTCATCGGTTTTCCTAGGTCATCATATCGTGGTGTAATTTATTTTTCGCTGCTTTGCATGATATGATTTATTTATGTTTAACCTAGATCTGAATAATTAATCTAAGTAATCACTTGGTTAATATATTAGGTTAAATAATCTGGTTTAAGGGGTCTAAACGAATAAAAAGTTCTAATCTAAATTTTTCACAATAGAAAACACTCCCAAGAAGCCTAAGACTCAGTGTTCACCAAAACCTTATGCTAATGCCAATGGTGAAACTCTAGTTATTTTATCTGTTAGAGATATATTAGCTCATTAGTATAGGCCCAAGCCTAATTCTAAGACAGAGGAGGAAGATAGGGAGGTACGTAAGTGAGAGAGCTCAACAAAGGAGCGATATTCCCAAAAGACAACATTGCGGGAGACACGAAGACGATGAGAGACAGGATCATAACACCGATACCCCTTTTGAGTTTTGCCATAGCCAAGAAAACAACAAAGCCTTGACCAAGGCTCAAGTTTGTTATGCTCATGTGGCTGAAGAAGAACGAAACAAGCAGAACCGAAGAAGCGAAGGTAATGATAGTCTAGAGGTGACCCAAAAAGGCGCTCATATGGAGTTTGATTTTGGATAACAGGACTTGGAATGCGATTAATAGCATGAACAGCATGAAGAGCAGCTTCGCCCCAAAAAGGAGCAGGAACTTTGGCAGAGAGAAGGAGAGCACGAACAGTGTCAAGAATATGACGAAGTTTTCGTTCAGCTCTACCATTATGTTGAGAGGTACCTCGACAAGTTAGTTGATGAACAATGCCATAGGAATGCAAAACAACTTGGAAAGCATATTGAGTGTACTCAAGAGCATTATCAGATCAAAAAATTTTGATACGCTTGGAAAATTGAGTTTCAAACATTTTTACAAAATTAGAATATACTTGCAATAATTCAAAACGATGTTTCATATGAAAAATCCAGCTATAGGAATAATCATCAACAAAGACAACAAAATATCGAGATCCACCAATACTAGAGATAGGAGAAGGCCCCCAAACATCAGAATGAATAAGGTCAAAGATATCAGTAGATATTGATTCACTAGAATTGAAAGGCGAAGCTGGTTGTGTTTCCTAACTGACATGAGACATAATCAAAAATTTTAGTAGACACTGAACCTAACAAACCTCTAGAAGCCAATTGTTGTACCCGAGAGGAAGATGTGTGACCAAGTCGAGCATGCCAAAGTGCAAGGGCCAAAGTGCAAGGGAAGGAATAGAAGAAACTGCAGCTGCTACAGCAACAAAAACAAGAGCAACAAGTGGAAGACGAAGGTTGTCCACGGGAAACATACGCCAAACTCTAGGACTAGTCCCAAGCTCCTGTCCCGTCCTTAGATCCTGCACAATACACCCAGAATAATCAAAGATAATGCAATAACCCAACTCAACTATTGTCCCACAGAGAATAAATTGTAAGAAAGGTCCGGAACATTAAAGACCCCAGGAACCGAGAGGTTGGAGGTTGAAATGGAACCTATATTATGACCAGACATTGTGGAACCATTTGCTATGCAAATATTAAGAGAGTGTGGTGCAGGTTTAAGTTTAGAAAATAAGGACGAATGAGGTGTCATGTGATTGCAACAAGTAGAATCCATAAGCCAAAAGGTAGGAGACATACCAGATAAAGCTGAGAGAGAAGAGGAATAAGATACATTACCAACCATACGAATGACATTAGCAATGATGTTTATAAGGTCATCTCTAGAAATGGTGAAAGTGGATCCAGAAGACTGAGACTGTGCAGAGACGAGAGCCATGGGTTGGACACTCTCAGTGTTAGCAACTGTAGTAGAAATGGAAACAGCTGATATGTTGCATTGATAGCAAGCCTCAATATTATGGCCAAAACATTTGCAAAAATTGCAAAAGCGTTTGTTAGATTATCGGCAACGATTATTGCAAAAGGAAGAAGACTTGTCCTTATTCTTCATTTACAAGCAAAATATGCAAAAATGGACTACAAAAATGAAATCTATGCAAAAACCTGGGTAAGGAGCACCTGGACTGCAAAAAGTCACCTTTGAGAAAAAGTCAACGATCAACAGTCAACAATGCAGTCAACTCCCTGTGATGACGTCAACAAGATGACGTAAGCTAATGACATTAGCTAAGGCTTACGTGGATGCTGACGTGGCAATGATGACGTCAGCAGGTGACCCAGCGGCGCATGGGGCACGTGAGGCACGTGGTTCAATCTTCGCAGAAGCTTTGGATGACGCATGAGGGCGCGTGGGGAGTCCGATGAGTCTGATTCTTTTCCGACGATGTAGATCGAAGAAAGACCATTCCGATGACAGCGGCGGTGAGATGATTGGAGCAATACTGAAGGCACGTAAGGTGCGTGGAAAAACTGCTGAATCTTTTACCGACGCGTGGCAGCGCGTGGAGGGTCAGATGATGATGATTTTAGCGGCGTTGTGTAGATCGGTTGAAAATCTACACAGTGATATGTCTTATGTCTTAATTAGAGGTCCGATGTGGAAGATCCGACGGAGGCAATGATCTTGGTGGCAGTGATCGAGCTTCTGGCGGTGAAAATTCAACCTTGGGCACCTCTGACGACAGTGGGGCAATCAGGAGAGGGCACCAAAAAGGTTTACTGACTGAAGAAGTCGAGGTAGCGGAAAATACCAACAAAGACAAGACTACAAGACACAAGAAAGTTAGAGCAATGGCTCTGATACCATATTAAATATTAGCAATATTAGCATGTTAAGATTCCATGTTAAATATTAGCATTAATACACCATGTTAAATATGCTAGTATGGATGCGGAAGCGAAAGCATAAAGTATAGAACACAATAACACATGAGGGTTACGTGGTTTAGCCTAACGGTCTATATCCACGGAGGAAACCCTAAAGGGCTACATTAATAATATATTAGAGTGTAGTACGAATCTTGTGTTACAATGAATAATAACATGTGTATATATAGTAGACTAAACCCTAGACTAATAGACTTCTAGTACAAGTAGGAGACTTGGCTTGCACACAAAGTAGAATTGGGCTTGGGCCTATGCTAATGGGCTAATATATTTCTAACACCCCCTCTTAAACTCAAGATGGAAACTTGATGAAATCTTGAGATTTGATAAGCTTAAGAAGATCTCTTGAATGAAGTTTGGCTCTGTTACAATAATTTGAGGAAGGTAATGGTCTTGTAGTGTTGATGTGACTTCTAATGGTGGCATGACTATACCGGAGAGTTTTGACAGCAGTAGTAGGAAGCCAAAGCAGATAAACGCAGCAAAAAAACACCGAGGAAGACAAAGATTGCTCTTAAATATACCGCAAGGACAGAAAACCATGGCCATAAGAACCTAGCTCTGATACCATGTTAAATATTAGCATTGATACACCATGTTAAATATGCTAGTATGGATGCGGAAGCGAAAGCATAAAGTATAAAACACAATAACACATGAAGGTTACGTGGTTCAGCCTAACGATCTATATCCACGGAAGAAATCCTAAAGGGCTACATTAATAATATATTAGAGTGTAGTACAAATCCTATGTTACAATGAATAATAACATGTGTATATATAGTAGACTAAATCTTAGACTAATAGACTTCTAGTGCAAGTAGGAGACTTGGCTTGGGCCTATACTAATGGGCTAATATATCTCTGTAGAGAGGGAAAATTCCCGACCTATCACAAGCTGACACGTCACACTACCAAGTCCATAAAATACAGCCAATTACAAAGTGCCACATATTGCTGCTAGGTTTTACTATCACTACTCAGAAGCCAATGAAAATTTGCCAAGTGTCATGCAAAAAACCAATCACGCATCAGCATATGTAAGCGATGACACAAGCAGTCTCGCACGTGTAAGCGATGACACAAGCAGTCCAGCGCGTGTAAGCGATGACATAGGCAGACCAATCAGGCTGAGACATGTGTCACCAATCAGACTCCGCCACGTGTCGCTCACCCACCCCCAAACTCCTATAAATAGAAACCTTCCTAAGACATTTAGGAGGACACACACCAAGCCATCTGAAGTACAAGCAGCATCAGAGAAGATTCAAAAGCATCAGAAGTACAGAAGCTCTGCAGGAATCAAGCCTCAAAGCCTTCAAGAACTTCAAGAACTTCAACCTCAAAATCGAAGAACACTCAAAGCAGAATCATCCAAACTATCTGCCTAGATCCTAAAGTTCACTGGAATCAAGCTCAAAAGCCTCCAGAAACTCCAACAACCATAAATTGGTGAAGCTCAACGGATTCAAGCCTCCAAAGCCCCGAAGAACTTCCACCACAAACATTCAAATACGAAGAACATTCAAAGCAGAATCATCCAAACTATCTGCCTAGATCCAAAAGTTTACGAGAATCAAGCCAAAAGTGTCCGAAAACATCAACAAGTCACAAATCAGTGAAGCTCTATGGATCCAAGCTTCTAAAGCCCCGAAGAACTTCCACCATAAACCTTCGAAGACGAAGAACATACGAAGAACACGAAGAACATGAAGAACAAAGGATTTCTAACAAGCTCACAGCCAGAGATTCATTGTAATTCCGTTTCAGCAATCTTCGATCCATCTCTCAACCAAATTGAAGGATATTTTGTGTTCGAGTCAAAATCACATTACTACAAATCCAATCAACAAGTCTTTTAAGGAGATCGAATCAGAGGATCACTCTTTTGTAATTACAGAGAATTGTACCACACAATCATCAATACAAATTCGCATTTGTGAAACTATTTTACTTGTTTGATTTATTTCGAACCGAGAAATTTAGTCGTCTACAATCTCTAACATTATCAAAATCTAAAACTCATGGAGATTTCAACAATGGTTCTAAGTCTGAATGTTTCACAACAGAAAACACTCCCAAGAAGCCTAGGACAGAGCGTTTGGCTACGCCCAAACTTGATGCTAATGCTAATGGTGAAACTCCAATTATTTTATCAAAGTCTGAAACTCATGGAGATTTCAACAGCAGTTCTAAGTCTGAATTTTTTGCAACAAAAAACACTCCCAAGAAGCCTAAGACTCAGCATTTGGCTTCGCCCAAACCCGATACTAATGCCAATGTTGAAACTCCAGTTATTTTATCAAAGACTAAAACTCTGATTGAAGGGAAAGTGCCTATAACTAAGCCAGTCAAGAAATTGTGTTTCATCTTTGATGGAAAGGAATTGAAGAGTCCTACTAAGCGTACACATACCAAAGAGAAGGAGGAGTTCCAAGTTGCATGTGCCATCATCACCACCAGACCTACTTGAGCATATCAGGAATCGCATTAGAGAAATGCATGGAACCCAGGAAGTTTTTGTCATTCAAAAATCCCTTTATGAGTTTGATGGGAAATGAGATAAAAATAAGGTATCCATGCCTTTAAGCCAAATCAATCCAGATTTCTTAAAAGAGACAGAGAGAGAAGCTCTTGATCAGCAAAAGCCCATTGGAGTGCAATTCGTGGAGCCATCTAATACTGTCTATACGATGGTTTTAAGGCAATGATACATGCCTAAGGAATCAGGGAAGAAAAGCTCTTCATATGTTCTAAGAATAAATTGGAACAACGTGGTTGCAGCAAATGATCTGAAGATTACTACTGTGGTCCAAATTTGGTCTTTCCGAGTTGCTAACAAAGAAGATCTCTGCATGGCTCTTGTTTTGGTTGATAAAGGAGGGAGCAAAAGTAGCGGCAATAGCAATGACAGAGAGGGAGGAAGTAATAGCAGCCGAGGAAGTGGAGTAGGCAGTAATGGCAGTAGCAGAGATGCCGAAAGTACTAGCAACCAAAGTACAAATATGGAATCAACTCCTTAGTCATGTCATGGAGATATACAAGGTTTCGTCATATTTACCATGTTAGAAATACTAAATAATTATATTGTATTTTTCTAGTAATAACATATACAAGGTGTGGTTGACGGAAAATTCTTAGGTAGTCCCGGAGTATAGTGAAATGGTGCTCCCTCCTCTCACATTCATGATGGACCCCACCATGAATTTAATGAGCGGACCCCACCATGAATGTGAGAGGAGGGAGCACCATTCTCCGTGCTCCGGGAGTACCTAAGAATTACTCGTGGTTGACAACGGCAAATGTGACAATCATGTTAGAAATACTTACAATATAACATATAGAGATACACTTTAACCTAAAAAGCTTAAACCCAAAGGGTATATACTCAATTATGCTATATTAACTACTTATTCTTCTCATTATTATTGAATGTAAAACTTCACTCACTTATGCTATATGTTATATGAATTTTCTCTATGAGATGGCCAAATGGGGCACTTTTAAAACATCTTTGTTGTTAGGCTCTTAACAGCTGCAGCATCAATGCATCATCACACTCTAAAAAAAGCAATGAAAAATCCCAATCTATTTTAAGAAATTGTTAGTAGCGAATTTTTGGACATCAAATTCAGCCCAAAACCCGTCATTCAGGTCCACTAACCTTGAGATAAAATACCATAAATTGTTATGTCCGGCCCGCCAAATTTTATCCCAATGGCCCATGAATTTTGCCACTGAAAAGAATCTAATTTTGACCATACATATTTCACCCAGGCTTATTACACCCACTTGTGAGTAAAATGGTTCAAGAAAACCAGCCCATGGAAAGCCACTAACATTGTCACGTGTTAGTCGAAGGCCACTAGAAAGTGAGGTAAAATTAAATCCCATGGGCCTAGCTAGCAGAGCCCATGAACTTGGGCTGATTGAGTACATGGGAAAGCCGAAGATAAGCGCCACAAAAGCTCAGTGCCAAAGTCAATCCAAACGAGCATTAGGACCACAAGACCAATTGTTGAGAATACTTGAGATTGATTTGCTAAGACCCACAAAGAACTCATAAAAACCAAGCATTACCTTAGTGTAACAGAGCCCCACCTTTACACCATCTTTTCTCTCATCAAATCAAAAATAAAAATGTCACTTAACAAGGGGCTGCTGGGACTTTCTGCTCAAGCCTCAAGCAAATTCCAATGAGGATCTTTCCTCTTATGTAAATAATTTTAGGGTATCTAAGTTAGCCCCATTATTACCTTTATACAAAACAATGTGACAACAACTATTGAGAAAGTGTTCTACTTGAGTAATTCTTAGGTACTCTTGGAGCACGAAGAATGGTGCTCCCTCCTCTCACATTTATGGTGGGGTCTACTTATTAAATTTATGGTGAGGTCGACTGTTCAGCCTAATACCCAATGGCCTCAAACTGTTCTCCCCCTCATTCAATAGTTTTTAACTAACTCTAATACAACCACTTAAATTCAAACCAAAAACTTTAGTGCTCACACAACCACTCAACCCACTTGAATCCTCTTGATTATCATACACAACAGAACACTTTGTTACATTCAGCAGGTGTTTGAGATGCATATATGTATGAATTCTGGAATACACGAATAGGGATACCCTTTTTCTTTAACTCATCACACCCTCTATCCTTTATTTCTTGGAGCTAAAGGATTTTATCCAAAATAATGATAATATACGATTGCTGCATATATTGCAATGGTTTTGTTTTTAAATTTTCTAATTTTACTATTATTATGTTTCTATCCATTGGTTTTAAATATAATATATTACTAGTCGTTAACCTATGCAATGCACAGAAAAATTTTGCATAAATATATAATGTATTATGAAATAAACGATATATTAATTAATAAGTTTGTTAGTTTTTAGATTCCTATAAACTAGATTGTTTAACCTAATTAATTAACCAAGTGAATACTTAGGTTTATTATTCAGATCCAGGTTAAAACAAAACAATTATATCATGCAAAACAGCGGAAAAGTAAATAACACAACGATATGATGACCCAAGAAAACTAAACCGGTAAAAAACATGGGGAGGATTTAACCTAGCTATCCTCAAGGTAAAAAACAATTCTACTATAGAGAATCGAAGTTTACAATAAGACTTAGACCACTAACATCCTATTGCTACCACATGTAGAACTTACTGACATGACCATGTGCAAACTCCGAATCCACAGATTCATTCTCTACTAGGCCTTTGCAACATAAGCACCCACACTTGTGACTTTAAGACTCCACTCAAAGGTTTTAGATCTCCTTAGATGTTGATCTTGTATGCAGCAACTTCTACAACACCGGATCTTTAGATTCTTCAAGGAATAACACTAGTAGAAGACTTTAGAGAGCTTTTGGGTACAAAACCCTAGATCTACAAAAGAGGCACACTCTTCTCTCTCTAAAAAGCCTTATAAAAATGTGCTTAGGGTTTCTTTTATATATAGTAGTGTCTTACTTGAAACCCAATATGTTTAAGTAGAGTTTGGGCTGAAATAGAATTCTGCAAATATGTGTTTCAATCGGTAGAGTCTGTCTTTCAATCGATCGAACCAGGCTGATTTCGAATTCTTCTTTCTTTAGCTTGTATGTTCTTGAATCTTGACTTGTATCACCTTGAGCATTGTCTAATAATACCTATAGACTCCAAGATCTATATCTAGACAAGTTTGTATTCACAATTTGCATTGTTCTAAACTTTTAGAACCTAACAAAGTTTAATAAATAAAGGTCTGTGATTTGGCCCATGGGATTAGGTCAAATTCGGCTCAATTACTAACACATGACATGAGGAAAGGTAAAATCTATTAGGTTAGACTAAGTTTAATTTATATTTCTTAATCCCATACAATACATGGGAAACTTTTACATAAATGTATAATATATAAAATACAAAGCTAAAATTATTAAAACAAAATGAAAAATATATGACTACACAACAAAAAAATATAAGAGAAAGATGCAGTTACCCTCAAAAGACTAATCCATGGCTATAGTTGACAGGTTCAGTTATTGCAAAAACAGAACCCAAAAAATCAAATCTTAAAACTTCTAAAAAGCTAAAAATATAAAAGAAATTTAATATACAAAGCTTAATAATTATTGAAACAAAACAAAAAATATATGGCTATGGCTACTCTATAGAGAAATATATTTAAATACGTGTTACCTCAAAAGATTTCTGGCTATAGTTGTTGAAATCTATCAAAAATTTTCAGATTTTGGAAAAAAAAAAGTGGAAAATCAAAGAACCAGATATCAAAACTTCCAAAAGTCCAAAAAACTAATAAAGAAAAAGATGATTTAGAGCAAAGAAATTATTGAAAAAAAATACATGACTACACAACAGAGAAATATAAGAGATAAGGTACCGATTTAAGATATTGCAAAAATAAACCCAATAATTTAGAAGTTAAAACTTTCAAAAGGCCATAAAAATTAGCAAATCAGAAAATTTGAAGCCTAAAAATTATTGAAACAAAAAAATATATATAAGGCTAAACTATAAATAAATATAAGAGAGAGCTAAGGTACCCTCAAGAGAACAATCCATGACTATAGCTATTGACATCTAGCAAACATATTCCAATATTGTAAAAAATGAACCAAAAAAATTCAAATATTAAAACTTTCAAAATGCCATAAAAATTAGCAAATCAAAAGATTTAGAGCCTAGAGAAATATATGACTACACGATAGAGAAATATATGTAAAACCCAAAACATAACTTATCTAATAAAATCAATGGAACCCAATCAATCGCATTTAATTTCAAGCATTGCTTCGAACAAAAAATATTCTTAATCTTACACTAATGCTTGTAATTGCTCAAAGTATATCCAAAATACCATATTTGATTATACAAGCAACATAAGAAGAATTCCATTCAAGTTATGCATCATCTTCCAATGTAACTCTACTTTTCCTCCAATATACACCAATTAAAACTTTCAAAAGGTCATAAAAATTAGCAAATCGAAAGATTCAGAGCCTAAAAATTATTGAAACAGAACAAAATATATTAGACTACACTACAAGTAAATATATGAGAGAGATAAAAATAATGAAAGGGGTTAGTCAATATCTTTAACTACTAATGCTGATTAGACTTTTCTGAATTATCTTGTTTCATTTCCTGAACTCTCTACACATTGAAGTAGAATTATAAACAACATAAAACAGTGTAATTTATCAAACAATTGGTTATATAGGCAACATTAATAGAATTCTTGTCAAGTTATGCACCATCTCCCAATATAACTCTACTTTTCCTACAATATACACCAGTTATTTTGAAAAATAATTTCAAGTTTCAAACGACACAATATGAAACATATTCTTTGTGTTTTTATAAAGGTACGAAATTGTGTTACAAAAATCTAACTTTTTGAAGACAAAGCTATTTCAAAAAAATAAATAAATAAATAATAATTCTTAGAAAAGATGTTATCAAAATATTAGTTACTACTTTTAAATTCCTTTAAAAGGTCACTGATTATAATACAATCTATTACCATGATTAACCATATGTTTCTATTACAACTGCCCACCCTTGGCCGGATGTTCACTTCACAAATATAAACGCTTGTGGGATATGGGAGGCAAGGAAAATTATTCAAATCTCTTAACAGAGAGCTTCACACATATTATTAATGGGGATATTATTGTAGGCACAACACATTCGTTGAAATGTCATTGTTTGAAGCACTCAACCCACCATGCATATGTCACCTGAATTGAATTATGAATATAAATGTTGAACTCCTCATCAACCTTATCATGTATTCTAACAAAATTATGAAGAATCATGGTAGCAAATACAATAAGTCTTTGTACATGAAATAGATAAGATAGCATGTTTTTTAATAACTCTGCATTTATTCTTCAACATATCATAAGTGTGCACGGTCACACTTTGAAGTGATAACTGTTAAGTGAGCATAGTTAAAATTTTATTGCATGCCAATTGTTAGCACCTTGTATGGTTGCAAATAGCAAGAAAAAATGTTAAATTGGGAAGTTGAATCCAACACGCTGAAGTCTCATACATGACAACATACAAGAAGTCCTACCTTTTGGTAACAAATAATCATAATTAATCACTTATTGAGAGCTTTTATACATTTCTTTTCTTGAAGTAATAATTGAATGAAATTGTTATATTTATAGGCCCTACTTACGTCTACCATTTGTTTATAAGATCAGACCAAAGGACCGTGAAGAAAAGATGGTGTTTTGGTCTTAGGTTTGAAATTATACCATGTATCCAACTCTAATAATCAGAGATTAGATTTAGATTTGAAAAGTGCAAAAATTTCAAAGAACCCAAAGGTAAACGAAAAGAAATTGACAAGAATAGAGACATTCATTCAGGACAAACACATAAGCAAAACAAAAATCTCAAAAGACAAAGCAACAAATGCTGCACTGAGGACTGGTCTACACTGAAACTGTACGTATAACATTTGGGTAAATTAGGGCCAACAAAATCCAAGAGCCTACTAATAACAAAGAACAAGAAAAGAGATGATAACACCATCATAATGTTTTTAATAGTATATTTTTATTTCTATAATATATATTTATTAATTCAAATCTACAACAAACAATATTCACATAAAAAAATTTACCAAAAAGTTCACAAAGAAATTCTAGATCAACTAGGTGGTATTCTTTGAAAATAGTGTAAAAATAGAGAGAAAAATAATGAGAGATTCTTCAAGAAATGGGATTTCATAATCATGAGCAAAGTCTTCATTATGCTAGAATGCTTATACCTTAAACACATTCTATGCGAACTGCGGACACACACAATGACAGATGAATACAAATCTGCTGTACCATTTTTTGTGTTCCATTTTATGTTTCACCAATTACAATTTATAATGTGTTTTTTTTTTTTTTTTAATTTGACTATTTTATAAGGAAAGTTAAAAAAATACATGATAAGTTGTGATTTGTGGAACATAAAAAGTAGTACAGAGGATTTATGCAAATCTATTATTGATCATTGATTTAACGTTTCTTCTTGCCAATCCCAAGCGCACATCAAAGAGGCCAAGTCCAAAAGGTAGTATGAGATAAAGAACAAGCATTAATGCTCTGGCCAATTATGCAAGCTTATGCTTGGGGCAAAGAAAATTTTGGCTTGTGTCAGAAACTTTGGCAATCTACATTGATTACAATGCAATACACTTCTATTTATTGTATTTTTTAATGTTGTTTTCTGATTTCCAAATTGATTCAAGGTTTTACTTGGTTTAACAATGTAGAAGATCAGTAAAATAAATTCTAAGTTCTTCTAAATAAAAATCCTAAGATTGATTCTTCTTCTTTTCTTCTTGAAAAGAAAAAAAAAAATCATAAGATTCAATATGCAACCACAAGATAGAAAAGATGAATAGCATTAACAAACCAAAGATGCTTCTCCAACAAGTAATAACTTATTTCAAAGATTACTAGAATCACAATCCTTCATTCCAACATTTTGTAAATACTGAAAGTAAGTCTTTGCATTCTAGTGGTCAATAAATACTATGTCAACTTGATCATTGTGGCATGAGGGTTCCTGTTAGAACTGGGAGGTTAGAATTAGTAGAGAACTTGATCCATCTCTTTTTCTCCACATACTTGAGACAAGGCTGCATCACAAGTCCAATCATCACAGCAACAATACTTACAAGAAATACCTTAAGTGTAGAAAGAGCCAACACACTGCAGATCAATATGGTTGGAGGAATACACAAAAGAATGGCTCCAACTGTTCCCCCAGGTATCTTGTAAGGCCGATATGCAGTGGGATATTTTACCCGTAACCATACAAATGCTATGAATTCCAAAATCATTCCAAAACAGTACAAGAAATTCTCCGCTGCTACAATCTCTTGGAAGCTTAGCCACGATAGCAAGAACACGCCAGAAGCTGAGAATAAAATCCCTATCAATGGAGTTCCATAACGAGACCTCTTGCCGAAGAACTCAGGTAGCATACCCCGTTCCGCCATACCCAAAAGTTGAAAAGAGTCACTACTCATCTCAGCTACAAACATCCCCATATTTGACACTGCTGAAGCTCCTTGGATCCACCATCTCAACCAAACTCCCCCAATAATTTTAGCAATGTCCGAGAAATACCCATCAGTCCATAACTCCCGGTTGACTGGAACAGCGCCTGTACCAATTAAAAGAGGGAAGAAATATCCAAGAACTACCAATATCAGAGCATAAAGCAAAGCATTTGGAAGAGTTCTCTTTGGGTTGTCCACCTCGCCAACAAGTGTGCTTATTGAGTCCCAATAATTAAGATTCCAAAATAAAGTGTTTAAATATAAATTCCAGTCCACATCACGTAGATTTACCTCTAACCATCTAGAAGGCTCCAACTTTGGAATCGCCACAAGCCCCATAACTACAAAAGGAAGAATTGAGAGAATCCCTAAAAGAACAGCAAGCCATCCCACAATGGTTAACCCCCTATAGTTCATGTAAGTGAGGACAACAGTCAAAGCTAACACAGCTAGGATTCTTGGTAAACCACTACCTAAAGCCGGGATTGCCGACTTCAAATAATCAAGAAATAAAGCTGGGTAGAGTGCATTATCAATAACCCCACTTAGCCATTTCACCCAGCCTTGTTGAAATCCCCAATAAGGACCCAATGCAGTCGAAACCCAAACCACATAACCACTATTCTCAGGAAACATGGTACCCATCTCGGCAGTTATTAATGCTTCAGGAATACTCCATATGAATGGGAAGATCAAGAAGCCTAGAAGGGCTAAAAGAGGACCAGCAGCTCCAACAGTGTCCTCGACCCCAAATGGTCCCCCAGAAACCTCGTAGAATATGAGGAATACTGAGTCCCTATTTGGTTCTCTTTAGGGGTGTATTCATTTTCTCTTTTCATTTTCTGAACTCATTTTCTCTACCCAACCCATTTTATGTTTGGCATAAATTTTCTGAAATACTTTTTGTTTGTTCTTAAACTCTTTCCACTTTATATCTTTCAATTAAAAAATTCACCACAACACCAACACCACACCTACACCAATGATCAAACCAAAACCAAACCTAGCATCTACCTCCATCACCACCACAGTCTCACCTCCATCACCACCAAAACTAATCAAAATACGCCCCTTTCACCATCACTACCAAAGTCGAATCCACAACCACCCACCACTATTTTCCCCACCGGTACACCCAACCACAACCAAATCCACAACAACATACATCGCCACAGCTACAACCATACCCACACTAACTACCATTTCCTTTACCAGCACACCTAACCTTAACCAAATCCATAGCCATAACAACATCCATCACCATAGCCATAGCCATAGCCATAGCCAAACCCAAATCAAAACCCACACTACCATCACCACACTCGCACCCACACCCACCATGGTCACCACCAAACCCAATCGGCTTAGTGCCAAAGAAAGAAAAGAAAACCCAAACCATTGTTGAACCCAACCGATAGAGCTTGCCCAGGAGAGAGAGAGATAATGAAGGATCTTACCTTGAAGAAAGAGAGAGAATGAAGGATCTTTGAGAGAAATTGTTGTCATGGACAGATGGTTTTCGGAGAGAGAGAGAGACGTTGGGGAGAGAAAATAAATAATTAAAGTTGAGTGTGGGGACCACAATTTCAGGTTATTACAATAATGTCACTATATTCATTTTTGCTAAAAATGAAAATGCCCGAAATTTGTTTTCATTTTCTATATTCAAATCCACTTTTTTGCAAACTAAAACTGAAAACTGAATACAAATTTGCAAACCAAACCAATTTTTTATAGTAGGTTCCACAAAAAATGAAAATGAATACAGAAAAAAAAAGCACTTTTTTTCTTCAAACCAAACACCCTTTAAAGTTGCGGACTCAAAGGTAGATCAGCCTCAATGGTAACACTTAATAAAGAAGAAGGCTTGGAGTGCAACTTAGGAAGTAATTTTTTTTTTTTTTAAATGTAAAGAAGCACTTTCTATCCATTTGTATAGAGAAGATTGAGGTTTGAGATAGAAATTGTTTGTACTTTGATTTCCGCTTTGTTTCATTAAGAGAGAGATAGAAAGTGATTTTTTTTAGCTTCTACCTGTGGAAGATTAATAAGTGCCACACTCTAGAGCTCCCATTGAGAATAGGAATGGTTTGTCACAAAAATTCAATGAAAATATTTTTTATTATTATTTTTCTTTGACAAAAAATTATTTTTTATTTATTAATTTATATTTGGGGCCTAATTAACATCTTCACAAGTAAAGAGATATTTCTATTGGTTAAAATTTGGGGTCTTTTTTAAATTTTATTTGGGGGTCTTCTTTTTCACTTTGGGGCCTTGATTTTCTTTGACAAAAAATTATATTTTTATTTATTGGTTATTTATTTAGGGCCTATTTAATATTTTCATAGGTAAATAAATATCTCTATTGGTTAAAATTTGGGGGCTTTAAGCAGCTGCTTCACTTGCCTTATACATTGACCTGGCCTTGAACACAACATTTGTGACCTTAAGATTGCATAAGGATGAGTCATGCGAATGCCGAACAATTTATTTATTTTTTTTAAATTGCAATCTTGTGCACTACTTTGCAACCTAAACATTGAATTGAAGATCTAGATTTCTTTGAACAATTGAAAATAATTACATTTGATATAAATTACAAAGTTTTGATTCCTAATTACATTCTAAAGAAAGTACAAAACTTTAAATCCTAGTTACATTCTATCAAAATGATAATTATATTGAACAAAGCGTACTAATCTAAAACCCTAGATCTAGGTTCAGGAACTAACTTACAAGGTAGGAATGTGTTAAGCACTCATATTACCTGGTAAAAACCGGTCTTCTATACTAGTAGTGGCCAATTAAGTATATGAAAAACAATCACATCATAAATAACAAACACACATTTGAAATTGAATTGGAAACTGGATTGAAATTGAAGATGTAATTGAAAATGTGTAGGCATTTTATAGTTTCATGTCATGCATTGTTATCGGTTTAAATTATTAGATCTGGAATTAAATTGAGACTAAAATAAATTTATACATCGGAATTCAAATAGGTTTTAAAAACAATATTTAGTTTTTTAAAAATAACTTTGATTTTTAAAAAGGTTTTAAGTATGCAACGAGATATTAATTTTGAAAACAAGTTTGATTCTGAACTATATTTCATTCTTGAAGATGAGTTTAAGATTTTTAGTTCTAAAAGAGACTTGAATTCAAAACAGAAAATTGTTTTAGAAACTAGCTAGTGCAGAAAATTATTTTCAACACTGTGTAAAATTTTAATGCAAAAAATAGTGCAGAAAATTAAGGGCATGATTGATAGGAGGATTTTTGTTTTTGTTTTCAAAACAGTATAAAAACAATTTAAAAAAAAAAATTGAACTTGAAACTAGTTTTGAGATAATAATTTTTATATTATACGTGTTAAGCTTCCACCTTTAAGAACAATTTTCAAAATACTAAAAACAAAAAATAATTTTTTGGGAGACCATTTCTATTTTTGATATATTTTTTTTAAAATATTTACAAAAAGTAACGTGTAGAATCTGTAGATTACTTTTTTTTGGTGGATAACGATAAGGGAATAGAGTTCATCATGTACTCTTTTTTTTAATGATAAGTTTCAAATTTAAAGTGTGGGAATTCTTTTTGTGAAAAAAATAAGTTCCTTAATTTAAGAGATAAAAGAGTTTGGACAAATATGAAGAGTCCACTATTTTCAATTTATTTACAACTATGTCATTAAAAAAACATTTTTTGTATCCTGTAAACAACCCTTAACCGTTTTCAAGATCCTATTCTAAATCAGGAAAATAGGATACAATTTTTTGAAAACTGTATTTAAAAAATTTTAGTCAAACAATAAATTTAAGTGTGGGACCCATCGTTTTATGGAAAACACTGATCATCATCATCATCATTGTCATCGTCACTAAGAAGTTCGTCATCCAAAGGTAAGCCAACTTTCTCGTGATAGGTTTTCCGAGTTATTTCAAAATCTTTAATCTAATAGGGGACATCTTCTTCTTCTTCTCTTTCTTCATCTATCTTCTTCATCTACTTCTTCTCTGGTGGGTCTGTAGAAGTAGAAATTTTGCAACCAATTTCAAGATGCCATGTGCTACTTAGTGGTTTCTAGTGTCATTATTTAGAGGCCAATGACAATATTCCAAGTGTCAAAAAATAAAAAATTACAAAGAATACCTAGGAACCAATCAAATGTTAGCATGTATTAATTTAAATGACATAAGTAGTCAAATCAAATATTGCCATGTGTTATTTTAAATTAAAATACTTTGGCCAATCATATAATGCCATGTGTCCTTTGGAGAACAAGACATAAAAAGTCATTCCATTCAAATCATGACATGTGTCACTAATATGGACCAATCATGTGCCTTCAAATCTATTCAAGATTCTTATAAATAGAGACCATTCTCAGTCTTGTAGAGGAGGATTCAAAAATCTTGAAGCTCTACCGGAATCAAGCTCCAAAGCCTCCAAGAACATTAAGAACTTCAAACTTCGAATACGAAGAACATTCAAAGCAAAAGCATTCAAGTCATTCTTCTAAATCTCAAAACTTATTGGAATCAAGCTCAAAAACCTCCATAAATACTAAGAGACTACAAATTTGTGAATCTCTATGGATCCAAGCCTCCAAAGCTCCAAATAACTTTCACTACAAATCTTCGAAGATGAAGAAAATTCATCCAAATCATTCTTCCAAGTCTTAAAATTCTACTGGAATCAAGCTTCAAAGCCTCCAAAAACTTCAAAGACTTTGATCCATTGAAGCTTCATCGGATTCAAGCTCAAAATCCCCAAAAAACTTTCACCACAAATCTTCGAAGATCAAGAAAATTCAAAGAACCCGAGAAGAACATGAAGAACGCAAAGAACAAGAAATCTCTAACAAGCATAAAACTTGGGATTCATTGCAATTTTATTCCAAAGAAATTTCAATCCACTTTCCAATCCAAGTGGAAGACATCTTATGTTCAAGTCAAGACTACATCGACGCAATACTTGAATTGAAAACTTTTCTAAGGAGATTGAATCAGAGGATTATTCTATTGTATTAGCATCTAAATATAGAGAATTGTACCTACAAATTCATCAATACAAATTTACACTTATGAAACATATTCAATTGTTTGATTTTCACACTTAAGAGTTTGTGTTTACAAATTTGGCACGCCTGGTGGGATATCTGTACCTCTCATCTCTTTCTCCTTTGAAAAAGAAAACTTCTTCACCTTGCTATCAACTTCAATGGCTTCTAGCAAGAACACTCAAGCTTCATCAACTACGAGTTTAACCAGACTCGGAGCTTCTATCATCAACAACTATTCTGGTCCAATTGCTCATAGCAGGCCTAAAGCTCTTAATCAACTTCAATTTCAATCGATTGATGAAACCGAGTTCCAAACAATCATCTCCTTGGATTTTCTTGCAAAGGAGAAAATTTTTAACAAAGAGCTATCCACTTTGGAGCACCTCAAGTCTGGGGGCAAATCCCCTTCTTCATTCGCAAGAAGTTGTTCACATGATTCCTCATATGTCATAGGAAGGCCAAGAGTTGAAGTTCCCTTGGTTCACATGGATTTGCTTTCTCCTCAATCATCATCTGAAGTCGTGTCAATCATGATGACTAACACCTCTACTATAAAGGAAAAGATGGTTGAAATGGAGCAAAATATCATCCTTCTCATGAAAGCACTCAAAGATAGGGACCTTTAAATTGTAACCCTAATGAACAAGCTAGAAGTAAAAAACTCTGGTGAATTAAGCTATGGTCTTAAGTCCTCACATGACTTCATCCCCATAAAGGAAGACAAAGGGAGAGGAACTTAAGACACCCTTCAGCAGGAACAATCTACTTCAGTTGTTTCGTTATCTATTCAACATCTCCAAGATATGATAACAAACACCATTTGAGCACAATATGGAGGTTCTTCTACAAGTTCTCTTATGTACTCAAAACCCTACAAAAAGTGCGTTGACAACATAAGAATGCCCAATGGGTGTCAACCTCCAAAATTCCTATAGTTTGATGGCAAAGGCAATCCCAAGCAACGCTTTGCTCACTTTGTAGAAACTTGTAAAAATCGTGGAACTCAAGGAGACCTCCTCACAAAGCAATTTGTTCGGTCTTTCAAAGAAAGTACCTTTGTTTGGTACACAAACTTGGAGCCTGAGTCAATGGGAGCAACTTGAAAGAGAGTTTCTTAATCGATTCTATAGCTCACACCACACGGTGAGTATGTTGGAGTTTACTAGTACCAAGCAGTGGATAGTTGAGCCTGTTGTTGATTATATTAACCGATGAGTATGTTGGAGTTTACTAGTACCAAGCAGTGGACAAATGAGCCTGTTGTTGATTATATTAACCGATGACGCTCTTTAAGTTTGGGTTGCATAGATAAGATTTCTAAAATATCTGCTATGGTGATGTGCATTCAAAGTATGCATTGGGGACTTCTCTACATACTTCAAGAGATGAAACCTCGAACGTTCGAAGAACTAGCGACTCGTGCACATGATATGTAGTTAAGTATCTCTAATCGGGCAATATGAACTCTCTTGCACTTGAGGAGAGGAAAGACATAAAAGAAGTGAAGAAGAATGACACCTCTAAAGATTTTGTGGCTGTTAACACTACCTTAGCCAAGATTTCAAGAGGAGGTGCAAAAGCAAAGGAAAATAGACTTGGCGGATGGCAAAAGAAAGACGTGCGTCATTCTACTCTTAAGGAAAGAGAGCAGAAAGTTTATCCACTTCCAGATGAGGGTGTGCCAAACATGTTAGATCAATTACTCCAAATAAAGCTATCGAATTACCAAAATGCAAGTGACCAGAAGAGATGGAGAAAGTTGATAACCCTAACTATTGCAAATATCACCACATCATGATTAGCCACCCAGTCCAAAAGTGCCTTTTGTGCTTAAAGAAATCATCATGAGGCTTGCCAAAGAAAAGAAGATTGATCTAGACTATGATGAAGTAATTGAAGCAAACCATACAACTGTTGCCTATGGATCACCAAACGATGTACTGCCAACTCTAAAGCAAGGAGCACTTCCCCCAAATTTATTTGCTCAGAAATCAAGAGGACTAGAAAACAAGCCTCATATGTAATCAAAGAAGGAATACAAAAAGCTTGGAACCACAAAGTTCAAGGTGCAATATGATCATTCATTGCCTCAAAAGTTCAAGAATCATGTCACTCTACTAAACTTATTCTCACAAAGGCTCCCTCAAAACGATTCAATGGAAACCGTTCATATGGTCTCTTGTTATGAAATCCATGATGAGGAAGACAATTCAAAGCCAAGTCCCAAGCATATCACTCCGCTCAGTTACATGCCTAAAAGGCCAGTGCAAAGGTCGGCCAGAAGACATGACACAATGAAAGCTACAAATGGCTTGGACCAAGAAGGTGCAAAATTCCCACCACGAATTTCCGTGTTTAATCACATTAAGGCTTTGAGCTTCTCACCATCACGAATTTCAGCATTCAAAAGGTTAAGTGCTCGCCCAACACAAAACCAAAATGCTCTTGCACGTAGGTCAGCCATTGACCAGTTAGGGACGACGAAAGCATCTATCATTGGTTGTTCTGAAGTTGCATCGCTTCTCTTCTAAGTTGCATAACCTTGAATCCAAGTCGTATCGCCTTGCATCTCTGAAGTTTGGACTGCATCACTACCTCTCGTCTAAGTTGTGTTGCCTTGCATCTCCGAAGTCTGAATTGTGTCGCCTTGTAATTTTGAAGTTTACGCTACATCTCCCCTCTTCTAAATTGCATCAACTGGCATCTTTAAACTTCAAAGTCATGTTGGCATCTCCTCGCACCTTCGAAGTTTGGCAGCTTCTCTTCGCATCTTCAAAATCTTGGTGCCACTCCCTTGCATCTCTAAGTCCATGGTGACAAAGTAAAGGTCTTGACTAAAACTTCGCTGAGCTCAGAAGACATAATATGGCGTCATGTGCATGAAATCATAGCTCTTTTTTTTTTTTTAATTAAAGAAAGAAAACCCATCATGAGAAAGTCACAAGAAGAAACAAAATGCATGCTTGGGCAGGGATAGATCACCACCACTCCTGCTACCCAAGCAACCATTAAAAAAAGAGGGACAGAGAGCATCAGGTTCCAATAAAACAAAAAGGAGGATTGAAAAGGAAACAAAGTTTCATGAAAAAGACAAAACAAAAAGAAAAGCAAAAGAAACAGAACAGTGAGAAGACCAAGTTTCGGCAAAAATAAAATCAAGGCGCTATCAGTTTTAAATAAAAAAATGCAGCTTGAAAACAGGAGAAAGCGAAGAAAATTCAAAACAGAAGAGAAGAGCCGAATGAAAAGTATTTAGAGGCCTGTTTGGTAGTGTATTTTAAATAATAGTTTTCAGTATTTAAACATCAACAACACTTACTTTCACAATACTAAAAACTAAACGACAATACTAAAAATCTCGAAGCATCCATGATCTCAAGTTCTCTATCTTTATAAGCGTAGTTTGCGGCTAAAACCTAAGGCAAAACAAGGTAACCGCCTCTTCTTCGGAGTGTGGCCCACACAAATATTTTTGAGGCCCAACACGCAATATGAAGCGGTGCCTGCACGTGTGGACCTCAATTGATTTTAGCCATTAAGCTTCGTGGACAAAACATCACGTGGAGCCATGCTTATTTGTAAACATCATGTGAAGGGTTATAGTGGGATCTAAAGAAAAAAAAATCACGAAAGTATATGCAAATTCCAATACTCAAACGTCAAAATTCAAGTTTCGATACTCGCTCACAAACCCCGCTCAAAGATTGCGTACCTGAACAAAGTCTTGAGGGGGCATTTGTAAAAGTAGAAATTTTGCAACCAATTACAAGATGCCACGTGCAACATAGTGGGTTCTATTATCATTATTTAGAAGCCAATTTCAATATTCCAAGTGTCAAAGAATAAAAATTACAAAAAAATACCTAGAAATCAATCAAATGTTAGTACATATTAATTTAAATGACATAAACAGCCAAATCAAATTTTGCCATGTGTTATTTTAAATTAAAATATTTTGGCTAATCATATAATGCTATGTGTTCTTTAGAGAACAAGACATAAAGTCTCTTCATTCAAATCATGACATGTGTCACTAATATGGACCAATCATGTGCCTTCAATTCTATTCAAGACTCTTATAAATAGAGACAATTCTCAGTCTTGTAGAGGAGGATTCAGAAATCTTGAAACACTGTCAGAATCAAGCTCCAAAGCCTCCAAGAACATCAAAAACTTCAAACTTCGAATACAAAGAACATTCAAAGCAAAATCATTCAAGTCATCTTTTCAGATCTCAAAGCTCATTGGAATCAAGCTCAAAAGCCTCCATAAACACCAAGAAACTACAAATTAGTGATGCTCTACGGATCCAAGCCTCCAAAACCCCAAAGAACTTTCACTACAAATTTTTGAAGATGAAGAACATTCATCCAAATCATTCTTCTAAGTCTCAAAGTTCTACTGGAATCAAGCTTCAAAGCCTCTAGAAACTTCAAAGACTTTGATTTATCGAAACTTCATCGGATTCAAGCTCTAAAGCCCCAAAGAAATTTCACCACAAATCTTTGAAGATCAAGAAAATTCGAAAACCACGAAGAACGCAGAGAACAAGAAATCTCTAACAAGCATATAGCCAGGGATTCATTGCAATTTTATTCTAAAAATCTTTCAACCACTTTCCAATCCAAGTGGAAGACATCTTGTGTTCGGGTCAAGACTACATCGACGCAATATTTGAATTAAAAACTTTTCTAAGGAGATTGAATCAGAAGATTATTTTATTGTATTAGAATCTAAATATAGAGAATTGTATCTATAAATTCATCAATACAAATTTACACTTGTGAAACATATTCAATGGTTTGATTTTCAAATTTGAGAGTTTGTGTTTACAGGGTCCTCGTGCTTTCCTTAACTAGTAGTACCAACCGTAGCAACCGGGATAGCCATTCTTGCTCTTTCTGCAATTGCATCATTTATCCCTTAATCCTTAACCATTAACTAAGAAATAAATCCATCTTTAAAGTAAAATAAAGACAAAAGACAAAAGATTCATTCTATGACACATACCTGGTCGGTCCTCCTAGGTTGGAGCTTTTTATTTTTTATGATGATGAATATAATTTCACATATTGTTCCTTTTAAAACTATTCCTATTTCTATATATTTTACATTTTTACCCTTTGCGGCTTCGGTTCAAACCCAACCCTTTTGTTGCATATGGATTTATTTGCAAGCCACAAGCCCAAGTCGGCTTCGGTTGAAAGCCCACTAGCTGACCTATAATGTTTCTAACCCCGAATACAAATAGTAATTAGAAAGTCCACTTAATAATGACTTACTATTTCCTCTAAAAAGAAAATAACGACTTACTATATTCTTCTCAAAATAAAAAATAATAATGACTTAGTATACTATAATATTTTTTTTTGCTAAAAGTATACTATAATTAAATCATTATTTCTTGTGTGAATTTTGGTGAAATTCATTTTTTGGTGGAATGTCTCATCATACTACTATCTTTTTTTTTTTTTTTCTTTTTTTGGATAGAATATTACTATCTATTTCGATCATTGGCAACCATTTAAAATTTATTGGACACACATAAATCTCGAATTATGATAAAATATAAAATTTTAGTTGAAATGGGAAATTAGATTTTGATTTGGCATAAATATTGATGTGTATATTTGGTTATAATAAAAAACAATTTTTTTTTCTAGAATAGATGATTGTTAAGGAGGCTTACATGCAAATAACTCAATGCAAAAATGCACCAAGTTTAGATTTTTATGTCAATCTTCTTTCACTGCAGAAGCTTGACATGATGCTCAAAGTAAGTCAAGTTTTATTAATTTGCTTAAAGTGAAATTTTGCCATGTGGCGTGTTGTATGAGTAGTATTTCATTTAGTCTTTCACGTCACCCCATCTTCTTATCAATGAGCAGTTTAAGCCATAAGTGCAGAAAATTAAGAGATTTGGTTCTACCCCTTTTCCAACTTCTTGAACTCTTCCACTTTAAATTTCATTAATTTAAAAATGAAAGGTTTTCTCCATTCAATGTTAATTTTTCATATTATAACAGCTGTTATTTTATTTTATATATTCTAGTTTCACAAAATATGAGAGAGAGAGAGAGAGAGAGAGAGAGAGAGAGGGAGAGAGAGAGAGAGAGAGTATGAATTTGGCTTTGGTTTTAAGTGCATATATATGATCTAAATCTGTCAACAACACTATCAAAGTTTCATATAGTGCTTTAGCGACATTTGGGGTTTCTAGAAGGTATGTTTAGGAAAGATATAGAGCCTTTATATGTGTTATTTGTTTTTTATTTTTTGGGAAGTGCTTAATCTTTGTAGGTGATTGAGGTACTCAAATGTATGTAAAATTAAACTTAAGAAATGAAATAGTATAATTTAATTTTTTTTTTCAGTTCAATTGTTGTTATATTTTTAGTCTCTTGAAATGTATATTTAGTTTTTCAAATTAAAAACTATAAACCTTAAATCTTAGGGTATGTTTGGTAGACTGTAATAGGCACTGTAATGTAATGTTATTTCTATAGTTTAGCTATTCAATAGTTTGGTTATGTTTTTATTACAGGAAATAGTCATTTCTTATGAATAACTATTCTTTAAAATAGGGAATAAATATTCATCTCTAAAAGGGTTGTAATAGCTATTCTTTAGTAAATGTATTAATTTCTAAAATTAATATGTTTCTAAATAAACAAATTTTGCATATACACATAACAATTATGAAAATAAGAAGTCATAAAAAAATAATCTTTCTTTCCAATTTAAAAATATTATTTTTTAGGAAATATAATTATATGAGTAAAATGTTTCCTAAAATATATCTTAAGTTTTATTATAATGCTATAAGTTAGACAATTTGATTTAAACATTCCATTATCTTCAGGGTTCTATTCTTCTATTGTCACCAAACAAATGAATAATAATAAGTATTATATTACAACATCTTATATTCCTTGTAGTATCTATTCATATTCCTATGTAATTACCAATATAGTGCACCAAACGTGCCCTTAGATGTTCAACCTTCAAAAATTCAGTGCACCAAACGTGCCCTTAGATGTTCAACCTTCAAAAATTCATGTGTTTTCTTTATATATATATAAAAGAAATAATAAGAATTTTTATATTGAAAATGTCAAATGTAAGAACCAAATATACACTTGATAAAAAAAAATCAATAGGCACGTAGTGGCATTTTTAGGGTCTAATTAATTATGATTACTTATATATATATAAATTGTATATATTACAATTTTTTCTTCATTATTTTAGTGACATATAATACATAATCGAAATTAATTTTTCAAACATTATAACCCATATGAGTATTATAAAATTACTAATAATGAACACGCGCATCGCACGGGACATCCACTAGTTACAACAAATAATTGCGAATAATATGAAATTTCTTACCATTTCCTTCATTAAGTTTCAACTTTTCTTTATTGAATCACAAATCTAACATAGTCAATTATAAAATTGAATTGAAGAATATAATAGATCATTGGAGATTTGTCCAGATAATATTTGTTATTGGCATTCAATAAATAGATGTACAAGCATTATTTCTTCCAACCTCACAAAGGATGTATATATATAAATATATATATCTTTTTTTATTTATTTATTTTTTCTTCTCTCTTCTGTGTTGATTCTGCCTCTCATCAATAACCTAGTTGGGATAGTTTACCATGCGAACTAAGGTTATTTAGTATCTCTTAAAGTTTTTGTCAAATGTCAATACTATTACTATACAACTATTCCCATGTCAAAACGTTGAATGTTCAAAGACTATTGCATGGTCAATCCTTTCTTTTTCTTTTTTCTTTTATGGAAAAGCTTGCAAATTTCATTAGACGAGGGTAGTACCCATAGAAATTACATCAGAAAGAATCTGTGATACAATAATAGGGGGAGTGTCCTCCACCCATATCGTACAATCTATAATATCCTTGGCATGCTTAGCTGTTAAGTGAGCTACTACGTTGTTGTCCCTTCAAGTGAAGCTTGTTGCCCATGAAGTGAAAGTTGTCACCCACGTTTTCGATCCCGCTATGATCTGTTGGATGGAGATTGGAGCAGGTGTCTCACGCGCAAGGGGATGAATAATGGTTTGCGAGTCTCCCTCGATTATGACCTGCCTTAGACCCAGCTCCCAATTGCATGGTCAATCCCAAATTCCTATTCTGAGGACAAAGCTACAAGCAAAAGGCTTTAAAAAAGAATGCTTTTAATTTTTTTAAAAAAAAATTGAAAGAGGCAAATTTTCTAGCAATGAGCATAAAAATGAGGTTTGAGATTGATTTTTTTTTTTTTTTTTTGTTGGTTTTAATTTTGCTTTTGGTTGTTGAGAGAGAGAATGAAAAAAAAAATAGTTTATGAGTGTAGGAGATTATAAGTTCTCCAATTTAAAACTCTCAATCAAAAGAAATGAACAGTCAATACAACTAATGAAGAGACAATTTTTTTTTCTTGCTTTTTATATTGGAAAAAATATTTTTATATATTGGTTAATATTTTGGGGCTTTAGTTTGTCCAACTTGCCAAATGCAAGAGATGCCCTGATTACATCAATATCATATCTCTTAAAAACAAAAACAAAAACAAAAACAAAAAAAGGAAAAAAAAGAAGAAGAAGAAGAAGAAGAAAACGTCAATCAGAGCTCAAGTTCATACCGAAGCTCAATCAATAAGTCGGAATTGAAACCTTCAATACCAAATCGGAAATCCAAGAGTTTAAACAAACATATGGTGTTCACTTGTATACCCCTATTTCACCCTCTAGTATGGTTGGGACAAATTTCAATTGCTACATATTTCCATTATCTTTTCTTTCTTCTCTTCTTTGATGGACAGATGATAGTCTGATTATATTCCACAACAATGCATGTCTAGGATTCAAACAAATTAAACTATGAAATTATCATAGTCTGTTGACAATCCATACTAGTAAGTACTTATTTTGGAATCAATGACCTTAGGTTAATGGGCACCTCTTAGCTTCCTCCATGAGAATGCGCAAGATTCAACTTCCTCCCTAATTAAGTTTAATGTAGAAAAAAAAATGTATTTATTTTTCAACTAAGGTGTATGTTGAAGTCTACGGCAGCAAAATTATTCCCACCTCAGTTAAATGAACTTCAAGAGTAAACATGATATAGTACTATAAACCAATAAAATTATTTATTACCGAATCTCGTAGTTTAACTAGTTGACACATCCTGATTGATATGTCCATGACATCCAGGGTTCAAATCCTTTATCCCATATTGTAACTATTAAACAAAAAGAAAAAAAAAAAGTAAGTCATCTGATACAAAAAATAAATTTTCACATGACTTTTTGAATTTATATATTATTTTTAGTTGGCTTTATGTAGTAAAATAGGATTAGGATGCTAAGGAAGAAGAGAAAAAAGAAAAGACAAAATTTTAATTTAGAACCATATTCCCTTTTCCTTTTAGAAGAATTGCCGGTTTATTATTATTATTATTTTTATTAAAGTGATATTCCCACGTTGGGTGGTGGTTTTCAAAATGGGATTTGTTTAATATATGGGGCTGTAATTTAAAGCACCCAATAGGCTAATACCTCTTATCTAGACCTCTGATGATTAAATAGAAAATCTGGGGTTTGATCCCTGTCTAAACTAAAAAACAATTAGTGTCTTGAGATGATGATAAATAGCTATCATCAGAAGCGGATGCTATAATTGAAACTCTCTAAAAAAAAACGAATAGCAAAAAACATACCTCTTATCCAAAAATGTTTTTCCAGCTATATTCTTAAAAAAAACAAAACAAATCCACTAAAGGATTATATAATATTTTCATAAAGCAGTAGTTTTTTTTAATAGGTAGATAATGGGCATAAAGGTAGAGTTCAAATAAAAAATATGAAATACTACACCAAAAATAAAATGTTACTATTATTGTTTGGCTGTCACTTTTTTTTTGTTTTTTTTTTTGAGAATTTTGGCTATCACTTGAACCAATGTAATACTTAATATTGTTATATAATTTGTACTCTATGACCATTGAATTATTGTGCAATAAAATAGTGTGAACTTTTTAGCAATTCTAAGGAGCTGTTTGGTATATGTGTTTAAACACATGTTTTCAGTTTTTAAACAATATTACACACTTTTTCACACACTTTTTCACCCACACGTATTTTCAAAAAATACAAACAACGTTATTTGAACAACGTTACTAAACGGCCCCTAAGTTTCTAACTCTATTTTTCACCAGTTTCAAAAAAGTAATAATATATGAACTTTAAATATTTCAATGAAACTTATATTTTCTGTGAAATTATATCCTATTAATTTCAGTCTTTAATATATTCGCATATTTATGTATAAATCTAGCAATAGTTAATTAAATAACTATGCAATAGTTAATCTTTTTATTAATATATTTTAAGGCTTTGATAACTATGCTACTAGAAGGTTTATTTCTTCTTCTTGTTAGAAGTCAAGTACGTGTATGTATGCGGGGTACACCCTACATTATGTGTGCTCAAAGGACTATTTTTTTTTTTTTTTTTTTTTCATTTTTCCTTTTGCAGATTCTTTGAAAATTAGGTTATTTCAGATTAATTAATATGTTTGCTTTGACATTTATGTTGCTATTTGAAAGGGAAAAAAGGGAACAGGAAAGGTTCATAAAGATTATCATTTTTAATTGAATTAATATGGATAAAAAAGTGGTGTTTTTTTAGAACTCTTAACGACACATGGGTAAGAAACATTTTGATTGGAATGAAGAAAAATCTCCTAAATGAAAATGGTGAAGGTGTGTAACTTAAATAGTTGAGTCGATTAATAAGTATCATAGTTGTCAATACCATTCGATACACGATACGTATCGAGTGAAAAAATACAATATCATAAATATATATTGAACATGTTTATAAATCGCACGATACATGGATGTAAAAAATCGTATGTTTATAAATTGCGTGTTTATAAATTGTACCGTAAATTATATGTGTAGTACCATACAAGCAAAAAGGTATCATGAGTAAAAAATCAGCCATATGATAATCAAAGTAAACTTGCCCAGATCTCGTGAAAAGTTTGAATCACAACATCTAAGACATTCACATGCACATCCGAAAAGAGACCCATTGTTGTCTCTCCCTCATTGCATCCCTAGATCTAATATCTTATATTTATTTTTACCTCAAATTTCATGAACATTGCTAATCACTCAAGCAAACACAAGCAAAAATATTAATATCATGAAGTAATTAAAAAAGTACCTGAAGAGGAAGAAATCTACCATTGTCCAGGGGATGGACAATTACAACGAACATTAAACAAGTTCCCCATAAATGACACAGATAATCAGTTAACATGCCAGACAAGTAAATGCGACAAACTAACGGGTAGAAGATCATTGAAATCTCTAACGTCCCGCCATTTATTGCCAACGGATCCAAAGTCATAAAGAAGGGCATTTAATCCCATAAATAGGGAAAATGACCTATTAAAGGAAAGGAAGAACAAACAAAAGGTATTAAGGTACGCAACAAATACACAAAAGAATTTTAGCCTATTGATTCACTGTACGATTGAGCTTTCATCTTTTTTACTAGACCGTCGGAGATTCTTTGGCACACACCACACCGGTGTGCCCCAAGTCCACCTATTCTTTTTGCAGGATTCATACAGCTGCTAGCTTCACATCATCCATTTGTATTGACAAGGAGTTCAACTGACAAAGACGAATTCATACTTCATCAGTATCTATATCTTGATAGGGTAAAGCTAAAAGTATCACAAGTAAAAAATTAACCACAAGATAAACAATGTAAGCTTTTCATCTCCTGTGAAAAGTGCGAATAACAGCATCCAAGACTTTTGCTTGCACATTTGAATAGAGACCATCCCGTTGTTGATCAACATTTTCATGCATATCATGCAAGACATTAGGCTGTTATATAAATGAAATTAACTTATTGTCAAAAAAACAAAGAACAAAATATGAAAATAAGTAAAAGAAAAAAAGGTCATAGTGTAAAACTTTATCAAAGCTGCTAAAATATGTTCATATATGCGTCAAGTCATTTCATTTGATAAAAATAGAGGGAAAAATTACCAACTTTGAGGTGTGACTTTTAAGTAAGCTGTGGGATACTTTGTTTTGGAAAAATGATTTGTTTGTCTAGTCTATATATATTTTGCCTCCTTAGCAAATTATTTGTCAACGGTTATATATATGTAACTTCTACTAACAGCAATGGATATTTTTAATTTATTTCAAAAATTTTTTAAAGAAAGTTTCAATGTATGATATTCACTCCTGATGATAGCTCTATTTCAATATTGTTGATGCCAATTTTTGTCATGATGATGTTGATTATAGAAATGATAAGGATTATACAAATATGAAATACCTTAAAAACAATTAGTTACATACATTATAACTAAATGGTATTGTATTGTAAATTTGTAGAATAATTGACTACATTGTTTTTGCGTGTTTATTGCAAATTTGTGGAATATGCTCTTAGATTAGGGTTTATCACACATCACACATATTTACCATGTCTTTTCTATTTCAATTATTTTGATCTATCTTTGCATGCTTAGAATAGGGTTTCATCATGTTCTTGAATGCTTGTTTCAATCTTTGCAATCATATGTTCTTGGATGCTATAAATTATTTGAATGATATGATATGATCATTGACCACCAAAGTTTAACACCTTCCCATCTTGTAACTTAGCCTTCAAACTTAGATCAAGGGTTAGTAGATTCTAATTTCCTTATAATTTTCAATTTCTAGATTGTAATTAGGAATCAAAACCATCTACATTTCTTAAATTGTATCCAAGACCAAAGCTGAGAAATTTTCTAGTTATCTTCTAGAGATGTACATTTTCAATTCATTATCAATCAAAATTTTAAATTTCAATTTTTTTTTTTTTTTTTTGCAGTATAAAATTATGCATAAAAAATAAGTTTATGGATTGAATAATAAATAACATCTGATATGTATGAAATTTAACATTTGTATTAAGAACATAAAAAACATGTAATCCAGCAATTAGATTTTCAAAATATATAGTCATGTTAATTCTTTTAGTGGAGTTGTAACTATTAGCTATAACCAAATTTGTAACCAAATTTTGTTCTAAGGAATATACATATATGCAACACCTTAAACACAACCAGTTTACACTATAATTGAATTTTAGGTATTACATATCTGCTGAATATTCAATCCTATACTATATAACTTGTTTGAGTTCCAAGACTTGGCCATACATGTCACAAATATTATATATATAAAAAAACGCTATAATTGATCTCCGAAGTAATTGTTGGAAATTAATATTAATTACCTTGGAAGTTAGGATAAATTTTGGCTCTATATCGGTTTGGAGCTATCTTTTTCAATCTATTGCATGATAATTTATAAGATTATTCATGTGTATTATTTAAACATATATATTACATGACTCATTAAAAAAGTCATGTGACTAAAATTACAAGTAGATGATTTCTTCAATTATCATATAGTAGATTAGAACAAGATAACTCCTAATTAGTTTGAATCCAATTTTTTTTTTTTTTTTAAACAGAAATCTAACACCCTTAACTGTTGACAGAACCTATACTATCATTCATCTCCTAGCAATAGGACAAATAATTTGAATTTTAAAAACATTATGTTCAGTCTAGTCTTATGAGTTGTACTAACTGTAAACTATTAAGGATAGGAAATAAATTATTTTCTATATTTTAGTATTAAAAAAAAAAAAAAACGAATTTCTAACTTTTAATTACATGGAGTAACAATACCTTTTGACTTGTGTTTTACTGGTTGACTGCCTTTGAATGTACCATACCATAGGACCATCTACTCTAAACACAATGCAAAAAGGGTCTTAAGAATTTTTTTTTTCAATTCCCATGAAAAAAGGTTTACCTTTTGTTCTGTTGAAAGTGACTCATGCAATTAACCAATTACCCAAGCTAAATAAATAATCAAATTTTATGCAAAATCCAATTACAGAGTGACAAGCATAACCATGTCGCATAGATTAAGTGCAGCGGAAAAATATGTTGACAAAATGATATGGTCACGATGGGAAAAATTTTTGCAGACAAATCTCCACCAAGTGATTGCATAGGTCACCACTAAAAAATTAAAAGTTACAAGTACAGGGATTACCCAATCCTAATATAGGTACCGTAGAACCTACTGATAGTTTAGCTCCAATCCACTTGAACTTTGATTGATAGCAGACTTCTTTAGTTTGAATGGATCTCCTATTGACGTAGCAAACTTCAAGATGCATGAATCTCCTATCAATGTGACTAACAGCATGCATATATCTCCTCTCAACGTAGCAACCTTTAAGACGCACGATCTCCTCTCGACGTGACTAACAATAGTTGCACGAATTTTCTATCAATGTAGCAACCTCACCACAACAACGGCTTGATTGTTGATTTGTAGTAGTTTGTTTTTACAGCATTTAACTCAAAACACCAACAGATTTTTCAACGGTTGGTGCTAGAGACTTTGTTTGGTACAGAATCTAAAGGTGTACAAGAGTCACAAGAATATCTCTTCCTTCTCTTTTAGAACTCACAAGTTTAACAGGTGAAGCCTGGTGTTTTCTTTCTAAATCCTTTAGGGTTTCTGCCTCTCTAACCATTGAATAATTCATGCATAATGAGTCTTTAAATAGACTCTCCATTAGGGTTGCAAAAGCCCACAATTACAACATAACTTAAATTAAAACGTTTCTATCAAATTTAGAAATCTTGAAGCTCGATTGATCGACTGGTGTTAAGCTTGCAGTCAGGTAGCAAATTCAGCAGGTCTTGAGCATATTTTTTAGCAAACTCATTTCTTCAAACATAATCTTTAAAGCCCATTCTAGACACTAAGAACTTACAACTCAATATAAATTAAACAAGATTTTGGATACAGATTTTCCAATACCTAAAAATATGATTGTAACACCTTCAAATTGGCTTTGAGAAACTTCTTCCAATCCACTATGTGGTGATTAAAAAGATCATTCACATGTGCATTTAGTCACATGACCTTTTTTATGGTTATCATGATTTGTTCAAATAATACACATGGACAATCTTATAAATTGTTACGTTGTGGATTGGGAGAGATTCTTTTAAACGAAGTTTGGAAGAAAACTTTGCCCTTTGCACAAAGGAGAGGCATTCTTCACCAAGAAGAGTAAGTGTCCTTAACAAAGGAGGAGGCGTTTATATCAATTTGGACTATTGGTTTTTTTTTTTTTTTTTAATTCCCAATTTTCATGAAAGAGAAGATATATATAGATAGGGATAGAGAGAGTTTGGAATACATAGCAACTGCTTGAGCATAATGATGATGTTTGAAATTCTAAATCTGTATGGGTAGATGTTTTGTTTTCTTTTTTTGTTC
Source organism: Notholithocarpus densiflorus (assembly GCA_030021035.2). Lineage (NCBI taxonomy): Eukaryota > Viridiplantae > Streptophyta > Magnoliopsida > Fagales > Fagaceae > Notholithocarpus > Notholithocarpus densiflorus. The sequence continues at coordinate 1,546,815 of JARYZH020000040.1, forward strand.
TTTTTTTTTTTTTTTTTTTTTTTTAAAGTGCTATGTCTACAATATTTTCACAATAAATCATAGGTGGTTTGTTATTATTGGTTATAATTTGAATCTATTACTAAAATTACTTTTTTGTCTCACCAATAACAACCTGTAACAATCTACAATTTATAATTTGTTGTGAAAATATTATAGACATAGCATTTTTCTTTATTTTTTTGTCCAAAAGGTACGAATGGAAGACATGGAGGATAAGGAGGGAGAGATGTTGGGTAAGGAAGTAATTACCGGATGATAGTGAGGAGGTTTAAAATTGTGAATGGGTTGAAGAGTGGATAGATTATACCACAAATTTGTGTTTGTAATATAATTGTATATATTGAATTTTCGTAGGTGTCATTTTTTTTTTTGGTTTTCTTTACATGAGTCATGACTCATGACCGACTATATATTGACTAGTGTGATATATATAAATAAATAAATATATATATAAATATATATATTTAAATGAAAAGACATACATACATAAAATAATACTCCAGTAAAAAAAAAAAATCGGCCCTTTGTTAAGTCCAAAATAAAATAAAATAATGGGCTCAATTTTACGGGCCTATTTACGGTCATTAATTGGGCATGGAACCCATGTGATTGGGTTGATTCGGGATAAAAAGACCGAACTGATTTATTTTTTTATTTCTAGCTTTTTACTTTTAATTTCTTAAATCTCACCCCTTTAGTATTTTCTTATTTTTGATTGATTAATAATTTAATATTATTAAAACTCACCTTTTCGATTTGCACAAAAATTGAAACTTGAAAATATGAACCACATAATCCATGTTTGTCATTTTATACTTAATCAAATTAGCTAAATTTGGTGATATGCTTAGAACCAAACATTGTCCTCTCTCAGAAGGATATCATTATATATGAATATGAAAATAAAATTATCAAAATCAATTGTTTTCATTGGGTAAATTGCATTCAACCCTATCATTTAGTTTGGTTGTCATAATTTAATTCACAAAGTTTCATTTGTCACATATGGTTAAAGTTATGTCTAAAGTAACATATTTTATATTTTGTGGACAAACTTACCCATGATGTTATCTGTTATGATCTTAGTGTCTTATATAGATTAAGTATAAGTTTAACCATGTATTTATAAGCTCTTGGGCATCCTCTCATTGCAAGCCAGTTTTCAAAAGTGAGTATCACCCATGGGTTCATAATATTTGATATCAGAGTCAACCACCAACGTCAAGTAATCAGGTGTAGTTCATTGAGTATGGAATCAAGTGAGTTGCAACTTTGTGGTTGGATCTTGGAGGAGGCGACTAGGAGGCTAGATTAAAATAACTTATTGGTGAGTGGAGCCACCAAAAAGAGAAAGGGCCACCATCAGGTTAGTGTCGATAGAGTAAGTCGCCATGGACGTCAGCTGCGGAGCGTGGTGGTATATTATGATCCTAGTATTTCATAAGAATTAAGTGTAAATTTAACCATATGTTTATAAGTTCTTGAGCACCCTCTCCTTGCAAGCCGATTTTCAAAAGTGAGTTCTACTCATGAGTTCCTAACACTATCACTACTCTTCTTCTTTTATGGTGTATTTCTTCTTATAAATTGTGAGCACCCTTAAGTAGGGATGGCAATTTTGCCCCACCCCTCCCTGTTTCACCCCGCACAAGGTTTTCCCTACACTGCAAAGGTGGTGGGGATGTGATGAGGCAAGATTTTGAACCTGCACCATGGGATGGGGCAGGGATGGGTTTAGACTTTTTAAACCCATCTTGACCTGCCCCGCCCCACTCCACCCCATCCCTGCCCCGTCCCACGTTGATAAAGGTTAAATTGTAAATTTTTCATAAACTAAAACCCTAATATTTAAGCAAAATTAGCTTATTTTATTCTTCCTAACGTGATTCTCTGTCTCTTTTTTCTCTCTAGCAAGGTTAGAAATAAGATACCAATTTTAATATTTTCTTTTGTCTTTATTAGAAACAAATTTATATTTTATTGAATCATTGATTTTGTACTGTGAGCTTTTTGTTTTTATTGTGATATTGTCTTGTTAAACACTTGGATAATATTATTCAATTTTTGCTAAAAATTAGTTTGATTGGATGGGATAAATTTATTTGTAATTTCAAATATATTTTGATTAATGAAGCAGGTTTTATTAAAAAAAAAATGTGATAGTTGTGGGCAAATCAACAAGATGTAGAGTTTTACGAGGTGGGGCGGGGCTTTGCGGAGCCTCAAGGTTGGGGGATGGGGTAAGAAAATTTTCCCTGTCATGCGGGGCAAGACAGGGATAGGATAAGACAAAATCATGTGAAGCGAGGGCGAAAACCCCTTCCTTCGACCCTGCCCCGCCCCATTGCCATCCCAAAGCGTGGATTTTAAATGTCACAATATTCCCCAAACGAAGGGCACCCTTAGAAATTGTCTGGTGCAGAGTTATCTAAACAAAGAAAAGTTAAACAGGAAACAAAAGTTTTAGAGAAGAAACCTAAAGTAGCGGACTCAAAGGTAGCTCAGCCTCAGTGGTAACACTTAACAAAGAAGAATGTCTGGAGTGCAACTTAGGAAGTAATATATATAAATATATATATATATATATAAATAAAAATAAAAATAAATATTTATATATATAAAGAAGCACTTTCCATCCATCTATATAGAGCAGATTGAGTTTCTACGTATGGAAGATTAATAAGTGCCACCCTCTAGAGCTCCCATTGAGAATAGGAATGGTTTGTCACACACATTCAATGAAATTTTTTATTATTAAATACAAATATATAAATATATATATAGATATATATGTATATATATATTTTAAATATAAAGAAGCACTTTCCATCCATCTATATGGAGAAGATTGAGTTTCTACGTGTGGAAGATTAATAAGTGCCACACTCTAGAGCTCCCGTTGAGAATAGGAATGGTTTGTCACACGAACAGATTTTTTCTCCGAACTAGTTTATATTGAGTGTGAATTTTGAAAATCTAACAGTTAGATTACATGTTTTTATTACATCCTTAATGTTTACAAAATTTCAAGAAAATCAAAGATCAATTGCTATGTCATCAAATAAATATTGTAATTTCAAGTTTGTGTAATCTAAAGTTGTATATAAAAAATAAGTTAATTGATCAAATAATAAACAATATCCAATTTGAACGAAATTTGATATGCATGTTAAGAACATAAGAAACATGAAATTCAACGGTTAGATTTTCAAAGTTCACACCCAAAGAGAAACTTTGTTATTTGTTACACACATTCAATGAATTTTTTTTTTTTTTTTTTTATTAAATACAAATCCAAGAATTTCAGATTTAGCAAAAAAATTCAAATTCAAAGAGAATCCAAACATAAAATAAAATCCAAATGTAATTTCATAAATTTCATCAACAAAAGTATTTCAAAACAAGAGTTTGCAAACACGCTACATTTGCTTTCATCTACCATGTATGATGTCCCTATTGCTTGGGTAAACACTACAAGGCAACCCATTTTGCCATTCTCTTAGCAAATCAACCACAGTGTGGAAAAAACAAACCCTTTCTCCACAAATCGACTAAAATAATGAAAGTGTCACAATCAATTAAGCAGATAAAAGCACTTGTAAGAGACCGTGACCTCGAGTTTGAGAGAGAGATTGCAAAGATGTCCCTTGAATTAGTGGGAAGCCTACTTGAAACATCTTTCCCCCTAGATCGGAGGTTGTACAATGGAGTCACTACTTATTTTTATTTAAAAATAATAGGGAAAAAAAAACCTAAACTTTGAATTGAAAATCTAGATTTATTTAAATAATTGAAAATAATTATATTTGATAGAAATTACAAAGTTTTGAGTCCTAATTACATTCTAAAAAAAGTACAAGACTTTGAATCCTAGTTACATTCTATCAAAATGAAAATTATATTGAACAAAGCGTACTAATCTAAAACCCTAGATCTAGGTTTGGGGACTAACTTTCAAGGTAGGAATGTGTTAAGCACTCATATTGCCCGGTAAAAACCGGTCTTCTAGACTAGTAGTAGCCAATTACATATATGGAAAATATTCACATCATAAAAAGCAAACACATTTGAAATTGAATTGGAAACTGGATTGAAATTGAAGATGTAATTGAACATGTGTAGGCATTTTCTAGTTCCATGTCATGCATTGTTATTGGTTTAAATTATTAGATCTGGAATTAAATTTGAGACTAAAATAAATTTATAGATCCGAATTCAAATAGGTTTTAAAAACAATATTTAGTTTTGAAAAAGAACTTTGATTTTGAAAAAGGTTTTAAGTATGCAACAAGATATTAATTTTGAAAAAAAAGTTTGATATTGAACTATGTTTCATTCTTGAAAATGAGTTTAAGAATTTTAGTTCTAAAAGAGATACTTAAATTCAAAACAGAAAATTGTTGTAGAAACTAGCTAGTGCAGAAAATTATTTTCAACACGGTGTAGAATTTTAATGCAAAAAATAGTGCAGAAAATTAATGCAGTGCAAAATTTTAGTGCAGTAAAATAACGCAGACACGCAGTGCAGAAAATGGGTTCAGAACAGAAAGTTAATCTTTGAAACACAAACAATTTTGATAAACAGATCAAATTCATTTTTTTTTAAAATGGATCTATGAACAAAAATCTAATAGACAAATTAATCCTAGATCTAAGATAATGCTAACAAATTCAATTTCACAACATTATGCTATTCAAGATTAGATCTCATAAAAATCAACATGCATGTTAGAGCATTGACATCAAGTGCGCCAAGTGCTAAACTTTTAGCATTTGGCACACCAAACACCAAAAAACACACCTCATCAGATGTGTTAAAATCTAAATATTTTTTGCAACATGCTACATTACCATTCTACTAATTATGAACAAAAATAAATATTGACATGAGAATTCAAATGGGAACAATGTATGCAGATAAGTAAAGCAGAAAGCAGGATTTCTCTAAAAGAATTAAGAGAATGTGGGATGTGAATTAACACTAGACGAAGGAAGACTAGTGTGTAAAACACTATTCTCTTAATGCTCAAAGAAAAGAACACTAACACCTTAGAGGAATCAAGAGAAATTCTACTAAGAAGCTGTAATATGGAAGAATTGGTCTCAACATAGTCTTTAAAGCGACTAAGAGGCTAGGGGGGAGGGTCCTTTGGATGGGGGTGGTGAATAACTTAATTTTCAAGCTAGGACTGCTTAGAAAGTTAGCATAAGCGGAGTGGCTGAGTTATCTAAATTTTTTTTGAGATTTTGGATAAAAATGGACCTTAAAAATCTATCTTTAAAAAAAAAAAAAATAATAATAAATAAATAAATAAATAAAATAAACAAAAGACAAAAGATTCATTCTACGATAATCAGGTCATTTCCTTAGTGATTTTTATCAACAATTCAGACGTCCTCTCTTTAAAACTAAGATTTCATTGTAATATTTAGTTACTGTCACTTTGATGCAGCCTTGAGCAAGGATCTGGGGGTGTCCTGCTGAGATGCAAGCTGCACTACAATGAATCAAAAAGAGCTAGAGGTGGTGGTCACTCTCACTACACAACTTCAAAGACGCAATGGAAAAGGGTAGTTCCAATGTCCCAGTCCCCATCCTTAATATTGTCAAGTTAACCCTTTAGTAAAGGAAACTGAAGGAGCATTGTCTTTGCTTGACATTTGATGGAAAAGGCCACATTCGGCAAATATTTAGCTCTCAATAAATAAAAGAACGATCTCCTATGAGTAGAACATCCATGCATAATTTAACAAGAGTCTCAAAAACATAATATCAACCTAAACTTACCATACATAATATTAAGTTCAGACTTAAAAGTGTTTTCCCTCCATTTGACTTAAATTGAAAAATACTGCCAGCAACCTTCCTGAACTTCGCTAAGAGCATTTTGCCAAGTCTTCAATTCCTGCAAATAACAAAAATAATGTCAAAACCACCAAACAATAAAACTATTTCAAGGGCCTTTTTTGCCATTATTGAGCTATTAGACCAGCTGCTCTACAGTCCTAAATAATCAATTCTAACTATGACCAGATCATGATTTTGCCTTGGCCTAATCTTGCTGCATCAGCAAATGGAACCTACTCACTTGCACAATAATTAGTTACACCCATGCTGCATTTGGTCATGATTCTTTTTTTTCTACTTGCATCTTGCATGCAATTTGAAGTTTATCTTTATTTGTCTTTTCAGTAATTTTCTTTTACCAACCTTCAAACCTTCATACTTGGACAAACGCCAAGGCAACAAAGAAGCACAGTGCAATTTGAAGTTTTTCAACCCCTTGGGAGCTTTAGTTATAATTTCAAATCTAAGATTATCATTAAATGTCCATCACCAAGTTATCTAGTAAGAACCATAGGTTTTATGGATCCATAGTTCAGACTGCCATCTCATAAAGCTTTTGTTGAGAAACAGTTTATTTTTTTTTATTTTTTCTGAAAATCAAATGAAGATAGATTCCATCTGTAGTGTTCAAAATTTATAAGCTTGCATTTTCTAACCAGAAAATAAATAAATAAATAAATGCATTTGCTGGCCAGACACGAAGTATTCAGACAAGAGAATAGATCAGATAATCATGTAGGTAAGACATGGATCAAACAATAGAATATAAGTATATGTAAGCCTATGTGGTGCTGTTTACATTCTAAACATATTAAAAAGTGATATGTGAGATTCCATGGTGATTTCAATTATTGGGAATTGAATTTTCTTCATATGTTGGAGTCTAATACTCCTACTAATAGTGGGGACTGTGTTTGGTGAAAATTGAAGAAAAATGGGGGTTTTGATATTCATTCTTACTATAACGTGCTAAGAGGGTCTTATTGTGTCATCGTTCCTTGAAAAAGTATTTGGAGGGTTAAGGCCCCTATGCAAGTTTCCTTTCATGTTTGGATGGCGGTGTATTGGTGACAACCTAAGGAGAAGAGGTTTTTAAATTGTGGCCATGTATTGTATGTGCTGGAATAGTGGCAAGATAGTGTATCATCTTTTGATTCACTATGAGAGGGTGTATTAGTTGGGGTGTTTTGTCTTTGGATCATTTGGAGTTTTTGGGTTTTTCCTAGAAGGGTGCTAGATCTTTTCTTTGGATGGATGTATTGGTTGGGGCATCTGACATTTGGAATTTTTATTTTGATAGCATCTTAAGATTTTGAAGATATGGTCCTAGCGGGGCACATCTGACATTTAGAATTTGACACCGTTGTGTTTAATGTGGTATTTCGAAGGAGTGTAACAACTGCACGTTTGAATCAGCAATTAGGTTTGCTTGGAATCAACACCTGCCACTTCAAAAATTTCCAGAACAAAATTCCAACCATCAAAATCTACCTTAAATCTTTACTAAAGCCATTTTAAATAGGCTTCCAATGAGTACATCAATAAGGAAAGTAATTAAAAAAATAACCCCACAAAATCTTTAGTCGGGATAAAGATTTACATTGGTGAAATTCCAAAATTCGAGATTTCAAATTAACAAAATTCTTGGTGCATCATGGTGCCTGCACCACTGGTACATAAAAGTACTAAGAGAATATAAATCTGCAATAGCTAGTTATAGGGTTCTGAAGATGACAACCAAAACATAAATAACAACTAAGGTGGCTTAGTGACTCCGGTATAACATGAATTTGATCGAGAATAAGTTTTGAAAACTAGTAGTTTTTGAGGTTAAGCCTAAATTCATGAAAATCCAAAAGCAAATAAGAGAAAGTAGATTTTCCAAATAAAATGTATTCAAGGTTTCAAATACACCCTAACTATGAGTCCAAGCACAATAAGTTCCCAAGGCATGATAAAAACTCTTTTTAAAACAGGGTAGTTTTCAAGTAATCGTTCAAATAACAAAGGAGATGCACACATGCTAAAAGGTTGAAGCTACAAATCTAGACAAGTCAAGCAGGAGCAATAGCACAATAGGTTAAAAGACGTGTATTATTAGAGAGTAGATCCTTTTCAAACATTCCTCTCCAACTAAGTTAACTCAGCATTGTAACCTCATGAATGCATCAAGCAAATTAATACAAAAAAGAAATTGCAAATGTAAAACATTATCGTGCTTTTCCTAGCTAATGCATGACTTAGGAGCAGTTTCAAAGGCTTATTTGATGGAGCATAGAAAAAGAAATTACCTTGCTTGGAGATAGAGATGGGCTTTACCCTAATAGATGTGACCTCTACAAATTCAATTCCTCTCCACACTTTAGCTTGAAAGGTTTCAATAGTAGCAGTAGAAGCATCCTCAGCCTTGAAGGTAATATAATACATGATGCCCTCAACGCACTGCGCATTTGCCTTCACCACCTCCTTGAACTTAAAGTTCTTCTTCTACAAGAAATTGTCTCAGACACAATAAAGCCAACAGCAATAACAATAATAATAGAGGTAACTAATTAAGGGGTTTGATTATGAAAAGACCTCATCAGTGTTGTACTTGTGGATTGCTTTCATAGAATATTCACCAAGTTTTTTCTTATCAGCATCATCAACGATGCCCTCAAATCCCATCGGCTCAATTCTACCGCATGCGAAAGAGTGGCGGAAGTCGCCAACATCAAAGCCCTGTGAGACAAAGACAAATGAGACAAGATTCATGGGAGCATCATCTGCACAAACTCACTATATCCGATGATTGCTTACCCCGCTCTCATAAACCTGTTGATGATACAAAACCAATTCTGCACGGGTCATTTCGGGGGCCTCACCAGGAAGACACTGAAAATCATCATCGTCATCGTCACTAACTTTTTCTTGTTTTTCTTCATCTGTCTTCTTCTTTGGTGGGTCCTCGTGCTTTTCTTCCAGGCTCGGGACAAGGACATCCCTTTCAGCAGTAGCAGCCGCCATAGCCATTCTGCAATTACAATCCTTATTAACTAAGAAATAAAATCCATCTTAAAATAATAAAAAGACAAAAGACAAAAGACACATACATACATACCTGGTAGAAGCTGGGTTGTCGTTTCGTTGAGAATAAGAAAAAGGGGATTTCAGATGACATCAGAAAATTTTATTTTTTATGATGATGAATAAATAGATGATCTCACACTCACGTGTTGTTTCTTTTAGCCCTATTCTTATTTCTATTTACTTTACATTTTTACCCTTTGCGGCTTCGGTTCAAAGTTCAAACCCAACCCATTTGTTGCAGATGGTATGGCCCGTATGGCTTTAATTGCAAGCCACAAGCCCAAGTCCGATTTGGTTGAAAGCCCAAGTCCGATTTGCTAAAATATGTTTATATATGTGTCTAGTCATTTCATTTGATAAAAATAGGGGGGAAAATTACCAAATTTGAGGTGTGACTTTTAAGTTTTAAGTAAGCTGTGAGATACTTTGTTTTGGAAAAATGATTTGTTTGTCTAGTGTATATATATTTTATCTCCTTAGCAAATTATTTGTCTAGAGTTATATATAGTACTATTTACTAACGGGAATCATATTTTAATTTATCTCAATTTTTACGGCGTTCGGTTCAGATGATAACTCTATTTCAATATTGTTGATGCCAAATTTTGTGATGATGATGTTGATTATAGAAATGATAAGGATTATACAAATATGCAATACCTTAAAAACAATTAGTTACACTATAACTTAATGGTATTGTAAATTTGTAGACTAATTGACTACATTGTTTTTGCGTGTTTATTGCAAATTTTTAGAATATGCTCCTAGATTAGGGTTCAAAGCAGAGTGGGTAAGTGTGTGTACTTGTGTGTTAGACACCTGTGGTCAAGGTAATAATTCATGAACTGAACTATGCTACTTAATTTGACCCTCGAAAAAAATTAACTTTGTTGTAGTGTTAATTCTTCTTTATATATTCAGTTTTTATTTTCAGAGTTTTTTTGATGGGTTGTTGGGTTTGTGCTTGTGGATTTTCGTATGTGTTCATTATTTGAGCTTGCACATAGACTGTGATGTTTGTGTTTTGGGTGATATGTTGTGTTTTTCTTAGTTTGAGCTTTTGGGGTATGTTTTGTGGATTTGTATGTTTGTTGCATAATAAAGTGTACTTAAAGGATTTGTATGATTCAGAGGCTTTCCCCTTCACAGTATGTGTGATCTGCTGAAAATTTAGGCAATAAATTTGTCTCTTTTGTTTTATTCATTCGGGTAGTCTCTATATGTATATATGGTCCTCTTTGTGATGTAAGACTAGGCATTTATGGGTTATGTAGATTTTGTATGCTTGTGGGATAGAAATAGTAGATTTGAAGATTTTGAGATATGGTTTTTGATCATTCTAATTTTATGTCTCCTTGTTTTCATAAATTTAGGTTGTGGTTGTTATAAATTTTGAGATATTGTTTTTCTTCTTGAATGTGTGCTTAGGCCATTTTGCTTGTAAGTTGTACTCTTTGGTTGACTAGTTCTTTTATGAGCAGTTCAATTTGTGGGATGTTTATGACATTGTTTCCACTTATGTGGATGACATTGAAATGCTTGCCACATTTTTAGGAGTACAATCAATTTTCATAAGTAATACTTAGAAGTGAGTTATAAAAGTTTTCCTAGTGTGCGTGTTGTCAAGTGACATGGTTAATCTGTTGAATGTTGGCAATTGTTTTGGGCAGGAATTACAGATTTAGGAAGAAATAAAAAAAGGAAAAAAGAAACCTATAGCCGCGTTTTTAAAAACACAGCTATAGAAAACCCAATGTATGGGGCTTGGGCCGCGTTTTAAAAAACGCAGCCCAAAGCGGGTCTATAGCCGTGTTTTTAACAAAACGCAGCTATAGGGGGACCTCTAACGCGGCTATAAACCCCTACAAGGGGCTATTGTCTCGTAGGATAGGCCGCATTTGGAAACGCGGCTATAGCCTATAGCTGCGTTTTTAGGGTCTGTAGTTGCGTTTTTCAAACGCGTCTATAGCCCGCGTTTTTTGTAATTGACTACATTGTTTTTGCGTGTTTATTGCAAATTTTTAGAATATGCTCTTAGATTAGGGTTTATCACACATCACACACATATTTACCATGTCTTTTTTATTTCAATTATTTTGATCTATCTTTGCATGCTTAGTGATGATGCACAAAAATCATTAGTGAGTTGATTGTCCACGAGTGCTCCAATGGGGTACTTGAGGAACAAGAAAACCAAGAACTCATAGAGAGCATCAGTGGGGTGCCGGCCAAAGACCCTCTGAAGGTTAAGTCAATGAAGGAAAGATCACCAAGAACTCAATAGTGTGAGAGTTAGGGATTTTCTGCGTACCTTAGGTATAAGGAGGCTTGGTGCTTTTATAGTGGCGGAGGAACAACCAAGATCCCATGAACATAGGATTTTTCCTTGTATGGAAGATACAGAGTTAATGCTTAGAGATCCTAGGGCCTTTCTTCCCATGTTGGGAAGACATAAACGTGTGAATAGGGTCTTTGAGTGGTGAGCACACAAGGGCTTGTGGGGCCCACGAATCAACCATCAAGCTTATGCCTTCATCTGTCGGTTTTTGCCTAGCCCGTTCATGGGGTTTGTCTTTGCTCGTTGGCATGGTTCTACCTTTATCCGTTGGTATGAGTCAAGGCCTTTTGATCCATCGATAATATGGATAGTCGCTTGGTAGTGGTAGGATTTCTAAAGGAAGACCGGCTAGTTGGGATCTGTCCTATGTAGTCTGATGGGCCTATGACCTTATAGGATCCATCCCATGTAGTCCGACGGGTCCATGACCTTATGGGATCCACAGGTGGAGTTCGTACATCCTGAAGGGCAGCAGGTTTTATAGGGCTAAACAAAAATGCCCTCATCAACTGCCCCCTACTCTGTTGTTTGTCGGGACATTTGATGGGCTACGGAGTATTTAAAAAGAATCTTCTTGTCATTAATTAGCCGTTCTTGGAGTTTGTGTTATTTCTTAGAGGTAAAAAGGTCTTTTGAAGGAGGTACAAGACACGTGGCGATTCATGGTTGGTTAATTCGAACAGCCACGTCCCTTCGTTTCCCGTGCCTCTTTGCCCTATAAATTGTTCAATTCCCATCTCAGTCTCTCATTTGCAATTTCTCCCTTTTTCTTGTTCAAGCCAGAGATCTTCTCCTGTCGCCCCCTAGCTTTCGTCGCTCTCTTCATTCTTTCTTTGGCTTTCTTTGGTTTGAACTCTCTGTTGACCTATCTCATCTTCGGATTTCTATGTAAGTTCCTTGCCCCCTTTTATATTTATTTTATTTCGTTTTGATAAACGTCCGTCGGTCTTATGCTTGGTAGTGAGTGAGTAGATTCTTAGTTTTCATTCGTCGCTTGTAGGCGAGAAAATGTCAGAAAGTAGTAAAGCGACAAGTGAACATTCTGTGTCCGTTCGCATGGAATCAGATGATGAGGAGTCTCATTCGTCGGGACGTGAGTATATGTCTGATGAGCAGTCTATCTCTGAGAGGGAGTCATCGGCAGATTCTCCTTTGAAGGAGGAGGAGGAAATCAATCCGTCAAGACAAATCAGTAGAAAAATCATCCTCCCTAGCATATGGTCAGTCAATGTCTTCCTAGTGAGCATGACGAATGAGGTTTTTAGCAAGCTTAGGCCTCGTTTCCAAATACCTGACGACATTCCCATAAGGAAGGTTGTCAGTGGGGAGAAATGTTATACAAGCCGGCAACCCGAGGTTGGCTTATATGAGGCGGCCTTTATTGCGGGGTTGAGGTTGCCTCTTAGCCATCTCCATTGTCAGTTGGCGGATTATTTGGGCAAATCCATCTGTCAGATAACCCCTAATGCCTGGAGGACTTCATAGGTGCCAAGGTGTTATGGAGGCAACTAAGTGGGTCAACTGTTCCCTAACATTTGAGGAATTCTTTTACTGTTACAAATTGGAGGATATAGCCGCGTCTCGGGGTTTTTTCATAACTTTTTGTGTTGTCGTGCTACCTTGAGGTTAATGTATGCTTGACTCCAACCATATGTGGAAAAGTAGATTTTTCTTTGTCCAAAGGACTAACAAGGTGTGCAAACCCGACAAGTAGGACACCGAGGGTGATTTTTATGATCATGCCTGGGGAATTTTGAATAAGTTTGGTAGGTCGTTCGTCACTCATATTGGTTCGTCGGTTTTTGATTTTCATTGGACTAACATTCTCTATGTTATTTTCAACTAAAGAATTGCCGATGATTACCCCTGAACAAGAAGATTTCCTCAGGCGCTTGTTGGACATCCCTTTCACGCGAAGGTCCTGGAAGAGGCTCGTCACCCTTGATACTCTCCCCGCCTACTGTGGTGGTCCCGTCCGAACCGATTGGTGTCTTTGTCTGATGATAGAGCTATCATCAGGAGCGGACGCTATAGGTTGAAACTCTCTAAAAAAAAAAATTGTGTAATGTGATTTACAACTTTGTCTCTAAAACCCTTGCCAATAGACTCAAAAAAATTTTGCCAAAAATTATTGGAGACCCACAAAATGCTTTTCTGCATGGAAGATTAATCATGGATAATGTTATAGTGGCTTTTGAGATGATGCATTATTGTGGACACAAGGGGGGGAGTTGCCACCTAGTTATGTGGTTTAGGAATCATGAATATAGTGTCCTTTCGAGGAATGACCTTTTGATCTTACTACTAGAGTATGGGTTCAGAGTTTACGTACGCTCTTGGGAAGGTATTACGCACCCAAGATTGCCCAACCCTAAGGTTGGCCTCCCATCATTGTGTCTTACGTCTTAACCTTATTAAAAGCATGTTCAACACTTGCATCTATACTCACACACACACTAAGATACATCTAAGCATACAACATGGCATCTTTATCCCAAAATAACGTACTTATCATCCTAAAGCAAGTGAGCCAAATACAAAAGAAACCCTAGCATGTGAAACTCTATCATGTATCAAACAAAGCAACCACCCAAGCATGGCAACAAACATGTCATCATGGCAAGGAAATCATATTATAGACAAGGCAATACACATATGTCAAAGGAGGATTAAACAAACAACATGCATGTTTATGTGAATTAATGACTACCTTACTTACCTTGCAGCATCTCAGCACCTATGGCATCATGAATGGGCATGTGAATGCATGTTCATGACATCAAGGTAAGAAACAAACATAAAACCTTAATCTAAACATGTTAAAGACAAACAAGCATGTTAAAAGGTGAACAATAACTTAAGGGGCTTAAAACATATAAAAAAGAGGCTACACAGAACAAACATGTGAATGCAGAAACAAAAAAAAAAAAAAAAAAAAAAAAAAAGGGTTTCTGGGCAACGACATCATGCACACTAGAACAAGTCTGTGTACGCAGAATCAAGCCTTCGTGCGCAAGCTAGATCATGTGTACGTAGATCCTTGCCCAGAAAACCTAACATAGAAACAGAGCAGAACTTTAAAACAACAAACTAACAACCTAACGTACACAAAATAGGAAAAGAACTAAAGGGCTAATCTAAGCAAACATGTACTAACATAAACTAAGCAAAAAAAAAGATTAAAACACAAAAGAAAAACAGAAAAGGAAGAAAAATAAAAAAGAAGGGTTAGACTCAATACCTTAAACAAAATCTTTTTAAGCTTGATTTTGACCGTTCCCCTCAGTCAAATCTATTCACAAACCAATAAGAAATGATTATCAACGTTGAGGATTGGGACCATAAATAGTCTCAATCAAATAAAATTGACTTGAGGGTGTATTGTGAAAAACTCCCTTTTGATTCACTATTTTCTAGTGAATCTTAGGTTTTTCCCATGGGATTTCTGTGTGTTTCGAAAATGTACCATGTAAGGCTTTATATAGTGGAAAAAATGGGGTTTGGAATGGTTGCCAGATGATGTGAGATTCGTTCCAAACCTTAGCCATTATTGCAGAAAACTTGCATTTCTTATGTTTTTGAAACCCTAAATGCGTACGCAAGAATGTGCCTGCGTATGCATGCTTTGGTCCGCGTACGTAGGCTGTGTCCGACGTACGCAGGCCGAGGGACACTTTGTTCATTTTATTTTCAAAAATAGATTTTTGCTCATTTAAAAGGTTATATTTTCCATTTTAACACTCCTCAAATCAATTTAATATCTAATTGGGCTCTAAATTGGCCTTAAGCCTTAGAGTTCGACCATCATTGGGGAACGGGGGCCCAAGTCATAAGGTGTATAAAATGTGATGCCTATAATCATATTAACCAAAAGAGAGGGGGGAAAATTGGGGAGATGACATTGAAGTTGGATAAGAATAAAACTTATGATAGGGTTGAATTGATTTATTTGGAAAATAATTATGGAGAAATTAGGCTTCAATTCTAGGTGTAGACAATTGATGATGCAATGTATTTATTTTGTTTCTTATGATGTTAGGATTAATGGGTTCCCCTGTGGTAGTTATCCCTTCTAGGGGTCTTCGCCAAGGGGACCCATTGTCTCTATATTTATTTTTATTGTGTGCCGAAGGTTTATCTGCTCTTATTAAAAAATCTGTTCATAGTGGTTCTGTGGATGGTGTGGCTGTTTGTCATGGTGCTCCTGTTATTTCTCACCTATTTTTTGTAGATGATAGCCTTATTTATTTAAGGCTAATATGAATGATTGCAATGAACTTCATCGTTTCTTAAAGGTGTATGAGGATGCTTCTGGTCAGCAGTTGAATAAAGCAAAAACTTGTTCTTTAGCAGCAACACTGATAGAAAAACTCAAAAGGAAATAAAAATAAGATTTGGGGCTCAAATTATTAAGCAACATGAAAATTATCTTGGCAGAAATAAGCGTAATACTTTTAATGTAGTGAAGGAGAAGTTGGCAAAAAAGTTGGTTGGTTGGAAAGAAAAATTATTGTCAAAAGTTGGTAAATAGATTTTGATTAAGGCTGTAGCACAAGCTATTCCATCGTATACTATGAGTTGTTTTAAAATTCCTAATTCCCTATGTGATGAACTGATTGGTATGATATGTAACTTTTGGTGGGAACAAAAACAAGATGAGAAGAAAAGGGTTTGGTTAAGTTAGAAGAAAATGTGTGTGCCTAAATCTTGTGAAGGGATGGGATTAAAATTGTTGAAATCTTTTAATTTGGCTTTACTATCTAAACAAGGTTGGAGATTGCAGATGGCTCATAATTCTTTAGTTTATAGAGTTTATAAGGAAAAATATTTTAAGGATTGTGATTTCATTCAAGCCACTTTGGGGAACAATCCATCGTATGTTTGGAGGAGTATTTTAACAGCTCAGGACATTGTTAGGAAGGGTATTTGATGGTGAGTGGGAAATGGGAGGAGTAAATATGGGGGGACCAATGGCTGCTGAACTCTTCCTCTTTTAAGGTGATTTCTTCAAGAAGTTTAACTCCACAGATATATTTGGTGAGTGATCTTATTGATAGTACAAATAAGTGCTAGAATTTAGATTTGATTAGAAGTAAATTCGTCATTTTTGAAGTTGAAATTATTGAAGGGATGCCTCTAAGCAATTGGTTTCCAGATGATAAACAAATCTAGGGTGTGACTTCCAATGGTTTCTTCACTGTTAGAAGTAGTGCTTATAAGATTGCTATGGACCTTAACAAGAATGACTAGTCTGGTTCTACCTCTGATGGGGGATGTATGCGTTCATATTTTAGGAAGCTTTGGAAGATTAATGTCCCTCATAAGGTGAGACACTTTGCTTAGAGAGCTGCTTGAGATATTTTATCAACAAAAGCAAATTTAGTTCATCGTCATGTTCTCCTGGATGATACTTGTGAAGAGTGTGGATTAAAGTTTGAATCTTTGGTTCATTTTTTCTAGGAATGTCCTAAGGATAAGAAACATGGAAATTATCTAATTTGTTTCAGTCTTTACACTCAGTGCACTCTCAAAACTTGGTTGATTTTCTTTGGTATTTGTTAATGGAGGCTAAGTGGTCTGGAGAGGATGTTGTTATGTCAATAACCATTGTTTGGGTTCTTTGGACAAATTGGAATGATGTTTTACATGGTGGCAAAAGAAAAAATGGTTAGCAAGTGTTACATTGGTGTCAGCAGTATTTAAGAGAGTATTAGATTGTGGTGGAGGTTCTGGTGAAGGATCATCAGGTTTTAGAGTCAAAATAGCTTCCCCCGATTGGACCTTCCTATAAGGTTAATGTGGATGGGGCTTTGTTTGAGATTAAAAATGAAGCTGGTGTGGGAGTTGTCATTAGAGATCATGAAGGAAACTTTATTGCTGGGTTAAGCAAGAAGTTTCGGTCTCCTCTTGGTGTAGTTGAGATTGAAGCTAATGCCCTTGAAGCTGGGTTGGTCTTTACAGGAGAAATCGGGATTCAAGATCTTGTGCTGGAAAGTGATTCTCTACTTTTGATTTGGGCTCTCTGCAATTCTACTCCAGCTCTGGCCTTTGTTGCTCATATGATTTATGGAGGTCAGCTTCTTCTTATAAGTTTCGTAGCATTAGATTTTCTTATGTCCGTAGGAAGGGCAATGTTCTTGCTCATATTCTAGCTAACAAGCTTTATGTATTGATGATTTCATTGCTTAAATTGAAGAGAATCCTTATTCTTTAGAACAAGCTCTTCTCCAGGATGTATCTTGATAGGAACAGAGATGGAAATTGATAAAGACTTCCTTTGGGTGGAAGACAAACCATAGTACAATTGCAAATTCCTCCACACTTGGCCTAATGCCATAAACGTTTATTTAAAGAGCAGCAATCTCCTAAGATAACTAGATATAATTACTAGATAACTATTCAAATATACAACTAGAGATAAGATGCCTAAATAATTAGGACTACTCAAATAAAGATAAGATAACTAGTAGAAAATATAGGAATAAAAAATAAGGACTCTTAAAGGTTGGGTAGCAATAGGACTCTCATGAGACATTTACATGGTACCCCATCATTCGCTCTCCCACGAAGTTGGACCTTGCCCACAAGGTTTGTCATCCTAAGCCGCATCTCCACCGCCTTCTAAGAATTCTTGATGTGGACAAACTTCAATGACAAAGGCTTGTGAAGTTGCACAGCAATGTCCTGATGTGAACTTCTCATTGCAATTGAAGCATAGCCTTTTCTCCCTCCGCCGTTGCATTTTCTCTAAAGAAAATTTTTTGGTATTTCCAGTTTCGTTTGTTTGACTCATTGGTCTAGGTGTGTTGGTTGGATTGGCACTATGTTCTGACAAGGCTGCCTCATTTGTTTGTGGTTGATCTACCTTGTTTTGTCGTTGTTTTCTATCCACACTCTCATCCTAATTCTGGCTAACTTAGTAGCCTCTGAAAGTGTTTTTGGTTTGAACATCTGAATTTCTAAAGCAATGTCATCCTTTAGTCCACCTATGAATGCTCCTACCAATGCCTTTTGAGGCCAACTATCGACCCGATTAGCAAGTCTCTCAAGCTCTCATTGGTAGTCCCTAAGTGTCCCCCTTTGACATATTCGAGACAAAGCCTCATCAAAATCCTTTGCCTCAGTTGGCCCAAATTAGACTAGCAACTCCTTTTATTTCCCAAGTGATTTCAATCTTCTCCTTGTGATACACCTTCTTCATTTGTTGCCACCATTGGTTCACATTCCCATCCAAAAGAAAGGTAGCCAACATGACTTTACGATCTTCAGATGTCCCTTGGTAATCAAAATATTGCATTACATGGTTAAGCCAAACCGTTGGATCATCACCTGAGTACTTTGGAAAATCCAGCTTAGTGGGTCGTGGTTAATCGTGGATTGTAGTTTTGAATCCAGTTGACTGATATGATTTCTCTCCAATGTGTGATGAGGTCTTCTACTCATTTGATTTTGGGGTTGAGAGAGAATCTGATTTGTCACGGGATTTGGGCAGCATCTCTTTAATTTCACACATGGGTGAACCAAGAGATTGGGACTTTGTGGTCATCTTTTGCATGCTCTCTTTCAACTCCTGCATTTCACTCTTTAATTTCTCAATTTGGTCCTTGTTGGTGGCCATGCTCTGATACCAAGTTGATAGGAACAGAGATGGAAATTAATAAAATACTTCCTTTGGGTGGAAGAACCACCATAGTACAATAGCAAATTCCTCCAAAGCTGGCCTAATGGCATAAATGTTTATTTAAAGAGCAACAATCTCCTAAGATAACTAGATATAATTTCTAGATAACTATTCAAATAGAGATTAGATATCTAAATAACTAGGACTACTTAAATAAAGATAAGATAACTAGTAGAAAATATAAGAAGAAATAATAAGGACTAAGGTTTCATTTGGGAGTTTATAAGGGAATTGAATGAAATGATTATAAAGGAATGGAAAGGAATTGAATGAAATATAATGTATTTAAGCAAGGGAAATGAATGGAAAAGAAATGAATGAAATTGAATTAAGTACCCTTGTTTGGATGTTTTAAAATAAAGGAATGGAAAGGAATGCAAATGAATAGAATGTAAGTAACCTTGTTTGGGAGTAACATAGAGGGAAAGGAATAAAATTATTTTATGAAAATATTACCATCAGAACCCCATTTCAAAATAAAGGGCTGAATATATAGGAGTATTTTGGGAGTTTTACCAAAAAATTCGTTAAATTTAATTACATTCCCTCAAATTCCTCTTAATTTCGGGAGGAATGAAAATTTGAAGTTTTAAGAGAATAGAGAGGAATGAGTGTTCCCTATTACCCATTCCATTCCCTCCTAATTAAACTCCTAAACAAGGGAATGAACTTTTCATTCTCTCCATTAAAACTCCCAAACAAGTAAAGAAAAGAATATTCTAAAATTATTCTCTTTATTCCATTCCCTCCTCCTAAAAGAGGGCTTAAAGATTGGGTAGTTGCAGGACTCTCATGAGACATTTATGTAGCACCTTGTCATATTTATTGCATTTTCTTAATAAAGTTGTTTGTGTTTCATAAAAAAATAAAAATAAAAATAATTGTTCTCTCTAGGGCTAAGCTTATGTTGGTTCAGGTCGATTTTCCAGCCACCCGCAACCTGACCCGAAATTTCCAGGGATAAAACCGACCCAACTTGAAGATTTTGGCCCATGGTCGGGTCGGGTTTCGAGTTGGTCTCAGGTTAGGTTTTTTTATTTATTTTTAAAATCAACAAAGATCAATCTAAGGATACTTTCTATAATTAACTTTTAGGAATAGTCAAAATAAATTAGATGTTAATGGTAATAGTTAAATTTTTATTAAATATATTGAATTAAATAGAGTGTGCTATTTTTTTTTTTTTTTTTATATTGGATACTTTCTATACTTGATTTTTAGGAATAGACAAAATAAATCAGACGTTTATGGTAATAGTTAAATTTGAATTTAAATAAAATAAATTAAATAGAATAGTCTATTTTTTTATGTTGGATACTTTCTATAATTGATTTTTAGGAGTAGTCTTCATAAATTAGATGTTTATGGTAATAGTTAAATTTACATTAAATGAAATGATTTAAATAGACTAGGTTTTTTTTAATAGAATAAATATATAGAACAAAGTTTAGTTACAAAATTGATTGTAGTTTAAGGCTACAGCTTTACTCAATATCTTTTTATTGGAGGTGAATTTTGACAAATTTATCATTGGATTACATCTTCTTTTTATATTCCCCATGCTTGCAAAATTTCTAGAAAATTAAAGATCAATAGCTATGCCATCAATAAATTATTTAAATTGCAAGTTTTTGTAGTTTAAAATTATGCATAAAATATAAGCTTATAAATGATATAGTAAATGATATCCGATTGACACGAAATTTGACATGTATATTAAGAGCATAAAAAACATACAATTCAACAGTTAGATTTTCAAAATATATAGTAATATTTATTTTGTTGAGTAAGATTATAATCTTAGGCTACAACAAATTTTGTAGCTAAACTTTATACATATATATGAGACGTTTATGGTAATATATATTTATTATTAATTTTATTTATTTAATGAAACTTAATTAGATGAAAATTTGACTAAATTAGATATGTCACACATGAAGACATGACACAAAAAAAAACTTGACTTTTCAAATGACAAATTTGTATTAGAAAAATTAAAAATTTGGTGAAGCAAAAAAATTGAATTAACGTATACAATTATTACATTCCTATTGATAAGTATAAATTAATGAATTTATGTTTGACTTGTATGTTGCAAAATTCCTAATTAGTCATGGATGACCAAATTCAAAATGGGATTCAAATTTAGAATCAAGTTTTAATGAAGGAAAACATAACTCAAAAAGAAACTTTAATTTTCATAAGGTTTGCTTTAGGAAAATTCCAATAGATGGTTATGGCTGACAAAGAATTTTAATTAAATATTGTAAGTTAAGAAAGAAATCTATCTTAGGAATAATTCTTTTTTGAATATTATATTGGGAATATAAGTATATAATATCATAATTTTAGGCATAATCATAATAAGTGAAAGTCATTAAAAGTAAGAAACTAGAAATATGGAATAATTCAAAAACCTTCCTTACCTCTTCCTAAGCTTTCAAAACCCACCCTCTTTTTATTATTAAAAAAAAAACCCACCTCTAATGACTAATCATCTTCTTCTTTTACATTAATTTGAGCGGAAAAAAATGGCAAGCAAATGGTCTTCAAGGCTAAGGAAACGTGGTAACTCTTTTCCTTTTCTTCTTCTCCCTCTCTATTTTTTTTTTTAAATATTAAAAATTGGGCGGGTCGAGTTAGACCCGTGACTGCAGTATTTGACTGCAAATTGACCCGAGAACTATCTAACCCGCCTAAACCCCAGGTCTCGGCCTGCTCGGGCGGCTTGATCGGGATAGGCTGGATCCATGCTCAGCCAACCCCTAGTTCTCTCCCTGCATCTCACTAGTTTTTTTAGTTTTTTTTTTTTGATAATCAGGTGCATCTCACTAGTTAATCAGTCTAAGAAGTCTCAATGATTTAGGAAGTCACATCTGTTATCCTCAGGCACGCATTCATTGTTCATTTAAATTTCAACATGTTTTTTTCTCCCTCACATCACTACAAGACAAAACACACACAGCACAAAGGTTGAAGAAAGAAAAAAAGAGAGAGAGAGCAAATCAATGTCGTCGCTAAGCGTTCCTCTAGTTCCAACCTCCCCAAGAGACGACGCTATTGCACTTTACCGTGCTTTCAAAGGTACTACTCTCTCTCTCTCTCTCTCTCTCTCTCTCTCTCTCTCTCTCTCTTAAATTTCTGATACAACATGAAAGAGCACATTTGTTTCGTCCACGTTGGACATCTCTCTACCAAAAAAAAAAAAAAAACCAATGAATTCCACAACACATATAGATTGCTTCACTCTTGTGGGCCTTTCATTTCATTCCTATCAATAATATTTGGTTCAAAAGGACTAATTCTACTTTTTGGGTTTTTGTTTTACTGTTTTCGCTATATGTCATATCATATGTGTCATCCAATGTCTCCCTCAACTAATTTACCAAAAAAATTTCAATTAATTGAAAAAACTAATGTGCCCATCTCCATTATTATTTATTCTTGTAAGTATACACTGGAAAATTATTGAATACTGAGGGAGTACCATAAATGCGTACTCTTCCATCTCACATGAATTGTGGGTCCCACCATAAATTTAATTAGTAGAACCCACAGTTATGTGAGAGGAGAGAGTACATATTTATGGTACTCCGGGAGTACCCGATAGTTACCCGTATACACTTGCTGGCACCCATGAAGCGAGGCAAGTATTTCAAACTTGCTTTATGAGAAATGAATTCTTGTTGAGATGACTCATTCAAGACCCTATACACTAATAAATGCTTGATTTTTTTGTTTTGGTTTTTACATACTACTAGAACAACAAATGAATGTTTTCTGTCAATTGTGGATCTGTTTTTCTTATTTTTCAACATCTTGAAACAATGTTTATTTTGAACAATCTACTTTCTATTGATAGACCTAAAAACTTGTTATTTGACAAGGGTTATTTTCTATATTTAGGAACCATGTTCTCTCATACTTGCTTTAAGCACCACACGAATATATATTATTTATAAAGCTTCGTGGTGATTTTCTACCTTTAGTCTTTGGATTTTTTCCCAGCAGATAAAAAATACACTAAAGACCTAGTCACATTGTTGACTGTTACTTGATTTGATTCTTTTAATTTAATATATATATATATATATATATATATATATATATGAAGCTTTAAAATTTTAAACTTCCTCTTCTTTCAACCAAATGGAGACTAGGGGAAGTAAATAAATGAATTGATTGTTTTTTAAACAACTATCTCATTCTAGATTTGGGGTTCCCCTTGAACATGATATTGAAATGCAAGCCTCTGGAGATCATAAAA
Organism: Notholithocarpus densiflorus; assembly: GCA_030021035.2. Lineage (NCBI taxonomy): Eukaryota > Viridiplantae > Streptophyta > Magnoliopsida > Fagales > Fagaceae > Notholithocarpus > Notholithocarpus densiflorus. Next base: position 1,570,042 of record JARYZH020000040.1, read on the forward strand.
AGGTAACTTTTTCTCTATGCATTTTTCAATTTTTCTTTAGCATTGCTTAATATTAGTTTCCATGTTTGAGAGACATTTCGACGTTCTCACTTTTACCTAAGGACATTCATGATTAATTTTTCCCTTTTTTTTTTTTTTTTTTTTTTTTTTGGTGTGTGTGTTGGGGGAGAGGGGCCTCATAATGTGTTGATGCCATGTAGATTTCTATGTGTTGACATGGAATCTGCTCATATCTACCTGTATGTAACTGCAACTTTATATTGGCTAGATGATCTGGCACCATGTATTGCAAGAAAAGGATGCTCTAAACTGCTGAATAGTGTACGTCTTCATATTACTTATATAGTCTTAGTTTGTGATATGATATTTTTGTGGAAGGTTTAAAGGCATATTTATAAAGCCCTGGAACTGACCAACAGATATTGAAATTGCCTAATGTATAATTGAATGTTACATGGCCTTATGTCATACTGTAAGATCTGTGTATGATGGCCCTAAGCAATTGCTATGTACATTGAAGATGAGGCTCTCACAAGTCAGAAACAGGTCAATAATAAAGTCATATATTGAATCTGTTGCTGAATCTTGAAATGGATGCATTCTTTGTTGTGACTTGATTTGCAGAGCTGCAGATGAGACAGAAAATTGGAATTTGGAATGATTGACGACTGATGAGTCTTGTTAGAAGCTTTAGACGCGCTTAAGCACAAAATCCTATTAAAGCCTGCACAGAAATTGCAAGCGCAGCCTTGTTTGAACTACATTTTTGAAGTATTTAAATACTTTTTCTAATACGTAGTAATATTTATAATATACAATAAAAAATAAGTTTTAAAATTTTAAATAGTAATATGTAGCCTATTAGATCAAATGGTTGGAGTGATGCAATTGCACAAAGGTTGTCACTTCAAATTTTAAATCCAACAATGGCTATTTCAATTCTTCTATTTTCTATATAGTAAATTTGAAAAAATTGTCTGTGTTTTACAAAATTTGGACAGCTATAATAGCAATGATCAAAACGAAGTACATGGCTTAACCAAAATATGACCAAAAGTCAGAGATCATCAAGCACTAAAATGTAGCGACTAAAACATGGCTTAACCAAAATATGACTAAAATACTTAAATGTGGCGACTAATTGAAAGGGTTTATGGGAAAAAAATGAAAGAAAGAAATTAGAGCACACTTTTTGGGCTTTGGGATTTTCCAAAAAGGGGCAAAAATGCCTTCATTGAATGCTCCTTGCCTTTTGGGTTTTGCACTTATGCTTTAGGAGTGCTAGGTGCAATTATAACAACATTACTGACTTATAGTATAGTAGTATGTATCTAATATCTGTTATATGAGATTATAAAAAAAAAAAAAAAAAAATCTGTTATATGAGGGGTGGCTTGATTCATGGTTTGTAATAATGAGATGTTCAATCTGAAATTGTGTTGTGATTGACATTTCAATGTCTAATTTTCAAATTTTATAATATCCCTTTTTAGGATGTGAGAGGAAATAAAGTCATCGATACCTTAATGCAAAATATTTGATGTAGCTCTTGCTTGCATATGTAAGTACACCCCGTTATGAAGGCCTGGAATTTGACAGAGAGATAGCTGCAATGGATTTAAAGGCTCTTTTTAAAGCAGGGAAAAGAAATTGGGAACTGATGAGAAGACTTTTATCCACATATTCAGTGAACGAAGCAGGGCACAATTGGCTGCTATTATTTCTGTGTACCATGACATGTTTGGAAATTCACTTAAAAAGGTATATATTTTTTTCTTAGAAATCGTATATTTTTGCTCTAAAAAAAAAGAAGAAGAAGAAAGATCTTTTGCCTGAAGGAAAGAAGTGCTTATTCAATCTTGAAATTTAGGCAGTAATGGGCGAGACATCGGGGCTTTTTGAATATGCTATCTTGACCATTTTAAGCTGCTTAGAGAATCCAGCGAGGTACTTTGCTAAGGTATCATCCCACATTCTGGGTTTAATTGTTGTTTCTCTTTGGTGAATTTGTTACAATGTATAAGTTTATCATAATAAAATTCACAAACTGGTAGTTTCTTGCTAAGAAGGCAAGGTAAATAGTACTTTTTGCTATTCAGGTTTTATCATTGCAGTAGACATCATTTTGTGGAAAATAAACAGTGCAATAGTAGAGTTATCTAGTACATGTGTATCCCTATATGTTGGATGATTTTAGTACTGTTAACTACTCTAAATTTGAAGAATAGTAGTTCGGAATAATTTCCTTAATTGAAAAAAAAATCCATTTCTTATGTAAAAACCAGTGGAAATTAGTTTGGTTTTTGAAGGCATATTATTAAAAGCTTGTAGTTTCGTTCCAGCGCCCTAAAATAATGAGGTATGCCAAAGCTTTCACATGTTTTCTGTCCCTTGTGTGGATAATGATAGGCCAAGAATGTATTGGCTCCTTGTGATGAATTAACCAATTAATTAGTCAAGTTAATTAATTAATTCAATTTGCATGCAATAAGCGTGGTAGCACAAACAAATTACCAACTAAGTTAAAATGCAGAGGAAAATAAATTGACACGGTGATTTGTTTACGAATGGAGAAAACCTACACGGCAAAAACCCCATCGGGTGATTTTAAGGTCACTACTCCTAAGAATTTACTATTATCACAACAAGCGGTTACAAGTAAGGAAATCCCAGTACCTTATACCAACCTACAGTTAAACCCTTACCCCAATACCTAATTGGACTTGTTCTGTAGTGACAATCTCTCCTTTCAATGCATGGCTTCCAATACGTGACTAACCAATTCGATGCGCGGATCCCAGTATGCAGCTTACTCACCAACTTGAGAAGGATGTTGGTTGCAAAGTTCTTCAGTTCATCACACGATGAAGATCACAAACCTCTTTGGTTACAAAACCCTACGGTGTACAAACACAGCAATTTCTTGAATAGAAAAATGAACTAGGGCATATGTCTCTGGTTCACAATATGCTTGTGAAATTTTTTTGCATTGAGTTGCATCAGCTGTGACGACCCTTAAAACAATCCTTATATATAACTAGGGTTATGAAAAAAGAAAGCTCAAACATTTATTCACGGATTGGAGTGAAATTAGATCTGAAAAACTGATTTTCATAAAGCTCGATAGATATCCTATCTATCGAGAAGCTGTCGAGCATCGGGTTTAAACAGCCTTTTAAACCTCGATAGATACTAGCTGTCGAGTTTTAAAATTCAGCACTTCTTCACTTGATTCTTGGATAGATTTACATGGCTTTAACACTTGAACTTGAAACATTGTTTCGTGAAGTATTAAACACATCCTAAATCTACCAAATTACAAGTAAAGTGTGTTTTTTCAAAGGATTAGTCAATTTTATATTGACATATGTTCCTAACATGATTTACATATGTCCTAACAGATAAGACCCATGTTATAGTACATATTCATGGATCAATTTCTAGTTGGACAGCTTCATGATAATTCTATAAAGCTTTCGCATAATTTCGTTTTATTTTGAGCTGCCAAATATCCCTCACATTATTCCAATAAATTACAAGTTCTTCCATTGTAAAGATTAGAAACCAATAGAACAAAAGTGGACCTAACTCATTGATTTATGACTATATCCACTATTCTGATACTAAAATTGATAGGAATGAAATTATGATGATGCTGCTCTACTGTCTTGATAGTATCATCAATTAAGCTTCCTAAAGTGTGTAAATAATTAATATTGTGTTGACTGCTATAAATAAAGAACTTTGAAAATATTTCAGAATCATTACATTCACTCATTTAATCATGCATTTGTTGGAATTTTGCTTCAACTAATACAAATATTTTGATCTGCTGGGTGGTGATCCTTAATGGAGATTATCTCTAGGAAAAGGCAGCATAGGACAGACAATCCTGAGTTGGGGGTTGTACTATACTAGTTCAATTAGGGTATGTTCAATTGTTGAGAGTTATCTTGAGAGTTATAAGTTCTTAACAATTTAAATTCTCAAGAGTTAAATTTTTTGGATATATTTAGAATTTGAATTTATATCATGTTACCGAAAACATGATATTTAGAATTAAAATTTAAATTGTTAAAAAAATCTTATGCTCATTAATTTAGAAACCAATAAATTAATAATTTGACCATTATGGACAATTTTGTTAAATAGCAAAAATGCCTTTAAACATTAATAAACATTTTATTTGGAGGAGAAATAAATAATTTAATTAATTCCCTGAAATTAACTCTACGTTCTTAGTTTAATTCTCAAGAATTTTGTCAAATGACTATTCAATAATTCTTGGAAATTAATAGTTCCGGTTCCAAAATTTTACATACCCGACAGACACATCCTTATATGAAATCCTAAGAGCTGTGTTGTTTCATCCTTATAGGAAATCCTAAGAGCTGTTTTGTTTCATCTAGTGACCCTTTTTATTAGTTCCTTTAGAGAGGAGGAATTTTCAGTTTTTTAGCGGGCTGAGCAGGCACTCCTTTGCCTGAGCTGATTTTTGTTTCTTTTTTTCTCCTGGCGATGTGAAGGACATGTATTGAACATTTAACCATGGTTCTAACAATGTTGTGATTTCGTTCATGTCCCACTTAATTCCTAGCTATGCAAAATCTATATAAATCACACGAAATTCTTTTTCATTTGCTTTTGAAATTTCATATGGGATCAGGAAGGAATAAACCTTAACCACATGAAAACATACACAAGGTTGTTACTTGTTACTCGAAGAACTGCCAAATATGGAAAGGTCAAATACTCAAAACTTACTTGAGTAGTCATAAGTTTTCTAGAAACAAAGACTAACTACATTTGTCAACAGGTCTGAACCTTACTCTACAGAAAATTGCTGCCAACAGATCTGTAAGCTCTTAGAATGGAGACTTTATGAAGCGAGTTTCACGCCAATAATCAGCTGTAAGGAGCACATTGTTTCCAGCAAAGATTCAAATGTTACCTGCAAAAACAAAAAACCATTATGGTCTGGTAGCTCTATTACTAAGTTAAGTATTTAAATCTATTACTATTTTTTTTTTTTTTTGAGAGAGAGTTTCAACTTATGGCGTCTGCTCATAATGATAGCTCTTTATCATCAGACCAAGACACCAATCAGTTTTTGGTGTAAGCGGGGATTAAACTCCAGATCTCTTATACAACCATCAGAGACTTTACCAGTTGAGCTAACTGGAACCCACATTTAAATCTATTACTAAGTTAAGCAATTAAACCCATGAAAAAAGTACTAGACATCATTAAAAAAAAAAAAAAAAAAAGTATTTTTAAAGGTTGAAATGACCACCGAGAACCGTCACAAAAAAACTAATTAAAAGAAGTTACATGTCAAACTATTCACATATCACACAAAACATGCATACCAGAGAACAACATGTCTCCCAAGAATTCAAATAGTTCCAAGTTTTCAAAATCGACTAATTAAAAGAAAAAACCAACAAAAAAAAAAGAAAAAATCGAAACCTTCAACACCAATTTAATTCTAATATGCTTCCTACTTCTCAACTTGCATTAATACCTACATACCTGCAATAAAAAGGAAAGAACCTATTATTAGACGATATGTTTACAATAAACAAATGATGCCTTGAAGATAAGGAAAATTTGTACAATGTAAGCCATTCCCCAAAAGCAAACATGCTAAGTGGGTCATCTTTACACTTCATGCACTTGGCTAGGTTTACTTAACTGGCCATCATTTAAGGCTCTGCTAATACAATGTGAAACTAAGGACATGTAAGTCTTCCCAATAAGCATGACACTTACCACCCATCTTTACCACAATAATATCAAACCCAAAAGTGCTTAGATTACTGTCCTGATCGATCTAAAAGGTCATAGGTTTAATTATGTAAGGTTGAATTTAATTAACCATTTTGTTGGCTTTATTCCGTGCCAATTTGCTTGTAATTCAGCACTTAGAAACCTTGTATTTTGGTGGGAATCATGTAAGGGTAGTGTGTAAGAGAGTGTGAAGAAAAGCTCAAAAGTGTGCACTCAGCAGGGCCTCGTGACTGGATCTCATGACTGGCTCGCGGCTTGCAAGTCGCCAAAGGAGGCACACGTGTGAAGCATGTAAGGGAGCTGAAGAGTCATGCCAGCTGGAGCACTACAGGACAAAACTTCCAGTCTGGCCAGGCAGTTAGCTCGCAACTCAGACTCGTGACTCAATCAAGTCGCAAGGTCAAGTCGCCAGGCCACTCTGTTTGGGAAAAACTGACCTTTCACATTCCAAACACACACCAGTATAAATACCCCTTATACCCACATATTGTTGAGAGCTTCCAGAGAGAATTTTGAGAGAAAAACCCTAGAGAAAAACAAGATTGACTCATCCACAATCTTCATCCTTTGATTCTCCAAATTCCTCTACTCTCACCCTCTCCATTGATACATCCTTGAGAAGTACATTAGCCAAAACCTTTTCTCACCATACCCATATCTGTGAGGAGGCTATTTGGTGCTTGGAAAGCAGTTAGAAAGGGACCAATAGATATTAGTTGATGCTATGGGCTATAGCGGAATCCGATAAGCTAAAGAAGACAAAGGTTCGGCATAACCTCGTTGGAGCAAGAAGCTTGAAGGGCTTAGGTACACTGGGTAGATTAGGCTTGGAGGGTCTTCTGCTGTTCATGTATCCCAACTTCATTCTCTAGTGGATTATTGACCGCTTGGAGGGCGGTGGAAAGGTTTTACGTCGAGGACTTCGGTTTCCTCTTCGATAACACATCGTTGTGTTGTCTTTGTGTTTGCATCTCTCTTCCCTTAATCTTTGACATTTAATTTTTGCTGTTGTCGTGATTTTATTTGGTTTAGATTGTTTTATTAATTCTTTTTTAGCTTATGTTCATATTCCGCACATACATTGTTTGATAATAAGCTTGAATTGGTAATTTATAATTTGGGGGTCTAAACGTTCAAGGTGTTTTACACACTAATTGAACATTCAAATTATTAAGAACATTCTGTATGATACTAAAGTTGTGGTTATAAATAAAGTTTCAGATATAACCAACATACCAAGGACTCAAGAGTAAATGATTCACTATCACAAATTTATTTTCAAGTTAAAAGAGTTTTAACCTATGGCGTTCGCTCCTGATGATAACTCTTTATCATTACATCAAGACACCAATCGGTTTTTAGTGTAGGAGGGGATTGAACCTAGATCTTTTATTCAACCATTAGAGATTTTATCAATTGAGTTAATTGGAACCCACTTCAAGTTAATAGTTTTCAAGGTGAGAATAGGTGGAGTAACCTTAATATAATTAAGTCTATTAAGATCTAAAATGCTTGAAGACTCTGTCGACTACAAATTGTAAAAGCTGAGGCCACTTGAAATTGATCACAATTCTGATCCAAGAAATATCCGAACAGATAAGTTAATTTGGAAATGGACTAGACCATATAAAAAGTCTTAGTTCAGTTGATACATACATGGAGTCAGTGGCGGAGCCAGGATTTCAAGTCAGGAGGGGCAAGATTTAAACGTGGCTATAGCTTTTACCTTAGGCCGCGTTTTAAACACGACCATAGGTCCTGCTCTTAGGCCGCGTTTGAAAAAGTGCGGCCATAGACCCCTTAGGCCTATAGTCACGAGGTTTAGGCCACATTTGAAAACGATACCTAAAAAAATGCAGCTATAGGCCAAATCATCCTATAGCCATGTTTTTCTGACCTATAGCCGCGTTTTAAAAACATGGCTATAGAACATTTTTTTTGTAGTGATTAATCGATACTAATAACAAAATAAATAAACGACTATATGCCAAAGTCATTGTCATACATAATCCAATATAAAATTTTACTTTAATTTTTTTTTTTCATTTCTAATTAAATTTACTCAATTGAAAAATCTACTTCAATATGAGCTTGTTTAGAATTTGACCTAGACATATTACTATGAAGTTGTATATGTTCCTGTCACGCCCTAAACCTAAAAGGGTCCAAAGCATGAAAGACCGAGCCTTCAAGAGGTATTGTAGTGAATTTTTTTTTTTTTCCCATTTGATAAAATAAATAAATATATTGATCTATCCACAATACAAGTCAGAGCTCTATGACACATTTACAAGCAATACAAACTACAAATCATTTCTCTCCAAATACACTTAACAATCCAACGTTCCAAATAAAATAAACGCAAAGTCATGATCCTCTCTAAGGTATGCAACCTCAACAAAAATCTAGACCTACCACACCCAAGGCTAACAGACCTCAAGTATCCAACCTCCAATAGAATTGATTATGATCTCATTGAACTTTGCAAGATTGAGTCATTAACCATTAATGGCCCAAGTCTCCCAATTTAATATAGCACTCCAATCACCACCAATAAATTAAGCTCCATGCCCGACGTGTAGCTAATTTATCTAAAAAACTGTTGGAGATTGGGATGAGCTAAAGCCCAGTAAGTAGCATAATTAATGAGGGTGGGGGAAATGCAAGTTTCATAACAATGAATATTTTACAGACATGCTAAAATTTGGGAATTTCCATTTGAATTTTGCAAAATAAATTTCCTTAACATCATGACAAGAATGATAGACATATTATAGCACCAAGCTTCCCAAAGTAACTATGAAACTATATATTATTCATTGTGAGCCATAAAATATCCAATACCATTTCAAATCCAGAAACCTCACCCAAGGCCACATGACGGGGTCGTCACACAGACGGGGTAATTACCAATATCATGGCACAATGACAAAACCATGTCAAGAGCTCACAAGTTAATGTATTTGAAATACACAGTTCACTTTCAAGTAGTTTCATAGAACATTTCAATAACCAAATAGCCACGATACTCTCAAAGTCCTCTAAACTATTTCTTGTCATAAATATTTTGCCTAAATTTCCTAAATAATACAAGCTAAGATAAAGCATCTTTAGAATTTGCAAATAATGCAATAAATTCATAAAATCCGTTCTCAAGAATTTTATAAAAGATGCTTATCTTTTCCATGCCAACAAATCATGCAATTCCCCATATGCAATAAGAATATGCACTTTCATATATAATCATAAATAGTAGGGTCACAACACAATACTTTTTAGAAAAACATAGTTCCATCATTAATTTTCCAAAATGTGTTTGACCCAAAAACAAAGTTTATACAACATGATTATTTCCAAAAATCCCATTAAAAGCTACTTACCTCAACAGTCCAATCCAAATTTACCTCAACCGGGCTCCACATTCAACCAATCAAGTTACTAGTTCCATCACCAAGTACCTTGGAACTTAGAAACACAAGTATCAAGCCTATTAATAACAAGGCTTACTACAAAATTGCACCATCAAATTTTTCTCCATAAATCGAAAAGGATTTCCTCAAAAATCAAACCTAAGGCCCTAAAGCCTAGCTTTACCATCCCAAGACAAGTACCCCTACCCAAAAAGGGAACCAAACAAGCATACAAGAAACTCATAGGACTACTACACAACCAAAGCCTTCAATTTTCCTTCCGCAAACAATGTGCATTTACCAACTTATTACAAGGCATGTCATTACCAATCCATAATAAAATTAGCCAAAGTAAAACATTTGTCAAAGAAAGCACATATGAACTTACAAGCTAAACCAAACAACAAAAGCTTTGAGTAAATTCCTTAAAGTCTCAGCATCCCATTCACACTTTCAGATAACTTCCAACAGGTCAGCCCTTTTTATAAAATTCGTTTGGTCCACTTAGTGTTATCCAAAAAGCTTGAAATTGAATAGGGAGATGCCTTTATATGTCTAGTATGTACCACCAAAAATTCAGCTCAAAATGATTTTTCTACAATTTATTAAAAATCACGTAATTTAGCTTACTCAAATCTGCCAGGGACAGATTTACAGTCCCAAAAGAAAAATCATTATAATTATTATACTAGCCAAAATGCTTTGAGACTTGAATCAGGTAAAAGATGTGTATTAGCTTTCATTATAGCCATCTAAGGCTTCCAGATTCAATCTATGGTAGTTATTATGAACTTTTAACTACAATGTGTGCAGAGTTTCTACAGAAAACAGATTAAGTATGGTCAAATGGTCGTTTTGAACACTAATCTTCCTATCCCCTTTCGAGAAATATCATGTGTCCATCCTCAACAAACCATTTTATCATTGGTACTATACATAGACACCATAATTTTAAGAAATTAACACAACAAGCAACCACAAAACAAAGTTTAGCAAAAATCATACAAAACCATAAACCGTACAAAACCAAAAGAAACATCTCACACTCCAATTTCAGAAATTCAAGGTTAACACTCTTTCAAAAAAATAAACCTCAAACTTCCACAAAATCAACTCATATGATTTGCTCAAGGAAACCCAAGTTTTTAACCATGAAGAAACCCCAATTGATCATCATTTGTAAAAGCCCTTAACCATTTAACAAATAAATCCACCAAATCAAAAACCCATGTACTAAATCACATGTATACCACTCATGTAGTTTAGATTAGAAAGAAATCTCAGAAAAACTTGAAAAGCTACCAAACAATTAAGAGTTTTTACCTTTAAAGCTTTGAGAGAATGGAGAGTATGGGGTTTCTAATGGGGTTCTCCGGTGAAATCTGCCAAAAGTGGTGGTGGATGGCTGGTTTACCGGTGAGGGAGTGAGAGAAATAGAGGGAACTAGAGGGTGTATGTGTGTGGGCTTCGGTGGCGAGTGAGATAGGAAAATAGAGAAATGAAAGAAGGGGCATACGTATGGTGATAAGAGAAAGGGGCTGTGTTGATAGGAGCATTGTGGACCACTTGTTCCAAAATATCTTGGGATCAAAATTACAACTTTACCCTTAAAGTTTCTCCCATATTTAAATTGGCACAATCCAAACTTAACTATCACATGCCCAAATATTCAAAACTCCTCCATAAAATAGTTAACCACACTGATTAATAAAAAGACCAATTTGGATATTATTCTCATTGAAAAAATTGCTTTAAAAAAAATATTTGGGGTGTTACAGTTCCTTAATGCCATGAATGCTTTTAAAATGTTATGTAGACATTTGAGTTTATAGCAAAAACTCAGGTTTTTTTCTTTTCTTTTTTTCTTTCTTTTAGATCAGCAAAAACTCAAGTTCAAACTGAAAATGGTTGATTACAAGAGAAAAAAATTGTAAATAACAAGCGGACTGGTGAGGTGCTACAGTTTGGTATCATTATATTTTTTTTTCCCAATCCTATTCAGCGAAGTTGTGTGCAAAACCAATGTAGTAGTAGGTGGGACCCATTATTATTTAATAAAAGTGCTGCTTCCGTGCTTTGTGAATGTAAAATTGTCTTCTTGTTGACAAGTTAGCTATACATATATATAGGGTCCATTTGGATTGAACTTATTGCTGCTGAAACTGAAAATTGAAAACTGAAAACTGAAAACACTGTAGCAAAATAATTTTTAAATGTGTGAATAGTGCCGTGGGATCCATTTTTAATATTTTTAAATACATGAACAGTGCTGCTACAGTGTGTGAACAGTGCTGCTACAGTGATTTTTGTCTCCTGAACAGTAAAATCATGTGATTTTACTGTTCATGCGATGAAAAAAAAAAAAAAAAAAAAGGCGCTGAAAACGCAAAACGCAGACTCAAAAGCTAAATCCAAACCGGCACATAGTAAAAACTAAAAAGTTGTTTCTGTCAGGAGGGGTGAATAACCTTTTACTACATTTATTAATAATTTACTACTAATACATAGAGAATTTTTGAGAAGGTCGGGGGGAGGGGGGGGGGGGCAGTGGCAGTTAGGCACAACATCGGTACTCAAGTGCAAAGATCACATAGGCGACGTACTCATTTCAAAATTATTGATGACTCAATACTCTCATTTTCAATAACTATGTGTTGGGGGAAAAAAACACATACTATTTATATATATCTAAAATCTGAAGCATAGTATTTATTGTTGCTACTCTTCAGTTAAGTCACATCAGTGTTCACGTCATTATTCTTTTTTCTTTTCAATTTTCCTATAATTTTTTCTAGCATTCACTTTTTTTTTTAAATATTTACACTTTCTCTAACCTTTCTCCCTCCCTTACCTTTCCATCTCCCCACTACCCTCTACCTTAATAATACTATATATTCATCTTTCCATTTATCTTCATTTATTTTATCTCTTCTTATTCACACCTTCTTACTATAAATTTGTCACCCTCTCTTCTATTCTTTGCATAGTTTTCCCTCACAAAAAGGCTCTCTCTCTCTCTCTCTCTCTCTCTCAATTTTTTGGTGGATTTTTTATTTTTCTTGTGTCTCTGCTTTAGGTTGATAAATATTTGTGTTTTTTAGAACTCTAATTTAGGTTGATAGGATTTATTTTTGTGTTTTAAGGTATTTTTTTTTTTTTTTTTTTTTTTTTTTTTTTTTTGTTCTCTTTAATTGTTAAATGTTATCCTCTTGCATTACAAAGAATTAAAGATAGTATATAAAATATAATATTATTGTATTACATAGAATGATTTGGATAATTTAGTGTTTATTGTTATATTTTTTAATTCTCATCTTATTTTATTCAGTATTGAAATAAGATGAGATCCTCCATATCATTAAATTATTTATATTTTCTCATCTTTTTATTTAAAAAAAATTAAAAATATAATATTTTACACTTTCTCTAAAATTTCTCATTCCCTTTACCTTTTCATCTCCCTAGACCCTTTATTTTAGTATCACTCTTCATCTTTCTCTTTATCTTCCTTTATTTTGTTTTTTCTTATTATCATCCTCTTAGCATAAATTTGTCATTCACTCTTCCATTCTATGCATAACTTTCTCTCACAAAAGGTTATTTCTCTCTCAATTTTTTGGTGGATTTTTAGAATTTTTCTTGCATATCTATTTTAGGTTGATGCGATTTAGTTTTGTGTTTTAAGATTTTTTTTTTTTTTTTGTTCACTTTGACTGTTAAATGTTATCATATTGCATTATAAAGAATTAATTAAAGATAATATATAAAAAATATTATCATTATATTACATAGCATACTTTTGATAATTTGGTGTTTATTGTTATAGCTTTTATTTTTACTTTTTTTCTTCTCATATTATTTTATTCAGCATTTAAATTTAACTACATCCTCCATATCATTAAATTATTTATATTTCCTCTCCTTTTTTATATTAAAAATTATATTTTACTTAAATTAAATAAATAAATTTGTCCTCATAAAGTGAAGTAATGTTAAGAAACACTCATTCTCACACCCAATACGTTAAAGGAAAAATGGAAAACAAAAGAAATGTCAATTTAGATAAACTTAATTAAAAAAAATTAATGAGGATATCGATCAAACCAAATATAACATAAAGAAACTAATAATGCATATTTAATGCCATAGAATCATCATCAAATTTTGGAAAACGATAGGTTGTCGCGAGAGAGAGAGAGAGAGAGAGTAATACAAAGTAATAAAGAGTAGATAAAGAAAAGAAAATCAAACATCATTTGTAGACGTTAATTAGAAAACAAAGAGACTATAAGGAGAAGTAAAAAATAAAATAAAGATGTTCATACGGAGAATATTAAAAACTTTACAGTGTAGTAAAATAAACTGTTACATTCACTTAAAAAATTAAATCAATAATGCAATCATAGTAATAAATTTAAACTTAAAACTAACAAACATTAATCATGGAAACCATATTTCCAATCATAACTAAAAAGTGATGTTCTTCAATAATAATAGAAATTGTATAAGAAATATATATATATTTATATATATATATATCAAATTTTCATACACTATTACTTTTTGAAAATCTAATGAACAATGCTAGCTCTCATTTAACTTCTCTGTTATGTAAATCATCTTAATGAACAATGCTACCTCTCATTTAACATCTCTGTTATGTAAATCATCAATTAGTAAATATATGATAATGGTAAAAAGCGTTACAAATGAGATCAACAAAAAATAATAAAATTAATTAGCAACTATCATTATAGAGTAGTAGTCTATGGTTAAAAAAAAATATATTTAATGAGATCACCCAAAAAAATTTATCACACACAGTGCGTGGGTTTGCAAATAGTTGTATTAAAAAACCAAAGAAAGATTAATTAAAAATTAATATGCAATTTTTAAAAAAGTTATTTCAGGAAGCATTCCAATGCATATAACCTGGGGCGCAGCCACCTATACATGGCCCCCCCTAAAACTATTGAAATAATTTGTAATAATATATTGGTTTGAGGTAAATATTAAACTGGGCTTCTAAAATGATAGGCCAAAAAACGTATTGACCCCTTGTGATGAATTAGTTGATTAATTAGCCAAGTTTGTTAATTAATCAAATTAACATGCAAACGCATGGTAGCACAAACAAATCACCAATTAAACCAAGTATGCAGCGGAAAATAAATTGACACGGTGATTTGTTTACGAATGGGTAAAACCTACACGGCAAAAATCCCACCGGGTGATTTTAAGGTCACCACTCCCGAGAATCCACTATTATCAAAACAAGCGGTTACAAGTAAAGGAATCTCAGTACCTTATACCAACCTACAGTTGAACCCTTACCCCAATACCTAATTGGACTTGTTTTGTAGTGACAATCTCTCATTTTCAATGCACGGCTCCCAGTACGTGACTAACCAATTGCGCGGATCCCAGTACGCGACTTCAATCACCAACTAGAGAAGGTTGTTGGCTGCAAAGTTCTTCAACTCATCTAGATGATGAAGATCATGAAGTTGCTTGGTCACAAAACCCTATAGTGTACAAACACAGCAGCTTCTTTAAGAACTAGGGCAAACTAGGTTTTCGGTCACACTCTTCTTCACACTTGTGAAATTTTCTCTTATGCAACTTGTGTCACCTTTTTCAGCCCTTAAAATAATCCTTATATATGTTTAGGGTTGTGAGAAAAGAAAGCCCAAACATACATTCACGGATTGGATGAAAAACAGTCCTGAAAAACTGAACTTCATAAACCTCGATAGATAGCCATCTATCGAGCTAGCTGTTGAGCCACGGGCTTCACAGCTTTTTTTAACCTCGATAGATGCTAACTGTCGAGTTAGCTGTCGAACTTTAATGAACAACACTTTTCACACTTGATTCTTGGACAGACTTGCATGGTTTTAACACTTGGACTTGAAACCTTGTTTCTTAAAGCATTAAACACATCCTGAATCTACCCAATTATAAGTAAAGTGCGTTTTGTCAAAAGATTAGCCAATTACATAAAATAGTGACATATGTTCCTAACATGTGAAACACATATGTCTTAACAATCTCCCCCTTTGGCAATCCGTGACAAAACCACAACAAACAAATAATCATATGAGAAAAGTCATAAAACACTCAACTCATATGCACTTGTTGGATACAATAAAATCTATCCTAACACAAACTCTTGAAAAACTTTGCAAGAAGAGAGTTTATGGTAAGTAGACTTTGACAACCTGTATTTCTGAAACACTTTAAACAAAACTCATCAAGGCATCTTAGTGTGAATCAGAAATAATAGATTGCATACATAATATAAGAAACATGTGTATAAAGAAAGAAAAGAAACAACACATGGAGAGATAGGTGAAAGAACATACATCAATAATATATAAAGCAAATATAAGTACAATGTATGTCAAAATGGTCACAAGACCAATATTCAAGATGTAATGTATCTGACATAGAAAGAAAAGAAAAAGATACATCAAAACCTCACTACATCCCTCAATGTACACACCCACCCTAACAAAAATCTCTTATACTAACCCTCCCCCTAAGTATGACTACTCTCATATCCAAAACTACTCCTCCTTTTTGTCACGAGTGACAAAGGGTAAGAGTGTCAAGTAGACATCTCGTCATCGGAAGAGCTAGTATCTCCATCATCCTCATCATCGAAAGCAGTAGCATCATCATCATCATCTTCATCCTTAGAAGCCTCTGGAGTAGGTGGAGGAGAAACAACGAAGCCACCCATGACCGCCTGGTGTCGTGCAATACGATCAACACGGGTGTTCACCTGACACAACTCATCACTGAGAGTGCCAAGGCAAGCATCCATGCGCCAAAGCTGCGCCATGATGTCCTTGAGAGTCACACCGCTCGTAGAAGAAGAGGGAGCGAATGTGGATGGAATAGAAGGAGTGGGAGGAGCTGCCGTCTACGTCTGGGGCTGCCTCAAGCGAAGCTATGCAAAACTTCGCTTTACGGTAGCAGCGTCAATGACACACATAAATGAAAAGTGAGGAGACTCAGGATAGACAACGGAAAAATGGCGAAGGAGTCTCGTGATAGCGGAAGGAAAAATGAGCCTATCATGAGTCGTCGTGTCCCTAAAGACATCTGTGAGGGAAAGAATAAAGTGTGAGGGAAAGTCAATAGTGAGACCCTTAATGAGGGATAACAAAAATCGAGCGCGAGGCTTTGTGATAGTGTTATAGTGAGATAGTGGATGGGGAACAAATGTCATCACCATGTTTAGGAACCTCGGACCTTTAGCAAAGGCCGAGCAAGGAGTGTTTTGGTGGTCACCCCAAGAAGATGGTGTCTCACAAAATAGAGACGCGAGCTCGTCTTTGGACACTGTCCTTAGACGCTTAGAACTAGGGTAGTCAAGATGCGCTACCCTAGGGACATATAGTACCTTGGATACAATACTCGGGGTAACTACCATGCGTATACCCCGAACACAAGTGACAAACTGGGGTATAGAGTAGTCAAATCCGTGCATATTAGAGTAGAAATCCTGTATGATCACGAAAGGGCACGTGACCGAGGTGCCACATAGTGACTCCTAACCCTTACTGTAGATGATAGTGGGTAGGTCGGTGTCAGAAAAATTTGACAGAAAAACTTGGCGTTTGGAATGAATGCCGCGTTGTGAAAAGTTCTCAAAGAAGTCCAATTTGGCCTTCTCATCACGATACTGGACGTGAGAGGGTGTGGGGTCAGAAAGAGAAGAAGAAGAAGAAGCCCTGGAACGAAGAGAGTTCTGGGACGGAGTGGACTTACGCTTAGGTGCCATGACGCAACTAACGTAAGAGAGAGAGAAAGAAAGAAAGAGAGGGAGACAATCAGAAAAATACCAAGCAGTTGATATAACAAGATATACATAATTGATGGTACATATGCATGAGAATGCATGAACATGTGACATGCAAAAATAAATTCATCATGGGCTCAGCCCAATCCAAACCTACCAGCACACAACATAGCACAAAGTAAACACACATCTAAAATGCATGAAATATTGTTATAATGCTTATGTGATGCAATGCATGAGGTTTTAAACTTATTTAAGTAACACCCAACCCAAAAATTGCACAAAACCTTCATTAATTTTGAAAAACCCCAAAATTTTTCAAACAACCCAAAACCTAGATCTAAATGCATGAAATGCATGAAGAATGAGGGGTAGAGAGGTCATACCAAGTGATTAGAAGCAAGAACAGGTCGAAAATCACGTGGAGTGAAGGTTTAGAGAGAGAAAAGTGAGTTTGGAAGGTGAAAAGCTTGAAAACTATCGAGAGAGATCGAGGGTGTGAGATCTGAAATCGCGACAGCTCCTTATATAGAAATCTCATAAATCTCGATCGATTGAGAGCTATCGAGCATCTGTCGAAGTTTAAAACGCGTGTTTTAGCTGTCGAACTAGCTAACGAGGAGCTATCGAGGATCAACCAAAAGGTTTTCAACACAAAGAAGCTCGATAGATCGAGGTAGCTATTGAGCAACTATCGAGGAGACAGAAAGTTTCTCGATTGATCGAACTAGCTATCAAGAGCTATCGAGATTGCGATAAAAATCAGCTCAAAAGGTTCGATAGATAGCTTATCTGTCAAGAGCTATCGAAAAGCTATCGAGATTGCTTAAAAACAGTTTTTCAAAGGAGAGAAAAACACAGATGTGAATGCAATCAAACATGCTCCTTAAACACAGATCCAAACAACATTTTAAGCTCTTAAAAACATCTCTCAACAATAAAAATGATGGGCATTTAGATCCAAAAAACACACACACACTAAACAAGTCTAACCAATTTTATATTTCAAAAACAAGTTAAGACAATTTAGTGAGTATACATTAACACAAGTATTCCTTGTGATGGCCAAATCACATTGTACCTGCACATGTATCAAAAGTAGCAAAGAATATTGTGTGTTGTGTGTGAAAAACATCACAAGATTGCATAAGTGTCTACATGTTATGATGATTTGAGATATGAGAAAATCACTTTAACTCACACACAATTATAACTGTTTGATGGGGACTATCACCTTCGAGTTACATCCTATAACTCTCATATCTCCTAGAATACACGCTTGCAATCATATATAAAGCATTTTTATCTCTTTGCTTTTATTTTTCTTTGCATATTTTTCTTTTAAGCAAATCATGCATGGGCATATAAGAGATAGAAAAGAAATACCCAATGATGTTAAGCTTATGACATTGCACTTTTGCTATGCCGAAGCATACAGATGTCATTTCATGATTGGCGAGCAACAGTGGTGAGATGGTTATTTATGCCTTTCTCTTAGAATTTTCTAGTCTTTCTCGTCAAAAAGAGTGATACGAGTGTTAAGTACAAGAGATCACTTAACCTTATTCATCACAAACACGAGCCACAAAGCTCACTTGCTTAGTTGTGCATAGAGATGCTTATCTAAGCTACAAGCAATACAAAGTCTAGAAAACTTTGTTTCAATGGCCATCCAAAGTACACAAGTACCAATGTACACATACACACACTGTTTCTGTATTTTTCAATTTTTCAAATTTTTTTTAAAATTTTTATATGAAAAAAAAAAAACCAAAACTAAAAAGAAAACAAACAAAAACAAATTAAACAAAGTAATGTATAAAACTAGACTGACTCAAAACAATAAAGCAAAACACACAAGTAATGCAAACAAAAACAAGAAGATTAGAGAGAAAAAGTGACAAAATCACTTGGAGCCCTTTTCCTTCCACACCTTGGAAGAACATTTTCGTTTTGCGAACCCTTGATTCGGTGGTGAGTGGGAAGAATTGAAGCCGTTCAAGTTCGAAAGGAACATGAGGGCTTTGAGAAGATCTCCAAGGGGAGCAAAAGAGGATGGAAACTGATTCTGGTTTCCCGATGCGATCATGCCGTTGCTCTGTTGAGTGGCTAACCACTTATAGCAATTAGGTCGAGTATGACCGGCTGCTCCACAGTGATGACAGAGATGCTGCTTCTTTTGTTTAGGCTTTTGAGAGTTAGTCTTCTTAGCCCTAGGGTTTTTAACTTCTTTCTTATCCTTCTTAAGGGGTGCTCCTAAGATAGATTTACCCTTGTCCATGTTCTCAATAGCTAAGTCATTTTTAACAACATTGTTCTCGATTTCAATATTATTAGCAAGAGGAACAAAAATAGTAATACTAGTAGAAGCAATACTAGGAGAAGAGAAATTATACCCTAAATCGGTTCGATCAGAAGCAGATTTCTGAAGACTAAGCATCTCATCGAGCTTAGCACTTGAAGTCCTTTCCAGTTGAGCTCTAACTTAGAACAGTTCTGCCTCAAGCTTCTTGGTCTTCTCAGCTAAGAAATTGTTCTAAAATCTTAGTGCTCCAATAGTTTGATTGGCTTCATCAAACTTTGTAGATATTTCCTCTCGCTCAAGCTCTACATCACTAAGCTTCTTGGTGGTCAACCTATACATCTTCTCATGCTTTTCTGAGACCTTGTATAACTTTGCATAGGCTGTGTGGATGTCATCTTGTTCATCCATCTTCTCAAACTTGGACTCCACCAATTCCTCTTCTTCATCCATATCTTCAACAATCCCTTCAGTAGGATTGATCGTGGCAGTGAAGGCATTCAGAATTTCATCATCTTCATTTTCTGAATCATCCTCAGGCTCGGTGTCGCTCAATGTAGCAGTAAGTGCCTTGCTCTTCCCAATGGTCTTGAGATATATAGGGCACTCTTGTTTCATGTGACTGAAACCTTGACACCCAAAGCACTTTGGTCCTGAGGGAACAATGTACTGACCGCCATCCCTAGCATCCTTCTTCCCTTTGTCTTGGCTTTTGAACTAAGATGAACTAGATTGCTTACGGTCATTGTCGAAGCCCTTCCCATTGGCACTCTTCATGAACTTCTTGAATTGCCTTGTAATGTAGGACTTCATCTTAGAATCTTCATCGTCGGAAGACTCATCAGTATCATTGCTCTTGGCCTTCAATGCCATGTTTTTGCCCTTACCCAACTTACCAATTCTTGTTAAACCTAACTCATAGGTCTGCAAATTACCAACCAGCTTTGTCAAAGGAATCTTGTCAATGTCCTTTGATTCCTCAATCGCGGTGATCTTGGCATGGAATCTCTCGAGCAAAGATCTGAGCACTTTTCTCACAATCTTGGGTTCAGGAATGGTTTCCCCAAGATTAAAAGCTGAGTTCACTATGTCCTTGAGCTTGGCATAGAACTCATCAAATGACTCATCCTCCTCCATCTTAATCTCTTTAAAGCTAGTAGTGAGCCTTTGAAGTTTCGAGTCCTTGATAGCCTTTGTTCCCTCATAGGTTGTCTGGAGAATGGTCCATGCTTCCTTCGCAATTTCAGTGGATGATATCTTCTTGAACTCCTCATTTGTGACCGCACTGAATAAAGCATTCAATGCTCTGCTGTTGAAATTTGCCGCCTTGATCTTAGCATCATCCCAATTGGCCGACGCTTCCTTTGGCTTGGTCCAGCCTATCTCCACAGCTTGCCACACTTTCTTATCTAGAGACTGCAAGAAAGCTTTCATGCGTACTTTCCAGCATGCATAGTTAGTGCCATCAAATAAAGGAGGTATAATAAGAGACTATCCTCTATCCATGACAAACAGGGGTCAATGGATCACACAGCAAAGATTAAACCCTAATCAGAGTGTGTCTACTCTGATACCACTTGATAGGCCAAAAAACGTATTGACCCCTTGTGATGAATTAATTAATTAATTAGCCAAGTTTGTTAATTAATCAAATTAACATGCAAACGTGTGATAGCACAAAAAAATCACCAATTAAACCAAGTATGCAGCGGAAAATAAATTGACATGGTGATTTGTTTACGAATGGAGAAAACCTACACGGCAAAAACCCCACTAGGTGATTTTAAGGTCACCACTCCCAAAAATCCACTATTATCAAAACAAACGGTTACAAGTAAAGGAATCCCAATACCTTATACCAACCTACAGTTGAACCCTTACCCCAATACCCAATTGGACTTGTTTTGTAGTGACAATCTGTCCTTTTCAATGCACGGCTTCCAGTACGTGACTAACCAATTGCGCGGATCCCAGTACGCGACTTCAATCACCAACTAGAGAAGGTTGTTGGCTGCAAAGTTCTTCAGTTCATCTAGACGATGAAGATCATGAAGTTGCTTGGTCACAAAACCCTATGGTGTACAAACACAACAGCTTCTTCAAGACCTAGGGCAAACTAGGTTTCCGGTCACACTCTTCTTCACACTTGTGAAATTTTCTCTTGTGCAACTTGTGTCACCTTTTTCAACCCTTAAAATAATCCTTATATATGTTTAGGGTTGTGAGAAAAGAAAGCCCAAACATACATTCACGGATTGGATGAAAAACAGTTTTGAAAAACTGAACTTCATAAACCTTGATAAATAGCCATCTATCGAGCTAGCTGTCGAGCCATGGGCTTCACAGCTTTTTTAAACCTCGATAGATGTTAGCTTTCGAACTTTAATGAACAGCACTTTTAACACTTAATTCTTGGACAGACTTGCATGGCTTTAACATTTGGACTTGAAACCTTGTTTCTTGAAGCATTAAACACATCCTAGATCTACCCAATTACAAGTAAAGTGCGTTTTGTCAAAGGATTAGCCAATTACATAAAATAGTGACATATGTTCCTAACATGTGAAACACATATGTCCTAACATAAAATTGAATGATTGGCCCCCCAAAAAATTTAAGCCTAAGTCCATGGTTTGTATTTTCTTTCTCTTGAAATCTGCAATGTACAGCCAGTCCACTCCACTGTTGGTTTCTCAAATTAATAGACTCCACCCAAATAAAACATAGCCTTTTACCAAAACTTATAATAAATGCCTAGCTAGCTTGTGTCCTTTCTTTTTATATTTTAAAAATATGCAAGTGTGCATTGTGTTTTTTGTGTATTCAATTGTTAAAGTGCAATGTACATAGTGTACTGTTCAAACTTATGAGGTTTTTTCCCCCACAAATTTGATCTTTCTCTCATCATGTTATTTTTTCTCTAGCTGATTTTATCTTTTACTATTTGGATCTTGATGGTGTTATAAAATGAGCCTAACTTCATACTCGTCCATAAGGCTCGTCCAAGGGAGGAATGAGGAAACAGACTGTATAGAACACGCCCGTCTGTGATAAGCTCGTTCGTCTAAAAAGAAGGATTGGACGGACGAGCTCTTTACATTCTGAGCATGCCCCTCAAAGGCAAGCCTTGAACAACCCCCACATTCCTACCGAGCACAAGAACCAAGGTTCATTACTACAAACCATTTCCAATAGTGGTTATGGAAAACAAGACCGAGCGATGTAACTTCCATGGCGGTTATGGAAGTTACCACCGAGTCTTCCGAGCTCCTCAATTTTAGGGGAAGTTATTAGATAAATAACCGTTTCCATAAACCTATATAAACACTTATCTCCGACAATTAAAGGTATGTTATTACTTCCTAAAAAGACAACCCCCAGAAGTTTGGAATTCTATATTTTTGGAAGAGAGGAACTAACTTCATCATTGGAGGATTTGTGGCCGGTCACTCCCGGTCTTCTCTGATCTTTGTTTTCTTCTTTTTTCAGGCCCTCCAAATCATCAAAGTCCGCACCATCCAACTTATTGATTTTCTGAGTTATCAGTTGGTGCCGTCTGTGGGAAGGAAGTTTGTCTTACGATTTGTCCTTCTACGACAAAAGGTTGAATGGTTCGGACCAGATCGAGGGCTACCAACCCAGGTCATCAGGAGAGTAGGGATGCTTCAAGTAATCCCCATCGCGACCATCAGTCAGCACCAGTCATGCAACCATCCTCTGTTCAACATGTGCAATCCATGGTAGCCGCCATGGCAGAGTTAACCTGTCAGAACCAGGAGTTGACCAGGGAGATTAATTCAAAAAGGCAACGACTTGAAGAATACGCTGAAGGACAAGCCCAGAGTCAAGAAGGTAGAGGAAATGTTGAGCCCGAAAGCCAATCAAGCGGTACCACTTCGCGAAGGGTACCACACTTGGAAAGGGAAATGGGCCAAATGAGGAAGGCCATGGATGAGATGAGGGAGAATATGAGAAGGGCAAACCCCGGAGAAGATTTAGTTCACAGAACTGACTCCCCTTTCACAGCTTCCATCAATAGTTACCCCTTGCCTCCAAAGTTTAAGATGCCTTCTTTGGATTCGTATGATGGAATGCGTAATCCTTTTGATCACATTGCTACTTTCAAGACCACAATGCAGCTTTAGGGAGTTCCAGACGAGATTATGTGTAGATCCTTCCCTACCATTCTCAAAGGGCCAGCGCGAGTGTGGTTTAGTAAGATACCTCCGGGTACAGTAAGTTCTTTTGAAGAGTTAAGTAAGTTGTTCATTATTAACTTCATTGGAGGACAAAGGCATAAGCATTTCTCGTCCAGCTTGTTGACTATAGAACAAGGGGAAAATGAAAGCTTGCGGTCCTTCATTACTCATTTCAACAGGGAAGCCCTGACAGTGGACGAGATGGACGACAAGTTATTGTTGGTGGCCTTCCATAATGGAGTTAACTCTGACTTATTCATCCACAAGCTTTATGAGAAAGAGCCTCAAACTATGGCCGAACTTGTCCATTCGGCCCAAAATTTTATGAATGTAGAAGACGCGATTATAGCCAAGAAGAGGAAAAGAGCCCAGAAAATGGAAACTGATTGTCCGCGTCATTCTGAACAAGGTCCTCGTCCAAAGAAGGGACGAACAGGAGAAAAGAAAGATCGAGACAACAAGACAGGCCCGCCGACACGGAATCAGCAATATACGCCCTTGAACATACCGCTTGAACAGGTTCTTATGCAAATCAAGGACGATCCTTCTTTGAAGTGGCCGGAGAAAATGAAGGGAGATCCCAGCAAGCGCAATTGGAACAAGTATTGTCGCTTCCATGGGGACCATGGGTATGACACGGACGAATGCTACGATTTGAAGCATCAGATTGAAAATCTCATTAGGCAAGGAAAATTAAGAAATTTCCTTGGACGAGATCAGAAGGACGAGAAGTTGAAGGGGAAGGTAGAAGAATCGTCACGACCTCCACTTGGAGAAATAAGAGTTATCATAGGAGGAAATTCGACAGGACAATCGTCCAAGTCAAGGAAGACATACCTGAAAGTAGTGCAAAATATCCAACTCTCTAGACGGTCACCAAGGACGAGGACCACAGAAGAACAAGCCATCACATTCACGGACGAGGATGCTTAAAGAGTTCACCACCCACACGATGACGCCATCGTCATCACTTTGCTTATCGCTGACTATACTACTAGAAGGGTGTTGGTGGACAATGGAAGTTCGGCAAACATCTTGCATTATCTTGCTTTTCAGCAAATTAGGCTTGGACGAGATCAACTTCGTCTAGTGAATTCACCCTTGGTAGGTTTCGGAGGAATGAAGGTGCAACCTGTAGGAACTATTACATTGCCTGTGGTGGTGGAGGCATACCCGCAACAAGTAACCAAGAATGTGAATTTCCTTGTGGTAGATTGTTCGTCCTCCTATAATGCCATAATTGGAAGACCAACTTTAAATAGTTGGAAAGCAGTTACGTCTACTTACCACCTATCAGTCAAGTTTCCTACGGAGTATGGAGTAGGACAAGTGCAGAGAGACCAACTAGCAGCGAGAGAGTGCTACTTGGCCATGTTGGCCATGGACAACCAGGTTCAGACGATGAACATTGAAGAAAGAAGAGTTATGGCGGAGCCCACTGAAGCATTAGAACATATTTCCTTGGATGAGAATAACCCTGAGAGGTGTACTAGGGTTGGAGTGGATTTAGTAGAAAAGACTAAGCAAGATCTCATCCGTTTCTTGAAGAAGAGTATTGGTGTATTTGTTTGGAGTCATGAGGATATGCCGGGTATAGACCCTAGTGTCATTATCCACCATCTGAATGTATATCCTTCCTCTAAGCCTGTACGACAGAAGAAAAAAGTATTTGCCTCTGAGAGAGACAATGCTATTAAAGAAGAGGTGCAGAAGTTGACCATAGCGAAGTTTATTCAAGAGGTTTATTATCCAGACTGGTTAGCCAATGTAGTAATGATCAAGAAAGCAAATGGCAAGTGGAGAATGTGTGTAGATTTCACTGATCTAAACAAGGCTTGCCCAAAGGATAGCTATCCGTTGCCGCACATTGACCAATTTGTAGATTCTACTGCAGGTCACAAGTTACTTAGTTTTATGGATGTTTTCTCTGGATACAATCAGATACGGATGGACAAGGCAGACCAAGAGAAGACGTCCTTTATCACCAGTCAAGGCTTGTTTTGTTACAAGGTGATGCCCTTCGGTTTGAAAAACGCAGGGGCAACATACCAAAGGTTGGTTAACCATATGTTTCGTCCACAAATCGGGTGGAATGTAGAAGTCTATGTAGATGACATGTTGGTAAAGAGTCTAGATGAGGGAAAGCACCTGAACGACTTGCAAGAAACTTTTGACACACTTAGGCAGTACAACATGAAGTTGAACCCCAGCAAGTGCGCTTTCGGGGTTTCATCAGGAAAGTTCCTCGGATTTATGGTTTCACATAGGGGGATCAAGGCAAATCCTGATAAAATCCAAGCGATACTGGACATGAAGCCTCCGCGGAGTATCAAAGAAGTTTAGTCTCTTACTGGACGAGTTGCTGCCCTCAACAGGTTTGTCTCTAAAGCTACTGACAAATGTTTGCCATTTTTTAAGGTTCTTAAAAAGGCGTTTGAATGGATGGACAAGTGTCAGAAATCTTTCCAAGACCTGAAGACGTACCTCACTACGGCTCCTTTGTTGAGTCCGTCTGTGCTGGGAGAGGAGTTGTATTTATACTTGGCAGTGACTCCACGTGCTGTAAGTTCAGCATTGATCTGGGAAGAGGGAAAGGTTCATAAGCCTGTTTACTATACAAGTCGAGCGCTTAGGGGAGCGGAAGGACGTTACCCACTGATAGAAAAGTTGGCTTTTGCACTAATAACAGCTTCCAGGAAGTTGAGACATTACTTCCAAGCTCATGTCATCAATGTCATGACAGACCATCCCCTTAAGAAGGCAATGAACAAGTTGGAAGCCGCAGGACGACTGATCCAATGGGCTGTTGAGCTTAGTGAGTTTGACATCAGGTTCCAACCAAGGAACGCAGTAAAAGCTCAAGCCCTAGCAGATTTCATTGCGAAATTCACTCCAAGTTATGATGACTCATGCGGGATGGAAGATAGTAAGAAGTGGGTCGTCCATGTAAATGGATCGTCTACACAATATGCAGGAGGAATTGGAGTTGTTTTACAATCCCCAGAAGGAGACAAATTGAAGCACAAGGTTTGTCTATAGTATCAAACAACTAACAATGAAGTTGAGTATGAAGCCCTTCTTAAAAGGCTGGAATTGGCTAAGTCTGTGGAAGCAGAATCAATACTTATCATGGGCGACTCTCAATTAGTCATAGGCCAAGTAAATGGGACATGTAAAGCCAAGGAAGTACAAATGAGGAAATACCTTAATAGGGTGGTACGTCTTGTGAAGAAGTTTAAGGAAGATGATTTTGTTCAAATCCCAAGGGAAGAGAACATGGAAGCAGATACCTTGGCAAAGGAAGCCTCAGCGAACGAAGCAATGGACGAATTTGATGAAATTCAATATATGCCGAGCATAGATTTTTCGAAAGTACAGCAGATAGAAAACGAAGGAAATTGGATGACTCCAATAGTGACATACCTGAAGGACGGAAGGCTTCTAGAAGAGAAGGACGAGGCCAAAAAAGTTAGGGTCAGATTAGCCAGGTACGTCCTTATGGACGAGGTATTATACAAAAGGGGCTTTTCTCAACCTTATTTAAGGTGTTTAGCCCCAGACGAGGCAAATTATGTATTGAGAGAGATTCATGAAGGAGCATGTGGTAATCACTTAGGAGCCAGGTCACTTGTCCACAAGGTCGTCCGTGCAGGATACTACTAGCCAACTATCCAAGTTGATGCCAAGGCATATGTCAAGGTCTGCGATCAATGTCAACGATTTAGTAATGTCCCTAGACAACCGTCAAAGTATCTCACCCCAATGATGGCCCCATGGCCCTTTGCATAATGAGGATTAAATATCTTAGGTCCCTTTCCACTTGGAACCAAGTAAATGAAATTTTTGGTGGTGGGAATAGACTATTTTACCAAGTGGGTGGAAGCAGAACCCCTAGCAAAGATTACACAACAAAATGTTAAGAACTTTGTCTGGAAGAATATTGTGTGCAGGTTTGGAGTGCCTAGGGTATTGATAACAGACAACGGACAATAATTCGATAATGCACTTTTCAGAGACTTCTGCGAACACTTTGGAATTCAGAATCATTACTCCTCACCCGCCCACCCTCAAACAAATGGTCAAACAGAAGTAGCAAACTGATCCTTGTTGAAGATCATCAAGACTCGGCTTGAGGGGGCAAAGGGAGTATGGCCAGATGAGCTACCGGGTGTTCTGTGGGCCTACAGGACGATAGTGAGAACCCTACAGGGGAAACTCCTTTCAAGTTAACCTACGGAAGTGAAGCAGTCATACCTGCAGAAGTACATATGGCCAATCACAGGGTAATGAAGTATCAGAACAAGGATAATGAGGAGCAACTCTGCCTAAGCCTTGACCTGATAGATGAGGTGAGAATGGATGCAGAACAGAGGACAGCGAGGTACAAAAACCTCATGGCTAGGCAATATGACGCAATGGTGAAACCCAGGCGTTTCAACATAGGGGACCTCGTTTTGAAAAGGGTTTCTTTAGCAACCAAGAACCCAGCCCATGGGAAATTGGGACCTAATTGGGAAGGACCCTACAAGGTTATCAATTGCAAAAGGCAAGGATCCTACTACCTAGAGACCCTGGACGGGAGGAAGTTGGAACATCCTTGGAATGTTGAACACCTGAGGAGGTGTTATCAGTAAGACATCAGCCAGGACGAGTACTACCCTGGACGAACCTAAAGTTTGTTTTGCTTATCTACATATTGTTAGTATTACTATGTTTTGTGGACTATGGACGAAGTTGTGGATTTGTTTGTATTTATTAAATTCCCTAAAGGCATTAGCTTCTAAGCATGTGCCTCGCCTATGAACGATATTTATGTTATGTACATAATGTTGTGTGAATTCTTAGTTTTCATATTGTTTTCGTTCAAATTAATCCACGAGAAGGCTAAAAGCCCAAGACGAGTAAATTCTCTGGACGCGGAGATGTAATGTCTATAAGCTTTCCTTAAGGATAAAGCAAAGGAAAATGAACCTAAGGCATCTTCGTCTAAACAATGGATGAGGTAAGAACCTAAGGTATACTCGTCCAGCCAATGGACGAGACAAAGCGTGCATGCAAAAAGAAACGAAGTCCATAAAAGAATTTGACTAACCAGTCAATCTCTGGATGAATAAAAAATGGCAGTTTACCCAAAGACGAGTAAATACTCGTCAAGTTTATGGATAAAGGGTAATGAAAGCTGAACAAATATAACCAACAAAAGCACCATTCATGGACGAGTTATACTCACATTTAACGAATGGTAAAAAATGCTGAACATGAACAAATTTTTATCATGGACGAGCTAAGTTTCAAACCAAGTGTAAAAAACATTCGTCCATACAATAACGTGTTTAGCAAAAGGAAAAGCGAATAAAATATTCATTCATCTATTAAGGGTGGATAACCAACGTCCAAAAACCCATAAAATAAAGCTTAAAGAAAAGCAATTGTTTGATTGCTCGTCCTAAAATCATGGACGAGTTAAATGTACTTAAATAAACTTTAAATTGTCCAAAACAACGGACCTAAGGAAAAGAAAAGAAAAATACATAGATAAACAGAATATTAAAAACTTCATCTTCAAGCAGGAGGGGCGTTAACATTGGGGTCGTCCTGAACTGGCTGGGTGGTGGCATTATCTTCAATGTTTATATCCTCTGAGCTCATCTGTAGGAGGGAGCTTGTAGCAGCGCCACCAAGATTGAGTTTGATGGAGCTAAAGTCAACTTCAGGGAAGTTTTCCATAGCTTCCATCCTAAAATCTTCAAAGCCCGCAGCGTAGTTGGTGTCCAGCAGATCAGTATATTGTTTGGATGCCTTGAACTCCGCAATTGCATCTCCCTTGGCTTTTTCAAGAAGGGTACTCAACTCGTCATTCCTCTTTTGGAGATGATCAAGACGAGTATCCTTCTCTATGGCGTCTGTCTTCAGCTCCTCAACAAGATTTTGCAGCTCTTTGGCATCGTCTTTGGCCTTAGCCGCCACCTTAACCCATTTCTTGCTCTTGTCCTTAACCTCCTGGATCCTTGTCTCCAGCAGGATCCTCGTCTTGTCTAGTTCTGTTGCCTGCCTGGACGTGGCGATGAACTTAGACATTGCCTACATAAGTTAAATTTTGTTAGACAAAATACACATGTATACATTACTGAAAGGACGAGATAAAAAGAAGAAGAGAAAGGAGTTTACACACCTTAAAAAAGTCATGAACACTAGAGTGCTCAAATTCCTTCAGAGACATGTCATAGCATGCCGCCACGTCCTCGTCCGTTATAGCCATCCCAAACCTCTCCCAGGCCAGATCCTCATTCTCAACAAGGTTTTGAGGAACTCGTCGAGAAGGTTGAGACGAAGTAGGCATTTTTGCCATGGACGGGATCTGCATAGACGGAGGTTCCTTGGGGTCCGAATCGGCGTCCAAAATTTGGACAGAGGTCTCGTGAACGGGATGCACGAGAGAAGTGGTTCGAGCCCCCCTAGATTTGGACGACTTGTGCTTAGCTTTTTTCTCGTTCCTCCTGCTTGGAAGGTTCCCTAAATCAACTCCTTTTGATATACTTTTTCTTTTTTCACCTACGGATGGACGAGGCTGAGATTCGCCCTGCTTAACCACCTCGTCCATCACCTCTTTGCCTTTGTTTTCCTTTATGGTTGCCATCCCTAAAAGAAAGACAATATTAATAAAAAAAAATGCAAGTTAAATAAAAATTTTCTAAGTATACATAAAAAGGACTTACGTCTATGAACAGTGAGCTCATGTGCTAAGGCTTCAATAGACGGATTAGGACCAAGTCCCTACGTAGCTAAACGCTGAAGATTTACCAACGAGTGGAAGTCCCTATTAGCGTGTAGACGAGCTCTGTGGACGCAGTCACAGTGAAACTTGCTTAAAGAAAGACGTCCAATAGCTGTAAAAAAATAAATAAATAAATAAATAAATAACAAAACAAAAAAAAAGGAGAAGAAGAAACGAGGTTAGACGATTACAAGCAAAAAACAAAAACACTTAGAACAACAAAGCAAAACATAAACATACCTTCTGGACGAAGGTTGCCTAACTCTCTAGTATATAAGGCAAATGTATCCCTGCCAACCTCTACAGGGTGCCCAGACCAGAAACCAGAGACGAAGAAAAACTCTGTCTTCCAGTTTCTGTCAGACGAAACCAAAGACTTAATCAATCTACAATCACTACCCCTGGCTGTAAATTGATAAAAGCCCTGGGATTGATTAATTTTAGAAGGTTTGTAACAAAAAAGGAACTCGTCCACGGTGAGAGGACGATCCCCTTCGAACACTTCCCTCCACAAAACTTGCATAGAAACAATTAGTCTCCATACGTTGGGATTAAGTTGACACACTCCTAAACCTAACCTAGTAAGTAACTCTCTAGCAAAAGCATTTAAAGGTAACCTAAGCCCCCATAGAAGATAAGCTTCATATATACCTATCCCAAAACAGGGTTGACAACACCATTCTCCACGGACGGCTAACCTAGGGTTAAGGTCGTCTGGGATTTGGTACCAACTCCTAAGTGTTGTAAGCCTCTTCTTGTCTGTCTTGGAAGGGATGCCTACATCACAACTGTACATAGTTTCTTCTTCGTCTAAAGGAAGAGACGAAGGAATACTCGTCAAGGTGCCAACCCCAGAAGTTGCCCTCATCCTAAGTTGTTCCTAAAGAACCTCAAGAGGAACTCCAAGAACACCAGAGGTGTATTCCTCGTCCGTGGTTTTACCACTACTACCACTACTACTGTTACTACTAAATCCGCTATAACTGGAGTCACGGTACTTGTCTATGGCTTTATCTACACTATTACTAGACGAGGAGACAACAATTTCAGACATTTTGGAAATTTGAAGGAAAACCTAAAAATGAGGATAAGGAAAATACCTGGCTCTAGACGGAGAACTAAGGATGAGAGAAGACACTTCTAGACGAGGTGCTAAGACGAGGGATGTCAAAGGAGGAAATTTCAAAAATGTAAAGGGTAGAGGAGGAATTCTACTATTTATAGGCTACTGACTTAAGCATTGGAAATGACACAACCAACCAGGAGATGACACGTGGCATACTCCTCGAAAAATGTTTCGACGCAGCCAGTCACCAATAGAATTATGACACGTGGCACATCTAATCGTTGACAATAAATATGTGCGTTCAAGAAATGGGGTCAGGTTATATATTCCCTTAGACGACCCATGGACAAGGGGACAACTGATGGTGTTATAAAATGAGCCTAACTTCATACTCGTCCATAAGGCTTGTCCAAGGGAGGAATGAGGAAACGGACTATATAGAACACGCCCGTCCATGATAAGCTCGTCCATCCAAAAAGAAGGATTGGACAGACGAGCTCTTTACATTCTGAGCATGCCCCTCAAAGGCAAGCCTTGAACAACCCCCACATTCCTACCGAGTACAAGAACCAAGGTTCATTACTACAAACCATTTCCAATAGCGGTTATGGAAAACAAGACCGAGCGATGTAACTTCCATGGCGGTTATGGAAGTTACCATCGAGTCTTCCGAGCTCTTCAATTTTAGGGGAAGTTATTAGATAAATAACCATTTCCATAAACCTATATAAATACTTATCTCCGACAATTAAAGGTACGTTCTTACTTCCTAAAAAGACAACCCCCAGAAGTTTGGAATTCTATATTTTTGGAAGAGAAGAACTAACTTCATCATCGGAGGATTTATGGCCGGTCACTCCCAGTCTCCTCTGATCTTTGTTTTCTTCTTTTTTCAGGCCCTCCAAATCATCAAAGTCCACACCATCCAACTTACTAATTTTTTGAGTTATCAGATCTAGTTGCTTGATAAGTTGTGCTAACATTAATTTGTTTTTAGAAGAGAAGTTAGGCTGCTATAAACATAAGATTTATTCTTTTTTTTTTAAATGAATTGAAAAAGAAATTGCTAAGAATTGCCCTATAGAATTCATAATGAATGAATTTTATTTAATGAAGGATCGACATTGAGTATAACTTTTATAGGAGATGTTAAGTTTTTTTTTTTTTTTTTTTTTCTTTTAATTTTTATTTATTTATTTTGGTACACGTTTATAGCAAACTGGAAAAATTTTGTACACTCATTTGAGTTTAGATATATTATTATATTTGAGATTTGATCATCTTTTTTACAATACATTTATGAATTATGACGAACATTCGAATATGTAACTTGGCCAGGGACAAAGTCAAGACTTGGAGTTAGAGGGGGTGGCTTTGCTACTCTCTGTGTGCGACGGCTTCAGTTTTTGACTCTACTGTTTTACCACTGGGGATTTTTGTTTAAACATTATAAGGGGTTAAGGGGCTATGTTGTTTGTTTTGCTTAAAATAAGTTGATAGGGTTTAATTTTTTTAACTTTATTATTGGTAATTTTTGTTGTTGGGCTAGTTTTTTTGGGCTTGTATATTTTGTTTTAAATTTAATCTATTAATTTTTTATGACCTTTAAAATGTGGAAAATACTAAAACTACAAAAATTTTACAAATTGCTAGTATGGTGAGTGGTTACTGGTAAGTAAAAAGTGATGCAAGTATGCAAACCAATAAGAATTTGCTACCTCAATAGTTTGTAAAAATGTTGTTAAAAATTTGTGGCTATAATATTACTCTTAAAAGAATTGATTACATTGTTAAGGGGGTAAAGTGTAATTTTATTGAAAAAAATTGCTAAAATTAGTACCTATTAATATACTAATATTTAAAAAAAAAAAAATTAGGGGGGACCATTGCCCCCCCCCCCCCCCTAGTCCATGTATAGTTCCGTCCATGAACTTAGCTCCTCAAGTAAAAAAAATCCTGGCTACGCCCCTGCATATAATAGAAGCACACAACTATGAGATGATCAAAAACTGCCTAGTTAAGGCAAAAACTATATATGTAGCGCCTAATTTGACAGGATTTAGGTACATAATTACCTCAACATGGTGCGATATTTTTTCCAAACTACATGTTCTCATGCTAAACTTTAACCTCTCTAGCTCTTCTTCAAGCTCTACCTTTTTCTGAAAATCAAATGAAAAAAAAAAAATCAAGTGAAGATAGATTCCATCTGTAGTGTTCAAAATTTATAAGCTTACGTTTTCTAACCAGAAAAAGAAAAAAAGAAAAAAGAAAATGGCATTTGCTGGCCAGACACGAAGTATTCAGACAAGAGAATAAATCAAATAATCATGTAGGCATGGATCAAACAATAGAATATAAGTATATGTAGGCTTATGTGGTGCTGTTTACATTCTAAACATATTAAAAGGTGATATGTGAGATTCCTTGGTGATTTCAATTATTGGGAATTGAATTTTTTTCATATGTTGGAGTCTAATACTCCTACTGTAAGTGGGGACTGTGTTTGGTGGAAATTGAAGAAAAATGGGGGTTTTGATATTCACTCTTACTATAATGTGTTAAGAGGGTCTTTCAGCTGTGTCATCTTTTCTTGAAAAAGTATTTGGAGGGTTAAGGCCTCTATGCAAGTTTCCTTTCATGTTTGGATGGTGGTGTGAGGGAAGATATTGGTGACAACCTGAGGAGAAGAGGTTTTTAAATTGTGGCCAGGTATTATATGTGCTGGAATAGTGGCAAGATAGTGTATCTTCTTTTGATTCACTGTGAGAGGGTGTATTAGTTGTGGTGTTTTGTCTTTATATCATTTGGAGTTCTTGGGTTTTGCCTAGAAGGGTGCTAGATCTTTTTTTTTGGATGGATATACTAGTTGGGGCATCTGACATTTGGAATTTTTATTTTGATAGCATCTTAAGATTTTGAAGATATGGTCCCAGCGGGGCACATTTGACATTTAGAATTTGACACTGTTGTGTTTAATGTGGTATTTCAAAGGAGCATAACAATTGCACGTCTGAATCAGCGCTTAGGTTTGCTTGGAATCAACACGCAGCACTTCAAAAATTTCCAGAACAAAATTCCAACCATCAAAGTCTACCTTAAATCTTTACTACAGCCGTTTTAAATAGGTTTCCAATGAGTACATCAATAAGGAAAGTAATTAAAAAAAAAAATAGCCCCACAAAATCCTTAGTCAGATAAAGATTTACATCAATGAAATTCCAAAATTCGAGGTTTCCAATTAACAATATTCTTGGTGCATCATGGTGCCTGCACCACTGGAACATAAAAGTTGTAAGAGAATATAAATCTGCAATAGCTAGTTAAAGGGTTCTGAAGATGACAGCCAAAACATAAATAACAACTAAAGTGGCTTAGTGGCTCCGGTATAACATGAATTTGATCGAGAATAAGTTTTGAAAACTAGTAGTTTTTGAGGTTAAGCCTAAATTCATCAAAATCCAAAAGCAAATAAGAGAAAGTAGATCTTCCAAATAAAATGTATTCAAGGTTTCAAATACATCCTAACTATGAGTCCAAGCACAATAAGTTCCCAAAGCATGATAACAACTCATTTAAAAACAGGGTAGTTTTCAAGTAAGGAGATGCACACATGCTAAAAGGTTGAAAATACAAATTTAGACAAGTCAAGTAGGAGCAATAGCACAATAGGTTAAAAGTTGTGTATTATTAGAGAGTAGATCATTTTCAAACATTCCTCTCCAACTAAGTTAACTCAGCATTGTGTAACCTCATGAATGCATCAAGCAAATTAATACAAAAAAGAAATTACAAATGTAAAACATTAACGTGCTTTTCCTAGCTAATGCATGGTGTTAGGTTCTAAAGATTTAGATTTAAATATTTAGAATCATATTTGTATTGTGTTGGCAAACCGAGAACAAAACATGTCTAGTCTAGGTCTTTAGGCAATGCTTAAAAGTGGTTGTTTCAAGGTTTAAGTCCAGCTAATTGCAAAAAAAGGAAGTATGGTTCTGCCCTGCTCGACCAATCTAGAATTAGGCTCGACCGATCGAAAATTGCAGGTCCAATTTTTTCTGCAGAATTTTTAAACAAGCCCAAGCCCGCGAAAACGTTTAGGGTTTCATCTAAACTTCTTCACATATAAAAGGGAAACCCTAGCCATGTTTTGAAAACTTTTGAAAGACTTGTGTATTACTCTTTGTGAGATCTGAGAGGTTTTGTACCTTCTAACTACACAAGAATCTATCGGAGCCAAAACTACAATCAAGCGTTGGTAGAACATAGTTGCTGCATCAAGATCACTACTGATGGTGATCTGAAACTTTTGAGTGGGATCTTAAAGTCAGAAGCAAGGCGGCTTGTGTTTGTGTAAATCCAAGAAGAGAAGGAGTTCATTGATTTGGAGCTTGCACGTGGTCATATTAGTAAGTTACTACATGAGGTAGCAATAGATTTAGGATTAAATTTGATTGTAAAAATTTCGATTCTCTTATAGTGGATTTACTTTACCTTGAGGATAGCTAGGTCAAATCCTCCCTAGGTTTTTACTTTGAAATGGTTAGTTTCATCGATTTTCCTGGGTCATCATATCATGTGTTATTTACTTTTCCGCATCTTTGCATGATATGATTTATTTGTGTTTAACCTAGATCTGAAAATTAATCTAAGTAATCACTTGGTTAATAAATTAGGTTAAGCAATCTAGTTTAAGGGGTCTAAATGAACAAACAAGTGGTATCAAAGCAGGTTAGCTCTTGTTTATAGGTTTCTTAACCTAGAGTTGATCCTTGACCCCTGCTATCATGGATTCTTTGTCTTTTTTCTTGAAAGCAACTAGGATGAGAATTGAATCTATTTCTTCTTGGACTATATGGCTTTTTAAACGTGCTAATCCTATCCTTGAATATTTATGTATCACTACTTCTTGCAATAATTATGTTTGTTATACTGCTTTAACTGCCTTGAAGGCACGTGATACTTGTCTTTGGTATTTGGATAATGGTTGTTCCAGGCACATGACAGGTAATAAAGCTTTGTTCAAGACACATTTTGAAGGAAAGATTGGAATTGTCACCTTTGGAGATGGAAGTAAGTCAATCATCCGAGGTATTGGAAATGTAAGTAAGTCAGTTATCTTTGTTCACTAAAGATGAATGTGAGATACTTGATGATGGAGATGACTGCATATGTGTTGGAATAAGAACAGTTGATAATTGTTACGGTATAACACCAAGCATAAATCATAAGTGTTATAGTGTAAAAATTAATTAGGTGGATTTGTGGCATCAATGGCTAGGACATGCTAGTCACGAGCAAATAGAGAAAATCTCCAAGTGTGAGGCAGTTCTCCAGCTACCAAAGTTTGAAAAGATAGAGAAAAGTATTTGTGGACCATGTTAGATTAGCAAACAAGTGAAAGCCAGGCATCCATCAATCAGTGAAGTTCAGACATCTAGACCTTTGGAGTTGCTACATATTGATCTTATGGGTCCTGCCATAGTTCAAAGCTTAGGTGGAACGAAGTACATCCTTGTTGTGGTGGATGATTTTAAAAGATTTACTTGGGTGGTTCTTCTGAAAGATAAGTCAGAAGTTGCTAACAAGATGATTCATCTGTGCAAGAAGTTGCAAGTAGAGAAGAATGGTCTGATTGCTCGGATAAGAAGTGATCATGGAAGATAATTTGAGAACTAAACTCACATCCTTTTACAATGATCAACAGACAAAGCAAGAATTCTCTACACCCAAGACACCTCAGAAGAATGGGGTTGTGGAAAGAAAAAATATAGTAATTCAAGAGATGGCTAGGGTCACGCTGAACAATAAAAGCATGCCAAAATCATTTTGAGGAGAAGTTATAAACACTGCATGTCATACCTTGAATAAAGTGTACTTCCGTCACAATACAAAGAAGACCCCATATGAACTTTGGAGAGGAAAGAAACCGGTGGTGAAATATTTCAGAGTTTTTGGCAATGACTGTTACATCCTTCAAGACCGAGAGAATCTGGAGAAATTTGATACAAAAAGTGATAAAGGGTTCTTTCTTGGGTATTCTACATCAAGCAGAGCATACAGGGTATATAATCTCAAGACAAAAACTGTAATGGAATCTACTAATGTGGTGATAAATGATGAACAATGTGCTGAAACTCATGCTGAAGAGGCTCAAAGTGTTCAAGAGAGATCTATAGAGGTTGAAGATGCTTTACCTACGGAGTATGTTGAAAAGTCTACTGAGGAAGAACTGTTGATTCTGAATGATACTGTTTCAGAACCAACAACCCCGGTCAGAGAAACTCCACAGGAACATGATGAGTCAAGTACACCATTTGGGAAAAGAATGCAACAACTTCTTTTATGAAAGGTCCATCTGCTAGGGTCAAACTTAATCATCCTTCCAGAAATATCTTGGGAAGTTTGAATGACAACATGAGACTGAGATCTAAAGCATTAAATGTCATTACACACTCATGTTACCTTTATCAAGTGGAACCTAAGAAAGTCAATGAAGCTCTGAAAGATGCTGATGGATTAACTTAATGCATGAAGAACTCCATCAATTTGTTTGAAATGATGTGTGGGAACTGGTTCCAAGACTTGAAGGAGTTAATGTAATTGGCACTAAATGGATCTTTAAAAACAAGTCTGATGAGCATGGAACAGTCATTAGAAATAAATCAAGACTTGTGGCACAAGGATACACTCAAGTGGAAGGAGTTGACTTTGATGAGACATTTGCACCTATAGCTAGACTTGAGTCTATTCGGATACTTTTAGCCATTGCTTGTCACCTGAATTTCAAGCTGTATGAAATGGATGTCAAAAGTGCTTTCTTGAATGGGATGTTGCAAGAAGAAGTGTATGTAGAGCAACCCAAAGGATTTGTGGATCCTCATAGGCTTAGTGATGTCTACAAACTGAAAAGGGCATTGTATGGTCTTAAACAAGCTCATCGAGCTTGGTATGATAGACTAACCTTTTATCTCATAGGGAATGGATTCAAGAGAGGAAATGATGATACTACTCTTTTTATTCGAAAGACATTGCTTTTGGCTCTACTAATGATTTTCTTGCTAAATCTATTGCGGTTGAAATGAAGAAGATGTTTGAGATAAGCATGGTAGGTGAACTTACCTACTTTTTGGGACTGCAAATAAAGCAAACGGACACAGGAATATACATCAACCAAGAAAAATATGCTAGAAACCTTGTCAAAAGATTTGGACTCGAAAAAGCTGCACATGCTAGAACACCAATGGCTACCAATACAAAAATAGGGAATGATCCATTAGGTCAGTCTTTTGACATCACTTTATATAGAAGTATGATTGGTAGTTTGTTGTATTTGACTGCTAGTTGACCTGATATAGCTTTCAGTTTGGTGTTTGTGCTAGATTTCAATCTAATCCAAAAGAATCGCATCTTAATGTTGTAAAAAGAATAATCAAATATGTTAGTGGTACTTGTGATTTTGGATTGTTTTATAGTAAAGAGTCAAATGTCTTTCTTGCTGGGTATTCAGATGCGGATTGGGCTAGTAATGCTAATGGTAGGAAAAGCACCACTGGAGGGTGTTTTTATATGGGAACCAATCTTGTTGCTTGGATGAGCAAAAAGCAAAATTCTATCTCTCTGTTAACTGTAGAAGTAGAATATATTGCAGCTGGAAGTTGTTGTTCACAACTTCTTTGGATGAAGAAGCTTTTAAGTGATTACGGTCTATCACAGGAAACTATGGTTATCTACCGTGATAATTCTAGTGCTATTGATATCTCTAAGAATCCGGTACAACATTCTAAGACTAAACACATAGAGATTAGATATCACTTCATTAGGGATGTTATTGAAAGAAAGGTTGTTGCTGTTGAGTACATTCCTACTGAGTGTCAGAATGCAGACATCTTTACCAAACCACTTGATAGATGTAAGTTTGAGTCTCTTTGTCAAGTGATTGGTGTGATCACATGTCCCTATTCACCTATGAGTTTCATGGTCCTTTGTGTTAATTCTTTCCATCTCTTGTGACCAAAATTTTTTTTCTTTAGGTTTGCATTTGCGTAACATTCATACATTGCATTCTAGGTTTGTTTTTGTTGTTTTTCAGTTTTTTTTTTAATTTTTTTTTTTAAAAAAAGGGTTTTTTTATTATACATCTTCAAGATGTGTAATTGAGGTTGGCCTATGAAATTTGCATCTCATGACTGTGTACCTTTTTTAGCTTTGATGAGCTTTATTTTTCTGCACTTTGCTAGTTTGTGCTATGTAGTGCTTATATTATGTGAGATGTTTATGGTTTTTAATCACATGCTCTTGATTTTGAAGTCACATTCTTTTGATTGTAAGGTCTAAAAAATCTTAGGAGAAAGGCATAAATAACCATCTCACCACTGTTACTCGTCAATCATGAACACTTGTGTGCAAATCATAAAAGTCGTGCTCGGTAAGGTGTAGCACTTGCACAGCAAAATACTAAAGGTGTTATTGTACATTAGTTAAAAAGAAGCAAAAAGCAAAATGAAAAACAAAAAGAAATCTATGCTTCAAAAGAAAAAGAAAAAAAGCAAAATATAATAAAAAAAATTTGCATGGTTGCAAGAGTGTTTTCTAGGATATGTGAGAGTTATATGATGTAACTCTTTAGGTGATAGTCACTTTCAAACTTATGTGATGAATAATGTAGAAAGTGTGTTTATTCCCTGTTTACATATCACCTTGTGAGTATCTCATACACTTACTAGTTGCACACACCACAAGAAAAATTTTGTTAAATTTGGTACATGTTGTGTGTTAAGTTCGGTGGCCTTCCAAAATTAAACTTCTTGATGTGTTTAATGCTTTTTGGGGAGTGAGGAAAGAAAAGATTGAGGAAATTTGATAAAGTTTGATTTTTTCTTTGAAATGTTTGGTTTTGAAAATCATTTGAAGTCATGAACATACATGTCATATCATAAAATAAAATTAAAAAAAAAAAAAAAAAAAACAGTTTTTCAAATGATTTTGCAAAAAAAGTTTTCTAGAATTTTTCAAAATTTCTATTTCTTTAGAATTCGACCGATCGAAATGTGAAGAAGAAAAACAGGTTTTTAATTTAAAGTCTCGGGTCCCTTCGATTCCTTCCTGATTCATTTTGACCAATCGAACCTTTCTTCATGTACATTTCAATTCTTGCCCGATTCCTCTCGACCGATCGGATTTCGATTTTCAAAAACAATAGGAATCATATCTGAATTTTTCAAAAGCATTTTGTCTATCTCTTCAATTCCTTTCTCAATCTCTTCTCACTATTTATTATTATTATTTTTTTTGTCGTTTTCTTGGTCAAAGATTCAAAGGTTTTCTTCAAACTCTTAAGGTAAGTCACTTTTGCCCCTTCTTTTTAATCAAATTACAAAATTTCATGCATTTTTTTTGGTATTTTCGCACATTGAAAAATTGGGGCTTTTGATTTTTTTTAGACATTTTTTTTGAAACTGAATCATGGGTTTTTGTTCATGCATCATATAAACATGTTTCACATGCTTTAATTTCAAAATTTTTGTGGTTGATTACAAATTTCAAAATTAGGGTTCTAATGTTCTTGAGAGATTTGGGAATTTTGTGAAATTGGGCTGAAGTGGACAAAATTGACCTATGTGATTGATAGATTGAGTGATTATAACATGTTTTATGCTTGTTATGTTGTTCAATTGATCAATATGAAGTTTTTTTTTTTTTTTTTTAAATTAAGTTTTTCAAAATTGGGGATTTTCTATAATTCTTAAATTTCTTGGTCAATTTTCTAAATTATGATGAATTTAGACTGTTTAGAGCATTAGATCATGCATCATATGCATTCTAATATCATGCATCATATAGTTTTTCAAATTTACATGTTATCTTGTCTCTAACCCTTCTTAATGCAATTTGCCCTTGTTTTTTGTTGTGTTTTCTTTGTTTCTATCCTTAGTCATGGCTCCTAAGGTTGGTAGAAAGTTTAAAACTAGAGCAAATAGGAACCCTGGGTCTTCCTCTTCAGGTTCAACCTTAGGTGATAAAGAGCGTTTTCTGTCTACCAAATGTGAGGATACATATGAGACCTTGACTAAGTATAGGTCTATCTGGGATGAGAGGGAAATAGTTTTGAGTGATCTAGATCCTTCCATTCATAGAAACTTTGTGTCTAGGAATTGGGTGTCTTTATGTGAGGTGTTTGATCCTCCTCTTGCAGCTTTGATTAGAGAGTTTTGCTCTAACCTCTCTATGTATTCTAAGGTCACAGGTGGTCATTACTTGACTTCCTGGATTAGAGGTCAAGAGTTTACTATATCTAAACAAACTGTCTCTGAAGCTTTAGGTGTACCTTTAGTTCGTAAACCCACATACCCATACATTAAGTTTCCTGCTATTGATGACATGATGTCACTTATTTGTGGTCGTCCTGTTTCTTAGGGTACTGAACCAAGAATCAATTCTTGTGAATTCACTGAGCTTAATTCTTTGTATTTAAGGATTACTTGTCATAACATCTATCCTATCTCACATGTTCATACTGTTCCTATAGACAGATGTGCTTATCTTTATGCTTTTGTCACTGATGATTCTATGCATTTTCCTTCCATGTTTATCCAAACCATTGTTGATATCTCTAGGAGTAAGAGTAAGAGTCAAAAAAATTTCTTTCCTATGTTTATTTTTAGGATTTTGAGATTTTTAGGGTTGTCTGAGTTTCCTCCCTTAGAGTTAGTGAATATCACTGCTCCCATAGGAGCCACCTATCTTAGACAGCGACAGGCACAGATGAAGAGTGCTGAACCAAGCACTAAGACCTCTAAGAGCTCGCGAGGAGAAGCTTCTACTACAGCTCATGCCTCTGGTGCTATGCCTACTGCTGAGGATACTTTGTGAATTCGACTGCTGCTGTGGATCCTTCTGGTGGTGCTGGTGATGTTGATCATACTGTTGCCCCTCCTCTCTCATTCCGTGCCATGATGGAGTATTTCATGACTACACAGGCTGCTCATGGACAACTTCTCGATGAGTTGTTGACGAAGGTTGCCTCTTTGAGAGCAGATTTTGCGGAGTATAGGAGTGCCTTTCCACCTCCTCTACC
The DNA here is from genome assembly GCA_030021035.2 of Notholithocarpus densiflorus. NCBI lineage: Eukaryota > Viridiplantae > Streptophyta > Magnoliopsida > Fagales > Fagaceae > Notholithocarpus > Notholithocarpus densiflorus. The sequence continues at coordinate 1,612,471 of JARYZH020000040.1, forward strand.
CTTTGAGGACTGATTTTGCCTTTAGCAATTTGTAACAAAAAGGGGAGTAGAATTTAGGACTTTTTGTACATAGGAGGGGTAGATTTATTGTATTTAGGGGGAGTTTTTTTTTTCTTCTTTGGTTTTGGTGTTTATATTTCCATTGTTTATATATATTTATTGTTTATGTTTTTGATTCACAAACATTAATGTGCTTATTGGTTATGATAGTTTTTGATGATGAGGTTATTCATTATTGATGTGTTCACTGTCTCTTTATATGCTTTGTGAATTAAAAGTTCAGATATTTACTTAGATTATAGTATTGTATCTTCCACACATGCGTTTATGATTTGTTTTCAGTGTTTCAGGAATTTACAAGTTAATTATCTCAACAGCTGCTATCTATACTAGCAACTAATAGTTAGTAGTTATGTAAGAATTGTATTAAGGCAATAACTTGTATTTGGGCTGGTATTTAAATTTAAGCATTTCATTATGTATGTGTGTTTTGTCACGGATTGCCAAATGGGGAGAATGTTAGGTTCTAAAAATTTAGATTTAAATATTTAGAATCATATTTGTATTGTGTTTGTTAGGACATATGTGTTTCATTGTTAAGAACATATGTCAATATAGAATTGGCTAATTCTTTGACAAAACGCACTTTACTTGTAATTGGGTAGATCTAGAATGTGTTTAATGCTTCAAGGAACAAGGAACAAGGTTTCAAGTTCAAGTGTTAAAGCCATGCAAGTCTGTCCAAGAAACAAGTCAAGAAGCGCTGGATTTTAAAACTTGACAGCTAGCTCGATAGCTAGTATTCATCACAAGGGGTCAATACATTCTTGGCCTATTAAGTGGTATCAGAGCAGGCACACTCTAATTAGGTTTTAATCTTTGCTGTGTGATCCATTAACCCCTGTTTGTCATGGATAGAGGACAGTCTCTTATTATACCTCCTTTATTTGTTGGCACTAACTATGCATACTGGAAAGTACGCATGAGAGCTTTCTTACAGTCCTTAAATGAAAAAGTGTGGCCAGCTGTGGAGATAGGCTGGACCAAGCCAAAGGAAGTGCCGGCCGATTGGGATGATGCTAAGATCAAGGCGGCTAACTTCAATAACTGGGCATTGAATGCTTTATTCAATGCGCTCACGAATGAGGAGTGTAAGAGGAGTGTAAGAAGATATCCTCTACTAAAATTGCAAAGGAAGTATGGATCATCCTCCAAACAACCTATGAAGGCACCAAGGCTATCAAGGATTCAAAGCTTCAGAGGCTTACCACGAGCTTTGAAGAGTTTAAGATGGAGGAGGATGAATCATTTGATGAGTTTTATGCCAAGCTTAAGGACATAGTGAACTTAGCCTTTAATCTTGGGGAAACCATTCCCGAACCCAAGATTGTCAGAAATGTGCTTAGATCTCTACCCAAGAGATTTCATGCCAAGATCACCACAATTGAGAAATCGAAGGATATTGGCAAAATTCCTTTGACAGAGTTGGTTGGCAATCTGCAGACCCATGAGTTAGGTTTGACAAGGATAGGGAAACCTAGTAAGGGAAAGAGCATGGCATTGAAGGCCAAGAGCAGTGACATAGATGAGTCTTCAGACGATGAAGATTCTAAGATGAAATCCTACATCATAAGGCAGTTCAAAAAGTTTATGAAGAATGCCAATGCTAAAGGATTTCATAAAGACCGCAAGCAGTCTAGCTCGTCTCAGTTCAAGAACCAGGACAAAGGAAAGAATGATGCTAGGGATGGCGGTCAATACACTGTTCCCTCAAGACCAAAATGCTTTAGATGTCAATGCTTTGGATACATGAAACAAGAGTGCCCTACATATCTCAAGACCATTGGGAAGAGCAAGGCACTTGCTGCTACTTTGAGCGACATCGAGCCTAAAGATGATTATGACAATGAGGATGATGGAATCCTAAATGCCTTCACTGCCACTGTATATCCTATTGAAGGGATTGTTAAAGATGTGGATGAAGAAGAGGACTTGGTGGAGTCTAAATTTGAGAAGATGGATGAACAAGATGACATCCACATAGCCTATGCAAAATTATACAAGGTCTTGGAAAAACATGAGAAGTTGTATAGGTTGGCCACCAAGAAGCTCAGTGAAGTAGAGCTTGAACGAGAAGAAATTTCCACAAAGTTTGATGAAGCCAACTAGACCATTGGAGCACTGAGATTCGAGAATAATTTCTTAGCTGAGAAGACCAAGCAGCTTGAGGCAGAATTGTTCCTAGTCAGAGCTCAGTTGGAAAGGACTTCAAGTGCAAAGCTTGATGAGATGCTTAGTCTTCAGATATCTGCTTATGATCGAACCGGTTTAGGGTATGATTTTTCTTCTTCTAGTATTGCTTTTGCTAGTACTACTGTTTTTGTTCCTCCTAGTAATAATGTTAAATCTGAAAACAATGATGTGCAAAATGTGATAGCTAGTGAGAACATAGACAACGGTAAATCTATCTTAGGAGCACCCCCTAAGCAGGATAAGAAAAAGATCAAAAACCCTAGGGCTAAGAAGGGAAACACTCAAAAGCCTAAACAAAAGAAGCAGCATCTCTGTCATCACTGTGGAGCAGCTGGATATACTCGACCTAATTGCTACAAGTGGTTAGCCACTCAACAAATCAACAGTATGATCTCATCGGGAAACCAGAATCAATTTCCATCCTTCTTTGCTCCTCTTGGAGATCTTCTCAAAGCCGTCATGTTCCTTTCGAACTTGAACGGTTTCAATTCTTTTCCCTCACCGTCGGATCAAGGGTTTGCAAAACAGAAAGGTTCTTCCAAGGTGTGGAAGGAAAAAGGCTCCAAGTGATTTAGTCAGTTTTTCTTTCTCTCCCCTTCTTGTTTTTGATTTTGCATTACTTATGTGTTTTACTTTCTTGTTTTGAGTCAGTCTAGTTTTATGCATTGCTTTGTCTAACATGTTTTTGTTTGTTTATTTTCAGTTTTGATTTATTTTGTTTTTCATAAAAATAAAAAAAAAATTTGAAAAATTAGAAAAATACAAAAACAGTGTGTGTTTGTGTACATTGGTACTTGTGTACCTTGGATGGCATTGAAACAAAATTTTCTAAATTTTGTATCTCTTATAGCTTAGATGAGCATCTCTATGCACAACTAAGCAAGTGAGCTTTGTGGCTCGTGTTTGTGATAAGTAAGATTAAGTAATCTCTTGTACTTAACACTCGTATCACTCTTTTTGACGGGAAGGAGTAGAAAATCCTAAGAGAAAGGCATAAATAACCGTCTCACCACTATTGCCTGCCAATCATGAAATGACATTTGTATGTTTCGGCATAGCAAAAGTGGAATGTCAAATGCTTAACATCATTGGGTATTTCTTTTCTATCTCTTATATGCCCATGCACAGTTTGCTTAAAAGAAAAATATGCAAAGAAAAATAAAAAGCAAAAAGAATCAAAATATTTTATATATAATTGCAAGCGTGTCTTCTAGGAGATGTGGGAGTTATAGGATGTACCTCGAAAGTGATAGTTCCCATCAAACAGTTATGATTGTGTGTGAGTTAAAGTGATTTTCTCATATCTCAAATCGTCATAACATGTAGACACTTATGCAATCTTGAGATATTTTTCACACACAACACGCAATATTCTTTGCTACTTTTGATACATGTGCAGGTAAAATGTGATTTGGCCATCACAAGGAATACATGTGTTAATGTATGCTCACTAAATTGTCTTAACTTATTTTTGAAATATAAAATTCGATAAATTTCTTTAGTGTGTGTGTGTGTGTTTTGGATTTATGTGCTTGACATTTTTCTTGTTGAGAGGCAATTTTGAAAGCTTAAAATGTTGTTTAGATCTTTGGTTGTGTAGCATGCTTGATTGCATTCATATCTGTGTTTTTCTCTTCTTGAAAAACTGTTTTTAAGCAATCTCGACAGCTGCTGGACACCTCTCGACAGCTAGGCTATCTATCGAGCCCTTTCAACTTCTTTTTATCGTATTCTCAATAGCTTCCCAACAGCTACTTGATCCATCGAGGAACTTTCTGGATGCTCGATAGATGCTCGATAGCTTTTCGATCCATAGAGCCCCTTTTGCTGTGGGCACCTCTCGACAGATCCTCGATAGCTATTTCTCATGTTTTTATTCTCGACAGATCTCGATACCTCTCGATCCATTGAGAAACTAGAGTTCCTATAAATAGGGTCCGCGTGATGTTTTCTTCATTTCTCCCCGATCACTCTCAACAGAAAACGTCTCCTCACCTTCCTTATCACCTCTCTCTCACTCCAAACCTCATTCCTAAGAGATCTTTTTCCTCTAGATTATTTTTCTTCTCTGGTATGATGCTTTCTCACTCATTAATCATGCATTTCATATCTTTTGACCTAACTTTTGGGGTTTTTGAAAATTTTTGGGAGTTTTTTCAAAATTGTTGAGGTTTTTGCAAAATTTTTGGGATGAGTTTTTGTTTGAATGATTTTAAATCATCATGCATTGCATAACATTTGCATTTTAACTATATTTTCATGCATTATAGATGTGTGCTATATATGTTGAATTGCTATATGCTGTTAGGTTTGGATTGGGCTGAGCCCATGATGTTTTTAAGTTTGCATGTCACATTTTCATGCATACGTACCAATTTTGTTTCTATCATTTGATACTAAACTGTTTGGTACTTTTCTGCATGTCTCTCTCTCTTTCTCTTCTTCTTGCGTTAGTCTGCTCTATGGCACCTAAACGCAAATCTACTCCATCCCAGAACCCTCTTCGTTATGGGGCATCTTCCTCTAATCGTACCCCCTCCCATGTCAGGTTCCGTGATGAGAAGGCTAAGTCAGACTTGTTGGAGAACTTTTCACAACGCAGCATTCATTCGGAATGCCAAGTTGTTCTATCGGATTTTTCCGATACTGACCTTCCCACTGTCATCTACAGTCGGGGTTGGGAGTCATTGTGTGGCATCCCGGTCACTTGTCCCTCCGTGATCATACAGAAGTTTTACTCCAATATCCACGGATTCAATACTTCAGTACCTCATTTTATTACTCGTGTTTGAGGTACGTGCATCGTAGTTACTCCAGATATTGTATCCGAAATGCTACACTTTCCTAGGGTAGTGCATCCTGACTACCCTAGCTGCGATCGTCTGAGGACTGTGTCCAAAGACGAACTCTTGTCTCTATTTTGTGAGACACCTTCATCTTGGGGTGACCGTCAAAATACCCCTTACTCGGGCTTTGTAAAAAGTCCGAGATTCCTTAACATGGTGATGACATTCGTTCTCCATCCATTGCCTCACTATAACTCAATCACAGAGCCTCGTACTCGATTTTTGTTATCCCTTCTTGAGGGACTTTCTATTGATTTTCCCTCTTACTTCATCCTATCCCTTATAGATGTCTATAGGGATACGGCGACCTATGATAAGCTCATTTTTCCTTTGGCTATCACGCGGATCCTTCGCCATTTTTCTGTTTCTTATCCCGCGTCTCCTCATTTCTCAGTCATTTGTGACATAGATGCGGCTACTGTCAGACGGAGTGAGGCCCAGCTTCGACCGAAGCGGCCACGAACAGAGACAGCAACTCCTCCAGCTTCTTCCGCTCCTTCCACATCCACACCTTCTTCATCAGTGGGTGGTGTACCCTCGAGGCGGTCATGGCGCAGCTGCAGCGCATGGATGCTCGCCTTGACACACTCAGTGATGAGTTGTGTTAGGTGAACACCCATGTTGGCCGTATTGCTAGACGAAAGGCTCGCCTTGGTGGCTTCGTGGAGTCTCCCTCTCCTTCTCCAGAGGAATCTGAGGACGAGGACGATGATGGTGACTTCGATGACAATGATGATAAGGATGAGGATGCTAGCTCGCTCAGTGATGATAAGATGTGTACTTGATTTACTTACCCTTTGTCACTCGTGACAAAAAGGGGAAGTAGTTTTGATATGAGAGTAGTCATAAACATAGGGGGGAGTTAGTATAGGAGATTTTTGTTAGAGGGAGTGTTTATATTTTTGAGGGATGTAGTGAGGATTTATGTATTTTTTTTCTTTTCTTCTTTTAGAGATACATTGTTCTTACATTGTGATAGCAAACCTTGTACTTATGATGTTATATATATGATGAGGTTGTTATTACAGTTCTTTCACCTATCTTTACATTTGTTATTTCTTTTCTCTCTTTATGCACATGATTCTTATATAATGTATGCAATCTTTTATTTCTATTTCACACTAAGATGCCGTGATGAGTTTTGTTTAAAGTTTTTCAGAAATACAGGTTGTCAAAGTCTTCTTGCCATGAACTCTCTTCTTGCAAAGTTTTTCAAGAGTTTGTGTTAGGATAGATTTTATTGTATTCAACAAGTGAGTATGAGTTGAGTGACTTATGGCTTATCTTATATGTTTATTTGTTTGTTGTGGTTTTGTCACGAATTGCCAAAGGGGGAGATTGTTAGGACATATGTGATTCATTGTTAGGAACATATGTCAATATAGAATTGACTAATCCTTTGACAAAACGCACTTTACTTGTAATTGGGTAGATCTAGGATATATTTAATGCTTCAAAGAACAAGGTTTCAAGTTCAAGTGTTAAAGCCATGCAAGTCTGTCCGAGAAACAAGTGAAGAAGTGCTGGATTTTAAAGCTCGACAGCTAGTATCTATCGAGGTTTAAAAAGCTGTTTCAGCCCGATGCTCGACAACTGCTCGACAGATAAGGTATCTATCGAGGTTTATGAAATTAAGTTTTTCAGAGCTAATTTCACTCCAATCCGTGAATAGATGTTTGGACTTTCTTTTCTCACAACCTTAAACATATATAAGGATTGTTTTAAGGGCTGTCACAGTTGATGTAACTCAATGCAAAAGTTTTTCACAAGCATATTGTGAACCGGAGACATATGCCCTAATTCATCTTTCTATTTAAGAAACTGCTGTGTTTGTACACCGTAGGGTTTTGTAACCAAGGAGCTTCATGAACTTTATTATGTTGATGAATTGAAAAACTTTGCAGCCAACATCTTTCTCAAGTTGGTGAGTAAGCCGCGTACTGGGATCTGCGCATCAAATTGGTTAGTCACATACTGGGAGCCGTGCATTAAAAGGAGAGATTGTCACTATAGAACAAGTCCAATTGGGTATTGGGGTAAAGGTTCAATTGTAGGTTGGTATAAGATACTAGGATTCCTTTACTTGTAACCTCCAAGACAACAATCATCTTTGGAGGAGTCTCTCAAAACTTTCATTCAATCAACTAGCCAAGCCATTTAAGATATGAAAAGTTCCACCCATTTGAATACTCAAGCTATTTCAAAGTTGGAAAATCAAGTTGGCTAGTTAGCAACCCAAGTTGGAGAGAGGGAAAAGGGAAAGTTTCCTAATCAACCCATACATAACCCAAAAGGGCAGTATGCCATCAATAATTCTTCTAGTTCTACTCATGGACAAGAACATGTTCAATCTATTACTACTCTTAGGTTTGGTAAGCAAGTTGATAATCAAATGAAAATGCCAGAAGTGGAGGATGATGAAAATATTATTTTAAAAGAAAAAGGAACTCAGAATTCACATGATGATCATGGAGAAAAGGACAGCTCACCCTCCATTCCAGTTCAGGATTTTAGTTCTTCACCTCTTGATAAGAAGTTTGTTTCTAAAACTCCATTTCCTCGAAGGTTAATTAGTCCTCAGAAAAGTGCACAATTTGGAGATATTTTAGAGGTTTTTAAGCAAGTACAAACAAACATTCCATTTCTTGCAATTCAGAAAGTTCCTGTTTATGCCAAGTTTCTAAAAGATCTTGTGACAATGAAGAGAAAGAAAAATGTCCCTAAAAAGGCATTTTTGACAAAGCAAGTCAATTCAATCATTCAAAATAAATATCTAGTAAAATATAAGGACCCTAGATCTCCTACAATTTCATGCAAGATTGGGGATCGTCTCATTGAGCGAGCTTTGCTAGATTTGGGGGCAAGTGTGAACCTAATGCCATATTCAATTTATTTACAGCTAGGTTTGGGGGAGCTGAAACCCACAACCATGATACTCCAGTTGGCTGACAGATCTGTGAAAATTCCTAGAGTTATTGTTGAGGATGTGTTGATTAAGGTGGATGCATTCTATTTTCCTCTTGATTTTGTTGTGTTAGACACTGAGCCTTCTCTAAATGCATGTACACAAATCCATGTCATTTTGGGTCACCCTTTCTTAGCCACATCCAATGCTTTGATCAATTGTCGAAGTGGTGTGATGAAGATTTCTTTTGGAAATATGACTGTTGAGCTTAATATCTTTGACATAAGTAAGCAAGTACTAGACAAAATGACGAATGTGGCTTCTCTGTAGCTTTTCTCCATGATAGCATTGTGACTATTTCTTTCTCTATTTTATTTGTCTAATTTAATGTTTAGTATTTTATTCTTGTGTTTATTTCAATTACCATGAGTAGCTAAATTTATAATTAGGGTTGAGGATGAAACCTTGTTAAGGATTATCAGTAATATTTATGTGATTTGATTTTTCCCACAATAGTTGTTCTTTAATGACTTAAATTGTTCGTGCTTCATATCAATTGACTAAGATGGGATTCTAGATATGAGTTCAATCATGTTTTTCTCATGATTTAGGATTTGTCTTAATTAATTAAATGTTTGGTTCATTATTTCTTGATTTAAAAATTGGATATCTCTTGTGATTTGTTTGGCTATGGATACAGTTGATGATTTGATTTTATACTTAAGAAGCAAAGAAGAACATGCTTTAGATATTTAAATAGAAGTTTTAATGATAATATTTTCCATGATAACAAGATTGATTTCTAGATTATCATACAGTAGTTGCAAAAAATTAATGATCATAAATATATGCTGATATGAATTAACAAGGTGGATTCCAAAACCTTAATTCCTTTCTCTGGATTGTTTACATCTCTTTACTGCTTTATATTATATCTTTGCTTAGTTTAATTATTTGCTCAGTATATTTAATTTCAAACAACCAATTTTTATTAAACTAGATTAGGATTAATTTGGTTAAGATTTGATTAATTTTCCTACGTTCATTCAAGTCCCTGTGGGTTCGACCTCGTTCTTGTCAAACTATATTTCGGTACAGTTCGTACACTTGCGAGCACTTTAAAATTTCACAACATGAACTTCTCATTGCAATTGAAGCATAGCCTTTTCTCTCTCCGCCGTTGCATTTCCTTTGAAGAAAATTTTTTGGTACTTCCAGTTTTGTTTGTTTGACTCATTGGTTTAGGTGTGTTGGTTGGATTGGCACTCTATTCTGACAAGGATGCCTCATTTGTTTGTGGCTAATCTACAATGTTTTGTCGTTGTTGTCTATCCACACTCTCATCACTAATTTTGGCTAACTCAGTAGCCTCTGAGAGTGTTTTTGGTTTGAACATCTGAATTTCTAAAGCAATATCAACCTTTAATACACCCATGAATGCCCCCACTAATGCATTTTGAGGGCATCCATCAACCCAATTAGCAAGTCTCTCAAACTCTCGTTGGAAGTCCCTAAGTGTCCCACTTTGACATATTCGAGACAAAGCCTCATCAAAATCCTCCGCCTCAGTTGGCCCAAATCAGACCAGCAACTCCTTTTAAAAATTTTCCCATGTGATTTCAATCTTCTCCTCGCAATACACCTTCTTCATCTGTTGCCACCATTGGTTCACATCCCCATCCAAATGAAAGGCAGCCAATGTGACTTTACGATCTTCAGATGTCCCTTGGTAATCAAAATATTGCATTACATGGTCAAACCAAACCGTTGGATCATCACCCGAATACTTTGGAAAATCCAGCTTAGTGGGTCGTGGTTGATCGTGGATTGTAGTTTTGAATCCAGTTGACTAATCTGATTTCTCTCTAGTGTGTGATGAGGTCTTCTGCTCATCTGATTTTGGGGTTGAGAGAGAATCTAATTTGTCAGAAGATTTGGGCAGCATCTCTTTAATTTCATGCGTGGATGAACCAAGGTATTGGGACTCTGTGGTCATCTTTTGCATGCTATCTTTCAGCTCCTGCATTTCACTCTCTAATTTCTCAATTTGGTCCTTGTTGGTGGCCAATCTCTAATACCAAGTTGATTGGAACAGAGATGAAAATTAATAAAATACTTCCTTTGGGTGGAAGACAAACCACAGTACAATAGCAAATTCCTCCAAAGCTGGCCTAATGGCATAAACGTTTATTTAAAGAGCAACGATCTCCTAAGATAACTAGACATAATTTCTAGATAACTATTCAAATAGAGATTAGATATCTAAATAACTAGGACTACTCAAATGAAGATAAAGCTAACTAATAGAAAAGATAAGGAGAAATAATAAGGACTAAGGTTTCGTTTGGGAGTTTATAAGGGAATGGAATGTAATGTATTTAAGTAAGGGAAAGGAATGAAATTGAATTAAGTACCCTTGTTTGGATGTTAAAAAATAAAGGAAAAGGAATGCAAATGAATAGAATGTAAGTAAGCTTGTTTAGGAGTAACATAGAGGGAAAGGAATGAAATCATTTTATAAAAATATTGCTATTAGACCCCCATTTTAAAATAAAGGGCTGAATATATAGTAGTATTTTGGGAATTTTACTAAAAAATTCATTAAATTTAATTTCATTCCCTCCAATTCCTCCCAATTTCGGGGGGGAATGCAAATTTAAAGTTTTAAGGAAATAGAGAGGAATAAGTATTCCCACCTACCCATTTTATTTCCTCCCAATTAAACTCCTAAACGAGGGAATGGACTTTCTATTTAATCCATTAAAACTCCCAAACAAGGGAAGTGAATAATATTCTAAAATGATTCTCTTCATTCCATTCTATTTCCTCCTCCTAAACGCGGGCCTAAAGATTAAGTAGTAGCAGGACTCTCATAAGACATTTATGTAGCACCTTTTCATATTTATTGCGTTTTCTTAATAAAGTTGTTTGTGTGTTTATAAAAAAATAAAAATAATATCTGTTCTGCTTTTGTTAGTTTGGGTTGGTTTTCCAACCACCCACAACCCGACCCAAAATTTCCAAGGATAAAACCTACCTAACCCGAAGATTTTGGCCCATGGTCGGGTTGGGTTTCGGGTTGGTCTCGGGTCAGTTTTTTTTTTTTTTTTTTTTTTTTTTTTTTTTAAAATAAAAATCAACAAAGTTTAATCTTAGGATACTTTCTATAATTGATTGTTAGGAATAGTCAAAATAAATTAGATGTTAATGGTAATAGTTAAATTTTTATTAAATAAAATGAATTAAATAAAATGTGCTATTTTTTATATTGGATACTTTCTATAATTGATTTTTAGGAATAGACAAAATAAATTAGACGTTTATGGTAATAGTTAAATTTTCATTAAATAAAGTGAATTAAATAGAATAGTCTATTTTTTATGTTGGATACTTTATATAATTTATTTGAGTAATGCTACAGACACAAACTATTTTACAACATTTTTATAAACTGCTGATGTAGGTTTAGTATTTTCCAAATAGTTATTGTAAGTAAAAATGTGATATTAGTGATTTTCCAAATAGTTATTGTAAGTAAAAATATGATGTTAGTAAGAATTTGTCACATCAGCAGTTTATAAAAATGTTATAAAATAGTTTGTCTATAGCATTACTCAATTGATTTTTAGGAATAGTCTTCATAAATTAGACGTTTATGGTAATAGTTAAATTTACATTAAATCAAATGAATTAAATAGAACAGGTTCTTTTATTAGAATATACATATATATATATATATATGAGACGTTTATGGTAATATATATTTATTATTAATTTCTTTTATCTAATGAAACTTAATTAGATGAGAATTTGACTAAATTAGATATGTCACATATGAAGACATGACACAAAAGGAAACTTGACTTTTCAAATGAAAAATTTGTATTAGAAAAATTAAAAATTAAGTGAAGCAAAAAATTTGAATTAGCATATACAATTATTACATTCCTATTGATAAGTATAAATTAATGAATTTATATTTGACTTTTATGTTGCAAAATTCCTAATTAGTCATGGATGACCAAATTCAAAATGGGATTCAAATTTAGAATCAAGGTTTAATGAGGGAAAACATAACTCAAATTGAAACTTTAATTTTCATAAGGTTTGCATTAGGAAAATTCCAATAGATGGTTATGGTTGACAAAGAATTTTAATTAAATATTGTAATTTTTTTTTTTGAGAAAGAATTAAATATTGTAAGTTAAGAAAGAAATCTATCTTAGGAATAATTCTTTTTTGAATATTATATTGGGAATATAAGTATATAATATCATAATTTTAGGCATAATCATAATAAGTGAAAGTCATTAAAAGTAAGAGAATAGAAATATGGAATAATTCCAAAACGTTCCTTACATCTTCCCAAGCTTTCAAAACCCACCTCTTTTGTTTTTTTTTTTTTTTTTTTTTTAAAGATGGCAAGCAAAAGATCTTCAAGGCTGAGGAAACATGGTAACTCTTTTCTTTTTCTTCTCCCTCTCTATTTTATTTTTATTTTTATTATTATTATTTTTTAAGGTATATCTCACTAGTTAATCAGTCTAAGAAGACTCTATAATTTAGGAAATCACGTCTATTATCCTCAGACACAAATTCATTTTTCATTTAAATTTCAACATGTTTTTTTTTTCTTCCTCACATCACTACAAGACAAAACGCACACAACAAAAAGGTTGGAGAGAGAGAGAGAGAGAGAGAGGGCAAATCAATGTCGACGCTAACCGTTCCTCTAGTTCCAACCTCCCCAAGAGACAACGCTATTGCACTTTACCGTGCTTTCAAGGGTACTACTCTCTCTCTCTCTCTCTCTCTCTCTCTCTCTCTGAAAATTCTCAACAAACATGTTTTTACTACTTGTTTGGTCTAACATTGGAAATCCTCTACCAAAAAAAAAAACTAATGAATTCCATAACACATATAGATTGCTTCACTCTCGTGGGCCTTTCATTTCATTCCTATCAATAATATTTGGTTCGAAATGACTGATTCTACTTTTTGGGTTTTTGTTTTACTGTTTTCGTCGTATGTCATATCATGTGTCATCCAATGTCTCCTTCAACTAATTTACCAAAAAAAATTCAATTAATTAAAATTTGGAGACTTTTTTTAATTTTATTTGGGGGTCTCTCTTTTTTTCACTTTGGGGCCCTAATTTTCTTTGACAAAAAATTATTTATTATTTATTGGTTAATATTTAGGGCCTAATTAATATTTTCACAAGTAAATAAATATCTCTATTGGTTAAAATTTGGAAGCCTTAAGCGACTTCCTCACTTGCCTTAAAATTGCATAAGGATGAATCATGCAAATGTAGAACAATTTTTTATATATTTTTTTTATTAAAGATTTTTGCAATCTCGTGCACTACTTTATTGATACTTGCTTCCTTTGATATCGTCTTCAAGGGTCGAAGGCTCAAGTCATAGGAAATACAAAATGAGGTGTCTGGTTACATAATAGATAGTCAATTGACTCAAATCCGTTGGTCTAACTCATAAAAACACAAAATTATATAAAAAAATTTATAGATAATTAAAAAAAAAAAATTAAGTCCCAAATTCATTTTCCACCAATATAATTTTTTGGGCTAATTGCAACTTACCTAGTTGTGGTTTGATCAAAATTTAATTTGCTTACCCGTGGTTTGAAATTTGGCACTTTACCCACCCAAGGTTAGCTCAGTTATTGTTTCATAACCCACTTCTATAAAAAATAGGTTTAAATATGTAATTTTGCTTCCCTTATATGTCTCTCTCCTCCCAAAGAACAAGGAAAACGAAATCAAAAGGTGAGAGTTCCATAAAAATTAAGAACAAGTGGGGCAATGTTTTTTCTTAATTTTTACAAAACCTTCACTTTTTGATATTGTTTTCCCTTTTTTTTTAATATATTTTTTTATGTTTTGGGAGAGAGACTTATAATGAGAGCAAAAATACCTATTTAACCCCATTTTTAACATAAGTGAGCTAACTGAGCTAACTTAAAGTGAATAAAGTACCGAATTTCAAACCACGGATAGGCAATTTAAACTTCAGCCAAACAACAATTGAGTTAGTTGTAATTAGCCCTAATTTCTTCGTTCACCAATACAACAAGAAATTAAACAATGATTTAACATATCCCAAATCATTAAATAAAAATCCAAGAATTTTAAATTTAGCAAAAATATTCAAATTCAAATAGAATCCAGTATAAAATCCAAATGTAATATGATAAATTTCATCAACAAAAGTGTTCCAAAACAAGAATTCGCAAACACGCTGCATCTGCTTTCATCTACCATTTATGATGTCCCTATTGGTTGGGTAAACACCACAATGCAGCCCATTTTGCCAATATCTTAGCAAATCAACCACAAAGTGAAACAAACAAGCCCTCTCACCATAAATGGACAAAAATAATGAAAGTGTCACAATCAATCAAGTAGATAAAAGCAATAGTAAGAGACCGTCATCTGGAGTTTGAGAGAGAGATTGCAATGATGTCCCTCAAATCAGTGGGAGCCCACTTGAAACATCTTTCCTCCTAAATTGGGGATTGTACAATGAAGTTGTCATTTATTTTTATTTAAAAAAAAAAAAAAAAAAAAAACCACCAAAATGAAAATTGAAAATCTAGATTTCTTTGAATAATTGAAAATAATTACATTTGATAGAAATTACAAAGCTTTGAGTCCTAATTACATTCTAAATAAAGTAAGACTTTGAATCCTAGTTACAATCAATCAAAATGAAAATTATATTGAACAAATCGTACTAATCTAAAACCCTAGACCTAGGTTTGGGGACTAACTTACAAGGTAGGAATGTGTGTGTGTGTGTGTGTGTTTTTATAGGAATGTGTTAAGCACTCATATTGCCAGGTAAAAACTGGTCTTCTAGACTAGTAGTGGCCAATTACATATATGGAAAACATTCACGTCATAAATAGCAAACACCATTTGAAATTGAATTGGAAACTGGATTGAAATTGAAGATGTAATTGAACATGTGTAGGCATTTTCTAATTTCATGTCATGCATTGTTATTGGTTTAAATTATTAGATCTGAAATTAAATTTGAGACAAATAAATTTATAGATCCGAATTGAAATAGGTTTTAAAAACAATATTTAGTTTTGGAAAAGAACTTTGACTTTGAAAAAGGTTTTACGTATGCAACAAGATATTAATTTTGAAAATAAGTTTGATTTTGAACTATGTTTCATTCTTGATAATGAGTTTAAGATTTTTAGTTCTAAAAGAGATACTTGAATTCAAAATAGAAAATTGTTTTAGAAACTAGCTAGTGTAGAAAATTATTTCGAACACGGTAGAATTTTAATGCAAAAAATAGTGCAGAAAATTAATGCAGTGCAAAATTTTAGTGCGGTAAAATAACGTAGACATATAGCGTAGAGAATGGGCTTAGAACAGAAAGTTAATCTTTGAAACACAAATAATTTTGAAAAACAAATCAAGGTTCATTTAAAAAAAAAAAAAGGATCTATGAACTAAAATCTAATAAACAAATTAATCCTAGATCACAACATTTTGCTATTCAAGATCAGATCTCATAAAAATCAACATGCATGTTCATAATAAAAATCCCATCTAGCATAATATCATAACATAAAGGATTTAAACTAGCATGTTAGAGCATTGGCATCAAGTGTGCCAAAACACACCTTTTTTGCAACATGTTACAGTACCAATCTACTAACTATGAACAAAAACAAATATTGACTTGAGAATTCCAATGGGAACAATATATACATGCAGAAAAGTAAAGCTTTAAGCAGAAAATGGGATTTCACTTTAAGAATTAAGAGAATGTGGGATGTGAATTAACACTAGACTAAGGAAGACTAGGGTGTAAAAAACAATTATCTTAATGCTCAAAGAAAAGAACACTAACAACTAGGAGGAATCAAGAGAAATTTCTACTAAGAAGCTGAACTATGGAAGAATTGGTTTCAACATAGTCTTTAAAGCGTCTAAGAGGCTAGGGGGTAGGGTTTCTTGGATGGGGTAGTGAATAACTTAATTTTCAAGCTAGGACTGCTTAGAAAGTTAGCACAAGCGGAGTGGCCGAGTTATCTCAAAAATTTTGAGATTTTGGATAAAAATGGACCTAAAAAATCCGTCTTAAAAAAAAAAAGACAAAAGATTTATTCTACGATTTTATGATCAAACCATTTCCTTAGTGACTTTTATCAACGATTCAGACATCCTCTCTTTAAAACGAAGATTTCATTATAATGTTTAGTTACTGTCACTTTGATGCAGCCTTGAGCAAGGATCTGGGGGTGTCCTGCTGAGATGTGAGCTGCACTACAATGAATCAAAAAGAGCTAAAGGTGGTGGTCACTCTCACTACACAACTTCAAAGACGCAATGGAAAAGTGTAGTTCCAATGTCCCAGTCCTCATCCTTAATATTGTCAAGTTAACCCTTTAGTAAAGGAAACTAAAGAAGCATTGTCTTTGCTTGACATTTGATGAAAAAGGCCACATTCGGCAACCTATTATGAGTAGAACATCCACGCATAATTTAACAAGAGTCTCAAAAACATAATATCAACCTAAACTTACCATACATAATATTAAATTCAGACTTAAAAAGTGTTTTCCCTCCATTTGACTTAAATAGAAAAATACTGCCAGCAACCTTCATGAACTTCGCGAACAGCATATTGCCAAGTCTTCATTTCCTGCAAATAACAAAAATAAGGTCAAAAACACCAAACAATAAAACTATGTCAAATGCCTTATTTGCCATTTTTGAGCTATTAGACTAGCTGGTCCACAGTCCTAAATAATCAATTCTAACTATGACCAAATCATGATTCTGCCTTGGCCTAATCTTGCTGCATCAGCAAATGGAACCTACTCACTTGCACAATAATTAGCTACACCCATGCTGCATTTGGTCATGATTCTTTTTTTCTCCTTGCATCTTGCATGCAATTTGAAGTTTATCTTTATTTGGGTATTCAGCAATGTTCTTTTACCAACCTTCAAACCTTCTTACTTGGACAACCGCCAAGGCAACAAAGAAGCACAGTGCAATTTGAAGTTTTTCAAACCCTTGGGAGCTTTAGTTATAATTTCAAATCCAAGATTATCACTAAATGTCCATCACCAAGTTATCTAGTAAGAATAATAGGTTTTATGGATCCATAGTTCAGACTGGCATCTCATAAGGTTTTTTTTGAGAAATAGTTTATTTATTTTATTTTTTCTGTAAATCAAATGAAAAAAAAAAAAAAAAAAAAAAAAAAAAATCAAGTGAAGATAGATTCCATCTGTAGTGTTCAAAATTTATAAGCTTGCATTTTCTAACCAGAAAAAAAGAAGAAAAAAGAAAAAAGAAAAAGGCATTTTCTGGCCAGAAACAAAGTATTCAGAAAAGAGAATAAATCAGATAATCATGTAGGTAAGACATGGATCAAACAATAGAATATAAGTATATGTAAGCCTATGTGGTCCTGTTTACATTGTAAACATATTAAAAAATGATATGTGAGATTCCTTGGTGATTTCAATTATTGGGAATTGAATTTTCTTCATATGTTGGAGTCTAATACTCCTACTGTGAGTGGGGACTGTGTTTGGTGGAAATTGAAGAAAAATGGGGGTTTTGATTTTCATTCTTACTATAACGTGCTAAGAGGGTCTTTCTATGTCATCTTTCCTTGAAAAAGTATTTGGAGGGTTAACGCCCCTGTGCAAGTTTCCTTTCATGTTTGGATGGCGGTGTGAGGATATTGGTGACAACCTGAGGAGAAGAGGTTTTTAAATTGTGGCCAGGTATTGTATGTGCTAGAATAGTGGCGAGATAGTGTATCATCTTTTGATTCACGTGAGAGGGTGTATTAGTTGTGGTGTTTTGTCTTTAGATCATTTGGAGTTTTTGGGTTTTGCCTAGAAGGGTGCTAGATCTTTCCTTTGGATGGATAATTGGTTGGGGCATCTGACATTTGGAATTTTTATTTTGATAGCATCTTAAGATTTTGAAGATATGGTCCCAGCGGGGCACATCTGACATTTAGAATTTGACACCGTTGTGTTTAATTTGGTATTTCGAAGGAGCGTAGCAATTTCACGTTTGAATCAGCACTTAGGATTGCTTAGAATCAACACCCAACACTTCAAAAATTTCCAGAACAAAATTCCAACCATCAAAGTCTACCTTAAATATTTACTAAAGCTGTTTTAAATAGGCTTCCAATGACTACATCAATAAGGAAAGTAATTAAAAAAAATAACCCCACAAAATCCTTAGATGGATAAAGATTTACATCAGTGAAATTCCAAAATTTGAGGTTTCATATTAACAATACTCTTGGTGCATCATGGTGCCTGCACCACTGGAACATAAAAGTAGTAAGAGAATATAAATCAGCAATAGCTAGTTAAAGGGTTCTGAAGATGACAACCAAAACATAAATAACAACTAAAGTGGCTTAGTGGCTCCGATATATCACGAATTTGATCGAGAATAAGTTTTGAAAACTAGTAGTTTTTGAAGTTAAGCCTAAATTCATGAAAATCCAAAAGCAAATAAGAGAAAGTAGATCTTCCAAATAAAATGTATACAAGATTTCAAATACATCCTAACTATGAGTCCAAGCACAATAAGTTCCCAAAGCATGATAACAGCTCTTTTAAAAACATGGAAGTTTTCAAGTAATCATACAAATAACAGAGAAGATGCACACATGCTAAAAGGTTGAAGCTACAAATCTAGACAAGTCAAGCAGGAGCAATTGCACAATAGATTAAAGGCGAAAAGCACATTTTAGTCCCTACATTTTCAGACGATTCCCATTTTAGTCCCTACATTTTATTTTTACCGCTTTTAGTCCCTATCCTGAAAAACACTTTCCGTTTTGGTCCCTGCCGTTACTTATTTAACAGAAATATCCTACGTGGCAAACGGTCAAACAGTAAATGCTGACGTGTCTATTAAAATAATATTAAAAAATATTTGTATTTTTAAAAATGCCACGTCAGCAATTTAATTTTTTTAAAAAGCCACATCAGATAAAAATAATTTAAAATTGTCTAACCTAATTATTTAAAAAAAAAATTTAGTTAAATTAATATTTTTTCCTTTTTTTTTGGAAGAACATGAAGAACTCAAACTGGCATTGCTGAGAGCAGTGACGCCGTGGTGGTGATCCGTGAGCCTAAGTCTCTGAGAAATCAACGGCGTTTGTCTCCGACGACTTCCAGTTCCAGATCGATCCATTCTCTACAAAACGCAGCGTTTAACAACAAAATTTTTCAAAAAGAAGCAAAAGAATCTACAGGAGAAGAAGATCGTGAACCTCATAAACGGGACTGTGAGACGAATCGGACAAATGCGGCGGCAGAGAGCCGGAGTGCACGGACCGAGCGATTCTCTCTCTACCTCTGATCGCTTCCTTCTTTCTCATCCGCCGCTCGTCGGAGCTCTCTCTGACGCTCGGGCTCGGCGACGGAATCTCATTCATCTCCCAAAGCGTCGCCGCCAGCTTCCTCGCTGACACCGGCGGTGGAGGCAGCTGCTGCTGCGATTGGTTCTGGTGCTGATGCTTGGTTCTGAGGCCACTCGGTTTGGGCGAGTCCAAGGCACCACGCAATGCAGAAGCAGGAGATTGAGATGAGCTCATGAGCCTCCATGTAGGCACGGGCGTAGTGGATCCGCCTCTCTTGCCAACGAGTATCTCTCTCTTGAACCTGTAGGTTTGTAGTATCGACGCCGACGACGTGACGTGAATGTTCTGAGTTCTTCATGTTCTTCTAAAAAAAAGGGAAAAAAAAAATTTAACTAATTTCTTTTCTTTTTTTAAAAAATAATTAGGTTAGAAATTTTTATATTATTTTTATCTGATGTGGTTTTTTTTAAAATTAAATTGCTGACGTGGCATTTTTAAAAATGAAAATATTTTTTTTAATATTATTTTAATAGACATGTCAGCATTTACTGTTGGACCGTTTGCCACGTAGGATATTTATGTTAAATGAGTAACGGCAGGGACCAAAATGGGAAGCGTTTTTCAGGATAGGGACTAAAAGCGGTAAAAATAAAATGTAGGGACTAAAATAGGAATAGCCTGAAAATGTAGGGACTAAAATGTGTTTTTCGCCTAGATTAAAAGACATGTGTATTATTAGAGAGTAGATCCTTTTCAAACATTCTTCTCCAACTAAGTTAACTCAGCATTGTAGCCTCAAGAATGCATCAAGCAGATTAATACAAAAAAGAAATTGCAAATGTAAAACATTATCATGCTTTTCCTAGCTAATGCATGACTTAGGAGCAGTTTCAAATGTTTATTTGATGGAGCATAGAAAAAGAAATTACCTTGCTTAGAGATAGAGATGGGCTTTACTCTAATAGATGTGACCTCTACAAATCCAATTCCTCTCCACACTTTAGCTTGAAAGGTTTCAATAGTAGCAGTAGAAGCATCCTCAGCCTTGAAGGTAATATAATACATGAGGCCAGCAACGCACTGCACATTTGCCTTCACCACCTCCTTGAACTTAAAGTTCTTCTTCTACAAGAAATTGTCCCAGACACAATAAAGCCAACAGCAATAACAATAATAATAAAGGTAACTAATCACCAAGTTTTTTCTTATGAGCATCATTAATGATGTCCCCGAATCCCATCGGCTCAATTCTACCGCATGCGAAAGAGTGGCGGAAGTCGCCAACATCAAAGCCCTACGAATCAGAAAGAGAGATAAATGAGACAAGATTCATGGGAGCATCATCACGCACAAACTCACTATATCCGATGATTGCTTACCCCGCTCTCATAAACCTGTCGATGATACAAAGCCAATTCTGCACGGGTCATCTCAGGGAGCTCACCAGGAAAACAATCATCATCGTCACTAAGATAGGGGACGTCTTGTTTTTCTTCGTCTCTCTTCTTCTCTTGAAGTTCGTCATCCAAAGGTATGCCAACTTTCTCGCGATAGGGGACGTCTTCTTCCTCTTGTCTTTCTTCATCTGTCATCTTCTGCTTCTTCTCTTGTGGTTCCTTGTGCTTTTCTTCCAGCCTCGGGACAAGGACATCAGCAGTTGCAGCCGCCATAGCCATTTCAGATGAGATCAGAAATTTTTATTTTTTATGATGATGAATAAATAGATGATCTCACACTCACGTGTTGTTTCTTTTAGCCCTATTCTCATTTCTACTCACTTTACATTTTTACCCTTTGCGGCTTCGGTTCAAAGTTCAAATTCAACCCATTTGTTGCAGATGGTATGGGCCGTATGGCTTTAATTGCAACCCACAAGCCCAAGTCGGCTTTGGTTGAAAGCCCACTAGCCGACCTATAATAATGTTTTTAACACCGAATACAGATAGTAATTAACAATAATTTGTTGCTTGACTCTGAATTTCCAATTATTCAATGTATGGAAACATTGTCGTACAAAGCTGGATGTTTGGAATAAGAGTGTATTCGGACATGTAGGGAACAAAATTTCCAATTATTCAATTTGTTGGAGATGCATGTTGCTATCCCACAAAATAGAGAAATGATATGTCTACAACATTTTTATAACAAATCCTAAGTGGGAGGTTATTTCTGGTTGTTATTGTTGGAGCAAAAAAGTAATCTTTGTGTTAGTTTCAAATTTGAACCAATAACAACTAACCACCTGTGATTTGTTGTAGAAATATTGTAAACGTAGCATCTCTCTACAAAATATTGTTTCAATGAGGGAGGTTCCGGTTGAGCAAATATTGTTCTAGAAATTTATTTTAGGATGATCAGTAAGAAATTTAAATTATACAAAATCTAATAAAACGAAATCTTGAATATTTGCTATAATTGTGAGTTGAGTTGCTAAGGAGAGCAAAATTGTTGCGGCTGCAAAGTCAAAAAGAATATAATTATCATCACCATAAAAAAGAACTGGCAACTTTAATATTTTTCTCGGTACCATTTTTTAGGGAAAAATGAGAAATTATTTTATTGAATAAGTTGAACGAATTACAAATTTGAATATTTAGTGATTTTTATCTTTTTGTTTTATAATAGGCTTTTTGTTGAATAATTTGATCATTTGATGTTATTTGGTCTTGTCTTATTTTTGTTAAGTTTATGTTTGTTGTTATTTGGGCTAACATTTATTGTTATTATTTAAGTCTTTTCTTTTTAATTTTATAAAAAGGATTAAGGATTTTTTTTTTTTTTTGGGGGGAGAGGGGGGAGAATTAATTTTGGAGTAATGCTACGTCCACAACACTTTTACAGTAAATCTTATGCAAAAAAGTTGTTATTAATGAGTAAAAAAATAATATCATTATTGGGCCAAAAATAGAATTAGTAACAGTTTATCACATTGGATTTGTTTTAGAAGTATTATGAAAATGTTGTGAATGTAGCATTATTTTTATTTTTGTTAAACCCAACTTTTTGTAATTCTCAAGTCAGGTTGTTTAACATTTTTATTAGAGCGGTCACAATAGGTTAGTTTAACATACAATAATTTTTTGACAAGTGCATATATGCATATTTTTGCAAGTCAGAGTGGTCCTATGACTACCATGGCTTGCATGTGGAGTCGCCAGTGTAGGTACACCCTACATTTGTGTGCTCAAAGGACTATTATTTTTTTCATTTAATTTTTTCATTTTTCCTTTTGCAGACTTTGAAGTTGGGTAATTTTAGATTAATTAATATGTTCGCTTCGACATTAATGTTGCTATTTGAAAGGGAAAAGAGGAATAGAAAAGGTTCATAAAGATTATCATTTTTAATTGAATATGGATAAAAACAAAAGTGGTGTTTTTTAATTGGAATGAAGAAAAATCTCCTAAATGAAAATGGTGAAGGTGTGTAACCTAAATAGTTGGGTCGATTAATAAGTGGCATAGTTGTCAATAACATTAGATACATGATACATATCGAGTGAAAAAAATACTGTATCATAAATATATATTGAACATGTTTGTAAATCGCACGATACATAGATGTATATCGTATTAATCATAACGTAAATTATATGTGTCATACTATACAAGCAAAAAGGTATCCTGAGTAAAAAATCAGTCATGTGATAATCAAAGTAAACTTTCCCATATCCCGTGAAAAGTTTGAGTCACAACATCTAAGACATTCACATGCACATTCGAAGAGAGACCCATCATTGTCTCTCCCTCATTGCATCCCTAGATTTAATATCTTGTATTTTTTTTTTTTTTTCCTCAAATTTCATGAACATTGCTAATCACTCAAGCAAGCACAAGAAAAAAATATTAATATCATGAAGTAATTAAAAACGATCCTAAAAAGGAAGAAATCTACCATCGTCCAGGGGATGGACGGTTACAACGAACATTAAACAAGTTTCCCATAAATGACACAGATAATCAGTTAACATGCCAGACAAGCAAAGGCGTAACCGACGGACCAACAGGTAGAAGATCATTGAAATCTCTAACATCCCGCCATTTATTGCCAATGGATCCAGAGTCATAAAGAAGGGCATTTAATCCCATAAATAGGGAAAATGACCTATAAAAAAGACACGAAGAATAGACAAAGGTATTAAGGTACACAACAAATACACGAGAATTTTAGCCTATATTGATTCTCTGTACGATTGAACTTTCATCTTTCTGACTATACCATCGGAGACTCTTTGTCACACACTACACCGGTGTGCCCCAAGTCCACCTATTCTTTTAGTAGGATTCATATTGTTGCTAGCTTCACATTATCCATCTGTATTGGCAAGGAGTTCAACTGAGAAAGACGAATTCATACTTTATCAGTACCTATATCTTGATAGGGTAAAGGTAAAGCTAAAAGTCTCGTGAAAAAAAAAAAATTAAACACAAGATAAACAATGTAAGCTTTTCATCTCTAGTGAAAAGTGCGAATAACAGCATCCAAGACTTTTGCTTACACATTTGAATAGAGACCATCCCATTGTTGATCAACATCTTCATGCATATCATGCGAGACATTAGGCTGTTATATAAATCAAATTTAACTTATTGTTGAAAAAACAAAGAAAAAAATATGAAAATAAGAAAAAAGAAAAAAAGGGCATAGTGTAGAACTTTATCAAAGTTGCTAAAATATGTTTATATTTGTGTCAAGTCATTTCATTTGACAAAAATAGGGGGGGAAATTACCAACTTTGAGGTGTGACTTTTAAGTTTTAAGTAAGCTGTGGGATACTTTGTTTTGGAAAAATGATTTGTTTGTCTGGAAAAATGATATAGTGTACTAAATTATTTGTCCAGAGTTATATAGTGTACTATTTACTAACGGGAATGGATATTTTAATTTATCTCAATTTTTATGACGTTCGGTCCTGATGATAACTCTATTTCAATATTTTTGTGATGGTGATGTTGATTATAGAAATGATAAGGATTATACAAATATGCAATACCTTAAAAACAATTAGTTACACTATAACTTAATGGTATTGTAAATTTGTAGAATAATTGACTACATTGCTTTTGTGTGTTTATTGCAAATTTTTAGAATATGCTCTTAGATTAGGGTTTATCACACATCACACACATATCTACCATGTCTTTTTTATTTCAATTATTTTGATCTATCTTTGCATGCTTAGTGATGATGCACAAAAATCATTAGTGAGCTGATTGTTCACGAGTGCTCCAATGGGGTACTTGAGGAATAAGAAAACCAAGAACTCACAGAAAGCACCGGTGGGGTGCCGACCAAAGACCCTCTAAACGTTAAGTCAATGAAGAAAAGATCACCAAGAACTCAATAGTGTGAGAGCTAAGGATTTTCTGCGTACCTTAGGTATGAGGAGGCTTAGTGCTTTTATAGTGGCGGAGGAACAAACAAGATCCCATGAACATAGGATTTTTCCTTGTGTGGAAGATACGGAGTTAATGCTTAGAGATCCCAGGGCCTTTCTTCCCATATTAGGAAGACATAAACGTGTGAATAGGGTCTTTGAGCATAGCGTGCAAGTTATTTCCATGTAGGGACTTATGAGTGGTAAGCACATAAGGGCTTGTGGGGCCCATGGATCAACCATCGAGCTCGTGTCTTCATCTATTGGTTTTTTCCTACCCCGTTTGTGGGGTTTGTCATTACTCGTCAGCATGGTTCTACCTCTATCCGTCGGTACCTTTTGATCCATCAGTTATATGGATAGTCGCTTGGTAGTGGTAGGGTTTCTAAAGGAAGATCGGCTCATCGGGATCCGTCCTATGTAGTCCGACGAGTCTATGATATCCATCCCATGTAGTCCGACGGGTCCATGACCTTATGGGACCCACAAGTGGAGTCCGTATATCCTGAAGGGCAGCAAGTTTTATAGGACCAAACAAAAATGCCCCATCAGCTGCCCCCTACTCTATTGTTCGTCGGGACATCTAACGGGCTACGGAGTATCTAAAAAGAATCTTCTTGTCATTAATTAGCCGTTCTTGGAGTTTTCATTATTTCTTGGAGGTAAAAAGGTCTTTTGAAGGAGGTACAAGACACGTGGCGATTCATGGTTGGTTAATTCGAACAGTCGCATCCCTTCGTTTCCCATGCTTCTTCACCCTATAAATAGTTCAATTCCCATCTCAATCTCCCATTTGCCATTTCTCCATTTTACTTGTTCAAACTAGAGATCTTCTATTGTCGCCCCCTAGCTTTCGTCGCTCTCTTCGTTCTTTCGTTGGCTCTCTTTGGTTTGTACTCTCTGTTGACCTATCTCATCTTCGGATTTCTATGTAAGTTCCTTGCCCCCTTCTATTTATTTTATTTCATTTTGATAAATGTCTGTCGGTCTTATGCTTGGGAATGAGTGGGTAGATTCTTAGTTTTCATTCGTCGCTTGTAGGCAAGAGAATGTCAGAAAGTAGTGAAGCAACAAGTGAACATTCTGTGTCTGCCCACATGGAATCGGGTGATAAGGAGTCTTATTCATCGGACGTGAGTATACATACATCTAACGAGCCGTCTGTCTCCAAAAGGGAGTCATCGATAGATTCTCCTTTGGAGGAGGAGGAAGAAACCAATCTGTCGGGACAAATCAGCAGAAAAATCATCCTCCCTAGCATATGGTCAGTCAATCTCTTCCTAGTGAGCATGACGAAGGAGGTTTTTAGCAAGCTTAGGCCTCGTTTCCAGATACTTGACGACATTCCCATAAGGAAGGCTGTCAATGGGGAGAAATGTTATACAAGCCAGCCGCCCGAGGTTGGCTTATATGAGGCGGCCTTTATTACGGGGTTAAGGTTGCCTCTTAGCCATCTCCATCGTCAATTGGCGGATTATTTGGGCAAATCCGTTTGTCAAGTAACCCCTAACACCTGGAGGACTTCATAGGTGCCAAGGTGTTATAGGGGCAACTAAGTGGGTCAACCGTTCCCTAACACTTGAGGAATTCTTTTACTGTTACAAATCGCAGGAGATAACCTCATCTCGGGGTTTCTATAACTTTGTGTGTTGTCGAGCTACCTTGAGGTTAGTGTCTGGGATGCTTGACTCCAACCATACGTGGAAAAGTAGATTTTTCTTTGTCTAGGGGATTAACTAGGTGTGCAAACCCGACAGGTAGGACACCGTGGGCGATTTTTATGATCATGCCTAGGGAATTTTTAATAAGTCTGGTAGGTTGTCCGTCGCTCCTATTGGTTCATCGATTTTTGATTTTCATCAGACTAACATGCTTTATGTTATTTTCAACTAAAGAATTGCCAACAATTACCCCTAAACAAGAATATTTCCTCAGGCACGTGTTAGACATCCCTTTCACGCGAAGGTCTTGGAAGAGGCTCGTCACTCTTGATACTCTCCACGCCTACTATGGTGGTCCCGTCCCAACGGATTAGTATCTTTGTCTGATGATAGAGCTATCATGAGGAGCGGACGCCATAGGTTAAAACTCTCTAAAAAAAAGGTTTGTGTAATGTGATTTCCAACTTTGTCTCTAAGACCCTTGCCAATAGACTCTAAGAAAAAATTTCCAAAAATTATTAGAGACCCACAAAATGCTTTTCTGCATGGAAGATTAATCATGGAAAATGTTGTAGTGGCTTTTGAGATAATGCATCATTGTGGGCACAAGGGGGGGAGTTGCCACCTAGTTATGTGGTCTAGGAACCATAAATATAGCGTCCTTTCAAGAAATGACCTTTTGATCTTACTACCAGAGTATGGGTTCGGAGTTTAGGTATGCTCTTGGGAAGGTGTTAGGCACCCAAGATCGCCCAATCCTAAGATTGGCCTCCCATCATTGTGTCTTACGTCTTAACCTTATTAAAAGCATGTTCAATGCTTGCATCTATAACATACACACTAACATACATCTAAGCATACAAATGGCATATTTATCCCAAAACAACGTGCTTATCATCCTAAAGCAAGCGAGCCAAATACAAAAGAAACCCTAGCATGTGAAACTCTATCATGTATCAAACAAAGGCTGGTAAATATATTTTGATTAAGGCTGTAGCACAAGCTATTCCATCGTATACTATGAGTTGTTTTAAAATTCATAATTCCCTATGTGATGAACTGTCTAGTATGATACGTAACTTTTGGTGGGAACAAAAACAAGATGAGAAGAAAAGGTCTTGGTTAAGTTGGAAGAAAATGTGTGTGCCTAAATCTTGTGAAGGGATGGGATTAAAATTGTTGAAATCTTTTAATTTGGCTTTACTAGCTAAACAAGGTTGGAGATTGCAAATGGCTCATAATTCTTTAGTTTATAGAGTTTATAAGGCAAAATATTTTAAGGATTGTGATTTCATTCAAGCCACTTTGGGGAATAATTCGTCGTATGTTTGGAGGAGTATTTTAACAGCTAAGGACATTGTTAGGAAGGGTATTTGATGGTGAGTGGGAAATGGGAGGAGTAAATATGGGGGGATCAATGGCTGCTGAACTCTTCCTCTTTTAAGGTGATTTCTTCAAGAAGTTTAACTCCACAGATATCTTTGGTGAGTGATCTTATTGATAGTACAAATAAGTGCTGGAATTTAGATTTGATTAGAAGTAAATTCCTCATTTTGAAGCTAAAATTATTGAAGGGATGCCTCTAAGCAATCGGTTTCCAGATGATAAACAAATCTAGGGTGTGACTTCCAATGGTTTCTTCACAATTAGAAGTAGTGCTTATAAGATTGCTATGGACCTTAACAAGAATGACCAGGTTGGTTCTACCTCTGATGGGGAAGGTATGTGTTCATATTTTAGGAAGCTTTGGAAGATTAATGTCCCTCATAAGGTGAGACACTTTGCTTGGAGAGCTGCTCGAGATATTCTATCAACAAAAGCAAATTTGGTTCATCGTCATGTTCTCCTGGATGATACTTGTGAAGAGTGTGGATTAAAGTTTGAATCTTTTGTTCATTTTTCTAGGAATGTCCTAAGGCTAAGAAACATGGGAGTTATCTAATTTGTTTCAGTCTTTACACTCAATGCACTCACAAAACTTAGTTGATTTTCTTTGGTATTTGTTAATGGAGGCTAAGTGGTCTGGAGAGGATGTTGTTATGTCAATAACTATTGTTTAGGTTCTTTAGACAAACTGGAATGATGTTTTACATGGTGGCAAAAGAAAAAATGGTTAGCAAGTGTTACATTGGTGTCAATAGTATTTAAGAGAGTATTGGACTGCGGTACGAAGGATCATCAGGTTTTAGAGTCAAAATAGCTTCCCCTGATTGGACCTTCCTATAAGGTTAATGTGGATGGGGCTGTGTTTGAGATTAAAAATGAAGCTGGTGTGGGAGTTGTCATTAGAGATCATGAAGGAAACTTTATTGCTAGGTTGAGTAAGAAGTTTCGGTTTCCTCTTGGTGCAGTTGAGATTGAAGCTAAAGCCCTTGAAACTGGGTTGGTTTTTACAAGAGAAATCAGGATTCAAGATCTTGTGTTGGAAAGTGATTCTCTACTTTTGATTCAAGCTCTCTGCGATTCTTCTCCAGCTCCGGCTTTTGTTGCTCATATGATTTATGGAGGTCAACTTCTTCTTATGAGTTTTGTAGCGTTAGATTTTCTAATGTCCGTAGGAAGAGCAATTTTCTTGCTCATATTCTAGCTAAACAAGCTTTATGTATTGATGATTTCATTGCTTATATTGAAGAGAATCCTTATTCTATAGAACAAGCTCTTCTCCAAGATGTATCTTGATAGGAACAGAGATGGAAATTGATAAAAGACTTCCTTTGGGTAGCAGTAGGACTCTCATGAGACATTTGCATGGTACCCCATCATTTGCCCTCCCATGAAGTTGGACCTTGCCCACAAGGTTTGTCATCCCAAGCCGCATCTCCACTGCCTTCTAAGAATTCTTGATGTGGACAAACTTCAATGACAAAGGCTTGTGAAGTTGCACAACGATGTCCTGATGTGAACTTATCATTGCAATTGAAGAATCGCCTTTTCTCCCTCTGCCGTTGCATTTTCTCTAAATAAATTTTTTTGGTACTTCTAGTTTCATTTGTTTGACTCATTGGTCTAGGTGTGTTGGTTGGATTGACACTATGTTCTAACAAGGCTACCTCATTTGTTTGTGGCTGATCTACCTTGTTTTGTTGTTGTTGTCTATCCACACTCTCATCCTAATTCTGGCTAACTCAGTAGCCTCTGAGAGTGTTTTTGGTTTGAACATTCGAATTTCTAAAGCAGTGTCATCCTTAAGTCCACCCATGAATGCTCCTACCAATGCCTTTTGAGGCCAACCATCGACCCGATTAGCAAGTCTCTCAAACTCTCATTGGTAGTCCCTAAGTGTCCCCTTTGACATATTCGAGACAAAGCCTCATCAAAATCCTCCTCCTCAGCTGGCCCAAATCAGACCAGCAACTCCTTTTAAAAAATTTCCCAAGTGATTTCAATCTTCTCCTCGCGATACACCTTCTTCATCCGTTGCCACCATTGTTTCACATCCCCATCCAAATGAAAGGCAGCCAATGTGACTTTACGATCTGTAGATGTCCCTTGGTAATCAAAATATTGCATTACATGGTCAAGCCAAACCATTGTATCATCACCCGAGTACTTTGGAAAATCCAGCTTGATGGCTCGTGGTTGATCGTGGATTGTAGTTTTGAATCCAGTTGACTGATCTGATTTCTCTCCAGTGTGTGAGATGAGGTCTTCTGCTCATCTGATTTTGGGGTTGAGAGAGAATCTAATTTGTCACAAGATTTGGGCAACATCTCTTTAATTTCACGCATGGATGAACCAAGAGATTGGGACTCTGTGGTCATCTTTTGCATGCTCTCTTTCAGCTCCTACATCTCACTCTCTAATTTCTCAATTTGGTCATGCTCTGATACCAAGTTCTGATACCAAATTGATAGGACCAGAGATGGAAATTAATAAAATACTTCCTTTGGGTGGAAGGCAAACCATAGTACAATAGCAAATTCCTCCACAGCTGGCCTAATGACATAAACGTTTATTTAAAGAGCAACAATCTCCTAAGATAACTAGATATAAATTCTAGATAAATTCAAATAGAGATTAGATATCTAAATAACTAGGACTACTCAAATAAAGATAAGATAACTAGTAGAAAATACAAGAAGAAATAATAAGGACTAAGGTTTCGTTTGGGAGTTTATAAGGTAATGGAATGAAATGATCATAAAGGTATGGAAAGGAATTGAATGGAATATAATGTATTTAAGCAAGGGAAATGAATGGAAAAGAAAGGAATGAAATTGAATTAAGTACCCTTGTTTAGATGTTTTAAAATAAAGGAATGGAAAGGAGTGCAAATGAATAGAATGTAAGTAACCTTGTTTGGGAGTAACATAGAGGGAAAGGAATGAAATCATTTTATGACAATATTACTATCAAACCCCCATTTTAAAATATAGGGCTTAATATATAGGAGTATTTTGGGAGTTTTACCAAAAAATTTATTAAATTTAATTACATTGCCTCCAATTCCTCTCAATTTTGGGAGGAATGGAATTTTGAAGTTTTAAGGGAATAGAAAGGAATGAGTGTTCCCTATTACCTATTCCATTCCCTCCCCATTAAACTCCTAAACAAGGGAATTGACTTTCCATTCTCTCTATTAAAACTCCCAAACAAGGGAAGGGAAGAATATTCTAAAATTATTCTCTTTATTCCATTCCCTCCTCCTAAACGAGGGCTTAAAGATTGGGTAGCAGCAGGACTCTCTTGAGACATTTACGTAGCACCTTGTCATATTTATTGCATTTTCTTAATAAAGTTGTTTGTGTGTTTCATAAAAAATAATAATAATAATAACTATTCTCTCTAGGGCTAAGCTTTTGTTGGTTCAGGTCGGTTTTCCAGCCACCCGCAACCCGACCCGAAATTTCCGGGGATAAAACCAACCCAATTTGAAGATTTTGGTCCATGGTCGGGACGGGTTTCGAGTTGGTCTCAAGTCAGGATTTTTTTTTCATCCTTGTTATTTAAAAAAGGAAATCAACAAAGATCAATCTTAGGATACTTTCTATAATTAATTTTTAGGAATAGTCAAAATAAATTAGATGTTCATGGTAATAGTTAAATTTTTATTAAATAAAATGAATTAAATAGAATGTGCTATTTTTTTTATATTGGATACTTTTTGTAATTGATTTTTAGGAATAGACAAAATAAATTAGTCGTTTATGGTAATAGTTAAATTTTCATTAAATAAAATGAATTAAATAGAATAGTCTATTTTTTATGTTGGATACTTTCTATAATTGATTTTTAGGAGTAGTCTTCTTAAATTAGACGTTTATGGTAATAGTTAAATTTACATTAAATGAAATGAATTAAATAGAATAGTTTTTTTTTTTTAATAGAAGAGTAGTGCTACCGCCACAAACTATTTTACAACACTTTAACAAACTATTGATGTGGCAAATTCATATTAGTTCTAATATGGGTCCACCATTAACATCACATTTATATTTATCAATGATTATTTGAAAATTACTAAAGCCACATCAGCAGTTTGTAAAAATGTTGTAAAATAGTTTGTGTCTGTAACATTACTCATAATAGAATATAGGGTAAATTTCAGAAAACACCCCTGAGGTTTGGGTTAATTACAGTTAGGTCCAAGATATTTTAAAAATGACCAATTTGGTCCTTAAAAGACAAAAAAAACCCTTACACCGTTATCCCTCTTAACCCTCCGTTACACTTTTCTTTTCTTGTCTTTCTTCCTCACAGACCTGCTCTCCCACTCTCCCTCCTCTCGGTGGTTCCTTTGATTCTCACTGCCAAAACCCCACTCTCCCTCTCTAACCTCAGATCTACTACTACCACCACCAGCCATAAACCCAGTCAAACCATAGCATTAAGACCCAAATCCAAAAAACCTATAGCAGCCTCCACTGCAAATCCAAAAAACCATAGCATCCTCCATTGCAAATCCACCCCATACCAGAAACCACCACCACCACTGAAAACCACCGTCGGCCACAAAACCCAAAGAAAAAAAAAAACCCCAAAACCCAAAACAAACCACACAAACATCAGATCCCACCACCACCGCCGGCCACAAGACCCAAAGAAAAAAAAAAACCCACAAACCCAAAACAAACCAACCAGATCAGAGCCCACCACCACCACCGAAAACCACCGCCGGCCATAAAACCCAAAGAAAAAAAAACCCAAAACCATCCAACCACACATCAGAGCCCACCAAAAAAATCATCAACAAACCAAAACCAACCACTAGAAAACACACCACCACCGCAAAAACCACCCAAACCACAACTCACAGTCACTAAACCCACGCACCACTATGAAGAAAAGAGGCATGGACCAGAGAAACAGAGGCTTGAGAGGGAGGAGAGTGGATCGGCTTGGAGAGAGAGAGAGAGAGGATGAGAGGGAGAAGGAGAGGTATGAGGAAAAAGAGAGGAAACAGAGAGACAGACAGGATTGAGAAAAAAAAAAAGTAACGGAGGAAATAAAAATGGTAATAACAGTGTAAGGGTTTTTTTGTCTTTTAAGGACCAAATTGGTCATTTTAAAATGTCTTGGACCTAACTGTAATTAACCCAAACCTCAGGGGTGTTTTCTGGAATTTACCCTAGAATATATATATATAATATGAGATGGGTTCAAGTTACACCTAGTGTAACTCTAATAGAATTACACCTTTTTTAAGCCGTAAATTTCTAAGAGATCTAACAGTTAAAAAAAAATCATTAAATGTTAATACTTTCCATCTTATTACCTAATTAATACTAGCATTTTTTTTCTATTTATTTATTGCTTTCCATTTGATTAAAGGGCACTACCATTTTCAATAACCTGCAAACCTTACATATACAAACTTCCCATTTCTGCAAAGAAGCTATTGGACTGTACAAAAAAAGAATTTCTGGTTGGACTTTCTGCTTCAAATTCATCATCAATAAAGAGCTGTTCATGGTGCAAATAGTGTTTTAGACAATTTCATTATTTACCCAATTACTACATTTGCACAACCAGCAAGTTTACAAAGACTTCATGTCAAACATACTGTGGGGAATAAAATAAAAATAAAAAAGCATTTGGTACCCATTTAATAGGACCAGCTTGCTATATTGACTATTTATTTGCAATACCTTGTAACGACACTTTTGACTAACTCTTGAGGAGCTTCAACTTGGAGGTGCTGGAGATTTCATTAGAAGGCATAGTCGTGTCAACTATCCAATATTTTCAAATTATACTAATAGCATTACAAAGACCACAGAAATTGTGAACTTCCAATCGCAAAACAGTTTCATTGCCATAGGTGGTTACAATTTATTTGCCTTAGTGAAGTTCCTAGCTAGATGGCTCAGTTATGGCTGGGTGTATATTGCCTTGTGTAATAAAAAGAAAGTTAGAAACTCAAGAAGTTGTAATCGCATCAAGTGCTGCCAAACCCGATCTGTCCATATATCAGTGCATTCAATACAAATATCGCACAACGAAGAATGCAAGTATCAAAATATGTCCTACGTTTAGGTGATATAGGAATTATTTAATTAACATAATATTTAATTGTTATATTGCTTCTCTGCGGAAAGGGGAGATTTGGTTGTGGTTGGTGCTCTTTAGTAGATGAGTATGGAGGGCACACGATAAATAAGGATAGAGAGAGAAAAAAAATGCTAGTATTAATGAGGTAAAAAAGTGGAAAGTATTAGCTTTTAATGAGTTCAAGTTACACTTGGTGTAACTCCACAAGAGTTACATCTTTTTTAAGCCATAGATTTCTGAAAGATTTAACGGTTAAAAAAGAAGATATATTTATCTATTATATCATTAAATACTTACCTAATTAATAGTTTCCACATTATCTCTCTCCTCATTAAATATTTCTCTTGTCTCTCTTTCTCTCTTTATTAATTCATTTTTTCCTTTTTCTTTGAAATTCTATATATATATATATGAGATGGGTTTAAGTTACACTTAGGACACGTTTGGTACACTGTAATGATTATTACATGGGAATAGGAATAAGTATTACAAGGAATACATTAAGTTGGAATGTAATGAGTATTACTATTCATTAGTTTGGTAACCATTTAGGAATAGAATTCTGAATATGCATCCACAATTTAGTAGAGTATAAAAAGAATGTGTAATTAAATCATTTTTAAGTCAAATTTCCTAAAATACACTTATTTAGGGTGTTCAAAATAGAGTTAATAATTAACAACAAGGAAAATTTATTTTCTTTTCTTTTGAAGATGTGGCAACTAATGGCTTTTTAGGAAATTTTTTAAAAAAGTTATTACATAAGGTGAAGGAATAGATATTCAGTACTTTTGATAAGAAATAGTTATTCCTTATTTTGAAGAATAGCTATTCATAAAGAATAACTATTCATTGTAATAAAAACATAACCAAACAACCGAATAGTTATGCCATAAGAATATCTATTACATTACAGTGTCTATTACAGTCTACCAAATGTGCCCTTAGTGTAACTCCACAAGAGTTACACCTTTTTTAAGTCATAGATTTTTGAAATATCTAACTGTTAAAAAAGAAAGCTATATTTATCTATTATATCATTAAATACTTACCTAATTAATAGTTTCCACATTATCTCTCTCCTCATTAAATATTTCTCTTGTCTCTCTTTCTCTCTTTCTCTCTTTATTAATTCATTCTTTCCTTTTTCTTTGAAATTATATATATATATATATATATATATATATATATGAGATGGGTTCAAGTTACACTTAGTGTAACTTCACAAGAGTTACATCTTTTTTAAGTCATAGATTACTGAAAAATCTAACAATTAAAAAAGAAGATATATTTATCTATTATATCTGTAGGGACTGGGTTTGAGCACTATTCCTGAGGGGGTAAGTGAATTCAAGCCTAACAAGTCCAGTACAATAAATTTATAGAGAGTGGGTAGAAGAACTGGGTTTTAATAAGTGTAACAACAGTCGAAGATAATTTAAAAAGTGAATAAGTAAGACCAATATGGACTTGAGCAAGTAATTCAATCCTCAACACCAATCCGAGAAGCTTCAACTGGTTATTTCTTGAGTGACAATGAAAATGGTTACAGAATTAGCTCAGACTATTACAGTGTTTTCTCTAGT
Source organism: Notholithocarpus densiflorus (assembly GCA_030021035.2). Lineage (NCBI taxonomy): Eukaryota > Viridiplantae > Streptophyta > Magnoliopsida > Fagales > Fagaceae > Notholithocarpus > Notholithocarpus densiflorus. The sequence continues at coordinate 1,647,995 of JARYZH020000040.1, forward strand.
AAAATCCTCTCCCCTTTCCATAGGAGATTTCTTCCATTATATAGTTCCTCCTACCCCATCTTGATCCTACACTTGTTGGTTATTTGAATCACCACTTGAGTGCTTGTCCCATCAGCCATCCTCTCTAGCCTTCTGTGAGTTGTTGTAGCCAAGACTGCACTGTTTAGAGGTTTTCTCCACATAAATGCGGCCAGAGTGTTAGTTGTGGAGCATTTAATGCGGAGGCAGCAGCTTTTCCTAGAATTACTCTACTGCCCTGCCTTAGTGTGCCTACTGGTTGTACTTATCTTTCTTCCCTGGAGTGCTTTGGAAGATTGTCTTTGTCGGTAAATCACCTTTCTTCAACCTCGGCTTTGGCTAGCCGAGGACGGAGTTATCCTTGGCACGGTTACCACTGTCCTCTTCATATGCGCTATTGGGCCTCGGCATAGGCCTCAGGCCCAGTACAAGAGGAGAATGCGTATCACTGGGCCCTATGACCCCACAATAGCCACTCAAAATCTTGCTTTTCGACTCTTCGGGAGGAAAGAGAGATTTTGATATCCTCGGCCCACCTTGTTTACAATTATACCCCTTCTATCTGACCTCCCAAATGCTTGTTTACCTTTTCAAGGCACGCTCCTGACGCTTTGGCATCCAGAGCGCGTCCTCATTAAATTTTGACGGCCCTTTTGTCCCCCACATTCAACGGCACGATGCAAATCTAACGGTGGAGGATTTCTTGGGGTTATAAGCGGGAATTTTCCCGCTTATAACTTCTGTACCACTATAAATAGCCTTTCAAATCAACTCCTCTCCCTACTTCCAACAATCACACAGTTCTAGAGTTCATACACTGAATCTGTCACTCTCCTTCACTTCTTTGTGCGTCTACAAATACCAAAAATTTGTCCCAGGACCTTGTTTTCAAACCTGTAAGTTTCCTCGAACCCCCTTAGCTTTATTTCTTTCCATATATTCTCTTTTCATCACACTTTTTCTTCTTGGCTTGACTTTTTCGTTTCAAACTTGTTAATTTCTCTTCAAAATTTCTTAGGAAATGGGTAGGTTCAAGTGTTTAGTTGAATCCGAGGAGGATAGAGAGAGATTCAGGGCTAAGTACAAGATCCCACCAATAGTGGGCATGAGATACGCTGCCTAAGGGGAATGGGTAGACGGTAGGAAAGGGGGAGAGGTGGTCATCTCAATGATCGCCTTCATAGAGGGAGGGATGACCATCCCTATAGGTACTATCACAAGGAACTACCTCAGATTCTTTAGACTATCCCCCACACAATGCGCCTCAAATATATTCAGAGTGTTAGGAAGTGTAGAAGCCCTAAATGAGAGAATGAACCCGGGATTGACACACCATGATGTCAACTGGGTATACAACCTGCATCATTTGAAGGTGCAGGGATACTACCTTAAGTCGAGGTATCCCAAAGTAAGGCTAATTCAATGCCTCCCTATGTCAAACAAGGGGTTAAAGGAGGATTTTTTTAATCTTTTCTAGGGAATGGCATGATGGATTACCTTGTCCGATTAAGGAGGGAACACCAGGTGGGGGTCTAGTCGTAAATTTATGCACATTGGTTTATATTTCCCTTTTGTTTCGCACCATTTCTGCTTCTGACAAATTCTCCTTTCATTTTAATGATTTTATAGACAAACGTTCCACCAGACCTCGGCTTAACTTAGTCAATAGAGAAAGCCTAGACAAAATTCTACAGTCTGAGGTGTTTGTAAACGAAGCCGACGGTCAATTACGAGCTGCGCATGTAATCCTTGGGTATAAACCGATTTCCCTTGGATTTCAAGCTCCTAAGTGTGTAATAAAAGCCAAAGATCCTCGTCTTCCCCGAATTAGTGTGGCCTTCAAAGGATTTATTGTTCCTGAGGGCGTTCCAATTCCTGAAGGTACACCATTTACACAACCACTCTTTGTGGGCGTCCCTTCAGTAGGAGCATCCTCATCTCAACCCATCGTTAAGGAAGGAGAGGAGGAAGAAGAAGAAGAAGAAAGAGAAGAAGAACCAGAGGGGATTGTAGACCTGTCAAACTCTCAGGATGAATTTGAGGTGTTCAACAGACCTCTATCCCCCGAAAGTACATCAGCTGACCTTGACCATCAGCAACAAGTAGACGTCGTCACTTTGGATGAGATGGGTATCCAAAGGAAACCTAAAAGAGGTTTGCTGGACTTAATAGAGTCCCAGCCCGGAAAGGATGCGCCGGAGAAATCAACTCAGTCCAAACTTCCTCCTCCTCCTCCCAAACTTCCTCTTCCTCCTCCTCAGCCATCTTTGCCATCCAGACCTAACCCTGCCGACCCGAAAAGAAAGAGAGAGCAGAAAGGCAAGGAAGTAGTGGAGGCAGGAAGACCTCGGCCTGTGCATGAAGACGAGGCCCAACGAACTGCGAAGCAGCTAAAGACTGGCCAAACAGGGCAGAGAGGCTTAGAAAGGGTAGATAATCAGCTACCTGAGCCTCAGGCTTGGCTTCTAGCTCCAATGCTTAATGGTGAACCCTTGAGGGAGAATGTATCCATCAAGGATTTCCATGGAGGTGTTGGATGCCAGGTGGCCTCGGCCTTGGAGGAGGCTTTGTTACTCTCTACTGACATGGCCGAGCTACGGTCTATCAGGAAGAATGAGGTTTTCCTTAACCTCAAAAGATACCTGGGCATGGTATGATGCTATTTCCCCCATTCTTCTTTTTTTTTTTTTTTTTTTTTTTTTTTTTTTTTTTTTTTTTTTATTGTTATTTGTAAGGTTACTAACCCTTTTCTTTCAGGCTGTCCAAGCCACTTTCAGGGCTGAGGAGATAACTAATTCCTGCTACCGGCAACTGGACGATGAGAGGACTAGGCGTGTGGCAGCTGTGGAATCGTTCAATATCGCCGATCAGTCCAACAAAGATTTAAGGAAGAAGTTGACTGAGGAGGAAAAGGCCAAGAGAAATGCTGAGTCGGGTCTAGAGAGCACTCAAAGGCAAGCCAAAAAGCAGAGGCTGCACTTGCGAGATGCCAAGGAACAGTTGGCTTCCTCCAAAGAGCAAATAGCGGCCCTCCAGAAGAAACTGGAAGAAACCCAAAAGCTTAAGGATCAAGCCGAGAGGTTAAGATGGGAGGCCGAGAAGGCTAAAATGGAGGTTGAGACAGCTCGGGACGAAGCTGAGCAGCATGGTTACGACGTCGGAGTAGCCGAGAACGAGGAAACCCTTATGGCAGAGGTCCCAGCCGTGTGTCGAACCTATTGCGCTCAAACTTGGAGTAAAGCTCTTAACCGAGCTGGGGTTGAGGCTTCTTCCAGGCTAAGAAAACCAAAGAATATCTACTACCCACTAGCCATACGAGCCTCGAACCCTCCTCTCGTCCAAGGTGAAACAGCCTCTACAGTTGCTGACCCTATTGGAGAAACACAGCCTCAGGATCCTTTTCCTCCCAGTCAACAGGAGCAAACAAAAGAACCTGAAGCTCCCAAGGAAATATCCTTGGATAAGGCTGCAAGGGTTCCATAAGGTGGGGCAGCTTCCCAAGGTTTTTAACAGGCCTTAGCTTCAGTTACCATGCCTGCTGAGGTAGCCCTTAAAAAGAAAGAAAAAGTGATCCCTACTAAAGTAACTAAACAGGCTAGCAAGACATCCAAGGATAAGTTTCAGATAAAATTAAAATAATGAATCTTCATTTCTGTAATGTAGTCACAATTTATGTAATGAATTTCCTTTTCCTAGGACATGTTTTAATGAAATGGGCATTTTACTTTCTCGAATTTGTATGGGTTAATTTCTTCATTTATGTAATTTTCACTTTGACTGTTTTTTTATTGAACATAACCATATACCATAAAAGTGCAAAGTCGTTTACACAAGGGAAAACAAAGTTTATATATATTTTTAATTGGTAATTAGAGTGGATCAAAACTAACTTTGAATCTATCAATTCTAACAACAGCAAAGTCCATAGCACCCTCAAATGCTTTAAGTGATGCTCATAGGCTTACTTCGGTTTACATCTTTGCTGTGTGGTAACAAACTTTGTGATCCGATAGAGGAAATCAGGAGTTAGTTGTTGTTTAATCCTTCAATAGACGTTAAAAGGTATTAATTTCCACTAAGTCTGTAGTCCGAGGAACCTGACATGACTTAGTTTCTATTCAATACTTCAATAGATGGTAAAGGGTATTAATTTTCACTAAGTCTGTGGTCCGAGAAACCTGACATGACTTAGTTTCTGTTCAATACTTCAATAGATGTCTAAGGGTATTAATTTCCACTAAGTCTGTGGTCCGAGGAACCTGACATGACTTAGTTTCTGTTCAATACTTCAATAGATGGGAGTGAACCGCATGACACGCAATTACAATAAATCAAAGTGCAAACAAAACTGCTTTCATTAGTAATAATACCTTCTTAGGTTATTTACATTCCATGGGCGGAATACAGCTTTCTCATCTAAGTCTTCTAAATAATATGCACCTATTCCTGCTACTGAAATAATGCGATATGGTCCTTCCCAGTTGGGCCCTATCTTTCCTCAGGCCAGGTTCTTGGCACTACCCACAATTTTTCTCAGCACCAAGTCTCTTGGTGCTAGTGGCCGTAACCTCACATTGGCATCATACCCTTGCTTGAGTTTCTGATGGTAACAGGCTAGTTGGATCATCGCTTTTTCTCTTCTCTCTTCAACTAAATCCAAACTCCTTGCTAACAGTTCATCTTTGTTGCTTGGAGTGAAGGTACTCGTTCTCAGCGTTGGAAAGCTGGTCTCTAGGGGGATGACAGCCTCAGCCCCGTAAGCCATGGAAAATGGGGTCTCCCCTGTTGACCGACGTGGTGTAGTCCGATATGTCCACAAGACGTGCAGCAATTCTTCCAACCATCTTCCCTTTGCATCATCCAACCTCTTTTTCAGCCCAGCGATTATGACCTTATTAACAGCCTCGGCCTGCCCATTTCCTTGGGGATAGGCAGGAGTGGAATACCTATTTGAAATTTCCAAACCACAACAGTATCTTCTGAAGGCCTTGTTATCAAATTGGAGGTCATTATCCGAGATGAGGGTATGAGGGACCCCAAATTGAGTAATGATGTTCTTCTAGATAAACCTCTTAGCATCCACATCTCTGATGTTAGCCAGGGGTTCGGCTTCGACCCACTTGGTGAAATAGTCTGTACCAACCAATAAATACCTCTTATTTCCTACCACTTTAGGGAAAGGGCCTATAATATCCAAGCCCTACTGAGCGAACGGCAAAGGACTAGAAAGAGGATTGAGCACCCCACCCGGTTAGTAGATGTTTGGGGCAAACTTTTGGCATTGATCACATTTCTTGACATACTCTTGGGCTTCCTTCTGCATACCCGGCCACCAATATCCTTGGGTGATGGCTCTGTGAGACAGAGATCTTCCTCCTGTGTGACTCCCACAAATTCCTTCATGCAATTCTTCGAGTAGCAATTCTGATGTTTCGGGATGTATACACAGCAAATACAGCCCAGAATAGGAGCGCTTATACAACTTGTGATCCTCAGATAGCCAGAATCGAGGAGCTTTTCTTCGTATTTTCTCAGCTTCTGATTTCTCTTCAGGTAGTGTATCATCTTTAAGAAAGCTCACTATAGGATCCATCTAGCTCGGACCCACTCTAACTTGATGGATCTGAACCACGCCCCCCTTGACTCCATCTGCCCTGCATAAATCCTCAACAAGGATAATTCGAGGTATACCTTGCGCCGAGGATGTGGCAAGGGTGGCCAATGAATCTGCGTGCGTGTTTCCACTCCTCGGGACGTGTGACATGTCAAAGAATTCAAAATCCGATTACAAGCACCTGACCTGACTCAAGTACTCCTGCATTCTCACATCTCTGGCCTCTAGCTCCCCTTTCACTTGGCCCATAACCAATCTTGAGTCTGAGAACATTTCCATTGCCTTTCCCCCCATTTTCTTTACCATGGACATTCCCTGCAATAAAGCCTCATACTCGGCTTCATTGTTTGTGGCCGTGAACCCCAGTCTTAATGATTTCTCGATGGTAATCTTCTCAAGAGATATTAAAACTAACCCCACCCCGGACCCCCTTTGGTTTGCTGCACCATCCACATACACTTTCCAGCATGAGGGTCTTTGCACGGAGATTGTGCCAACAGATTTTTCATCCATGTTTTGCTCTTCTGCTACTATTTCTATTGGGGGTTCGGCAAATTCAGCTATTAAATCAGCGAGGACCTGGCCTTTGATAGAGGTCCGAGGCATGTATTTAACATCGAAAGCCCCTAGAACCGTGTTCCACTTGGCAATTCTTCCAGTGTAATCGGCACTTCAGAGTACTGACTTAAGTGGAAGTTGAGTTAGAACAACAACTGTGTGTGCTTGAAAGTAATGAGGGAGTTTTCGCGTGGCATGCACCACAGCCAAAAGTGCCTTCTCCAAGAGTAAGTAACGTACCTCAGCCTCATGTAATGACTTACTCACATAATAGACTGGCCGTTGTATGCCATTATCAACTCGTATTAATACCAAGCTTACAGCATGAGGGGCCACCGCAATGTAGGCGAACAAAACCTCGTCGGCCTCAGGGCTGGACATGATAGGTGGCCGGGATAGGTATTCCTTAAGTTGCTGGAAGGCCAAATCGCAGTCCCCGGACCACTCAAATCCTTTCCATTTGTTCATCAGGAGGTAAAAGGGTCGGCACCTATCCGCAGACCTGGAAATAAATCGATTCAAGGCCGCAATCATCCCAGTGAGTTTCTGGACTTCTTTAAGGTTCCGAGGAGGTTGCAGATTGTGAATTGCTTTGATCTGATCTGGGCTCACCTTAATTCCCCTATGAGTTACCATATAGCCCAAAAATTTGCCAGACCCGACACCAAACAAGTATTTAGAGGCATTGAGACGCAGTTTGTGCTTCCTCAAGATGTCAAAAATGACTCTAAGATCTCCCACGTACTCAGACACTACTTTACTCTTTACCACCATGTCATCTACGTAGACTTTTGCCCAGCCGTGGCTCAAACATTCTAGTCATCATTCTTTGGTAGGTAGACCCCGCATTCTTCAAACCGAAGGGTATCACTTTGTAATGGTAATTTCCAATAGGAGTCACAAATGCTATTTTTTCTTGATCATCCAGGGCCAGAGGTATCTGATGATAGCCTTGAAAGGCATCTAAGAAACTCATCCGAGGATGGCCTACAGTGGCATCCACTAACTGGTTTATCTGAGACATGGGGAACGGGTCCTTTGGACACGCCTTGTTTAAGTCCGAAAAGTCCACACAAACTTGCCACTTCTCACTTTTCTTTTTTACAACCACAATATTAGCCAACCATTCAGGGTAGAACACCTCCTTGATAGCCCCTGCTTGCTTGAGCTTTCTCACCTCGTCCCTGACAGCGTCGGCATGCTTCTTGGATGGGCACCGAGGTGGTTGTTTTTTGGGAGTGGCCAATGGATTGACATTTAAGTGGTGACATATAAAGTTCGGATCAACTCTTGGGGCATCATAAGTGTCCCATGCAAACACATCAACATTTTTTCTAAGGAACTCTACCAATCCCTCCTTTTCCCAAGGGGACAGTTGAGATCCCACCTGGAAGAACCTCTCCGGGTCATCGCCAATGATCACCTTTTCTAAATTCTCACATTTTGCTTCCTCGTCTGGTGTATTCACAGGCGATGCCTGGATCTTTGATTGCTATGAGCTTTCCTTAACACGGGCCAAGGACTCTGCTCTAGGCCGATGTGAGATGGTAGCCACCAGCCATTCTCTTGCCATAACCTGCCCACCTCGAATCTTTAGGACCTCACCCTTGAAAAGGAACTTCACCTTCTGATGCAGGGTGGAGGCAACAGCTCCTAGGGTATGAAGCCAAGGTCTGGCCACAATGGCAATGTAAGAGAAGTATCCACCACAATGAAGTTAACCTCTAAAATCTCCGGGCCGGTTTGCACAGGTAGTCTAATCTGGCCCTTTGGCATGACCATCTTCCCATCAAAAGTCATCAAGGGGGAACCGTAGGGCGTTAAATCTTCTGATCTCAGCCTCAGCCCCTTGTAGAGATCGAGGTACATGATCTCGGCCCCACTACCACTATTTACCATTACCTTTTTCACGTCGTAACCCCCAATCCGAAGAGTGATTACCAACGCATCGTCGTGTGGTTGGATGGTTCCACTTTTGTCCTCCTCGAAGAAACTTAAGACTAGATGAGGATACACTTTAGGTCTTTTCGGCTCTAGGCCAAAGTCATCGGCGGATAGCCGAGCCACCGACATTACCCTAGAAGGGCATAAGCCCGTCCTCCCTGGAGCAGCAAAGATTACGTTTATCATTCCTATGAGTGGTCTTAAGGAAGTGTCCTTCCGAGGTTCCTGGTTTGCCTGGCCTTAACGACCACTAGAAGGATGCAAAAGGTGCCTCAGTTTCCCTTCTTGAACCAGCTGATCTAAGTGGTTCCAAAGATTTCTTCAGTCTTCTGTAGTATGTCCGTGGTCCTGGTGGTACTGACAATACAGACTCTGACTGCGCTTCATGGGGTCTCCAGCCATCTTATTCAGCCACCTGAAAAACGACTCATTCTTGATTTTTTCCAAAACCTGGTGTACCGGTTCTCTGAATACGGCATTAACAGCCTACGTGTTGGTTGGTCCAAATTGCCCTGCGAAATCTCTTCTCAGACGGTTATTGCTGTATCGGTCCGACCTGAAATCCCTCATCTCTTGAGGGATAACCTTCTCCTTTCCCTTCCCTTACAACTGGTCCTCTTCCACTCTTTTGTATTTGTCAATCCGGTCTATCAGTTGACATACACTGGTGACAAGCTTGCCAATCAAGAATTTCCTCAAGCCGTGCCCAGTTGGGAGACCACTTTTAAAAGTGCTAATGGCGACGTCATCGAAATTGCCGTCCATCTCATTGTACATTTCCCAATATCTGTCCAAGTATACTTTCAAAGTTTCTCCCTCACGCATGGATAATGACAACAACAAACTCAGAGGTCGAGGAACTCTGCTATTCATAATGAAGCGAGAGCTAAAGGCTTGAGTAAGCTGCTTATAGGAATCTATGGAGTTTATCTTCAAGCCGTTGAACCACCTCATCGCTACAGGTCCTAGGCTAGACTGGAAAATCTTGCACATCAAAGCTTCGTTTTTGGAGTGGACGGTCATTCTTTGATTAAACTAGCTCACATGCTCCACGGGATCCGTTCGACCATTATAAATGGTGAACAATGGTGAACGTAGGCTGATGGAACCGCCGAGGTAGCCTAGCCCCTTCTATCTTGCGTGTGAAGGGTGACTTAAAGATCTGATCCAGAGCTTTGCTCATGGCATCGTTACCCAGGCCCCTACCAGATGAGCCATTGTGTTTTCGTCTATGATGGTGCTCGTCTTCATACGAAAAGGTCTCGCTTGGAGGAGTTCTTGATCTCTGCCTGTAACTGCCGTCATCTTCATCATTAGAGGATATGTCAGAGCTGGAAGGAGACCGCCTTCGCTATGCGTGGCGCAGTTTCCTTTTCAAGTCATCTATCTCCCGCTGCATGGTTTGATTGTTGTTTCGTCTTTGGGATATACGACTGCCCACCTGAGAATGGCCTTTGCTCGACTGGGTGGTATTCACACTTCCCTCTCGATTCCTTTCATTCTCCTGATTTTGCTCATGCTCAGAGCCAGGAAGATCACCCTGTCCCTGGGATCCCATGGGTTCTGTCCGTTGGGGACCTACCTAGCGTGGGTTTTCCTGGTGTGGACCTGATCCTACCATGTCTAACTGTTGCACTTACTAATCCACAAGTTCTTCCCACAGACGGCGCCAATTGTAGGGACTAGGTTTGAGCACTATTCCTGGGGGGTAAGTGAATTCAAGCCCAATAAGCCTAGTACAATAAATTTATAGAGAGTGAGTAGAAGAACTGGGTTTTAGTAAGTGTAACAACAGTCGAAGATAATTTAAAAAGTGAATAAGTAAGACCAATATGGACTTGAGCAAGTAATTCAATCCTCGGCACCAGTCCGAGGAGCTTCAACTGGTTATTTCTTGAGTGACAATGAAAATGGTTACAGAATTAGCTCAGACTACTATAGTGTTTTCTCTGGTAAAATCCTCTCCCCTTTCCATGGGAGATTTCCTCCATTATATAGTTCCTCCTGCCCTATCTTGATCCTACACTTGTTGATTATTTGAACCACCACTTGAGTGCTTGTCCCATCAGCCATCCTCTCTGGCCTTCTGTGAGTTGTGGTAGCCAAGACTGCACTATTCAGAGGTCTTCTCCACATAAATGCGGCTAGAATGTTAGTTGTGGAGCATTTAATGCGGAGGCAGCAGCAGCTTTTCCTAGAATTGCTCTACCGCCCTGCTTCAGTGTGCCTACTGGCTGTACTTATCTTTTTTCCCTGGAGTGCTTTGGAAGATTATCTTTGTCGGTAAATCACCTTTCTTCAACCTCGGCTTTGGCTAGCTGAGGACAGAGTTATCCTCAGCACGGTTACCACTGTCCTCTTCATATGCGTTATTGGGCCTCGACATAGGCCTCAGGCCCAGTACAAGAGGAGAATGCGTATCACTGGGCCCTATGACCCCACAATATCATTAAATACTTACCTAATTAATAGTTTCCACATTATCTCTCTCCTCATTAAATATTTCTCTTGTCTCTCTTTCTCTCTTTATTAATTCATTCTTTCCTTTTTCTTTGAAATTCTTTTTTTTTTTTTTTGAGAAACTTTTTCTTTGCAATTCCTCATACGTTTCTACTCAATTTGAAAATCAGTGCGGCTACCTGATGCTATGGAGAAGTGTTTTTTTTTTTTTTTTTTTTTGAGAAAGTGCTATGGAGAAGTTAGTTTCAAGTAGGTGTCGAAAAGCAGTGGTTTTTGCCATGGAAGCTGAATTTTCAAAGCTTGTAATTGAAGGCTATAACAGCATAGTGATGAAAGTTATCTCGGGTTTGTCTTGACATAATTCCTTATTTGGACATATATATGAGGATATTTGTGCTTACTTGAATGGAATGCAGCATGTTTCAATAAGTTGTATTAAGAGAGGAGGGAATATGGTGGCACATTCTTTAGCTAAGTATGCAAAAAATATTACTGATGTAGTCTATTGGGTAGAGGATTCACCACCACCTGCGGTGGAGGCTTTGTACCAAGATTCTTTACATATTATTGAATGAACGAATGCCTTGCTTTCAAAAAGTAGGTGTCCATTTTTTATTATTTTCTCCAACAAGTTGGTGTCCATTTTTTATTATTTTCTCCTACAAGTTAACGTTAGTCTTAGAAGTGGTTTCGTTGTTACGGATTTACTTGTTTACAGTGGTGTGGCTATTGTGAGTTCTTGTTTATTATTGTTTAGCGTCTTGGTTTTTTTTTTTTTTTAGCTTAAAATCTAAAGAAAAGATTGACATGGTGGATTCCAGTTTGGGTCAGACGAGACATCACATTTTCTGGTTATAACATTTTAAGATCATACCCTCATAGATACCAAAACATCTGCCAAGCACATTCACAAGTGTTGGGCTCTCCAATCAACTGCAAAATCCTCATCACTGTCGTCCTCACTGGATGATTCTTCATGGCTGGACTCCTTGGCAACACCATCAGAAGCTTTTCTACGTTTGACAGACCTGGCAACCTGAACCTGCAGTTCCAATTTCTTCTTCTTCAACATGTTAACTGAGAGCAAATTAATGAAAAGAACAAAATGAAATTTTAAAGGAGCAAGTACTATTTAGTATCTGAATTCCTAACAATTTCTCCAAAAAAAAAAAAAAAATCAAGTTCAGGGATAGCCATGATTAGATCATTTGAATTTCTTGCAAATTGATTTGTACTTATTATGTCTCTTAACTTATCTTGTACCATTTGAATTTCTTGCAAATAGATTTGTACTAAAGTTTCTGCCCACACCAAAATTATATATTGCTCTTTTACAGTTGGAAAGAAAAAATAAATGATATTATGCTCTACGGATAGAAAGAAAAAGGAAAAAAAAAAAGTTATGGAAAGAATTTAATAAGGAGAGAGAGAAAAAAATTGTAGTATTAATTAGGTAATGAGGGGAAAATGAATAGCATTTAATGATTTTTTTTTCAACCATTAGATCTTTTAAAAATCTACGGTGTAAAAAATGTGTAATTTTTGTAAAGCTACATCAGGTGTAATTTGAACCCATCTCTCTCTCTCTCTCTTTATATATATATATATATATAGAGAGAGACAGAGAGACAGAGACAGAAAGATGGGTTCAAGTTACACCTAGTGTAACTCCACAAGAGTTACACATTTTTTAAGTCATAGATTTCTGAGAGATTTAATAGTTAAAAAAGAAAACATATTTATCTATTATATCATTAAATATGGAAATATATATTTTTTATTTTTTTATTTATTTAATGAAACTTAATTAGATGAAAATTTGACTAAATTAGATATGTCACACATGAAGACATGACACAAAAGGAAACTTGACTTTTCAAATGACAAATTTGTATTAGAAAAATTAAAAATTTGGTGTAGCGAAAAAATTGAATTAGCATATACAATTATTACATTCCTATTGATAAGTATAAATTAATGAATTTTTGTTTGACTTGTATGTTGCAAAATTCCAAATTAGTCATGGATGACCAAATTCAAAATGGGATTCAAATTTAGAATCAAGTTTTAATGAAGGAAAACATAACTCAAAGAGAAACTTTAATTTTCATAAGGTTTGCTTTAGGAAAATTCCAATAGATGGTTATGGCTAACAAAGAATTTTAATTAAATATTGTAAGTTAAGAAAGAAATCTATCTTAGGAATAATTCTTTTTTGAATATTATATTGGGAATATAAGTATATAATATCATAATTTTAGGCATAATAATAATAAGTGAAAGTCATTAAAAGTAAGAAACTAAAAATATGGAATAATTCCAAAACCTTCCTTACCTCTTCCTAAGCTTTCGAAACCCACTTCTTTTTGTTAATAAAAAATAATAATAAAATAAAAAAAACCACCTCTAATCATATTCTTCTTTTACATTAATTTGAACGAAAAAAAAAATGGCAAGCAAAAAGTCTTCAAGGCTAAGGAAACGTGGTAACTGTTTCTTTTTCTTCTTCTCCCTCTTTCTTTTTTTCTAAATATTAAAAATTGGGTGGGTCGGGTTAGACCCATGATCAGAATATTTGACCAGAAATTCGACCTGAGAACTATCCAACCCTCCCAAAACCCTTTGGTTCGGGTCAGGTCGGGCGGTTTGATCGGACAGGCTGGATCCATGCTCAGCCGGCCCCTAGTTCTCTCCCTACATCTCACTAGTTTTTTTTAGTTTTTTTTTTTTTTTTAAAGGTGCATCTCACTAGTTAATCTTTTTTTTTAGGAAGATCTCACTAGTTAATCAGTTTAAGAAGACTCTATGATTTAGAAAATCACGTCTATTATCCTCAGACACACATTCATTGTTCATTAAATTTCAACATATGCTTTTTTTTCTCTCTCACAACACTACAAGACAAAACACACACAACACAAAGGTTGAAGAAAGAAAGAAAGAGAGAAAGTAAGAGAGAGAGAGAGAGAGAGAGAGAGAAAGAGAGAAAATCAATGTCAACGCTAATCATTCCTCCAGTTCCAACCTCCCCAAGAGATGACGCTATTGCACTTTACCGTGCTTTTAAGGGTACTCTCTCTCTCTCTCTCTCTCTTTGAAATTTCTATACAAACATGTTTTTACTACTTGTTTGGTCCAATGTTGGAAATCCTCTATCCAAAAAAAAAAAAAAAAACAATGAATTTCATAACACATATAGATTGCTTCACTCTCGCGAGCCTTTCATTTCATTCCTATCAATAATATTTGGTTCAAAATGACTGATTCTACTTTTTGGGTTTTTGTTTTACTATTTTCGCTTTATGTCATATCATATGTGTCATCCGATGTCTCCCTCAACTAATTTACCAAAAAAATTTCAATTAATTGAAAAAACTAATGTGCCCATCTCCATTTTTATTTATTCCTATAAGTATACACTTATGTTGTTGGCACGCATGAAGTGAGGCAAGTATTTCAAACTTGCTTTATGAGAAATGAATTCTTGTTGAGATGACTCATTCAAGACCCTATACACTAATAAGTGCTTGATTTTTTTTTTTTTTTTTTTTTTTTACATACTACTAGAACAACAAATTAATGTTTTCTGTCAATTGTGGATCTGTTTTTCTTATTCTTCAACATCTTGAAACAATGTTTATTTTGAACAATCTACTTTCAGTTGTTATAGACCTAAAAACTTCTTATTTGACAAGGGTTATTTTCTATATTTAGGAACCATGTTCTCTCATACTTGCTTTAAGCACCACACGAATCTATATTATTTATAAAGCTTCATGGTGATTTTTTACCTTTAGTCTTTGGATTTTTTCCCAGCAGATAAAAAATACACTAAAGACCTAGTCACATTGTTGACTGTTACTTGATTTGATTCTTTTAATTTCTTTTAAAAAATATATATATATGAAGCTTTAAAATTTTAATCTTCCTCTTCTTTCAACCAAATGGAGACTAGGGGAAGTAAATAAATGAATTGATGGTAGTTTCGTTCCAGCGCCCTAAAATTATGAGGTATGCCATGAAAGATAACAAGCTTGAAGCTTTAACAATGGCGGATTGAGAGAAAAACAGAGAGAAAAAATGATGAATGAAGAAAATATTTCTATTCAAGCTTGTTAAATGAACACTACGTACACATCCTCTATTTATATCTTACAAAGAATGGTAACCGCCCTGGAAGCTTCTAGAAGGTTCTAATCTAACCACCTGTAACAGACTCCTACAAAAACTGACTGAAGATTACAGCTGTACATCTCAAATAAATATCTACAAATATCTACAAATATCTACTCTATTCATAATTGAACCCAGGAGAGGAGAAACAGAGCACGTCTTGAATCTGTGAAGAGGGAAGGGCCTTTGATCAAAATGGAACCGTTTGGTTTAAATATTTAATGTGACACGCGTGTATAAATGTAAAACGACGTCATGTCTCATTAAAGTAAAACACTCCGTTTTAACTCTTCACAAGTATCTGTTGCAAAACTAGCTGTTATGCTTTGAGTCTTCAACCTCTGTTTCTTCAACTTCTGTAATACTACTTTCATCCCCCTTCAAAACCAAGGGGTCCAGAGTCACCATGGTTTTGTCACGTAACCAGAGAAAACGTGAGGAAGGAAGACTCTTTGTAAAGACGTCAGCAAGCTGGTCACCAGTGGCCACATAACGAACTTGAAGATCTCGGCGAAGTACCCTTTCACGCACAAAATGATAATCAACCTCCACATGCTTGGTGCGAGCATGAAATACTGGGTTCGAGGCAATAGAAAAAGCAGAGACATTATCACACCAAAGCTTTGGAGCAAAAGAAAGAAAAATACCAAGATCTTTTAAAACTTGACGAATCCAAACCAACTCAGCAGCAATGGTGGCAAGAGCGCGATACTCTGATTCTGTTGAAGAACGAGAATCAGTGTCTTGTTTCTTAGCACTCCAAGTGATTGGGTTTAAACCAAGGTAGACCAGGAACCCAGTAGTAGAGCGACGATCATAGAGATCCCTAGCCTAATTCGAATCTAAGAAGGCAGCAAGGGATAAAGGACCATGTTGGAAGAAAATCCCCAAATTGAGAGTGCCACTCATATACCTCAGAATGCGTTTGGCTGCAATCAAATGAGCCTCACATGGAGCAGACATAAATTGGTAAACTTGATGAACTGCGAAGCTGAGATCGGGTCTGGTGAAGGTTAAATAGTGAAGAGAGCCAACAATGCTTCTATACGTATGAGGATCAGCCAGTAAGGACCCTGAGGCAGGAACCAACTTGAGAGTGGGAGCACAGGGTGTTTTAGCAGCCTTAGCATTAAGCATGTTGTGTTTCTGAAGAAGATCATGGGCATACTTGGATTGATTGAGAAAACGACCAGAAGAAGTTCTAGTAATTTGCAACCCAAGGAAGTAGTGTAAGGGGCCAAGATCTTTGAGCTCAAACTCAGTGCTTAGTTGAGTAATAAGTGACTGCAAAAAGGAAGGGCAATTGCCAATAAGGACTATGTCATCAACATAGACCAGCAGATACACCAGAAACTTTCCATGCCTCAAGATGAAAAGAGAGGAATCTGCCAAAGAGACCAAGAACCCCAAATGAAGGAGATGAGATGAAAATCTCTCAAACCAAGCCCTTGGTGCTTGTTTGAGACCACAAAGGGACTTCTAGAGTCTACAAACATGATTAGGGAAGATAGGATCTACATAACCCTGTGGCTAAACCATGTATACCTCCTCCTTCAAGACACCATGAAGAAAAGCATTTCGAACATCCAACTGTCTGAGAGGCCAATTGAATTGGACAGCAAGAGAGAGAATAATTCTGACAGTAGGAGGCTTGATCACAGGGCTGAAGGTTTCATCAAATTCAATACCATACTGTTGATGAAATCCCTTAGCCACAAGTCTAGCCTTGTACCTGTTGATGCTGCCATCACTGTTGTGTTTCAACTTGAAGACCCATTTACAACCCACTACATTTTGAGTTGGTGAGGGAGGCACTAAAATCCAAGTGCCTTGCCTGGTGAGAGCATTAAATTCTTCATCCATAGCAGTACACCATTGTTTATACTTAGCAGCAACTTTAAATGATGGAGGCTCAGTGATGGTGTAATCCATTGAAGCAGCCTTGGTTATGGATGTACCAAAGGCTTTGGGCTTGAAAATACCTGCTTTGAATCTGGTAGTCATAGGATGAACATTTGAAACAGGCACAGAATCTGGTACAGTCAAGACAGCAGATGGACTAGGACTGGATTGAGTAGCAGGTTGGGTGGACTGTATAGGTAAGGTTGCTGGAATAGGGATGGGGTCAGGTAAGGATGATGAAACAGTAGGTATAATGTCCGTGGAGATGGACTAGTCAGGTATTGGAGCAGGTGAGGTAGACTGATAAGGTATGGTGGCAAATGGAGAGTCTGATGTAGGGAGATGGGAGGAACTGTGTGAAGAGAGATTGGAAAGAAAGGATAACCAATGAGTAGTGGCATTAGAATCAGGGAGTGGAGAAGAATGAGAGAAAGGATTAGAGACTGGAGTGGATGAGGGTGTAGAGAGAAATTCAGTTTCATTGAAAAACACATGCCGAGAGAGATATATTCTATGAGTGGTAGGCTCTAGACAGATATAGCCTTTAGAATGGGTAGGGTAGCCAAGAAAAATACAAGGTTTAGTATGAGGTTGGAGCTTGTGTTTTTTGTATGGCCTGAGAAGGGGAAAACAAATACAGCCAAAGGTTCTAAGATGAAGTATGTCAGGTTTAGTTTGGAATAAAACCTCCCAAGGAGATTTGTGATGAAGTAAAGGTGTGGGAAGTCTATTAATGATGTGTGTAGCTGTGGACACAGTATAAGACCAATAAGAGAGGGGTAATGAAGAGTGAGAAAGCATAGTAAGGGAGCACTCTACAAGATGCCTATGTTTCCTCTCAGTTGTGCCATTCTGTTGGGGGGTATAAGGGCAGGATGTTTGATGGATTATACCATGACTGGAGCAAAACTGATGAAAGGCAGTTGAGGTGAACTCATCCCCTCCATCAGTCCTTAAAATTTTGAGAGTACTGTGAAGTTAATTTTCAACTAAAGCTTTAAAATACTTAAACACAGGAAACACATCAGACTTATGTTTAAGCAGATATAGCCAAGAGAATTTAGAGTAATCATCAACAAAGACTAGGTAATATCTAAAGTCATTGATGGATGTAATAGGTACTGGTCCCCATGCATCACTGTGAACAAGTTCAAGGGGCTTAGAAGCAACAAAATCAGATTTATTGAATGGTAATTGATGCATTTTACCACTGAGGCAATGCTTACAATGATTGTCAGAACCAAAAACAGGTTTATTACAAACAACAGGAAAGGAAATAGAAGATAGGGCACTTTGAAGTACATTATTACTAGGATGACCTAGTCTATGGTGCCAAAGCAACCACTTGTTTGACTTCTGTGCATGAAAAGATGTAGAAAATGAGTTGTTCTGTGTTGAAAGGGAATTGAACTGTGTGGATGAAGTAGAGTGTGGAAGAGGTCTATTGAAAAACTGAGGATAGATTGGGTAAACCCCATTCTCACTCAAGCCCTTGTAAAGGATTCTCCCCGTAGGAACATCCTGAATAGTGAGTTGATTAGCATCAAATGACAGGAGCAGTTATTATGTAAGAAAAACTTGTGAACAGATAGAAGGTTCATAGCTATCCTAGGGACATGAAGGACATCTTTAAGCAGAAATTTATGGTATTTAGTAGAGAGGGAAGCATTACCAATATGGTTAATAGGAAGGGCTTGTCCATTGCCAACTGTGACCTGTTCTGAACCTTTATACTGTGACTGAACAAAAAGGTTGTTCAAGTTAGCAGTGAGATGGTCTGAAGTGCTTGAGTCAGCTAACCAAGGATCTTGACAATTGGTTAAGGCTGCATTAGATGCTAAAGACATTGCTCCTAGTTTGGTTGGTGGATTCTTGCCTTGATAAGCAAAATCCATTCGGTGATAACAGTCAAGAGCTTGGTGACCTGCCTTGCCACAAATCTGACAGCTAGGTCTATCATTCTTGAAGGTCTGGCCACCAGATTGACCACCAAATTGACCTCCAAAGTGAGCATTCTGAGGTGAGTTATAATTCTGTTGAGGTTGGGAATTGAAAAACTGGTGTTGACCTCCACCATGACTGTTGTTGAACCTTCCTCCACCTCTACCTCTATTACCATTGTTCCTTCCTCTTCCTCTATTAGAGCCACCATTGAAACCACCATGGTTGTGTGGCTGGAGATGAGAGCTAGTGGAGCCCTTATTTCCAGAAGCAAACATGGCCAGAGAGTGTGAAAAGCTATCAAGATTCTCTGTCGTGGCCTGTTCTTCACTCTACAGCATAATTGAGAGCTATTCATAGGTAATTGGTTCACTCCTAGTACGGATTGCTGAACAAAAGTGAGCAAAATCCTTAGGTAGACCTCGAAGAACAATGCATATGAGTTCTTCATTATCTACCACTACTCCAACTGCAAGAAGTTTGTCACGAGCGATCTTAATCTTCTGCAGAAAGTTGTTCACTGAATCTAAACCTTTCTTGAGACTTTGAAGTTCCAACTTTAGATTGAGTATGTTAGCCCTTGAAGTTGAGGTAAACCTCTGCTCTAAAGTATTCCACACTTCTCTTGAAGTGGTAATTCCAACCACGAGAGAGAAAACTTGTGGAGTGAGTGTTGAATTGATCAAAGAAAGGAGAGCCTTATCTTTGATTTTTCAGGTTTGAAACTCTGGATTCACATTCGTGGTCAAATGCCCTTGAGCATCAAGAAGAAACTAACCAGGTTGTGAGGTTGAACCATCAATGTGTTCAACTAGAGAGTAAGCTTCCAGTATTGTGATCAACTGGTGCCTCCAAGGAATGTAATTCATATAGTCAAGCTTGATTGACATCAAGTTTGACATATTAGACAGTAGCAATAATAGTGAGGGTGCTTGAGTAGTGATCTGTGGTGATGGAAGATTAGTGTTTGTAGAAGTAGTAGTGTTTGCAGGAGTAGTGGAAGCCATGGATTCTGGCTCTGATACTATGAAAGATAACAAGCTTGAAGCTTTAACAATGGCGGATTGAGAGAAAAACAGAGAGAAAAAATGATGAATGAAGAAAAGATTTCTATTCAAGCTTGTTAAATGAACACTACGTACACATCCTCTATTTATATCTTACAAAAAATGGTAACCGCCCTGGAAGCTTCTAGATTTCATGCCAAAGCTTTCACATGTTTTCTGTTCCTTGTGTGGATAAGGCCCATGTTATAGTACATATTCATGGATCAATTTCTAGTTGGACAGCTTCATGATAATTCTATAAAGCTTTCGCATAATTTCCTTTTATTTTTAGCTGCCAAATATCCCTCACGTAATTCCAATAAATTACAAGTTCTTCCATTGTAAAGATTAGAAACCAATAGAACAAAAGTGGACCTAACTCATTGATTTATGACTCTATCCACTATTCTGATACTAAAATTGATAGGAATGAAATTATGCTTAGTCAAACTATTCTCTCTGTTTCCCGTATGGACCATATCTCTAGTTTTTCTGAACAACAGGGCCAGATATACTTTTACTGATTGGGATTATGGTACTCAAGGGCCTATATACCATTTTTATTATTGTCATAAAAATGACATGGATGCATCCTAACACCTCTGAAATTTTGCAGGTGTTGCGTAAGGGTATGAAGGGCTTGGGGACTGATAACACCACCCTTATAAGGGTAATTGTGACAAGGACTGAGATTGATATGCAGTACATAAAAGCTGAATACCTGAAGAAATACAAGAAGACATTGAATGATGCAGTCCACTTGAAAACATCAGGCCATTACAGGACTTTCCTTCTTGCTCTTCTGGGTCCCAACCATTAGCCAAATGATAGATGATAAGTGTTTGTAGGGAATTATGATGATGCTGCTCTATTATGTTGTACTGTCTTGATAGTATCATCGATTAAGCTTCCTAAAGTGTGTAAATAATTAATATTGTGTTGGCTGCTATAAATAAAGAACTTTGAAAATATTTTAGAATCATTACATTCACTCATTTAATCATGCATTCGTTGGAATTTTGCTTCAACTTATACTAATATTTTGATCTGCTGGGTGGTGATCCTTAATGGAGATTATCTCTAGGGAAAGGCAGCATAGGACAGACAATTAGGGTATGTTCAATTGTTGAGAATTATCTTGAGAGTTATAAGTTCTTAACAATTTAAATTCTCAAGAGTTAAATTTTTTGGATATATTTAGAATTTGAATTTATATCACGTTACCGAAAACATGATATTTAGAATTAAAATTTAAATTGTTAAAAAAAATCTTATGCTCGTTATCTTAGAAACCAATAAATTAATAATTTGACCATTATAAACAATTTTGTTAAATAGCAAAAATGCCTTTAAACATTAATAAACATTTTATTTGGAGGAGAAATAAATAATTTAATTCCCTGAAATAAACTCTTCGTTCTTAGTTTAATTCTCAAGAATTTTGTCAAATGACTATTCAATAATTCTTGGAAATTAATAGTTCCGGTTCCAAAATTTTACATACCAGACAGACACATCCTTATATGAAATCCTAAGAGCTGTGTTGTTTCATCCTTATAGGAAATCCTGAGAGCTGTTTTGTTTCATCTAGTGACCCTTTTTATTAGTTCCTTCAGAGAGGAGGAATTTTTAGTTTTTTAGCGGGCTGAGCAGGCACTCCTTTGCTTTGAGCTGATTTTTGTTTCATTTTTTCTCCTGGCGATGTGAATGACATGTATTGAACATTTAACCATGGTTCTAACAATGTTGTGATTTCGTTCATGTCCCACTTAATTCCTAGATATGCAAAATCTATATAAATCACACGAAATTCTTTTTCATTTGCTTTTGAAATTTCAATTGGGATCATGAAGGAATAAACCTTAACCACATGCAAGCATACACAAGGTTGTTACTTGTTACTCAAAGAACTGCCAAAATATGGAAAGGTCAAATACTCAAAACTTTCTGGATAATTGAATTTTGAAAAACATTTGTCTAAGTAGTCATAAGGTTTCTAGAAACAAAAACTAATTACATTTGTCAACAGGTCTGAACCTCACTCTACAGAAAATTGCTGCCAACTGATCTGTAAGCTCTTAGAATGGAGACTTTGTGAAGCGAGTTTCACGCCAATAATCAGCTGTAAGGAGCACATTGTTTCCCAAGAATTCAAATAGTTCCAAGTTTTCAAAATCGACTAATTAAAAGAAAAAACCAAAAAAAAAAAACCTTCAACACCAATTTAATTCTAATATGCTACCTACTTCTCAACTTGCATTAATACCTACATACCTGCAATTAAAAGGAAAGAACCTATTATTAGACGATATGTTTACAATAAACAAATGATGTCTTGAAGATAAGGAAAATTTGTACAATGTAAGCCATTCCCCAAAAGCAAACATGCTAAGTGGGTCATCTTTACACTTCATGCACTTGGCTAGGTTTAGTTAACTGACCATCATTTAAGGCTCTGCTACTACAATGTGAAACTAAGGACATGTAAGTCTTCCCAATAAGCATGAAACTTACCACCCGTCTTTACCACAATAATATCAAACCCAAAAGCGCTTAGATTACTGCCCTGATCAATCTAAAAGGTCATAGGTTTAATTATTAAGGTCATATGATACTAAAGTTGTGGTTATAAATAAAGTTTCAGATATAACCAACATACCAAGGACTCGAGTAAATGATTCACTATCACAAATTTATTTTCAAGTTAACCGTCTTTTTTTTTTTTTTTTTTTTTTTTTGAGAGAAGGTTTTAACCTATATGGCGCTCACTCTTAATGATTACTCTTTATCATCACGCCAAGACACCAATCGGTTTTTAGTATAGGAGGGGATTGAACTCAGATCTCTTATTCAACCATTAGAGACTTTACCAGTTGAGCTAACTGGATCCTACTTCAAGCTAATAGTTTTCAAGGTGAGAATAGGTGGCGTAACCTTAATATAATTAAGTCTACTAAGATGTAAAAAGCCTGAGGACTCTGCCGACTACAAATTGGAAGAGCTGAGGCCACATGAAATTGATCACAATTCTGATCCAAGAAATATCCGAACAAAAATGTTAATTTGGAAATGGACTAGACCATATAAAAAGTCTTAGTTCAGTTGATACATACATGGAGTGGCAGTTAACTACAACATCGGTACTCTCGTGCAAAGACCACATAGGCTATGTACTCATTTCAAAATTATTGATGACTCAATACTCTCATTTTCAATAACTATGTGTTGGGGGAAAAACACATCTATTTATATATATCTAAAATCTGAAGTATAGTATTTATTGTTACTACTCTTCAATTAAGCCACATCAGCATCCACGTCATTATTCTTTTTTCTTTCCAATTTTCCTATCTATTTTTATAGCATTCACTTATTTTTTTACTATTTACACTTTCTCTAACATTTATCCCTCCCTTACCTTTTCATCTCCCTACTACTCTCTACCTTAATATTACTATATATTCATCTTTCCATTTATCTTCCTTTATTTTATCTCTTCTTATTCACACCCTCTTATTATAAATTTGTCATCTTCTCTTCTATTCTTTGCATAGTTTTCCCTCACAAAAAGGCTCTCTCTCTCTCTCTCTCTCTCTCTCTCTCTCTCTCTCAATTTTTTGGTGGAGTTTTTATTTTTCTTGTATCTCTGCTTTAGGTTGATAAATATTTGTGTTTTGTTGAACTCTAATATGGGTTGATGGGATTTATTTTTGTGTTTTAAGGTTTTTTTTTTTTTTTGGTTCTCTTTGATTGTTAAATTCTCTTTGATTGTTAAATGTTATCCTCTTGCATTACAAAGAATTAAAGATAATATATAAAAATAATATTGGTATATTACATAGCATGATTTGGATAATTTAGTGTTATTGTTATTTTTTTTTTTTTTTTACTTTTTTTGCTTCTCATCTTATTTTATTCAGCATTAAAATAAGATGAGATCCTCCATATCATTAAATTATTTATATTTTCTCATCTTTTTTAAAAAAAAATTAAAAATATAATATTTTACACTTTCTCTAACCTTTCTCATTCCCTTTACCTTTTCATCTCCCCAAACCCTTTACCTTAGTATCATTCTTCATCTTTCCCTTTATCTTCTTTTATTTTGTTTTTTCTTATTATCATCTTCTTAACATAAATTTGTCATTCACTCTTTCATTCTATGCATAACTTTCTCTCACAAAAGGTTATCTCTCAATTTTTTGGTGGATTTTTAAAATTTTTCTTGCATATCTGTTTTAGGTTGATAAATTTATGTGTTCTTTAGAACTTTATTTTAGGTTGATGCAATTTAGTTTTTTGTTTAAGTTGGTTTTTTTTTTTGTTCACTTTGATTGCTAAATGTTATTATATTGCATTATAAAGAATTAATTAAAGATAATATATAAAAAATATTATCATTATATTACATAGCATTCTTTTGATAATTTGGTGTTTATTGTTATATCTTTTATTTTTACTTTTTTTCTTCTCATATTATTTTATTCAGCATTTAAATTTAACTACATCCTCCATATCATTAAATTATTTATATTTCCTATCCTTTTTTATATTAAAAAAAATTAAACATATAATATTCTACTTAAATTAAATAAATAAATTTGTCATCATAAAGTGAGGTAATGTTAGGGAAACACTCATTCTCACACCCAATACATTAAAGGAAAAATGAAAAACAAAAGAAATGTCAATTTAGAAAAACTTAATTAAAAAAAAAAAATTAATGAGGATATCAATTAAACCAAATATAACATAAAGAAACTAATAATGCATATTTAATGTCATAGAATCATCATCAAATTTTGGAAAATGATAGGTTGTTGAGAGAGAGAGGGAGAGAGAGAGAGAGAGAGAGAGAGATGGTAAAGAAAGAAAAAATAATAATACAAAGTAATAAAGAGTAGATAAAGAAAAGAAAACCTAGCATCATTAGTAGACGTTAATTTGAAAACAAAGAGACTATAAGGAGAAGTAAAAAATAAAATAAAGATATTCATATGGAGAATATTAAAAACTTTATAGTGTAGTAAAATAAACTGTTACATTCACTTAAAAAATTAAATCAATAATTAAAAATTAAATATAATCATAGTAATAAATTTAAACTTAAAACTAACAAACATTAATCATGGAAACCATATTTCCAATCATAACTAAAAAGTGACGTTCTTTAGTAATAACAGAAATTGCATAAGAAATATATATAAAATTTTCATACACTGTTACTTTTTGAAAATCTAATGAACAATGCTACCTCTCATTTAACGTCTTTGTTATGTAAATCATCGATTAGTAAATATATGATAATAGGAAAAAGTGTTACAAATGAGATCATAAAAAAAATAATAAAATTAATTAGCAACTATCATTATAGAGTAGTAGTCTATGGTTTTACACATTTAAAAAAGTGGAATATATAGAGTTTACTTAAAGGTATATGTAAAGATTCACATATTATATATGTGTGTGTGTGTGTAAAGGTTTTTTTAAAAAAGTTATATGTAAGGTTTTAAAAAAATATATTTAATGAGATCACCCAAAAAAATTTATCATGCGCAATGCACGGGTTTGCAAATAGTTGTATTTAAAAACCAAAGAAAGATTATTTAAAAATTAATATGCAATTTTTAAAAATGCTATTTCAGGAAGCATTCCAATGCATATAACCCGAGCGAAGCCACCTATAACAGTAGGGGGGGCCATGGGCCCCCCAAAACTATTGAAATCCTTTGTAATAATATATTGTTTTGAGGCAAATATTAAATTGGGCTTCTAAAATTGAATGATTGGCCCTCCAAAAAATTTAAGCCCAAGCCCATGGTTTGTATTTTCTTTCCTTTGAAATCTGCAATGTACAACCAGTCCACTCCACTGTTGGTTTCTCAAATTAATGGACTCCACCCAAATAAAACATAGCCTTTTACCAAAACCTATAATAAATGCCTAGCTAGCTTGTGTCCTTTCTTTTTATATTTTAAAAATATACAAGTGTGCATTGTGTTTTTTGTGTATTTAATTGTTAAAGTGCAATGTACATAGTGTACTGTTCAAACTTATGAGGTTTTTTCCCCCACAAATTTGATCTTTCTCTCATATTGTTATTTTTTCTCCAGCTGATTTTATGTTTTACTATTTGGATCTAGTTGCTTGATTAGTTGTGCTAACATTAATTTGTTTTTAGAAGAGAATTTAGGCTGCTATAGAAATAAGATTTATTCTTTTTTTTAAAACGAATTGAAAAAGAAATTGCTAAGAATTGCCCTATAGAATTCATAATGAATTAATTTTATTTAATGAAGGATCGATGTTGAGTATAACTTTTATGGGAGATGCCAAGTTTTTTTTTTTTTTTTTTAATTTTGGTACATGTTTATAGCAAATTAGAAAAATTTTGTACACTCATTTGAGTTTGGATATATTATTATATTTTAAATTTGATCATCTTGTTTACAATACATTTATGAATTATGACAAACATACGAATATGTAACTTGGCCTCCCCAAGTAAAAAAATCATGGCTACACCCTTGCATATAACAGAAGCACACAACTTGAGATGATCAAAAACTGCCTAGTTAAGGCAAAAACTATATATGTAGTGCCTAATTTGACAGGATTTAGGGACATAATTACCTCAACATGGTACAATATTTTTTCCAAGCTACATGTACTCATGCTAAACTTTAACCTCTGTAGCTCTTCTTCAAGCTCTATCTCTTTTTATTTTTTTTTTAAAATATACATAACTGCAATTTTATTTAGCCAAAAAATAGTTGTACAGAGCTTGTTAATTTTATTTCTTTTTAAGAATTATCAGGCTCATTCTCATTATTATTATTATTTTTTTAAGATTTATCTAAGTCTCATTCAGTAAAAGTTTCAATAAGGTATATATTGAGCAAGGAAAATTCATTTGTCTCACATGAATTCTTGGGCTGCTATGGCCACTTTGAGTTTCTAGCATATAAAAGTACACATTTGACTGGCCCTAATGTTAACAAAAAATAAAAGGTCTATCTTTAATCGCCAATTTTTTTTTTCCTAATTGACTACTTTCTCTACCGTGTTAAACAGATGTGAAACAGAAGGGTTAATAAATCATTGCAAACAACATTAGAACCCCAACAAAACACCACAGAAAATTAACTTCACCCCACAACTTCTCTCTCGATTTACAATCTTCACTCATCAGTACCAGTAGTCAAATATCTCATGATGAATCTATTAGAACCCCACCAAAACACCACAGAAAATTAAATTTCACCATCAACTTCTCGATTTTACAATCTTCACTCATCAGTACCAGTAGCTCAAAAAACATCCATGCTGTAATTCATCAAATCACCAATTCAACAAAACTCTATTTCACCTAGACTTAAATCCCTCTTTACCAAAACCTAATTTTATCAACATACATCAATACATGCCAATCTACCTACCTACCCAGATCAAATTCCAAAAAGCAATCTCCAAGTAAGAAAACCAATTGTAATTTTCGTCAATGAATGAACAAAGAATCTTTCTTTCTTGTTATATTAAAAAAAAAAAAATTTATTTCTCTTGCATTTACAAATAGGAGATAAATCCTCACAAAGAATGACAATGATGTAGGAGCAACCAAGCCCAAAGCAAAGAGGGCCAATTAGCCCATTTAATGTACTTGCCTTGCTTGGTTAGGCTAGAGCCGAGGCACATTAGTGGCACCTTGCCTAGGCGCCTGGGTGAAAGCCCAACTAGCCTATGACTACCATGATGTCATGTAACTCACGTATTCATCTAGGTTGCGTGCGGTGCCCCTATAGTGAATTTTATATAGACTTCTAACACCTAGATACCCTATTTGTTTGCTTTACAACCCCCATGCCACAAAAAGAAAACACACAAAATAAAAAGAAGGAGATGACCAAAAAAAAAATCAACAATGAATTCATAGTCCAGTAGGTCCACTATGTTTGTGACTACATTGTGAATATGTGCACGTACCGTACCAAATGTTCTTGTTTCTATTGCATTCTATTTTTATCATACATAGTAGATGATTCATTGATACTGATTAAACCCCTTAAAAGCATTAGCATCCGGGGATGCCAAAAAAAAAAAAAAAAAAACATTATTTTGCATCCTTAAACACTATTTTATTTATTTTACTAACCTATTTTACAACTCACTCTACATTCCAATTTTTATTTTTACATACAATCCAATAAAATAATATAAACTACTTAATAAAATAATAAAAAGTATAATTCTCCCTCTTTTCCCCCACTCACTTTTTCTCTTCACACACAACCTTACTATTCATAGGTTGCAAATTTTTTTAAATTTACAATCCCAGATGGAGTGGGTTTTGGGTGGCTTAGGTTGTAAAATAGCAACTGGGAAGTGTTTACACCCCCAATGCTAGTGCTCTAACCCCCTAGCAGAGGGAAAATGCAAGAGGATTAACCCCATCAAAAACCTTGAAAGCAAGTAAATTAATCTCTTCGGTGAAAGTTGTGAAGTCGGTAACTTGAATTCAACATAAACCATGATTGCTTTGGAGTGGCATGCAAGCCTTGATTTCCTATTTCAAGTGCAACACTATTTCTTAATTGTTTTAGGAGTAGTTTTCATAGCATGTTACGAGTAAAACACTGAATTCCCAACCGGCCTTAGATATCCAAGTTCAACTTGAAATTGATGTTTTGGACCTCACGTACTCAATATACCGGTTTGGAATAGTAGCAAACTAGATATCATCTCGGTTTGGAATAGTAGCAAACTAGATATCCTTGAGATGAGATTTGGAGTTCTACTTGAAGTAGTTTGTCTTTACTTGTAGTAATAATTTGCAAGTGTACATATGGGAATACAATTCTATTCCTTGAAGGAATTGTATTTATGCCGACTTGATATCCTATATAAGCAGTTTGTTGCGGCAATTGTAGAGATGAGAAAGAGAGTGAAATAGATAAATTGGCTAGTGCATATTTGTGAGAGTTCTCTAGTTTAGAATAGGGTGCAAGGATTTCTCTATTCTTTGTATTTGTGAGAGAGCTATTTAGTGTATTGGGGATTGGGTGTCACTACAAGAAAAACGAGCTATTGCAGCAGGTGCGAAAACTGCAGCTATATGTCGCATATTGCGGCATTCCATTGGACCGCCGCAGTAGTTCCAATCTTTTGCGGCATACTACAGCGGTGGTATATAGAACCGCCGCAATATATGTGTTTTAGCGGCATTAAATTAGATATAGCGGCGCTCTAAAAACCTACCGTAATAAATATAGTATTTTGCGGAGATACTATAGCGGCGATATAGAAAACCGCTGCTATATGTAAGTTGTAGCGGCGTTGAGATGACCGCCACAATAGGTACCTATTTTGCGGCGCTTCTTAGCTAAAGCAGCAGGTTGGACCGCCGCAGTAGACCTTTAATTTTCCCTCTATAACCTCAAAATTTCCCTCTGATTTTTTTGTGCCTTCCCATTTAGGTTTTCACTTCAACGCCATTACACACACACACACACTCTCTCTCTCTCTCTCTCTCTCTCAAAATCTCTTCACTCACAAATCCTCCATAACCAAGCTTCATCCGCCGCCATCAACTCCATCTCCGCCATCACCGCCTCGCAACCTCGCCATCGCCACTCTCTTTAGGTCCGATCCCGGCCCAGGCCTAGGCCCAGTCTTCCAACCGCCTCGCATTCTCTCCCACCAACAGGTCGAGTATCCAATGGGTTCCACCGTCAGATCCATTCGGTTTTGAAATTTGGTTCACCGGCGATCCCACTTGCCGGAGACTAACTCATCTCAACCCACTCATCTGCTTCTTCTTCATCAGATCGATCTCACTGTAAGTTTTTTTTATATTAATGAGTGCCATTGTTTTTATTTTATCTATCTACTTCTTCTTCATCAAATAGATATTATGTGTATTGGTATTTGTGGGAACTGTATATATGTAGTGAGTTGGATGGAGAGATTTGTGAGAACTGTAGTTATGCCATATACATTGGAAAGGATATTATGTGTTTTGGTGTTGCTAGGGAAGAGCAATACACAGAA
Organism: Notholithocarpus densiflorus; assembly: GCA_030021035.2. NCBI lineage: Eukaryota > Viridiplantae > Streptophyta > Magnoliopsida > Fagales > Fagaceae > Notholithocarpus > Notholithocarpus densiflorus. The sequence goes on from JARYZH020000040.1 coordinate 1,677,698, forward strand.
ACTTATAAAGTATAATTTTTTTTATATAGGAGGACCTCAGATAGCTCGTAGAGTTTGGAGAGACTATGGCAAGGTAAATTTCTCAATCTATCAATTATCTTTTATGAGAATATTTAGTTAATGACTTGTGCAATATGATAATATTGTGATTGTAATTTGAATTTCTTATTTACTCTTGAGGAACTGATCCTTGTAAATATCTTGAGATTCTGGATTGGGAATTTCTGTCTGATTGAATAACAAAGTGGAAAATGTTTCAAGTTATGCATGGCATTGTGAGCTAAAACTGTTTTTCTTAAGACTAATTGTATGATTGGATGGCTGCCTTGGGTAGGCATTCTTTTTTGTCCTTGTAGGAATTTCTAACATGTTGTTTTTCTTGAGACTGAAAAGGGACTCTTTTTTTCACTTGTGGTCTAAAAGCAGGTAATCCGTGACCACAGTTGTTTGTTGTTAGGATTTATAGGATTATCTATTTTCTAAAAAGAAGTAGAGGAAAACCACCTTAAATTGGAGATGAAAATATATTTGGCTCTTCATTTCCATTTGATTTGAAATAGCAAACTAGCTAGCTTGTGCTAAGAAAAGTAAACAAATTAAAAGGTCCCTATAGTAATACAAAGTCTTGATACTAATTGGTTCTTTTCTCTGTGTTTTTGATGAAAATTCTCTAATCATGTTCATGTTTCATGTATCATTCTGTCTAGGAATTTAGCAAATGTGACTGGAAGCTTCATTGTATTTCTAAAAACAATCAATTTTGTGAAATCAGCTTATGAGTTGAAGGTAAGGCCTTGTCTAAGTTCATTTATACAATATCATTGACAATCCAGTGTATGTTGTGAATTTTCTATAAAAAAAATTTCCTATTTTATTTGTTTGTTGAAGAACGGAGAAAACAAAGCAAGTGAAAGTTTTTTGAGTTTGAAAGTACTGTGTTTGCTCTTTGCTTTGCTTAATGTACAATTTGGATTGAGGATCCCTCTGCTTATGCATACAAATTGGATTGAGGACCCCTTTGCTAATGCAAACCATTTATGTTGATTTTTACTTATTCAATGTGAAGATGGGCCTGGACTAATAATATTGATGATAATTTAATATCTACTAGGTGCTACATTGCCACTTGAATTGATGTTTTGTTGAGCATGATTTTCTTCTTGTCTTCCATGATTTTGGATAGCATTTGGTTCAACAAAAGATTAAGGTCCCTGTACAAAAGTTGATTTCAAGGACCTTAAATATGGTTTCTTTTTTTGGTTTTGAGTGGCATGGAATCCTTAATCTTTTGCTATTGCACTGAGACTTGCTCAGGGATATTTACTACTTTCTTGCCTTCCAAATATGAATATATAATAACCAAATTGTATATGACTATGAGAAGTTACTTTTACAAATATAGTCTAAAAAGATCCCATGTTTCAAAGACATTCTTAGATATTGTCTCCTTGTTTGAGTAGCATGAGCCATGATACTTACAAATATGTGTGTTTGTTTAAACTGTGGATTTGAATAAGTATAATTTTAATAAGTTTAGGATGTGGAGGTTGTGGCCCATATCACTTATAAACTAGGCTATTCAATCCTAGCCGTTGGAATCTAGTATAAAAATACTAGTGCTGATAAATTCAAACATATATAGATTTGTCGTTGTCTCCACTCTCCAATTAAAGGATGATTTTGAAAGCTCTCATGTCATGTGCATGCCTGTCTGCTTTGGCCTTTTCATAAATAGACCCAAATCTTTCATTCTTCTTGTTATTTTTGCTCTTTCTTGGCCTCACACAATTGTTGTTAATACTCTAAATATTTTACAGGATGTAATAGTATTTCAATGTTGAGAATCCTTGATTGAATTTTTTTATTTATTTTAAGAAACGAATGAAAAGAGTTAAGAAGTAAAAAGTTTAAAACTTTCTTTGATCCAAGGCCTAATATTGAAAGTTGACTTTTTAACTCTCAATATCAGCCATTGAGAATATTTACATTGTGTGCAATACCTCCCAATACTTACAATATGGCTCCTCTATTGTATCTAAGGAATGCCTAAAAATACTACGGATGGCCAACAAAAGTCTTTTAAGAACAATAAGTCTAGCGAGCCAAAAAATTCACACCCCCCCCCCCTTGCCTTTTATGTTGTGATGGATCATTGGGTCCAAGTGTGATGTCACGTGAAAAAATATGTAAATCTTTTTATGAAAAATTTGATACGTGTAATTCAACTCTTTTCAAATAATTTTTCATTTTACTCTTCTTGTCCGGATACTATCTACACATTATCTCTTGAAATTAATTGTAAATTCAAAACTTTTTCTAAAATGGCACAAATAACAATGGGAAGTGTCATCTCATAAGTAATATTTTTGTGTAAACCAACATAGAAACTTAATCTAAAATAATGTATGGAAGAGCTAAAGTGAAGTATATTTTTGTTAGTTTTATGTTGTGGATTTGAAGACATCTCTTTTTTTTAATATTATTTATCCAAATTCTGAATACCCATTTCACTATTTGGAAATTTATGGGGTTTTAATGCTCTTGTTTGTCAAGTTTGAGAATTAACTTAGGTTTATATATATTCTTTTCTTGTTGGTAGATTGCAAAAAGAAGAGGCATTATAAGTTTGTGTGATCAAAGTAAGTGATGTTGGTGAAAGACTTAAGGTTCTCTCTCTCTCTCTCTCTCTCTCTCTCTCTCTCTCTCTCTGTGTGTGTGTTTATGGTGGGTTGTTGAATTGGGGCAAGCAGGTGGCTTGCATGGAGTAATAAGGTGGTTTTAGCTGATATTGGAAGTATTGACTGTTTTGTGTAATATTAGATGATTCTTGTTAAGTTGTTTTTATTTGATTAATTCATTTTACTCTCTATCTTTTTCACACATGTGGAACGCTAGAATGGAATTGGATATTTAAAGAGATGTCCATTCCTAAAGACTATTGCTAGTAATGATGTTATAGTTACCAAATGTATTGATAACTTCTCTATGCGTTTAAATTCATTATTTTCTTAGGAACATAGCTGAAAGTGAATGATTAAAGATGATTTGTTTCTTAAATTAAAGTGAAATTGTGTAAATGAAAGGTGTGTTAACTCTTGGTTTGTGCTTTCATGAAATCACATTATAGGTATTTCTTGTAAACCACTTTATAGTAATGGATAAGAGTTGGATGAAAATTACCAATAGAAGGTCGCAAGAATGTTTAGATGGAGTCCAACAATTTCTGAATTTTGCATTTAACCATGCACACCCGGATGGAACGATTTCATGTTCGTGTAGAAAATGCGTGCATACAAATTCGTGACCTATAGATGTTGTACATGCTCACTTAGTGTCAAAAGGGATTTGTAGGGGTTATAACCCTTGGGTTTTTAATGGGGAATCATCATCTGCACAGACTTCTACTAAAATTCCTAATAGTCATGTCCAAGAGAACCCAATAGAGTATGCCGATCTTCGTGACATGTTGCATGACATGTTCCCCATACAAGATATGGCACCTAAGCCAATGGAAGAAGTCCCTACTATGCAGCAACCTACAGAAGGTCTTGCAGAAGGTACTAATGAAGATGCACTTCGGTTTATGAAATTGCTTGAAGATGCTAATCAACCTTGTTATGAAGGTTGTAAGAATTTTAGCAAATTGTCAGCCATTGTGCATTTGTACCACATGAAGTGTCTTAATGGTTGGACCAACAAATCATTTACCATGTTGCTGCAATTTTTGCTTGATTTTCTTCTTTCAAATGCTAAGTTTTCAAAAGATTGTTATGAGACTAAGAAGATTATTAAGGATTTGGGCTTGAACTATGAGAAGATTCATGCTTGTATTTTATATTGGAAGGAGAATGCCAACCTTGAAGCTTGTCTAAACTGTAACCTTTCATGATAGGAAAGTAATGAGTTTAAAGGTCAACAAAGTACTAATGCTTCCTCCAAGAAAAGAAAAAAGAGAGTTACGGTGGTTCCCCTTAAAGCCAAGATTGAAATAACTATTTATGTCTCCTAAAACAGCCAATCATATGAAGTGGCATGCCAATGGTCATGTAAATGAAGGGTTAATGAGGCATCCTGCTGATTCTGAAGCTTGGAAATCATTTGACTCTAAGTACCATAGAGTTCTCATCCGAGCCTCGTAATGTGAGGCTTGGATTAGCAGCCGGTGGATTCAACCTGTATGGAAATATGAGTAGTACTCATAATACATGGCTTGTCATTTTGATCTCATACAATCTCCCTCCATGGATGTGCATGAAAATGTCTTCTTTCATGCTATCATTATTGATTCCCAGTCCAACCTCGCCCGGAAACGATATAGATGTGTACTTACAACCCTTAGTAGAAGAACTGAAAGAGTTATGGGATGTTGGAGTAGAAACGTTTGATGTGTCTTCCAAAAAATCATTCCAAATGCATGCTGCATTATTGTGAACCATAAATGATTTTCCTGCATATGGTGATATCTTGGATTGGAGTACCAAAGGTGCTCTTGCATGTCCCCTTTGTAACTATGATAGTCAGTCTCGTTGGTTAAGATATAGAAGGAAACTTAGTTATATTAGACATAGGCAATTCTTGGATAGTGATCATAAATTCCGTAAGTAAAAAAAAAAATCATTTAATGGGCATGTTGATACAAGATCAGCTCCTATTACAATATCTGGAGGGGAAATCATGTTACAAACATATGCTATAGCTGATCATGTGTTTGGGAAGAATAAAGTTAATTTACCCAATAAAAGAAAAAGGGGGAGGAAGCCTTAATTATGTGGAAGAAGAGAAGTATATTTTTCACTTTGCCTTACTGGGAGGACCATGTGTTGTGTCACAATCTTGACGTGATGCATATTGAAAAGAATGTAGTCGAGAATATAATCAGCACATTGTTGAACTTGGATGGCAAGACAAATGATAACTTGAAGGCACGCCAAGACTTAAAGGATACGGGTATAAGAAGTGAACTTCACTTGGAAAAGCTTAGGAATGATAAGACACATATGCCACATGCCTGCTACCATATGAATGCTAGTAAAAATGATGGTTTTCTGCAAGTTTTGAAAGATGTAAGAGTGTCAGATGGATATTCTTCAAACATCTCAAGTTGTGTTAAACTCAAAGAATGCAATATTAGTGGGATGAAGAGCCATGATAATCACATCTTAATGTAGTAACTTTTTTCGATAGCAATACGCTGATCTTTGCCCCTTGAAGTGAGTAGGCATTTAATTAACTTATCTTGTTTCTTTAGGGAGATATGTTCCAAAGTGCTAAATGTAGAGGAACTTGGGGCTCTTGAGAAGAGAATTGTAGTGACATTGTGTGATCTGTTGAAACTACATTCAATCGGCCTGTAAGGAATGTCAAGAAATCCATGGGTGCGGTGGTGAGTATTACACTAGATTCAAATTCATGGATACAAGCACATCGTTATGTGCTAAGGAATGGTGTACCGTAGTGTGTGTGATCACACACATTACGGTACACCCTTCTTTAGGCCAAAGGGTTATAAAGCAAGAGTGGGAGACGTCTCTCCCTGATGTGGGATTGAGCAAATTCGTGCAGGTGGGACGTAAGTCGATCCTTATCCATCCCAAAGCGAACAATACCTAATTGGAGGCCGAGACGAAAGTCCTCCCACAGTTAAATTTTTATTAAATAAAATGAATTGAATAGAATGTGCTATTTTTTATATTGGATACTTTCTATAATTGATTTTTAGGAATAGACAAAATAAATTAGACGTTTATGGTAATAGTTAAATTTTCATTAAATAAAATGAATTAAATAGAAAAGTCTATTTTTTTTATGTTGGATACTTTATATAAAATGTTGTAAAATAGTTTGTATCTGTAGCATTACTCTTGATTTGAGTAATAGTCTTCATAAATTAGACGTTTGTGGTAATAGTTAAATTTACATTAAATGAAATCAATTAAATAGAATAGTCTATTTTTTATGTTGGATACTTTATATAAAATGTTATAAAATAGTTTATGTCTGTAGCATTACTCTTGATTTGAGTAATAGTCTTCATAAATTAGACGTTTATGGTAATAGTTAAATTTACATTAAATGAAATGAATTAAATAGAATAGGTTTTTTTTTATTAATATATATATATGAGACGTTTATGGTAATATATATTTATTATTAATTTTCTTTATCTATGAAACTTAATTAGATGAGAATTTGACTAAATTAGTATGTCACACATGAAGACATGACACAAAAGGAAACTTGACTTTTCAAATGAAAAATTTGTATTAGAAAAATTAAAAATTCGGTGAAGCAAAAAAAATTGAATTAGCCTATACAATTATTACATTCCTATTGATAAGTATAAATTAATGAATTTATGTTTGACTTGTATGTTGCAAAATTCCTAATTAGTCACGGATGACCAAATTCAAAATGGGATTCAAATTTAGAATCAAGGTTTAATGAGGGAAAACATAACTCAAAAGGAAACTTTAATTTTCATATTTTTTGCATTAGGAAAATTCCAATATATGGTTATGGTTGACAAAGAATTTTAATTAAATATTGTAAGTTTTTTTTTTTTTTTTTTTGATAAAGAATTAAATATTGTAAGTTAAGAAAGAAATCTATCTTAGGAATAATTCTTTTTTGAATATTAAATTGGGAATATAAGTATATAATATCATAATTTTAGGCATAATCATAATAAGTGAAAGTCATTAAATGTAAGAAACTAGAAATATGGAATAATTCCAAGACTTTCCTTACCTCTTCCTAAGCTTTCAAAACCCACCCTTTCTGTTAATAATAATAAATAAATATAAGAAAGAAAGATGGCAAGCAAAAGGTCTTGAAGGCTGAGGAAACATGGTAACTTTTTTCTTTTTCTTCTTCTCCCTCTCTATTTTTTTTTTTTTTTAATATTAAAAATTGGACAGGTCATGTTGGACCCGTGACCAAAGTATTTGACTCGAAATTCGACCCGAGAACTATCCAACCTACCCAAAACCCTTAGGTTCGGGTCCGGTCGAGTGGTTTGATCAGGTAGGCCGGATCCATGCTTAGCCAACCCTAGTTCTCTCCCTACATCTCACTCGTTTTTTTATTTTTTTTAGTTTTTTTTTTAAGGTGCATCTCACTAGTTAATCAGTCTAAGAAGACTCTATGATTTAGAAAATCATGTCTATTATCCTCAGACACACATTCATTGTTCATTTAAATTTCAACATATGTTTTTTTTTCTCCCTCACAATACTACAAGACAAAACACGCACAACACCAAGGTTGAAGAAAGAAAGAAAGAGAGAGGGTCAGAGAGAGAGAGCAAATTAATGTCGACGCTAAGGGTTCCTCCAATTCCAACCTCCCCAAGAGACAACACTATTGCACTTTACCGTGCTTTCAAGGGTACTACTCTCTCTCTCTCTCTCTCTCTCTCTCTCTCTCTCTCTGTGTGAAAAATCTATACAAACACGTTTTTACTACTTGTTTGGTCCAACATTGGAAATCCTCTACCAAAAAAAAAAAAACAATGAATTCCATAACACATATAGATTGCTTCACTCTTGTGAGCCTTTCATTTCATTCCTATCAATAATATTTGGTTCAAAATGACTGATTCCACTTTTTGGGATTTTGTTTTACTATTTTCGTTGTACGTCATATCATATGTGTCATCCGATGTCTCCCTCAACTAATTTACCAAAAAACTTTCAATTAATTGAAATTTGGAGACTTTTTTAAAATTTTATTTGAGGTCTCTCTTTTTTTCACTATGGGCCTTGATTTTCTTTGACAAAAAAAATTATTTTTATTTGTTGGTTAATATTTATGGCCTAATTAATATTTTCACAAGTAAATAAATATCTCTATTGGTTAAAATTTGGAGGTCTTAAGCGGCTTCCTCACTTGCCTTAAAATTGCTTAAGGATGAATCATGCAAATGCTGAAAAAAAAATTTATTAAAGATTTTTGCAATCGCATGCACTACTTTATTGATACTTGCTTCCTTTGATATCGTCTTCAAGGGTCGAAGGCTCAAGTCATAGGAAATACAAAATGAGGTGTCCAGTTATGTAATAGATAGTCAAATGGCTTAAATCTGTTGGTCTAACTCATAAAAACATAAAATTATATAAAATTTTGTAGATAATTATAATAAAAACTAAAAAAAAAACAAATTTTAGTCCCAAATTCATTTTCCACCAATATAATTTTTGGGCTAATTGCAACTTACCCACCTATGGTTTGATCAAAATTTAAGTTGCCTACCCGTGGTTTGAAATTTGGCACTTTACCCACTTGAAGTTAACTCAGTTAGAGTTTCATAACCCACTTCTATAAAAAAAAATAGGTTTAAATATGTAAGTTTGCTTCCCTTTTATGTCTCTCTCCTCCCAAAACATAAAAGAACAAGGAAAACGAAATCAAAAGGTGAGAGTTCCATAAAAATTAAGAACAAGTGGGGCAATGTTTTTTCTTAATTTTTACAAAACCCTCACTTTTTGATATTGTTTCCCTTGTTTTTTTTTTATATATTTCTTATATTTTGGGAGGAGAGAGACTTATAATGGGAGCAAAAATACATATTTAGCCTCATTTTTAACATAAGTGAGCTAACTGAGCTAACTTAAAGTGAATAAAGTACCAAATTTCAAACTACGGATAAACAACTTAAACTTTGGCCAAACCACAAGTGAGTTAGTTGTAATTAGCCCTAATTTCTTTCTTCACCAATACAAATTTCTTTCTTCACCAATACAGCAAGAAATTAAACTCCGATTTAACATATCCCAAATCATTAAATAAAAATCCAAGAATTTTAAATTTAGCAAAAATATTCAAATTCAAATAGAATCCAATATAAAATCCAAATGCAATTTGATAAATTTCATCAACAAAAGTGTTCCAAAAGAAGAGTTCGCAAACACGCTGCATCTGCTTTCATCTACCATGTATGATGTCCCTATTGGTTGGGTAAACACCACAATGCAGCCCATTTTGCCAATATCTTATCAAATCAACCACAAAGTGAAACAAACAAACCCTTTCACCATAAATGGACAAAAATAATGAAAGTGTCACAATCAATCAAGTAGATAAAAGCAATTGTAAGAGACCGTCATCTTGAGTTTGAGACAAAGATTGCAATTAGACATGGCAAAACGGGCGGGGCGGGTCGGGTTCGGGTCGGGTCAATCGGGTTGCGGGTCAAACGGGTCACGGGTCAAAAACGGGTCATTTTAAGCGGGTTAAAATTAGGTTCGGGTCAATCGGGTTGCGGGTCGGGTCGGGTTGGGTCGGGTTGACCCGTATTTTTCACATGATTTTTTTTTTTTTTTTTTTTTTTAAGAAAACTACATGTATTTGCTATTTGGAAAGTTATGCAACAAATTACTTAATGTAAAATGCATTATTTTGAATTCACCACTTATATCAAGAATGAACTCAGTTAAACTTATTAATACTTATTCAATAATTTTAAAATTATACAAATCCTAACATTGCTATCTAAAACAAAATAACACAAAGATAAGTAAAACAAATACACAAGTTTTATTTCTACACAATATCAACATCCCAAAACATAAAACAAAATTACAAATGACTTATTGGATAACTCATTTGATAAAGAATAAAAATATATAAGAAATTTGCAATCTTGAAAATTAATTTCATAATCTATTATCAATTGTGGTTGACACTCTATTTCAATTTGAGATATACATTAAAGTTTGATTGCTTACTTATTTACACATGGTCTTTTTTATGAATATCATATCATTGTTAAGCAACACATACTCTAGGAAATATCATAATTTATTTTGAAAAGCCGTTTATTTTGGACATAAATTGTTAAAAAATAGGTCTAAGCATTCATAATTTATGCTAATTTGATACTTTGGCTTCACTATTTTCACACTTGTGAATGTTTCTCACACATGTCTACAATTTTAAATCTATGTTTTTAACTCTATAGATTATCTTGGCATGTACTTTGCTATTTGATATCTAAAAATCTTTACTCATTACAGAATGCTCAATCACATGCATTTATCTTTTAATTAATTTGCATAGAGTTATGTAAATGTATCAATTGTTTCCTTAAAGTTCACAATAAACAATTAAACCAATATTTTCTTAATTTTACTAATTTTTTTTACCAAAAAACAAAGTTTAAAAAAAATAGTTCGGGTTCGGGTCGAGTCGCGGGTCAGGTCGGGTTGACCCGCAAAAACCACGGGTCGGGTCACGGGTCAACCCGTTTTTACTTCGGGTCAAAAAAATTCGGGTTCGGGTCGGGTATTTTTCGGGTCAGGTCAGAAAATTCTGACCCGTTTTGCCATGTCTAATTGCAATGATGTCTCTCAAATCAGTGGGAAGCCCACTTGAAACATCTTTCCCCCTAAATCGGGGATTGTACAATGGAGTTGTCACTTATTTTTATTTTAAAAAAAAAAATTAAAAAAAAAAAAAAAAACAACAACAACAACCACCTAAACATTGAATTGAAAATCTAGATTTCTTTGAATAATTGAAAATAATTACATTTGATAGATATTACAAAGCTTGGAGTCCTACTTACATTCTAAATAAAGTAAGACTTTGAATCCTAGTTACAATCTATCAAAATGAAAATTATATTGAACAAAGCGTACTAATCTAAAACCCTAGGAATGTGTGTATGTGTGTGTGTGTGTGTGTTTTAATAGGATTGTGTTAAGCACTCATATTGCCCGATAAAAACCGGTCTTTTAGATTTGTAGTGGCCAATTACATGCATGGAAAACATTCATGTCATAAATAGCAAACACCATTTGAAATTGAAGATGTAATTGAACATGTGTAGGCATTTTCTAATTTCATGTCATGCATTGTTATTGGTTTAAATTATTAGACCTGGAATTAAATTTGAGACTAAAACAAATTTATAGATCTGAATTGACATAGGTTTTAAAAAAATATTTAGTTTTGAAAAAGAACTTTGACTTTGAAAAAGGTTTTAAGTATGCAATAATTTTGAAAACAAGTTTGATTTTGAACTATGTTTCATTCTAGATAAGGAGTTTAAGATTTTTAGTTCTAAAAGAGATACTTGAATTCAAAATAGAAAATTGTTTTAGAAACTAGCTAGTGTAGAAAATTATTTCGAACACGGTGTAGAATTGTAATGCAAAAAATAGTGCAGAAAATTAATGCAGTGCAAAATTTTAGTGCAGTAAAATAAGGCAGACTCGCAGTGCAGAGAATGGGTTTAGAACAGAAAGTTAATCTTTGAAACACAAATAATTTTGAAAAACAGATCAAAGTTCATTTAAAAAAAAAGGATCTATGAACTAAAATCTAATAAACAAATTAATCCTAGATCACAATATTTTGCTATTCAAGATTAGATCTCATAAGAATCAACATGCATGTTCATAATAAAAATACTATCCAGCATAATTTCATAACATAAAGGATTTAAACTAGCATGTTAGAGAATTGGCATCAAGTGTGCCAAGTGCTAAATTTTTAGCATTTGGAATTTAGCACTTGGCACACCAAACACCAAAAAACACACCATTTTTGCAATATGTTACAGTACCAATCTACTAACTATGAACAAAAATAAATATTGACTTGAGAATTCAAATGGGAACAATATATACATGCAGAAAAGTAAAGCTTTAAGCAGAACATGGGATTTCACTTTAAGAATTAAGTGAATGTGGGATGTGAATTAACACTAGACTAAGGAAGACTAGGGCGTAAAAAACAATTATCTTAATGCCCAAAGAAAAGAACACTAACAACTAGGAGGAATCAAGAGAAATTCTACTAAGAAGCTGAACTATGGAAGAATTGGTCTCAACATAGTCTTTAAAGCGTCTAAGAGGCTAGGGGGGAGGGTCCCTTGGATGGGGGTAGTGAATAACTTAATTTTCAAGCTAGGACTACTTAGAAAGTTAGCACAAGCGGAGTGGCCGAGTTATCTCAAAAGTTATCTCAAAAAATTTTGAGATTTTGGATAAAAATGGACCTAAAAATTCCGTCTTTAAAAAAAAAAAAAAAGGCAAAAGATTCATTCTACGATTTTATCATCAAAACCATTTCCTCAGTGACTTTAATTTATCAACGATTCAGACGTCCTCTCTTTAAAACTAAGATTTCATTATAATATTTAGTTACTGTCACTTTGATGCAGCCTTGAGCAAGGATCTGGGGGTGTCCTGCTGAGATGCGAGCTGCACTACCATGAATCAAAAAGAGCTAGAGGTGGTGGTCACTCTCACTACACAACTTCAAAGACGCAATGGAAAAGTGTAGTTCCAATGTCCCAGTCCCCATCCTTAATATTGTCAAATTAACCCTTCAGTAAAGGAAACTAAAGGAGCATTTTCTTTGCTTGACATTTGATGAAAATGGCCACATTCGGCAACCTATGAGTAGAACATCCATGCATAATTTAACAAGAGTCTCAAAAACATAATATCAACCTAAACTTACCATACATAATATTAAATTCAGACTTAAAAAGTGTTTTCCCTCCATTTGACTTAAATAGAAAAATACTGCCAGCAACCTTCATGAACTTCGCGAACAGCATATTGCCAAGTCTTCATTTCCTGCAAATAACAAAAATAAGGACAAAAACACCAAACAATAAAACTATGTCAAGTGCCTTACTTGCCATTTTTGAGCTATTAGACTAGCTGGTCCAGTCCTAAATAATCAATTCTAACTATGACCAAATCATGATTCTGCCTTGGCCATATTCTGCTGCATCAGCAAATGGAACCTACTCACTTGCACAATAATTAGTTACACCCATGCTGCATTTGGTCATGATTCTTTTTTACTCCTTGCATCTTGCATGCAATTTGAAGTTTATCTTTATTTGGGTATTCAGCAATGTTCTTCTACCAACCTTCAAACCTTCATACTTGGACAACCGCCAAGGCAACAAAGAAGCACAGTGCAATTTGAAGTTTTTCAACCCCTTGGGAGCTTAATTATAATTTCAAATCTAAGATTATCACTAAATGTCCATCACCAAGTTATCTAGTAAGAACAATAGGTTTTATGAATCCATAGTTCAGACTGGCATCTCATAAAGCTTTTGTTGAGAAACAATTTATTTTTTTATTTTTTCTGAAAATCAAATGAAAAAAAAAAAAAATCAAGTGAAGATAGATTCCATCTGTAGTGTTCAAAATTTATAAGCTTGCATTTTCTAACCAGAAAAAAAAATGCATTCGCTGGCCAGAAACGAAGTATTCAAACAAGAGAATAAATCAGAGAATCATGTAGGTAAGACACGGATCAAACAATAGAATATAAGTATATGTAAGCCTATGTGGTGCTGTTTACATTGTAAACATATTAAAAAGTGATATGTGTGATTCCTTGGTGATTTCAATTATTGGGAATTGAATTTTCTTCATATGTTGGAGTCTAATACTCCTACTGTGAGTGGGGACTGTGTTTGGTGGAAATTGAAGAAAAATGGAGGTTTTGATATTCATTCTTACTATAACGTGCTAAGAGGGTCTATCTGTGTCATCTTTCCTTGAAAAAGTATTTGGAGGGTTAAGGCCCCTATGCAAGTTTCCTTTCATGTTTGGATGGCGGTGTGAGGGAAGATATTGGTGACAACCTGAGGAGAAGAGGTTTTTAAATTGTGGCCAGGTATTGTTTGTGCTGGAATAGTGGCGAGATAGTGTATCATCTTTTGATTCACATGAGAAGGTGTATTAGTTGTGGTGTTTTGACTTTAATTAGATCATTTGGAGTTTTTGGGTTTTGCCTAGAAGGGTGCTAGATCTTTTTATTGTATGGATATATTGATTGGGGCATCTGACATTTGGAATTTTTATTTTGAGAGCATCTTAAGATTTTGAAGATATGGTCCCAACAGGGCACATCAAACATTTAGAATTTAATACCGTTGTGTTTAATGTGGTATTTCGTAGGAGCGTAACAACTACATGTTTGAATCAGCACTTAGGTTTGCTTGGAATCAACACCCAGCACTTCAAGAATTTCCAGAACAAAATTCCAACCATCAAAGTCCATCTTAAATCCTTACTAAAGCCGTTTTAAATAGGCTTCCAATGAGTACATCAATAAGGAAAGTAATTAAAAAAAATAACCCCACAAAATCCTTAGTTGGATAAAGATTTACATCGGTGAAATTCCAAAATTCGAGGTTTCAAATTAACAATATTCTTGGTGCATCATGGTGCCTGCACCACTGGAACATAAAAGTAGTAAGAGAATATAAATCAGCAATAGCTAGTTAAAGGGTTCTAAAGATGACAACCAAAACATAAATAACAACTAAAGTGGCTTAGTGGCTCCGGTATATCACGAATTTGATCGAGAATAAGTTTTGAAAACTAGTAGTCTTTGAGGTTAAGCCAAAATCATCAAAATCCAAAAGCAAATAAGAGAAAGTAGATCTTCCAAAGAAAATGTATACAAGGTTTCAAATACATCCTAACTATGAGTCCAAGCACAATAAGTTCCCAAAGCATGATAACAACTCTTTTAAAAACAGGGTAGTTTTCAAGTAATCATTCAAATAACAAAGGAGATGCACACACGTTAATAGGTTGAAGCTACAAATCTAGACAAGTCAAGCAGGAGCAATAGCACAATAGGTTATAAGACGTGTATTATTAGAGAGTAGATTCTTTTCAAACATTCCTCTCCAACTAAGTTAACTCAGCATTGTAACCTCAAGAATGCATCAAGCAAATTAATACAAAAAAGAAATTGCAAATGTAAAGCATTATCATGCTTTTCCTAGCTAATGCATGACTTAGGAGCAGTTTCAAATGTTTATTTGATGGAGCATAGAAAAAGAAATTACCTTGCTTAGAGATAGAGATGGGCTTTACTCTAATAGATGCTATGAAGCACGGGTGCGTTTCGAGACTCGGGTGCGGGTGCGGGTACGGGTGCGGGACTCGGCAATTTTTGAAAAAGTAGGGTGCGGGTGCGGCGGGACTCGGCTATTAAAAAATTATTAAAAATATTTTTATTTATATTTTCTATATATTTTTACTATTAAAATATTTTAAAAAAACACATTACTATGCCTTGATTCACAAAACAAAGAAAGAAGAAGGCAAGAAACACATTACTATGCCTCTAGGGTGTGAATTTCGGCTTTTCCGGCAAGTTTCAAAGCTGATATAGGCATGTTTCGGCCGTTTCCGGCCTGTTTCGGCCGTATCGGAAGTTTCGGTCGCCGGCCGATACGACCCGATATGGCCGATACGGCCCGATTCTGGCCGAATCAGCCCGGTTCGGCGCGAATCGAAGCCGATTCGGCGCGAATCTAGCCGCGTCGGCGCGAATCGAGCCGAGTCGGCGCGAATCCGAGAAGAAAAAAAAAAAAAAAAACTCAGACACGGCACCGACGCGCGGTCAACCGCGTCGGACGCCGCGTCCCGCGTCGGGCCGCGTCGGACTGGGGTGCGGCACCCTCCCAGCCGCGTCCGTGCTTTCTAGAATAGATGTGACCTCTACAAATCCAATTCCCCTCCACACTTTAGTTTGAAAGGTTTCAATAGTAGCAGTAGAAGCATCCTCAGCCTTGAAGGTAATATAATGCATGAGGCCCTCAACGCACTGCACATTTGCCTTCACCACCTCCTTGAATTTAAAGTTCTTCTTCTACAAGAAATTGTCCCAGACACAATAAAGCCAACAGCAATAGCAATAATAATAAAGGTAACTAATCAAGGGATTTGATTATGAAAAGACCTCATCAGTGTTGTACTTGTGGATTGCTTCCCTAGAATATTCACCAAGTTCTTTCTTATCAGCATCATCAATGACCCCCCCGAATCCCATCGTCTCAATTCTACCGCATGCGAAAGAGTGGGAGAAGTCGTCAACATCAAAGCCCTGCGAATCAGAAAGAGAGACAAATGAGACAAGATTCATGGGAGCATCATCACGCACAAACTCACTATATCCGATGATTGCTTACCCCGCTCTCATAAACCTGTCGATGATACAAAGTCAATTCTGCACGAGTCATCTCAGGGAGCTCACCAGGAAAATAATCGTCATCGTCATCGTCATCGTCACTAAGAAGTTCGTCATCCAAAGGTAAGCCAGCTTTCTCGCGATAGGGGACGTCTTCTTTTTCTTCTTGTTTTTCTTAATCTGTCTTCTTCTGCTTCTTCTCTTGAAGTTCGTCATCCAAAGGTAAGCCAACTTTCTCGCGATAGGGGACGTCTTCTTCCTCTTGTCTTTCTTCATCTGTCTTCTTCTGATTCTTCTCTTGTGGTTTCTCGTGCTTTTCTTCCAGCCTTGGGACAAGGACATCAGCAGTAGCAGCCGCCATAGTCATTTCAGATGAGATCAGAAATTTTTATTTTTTACGATGATGGATAAATAAATGATCTCACACTCACGTGTTGTTTCTTTTAGCCCTATTCTTATTTCTATTTTCTTTACATTTTTACCCTTTGCGGCTTCGGTTCAAAGTTCAAACTCAACCCATTTGTTGCATATGGTATGGCTTTAATTGCAAGCCACAAGCCCAGGTCGGTCAAGTCGGCTTTGGTTGAAAGTCCACTAGCCGACCTATAATAATGTTTTGTAATTAAAAAGTCCACTTAATCATTTGTTGCTTGACTTTGAATTTCCAATTATTCAAGAGTAATTCTACTGTATCAAAAAAAAAAAAAAAAAAAAAGTACGGTATTCACTAGTAGGTAATTTGCTACACTAAGTTACTTTTTTCTCATATTTGACAGTTTCATTCTCAAATTGTGCAGTTTCAACATCACATATGACAGTTCTTTTCTCACATTTGATGGTTCCCTTACTTTTTTCTCACATTTGACAATTTCATCATCACATTGTGCAGTTTCAACATCACATGTGACAGATTTTTTTCTCACATTTGGTGGTTCCCTTACTTTTTTTCCTCACATTTGACGATTTCATCCTCACATTGTGCGGTTCTAACATCACATATGACAATTCTTTTGTCACATTTGATGGTTCCCTTACTTTTTTCCATGTTTTTAAAAACCGGATCGGACCGGCCAGTTCAATCTGAAACCGAACCTTAATTCGGTCCGGTTATTAGTTAAAACCGAAAATGAAAGAAAACAGGATAAACAGTACAAACCGCCAATTCAACCAGCATAACTAGAAATCGATGCGGTTAAACCGGTCGGTACAAAAAGCTTCTTTAAAAACAAAAAAACAAAAAAACAAAAACATAAAACTATAAAAGTACCAGATGGCTCACGTCGCCTTCAGGCCCAGCACCACTTTGTTGGTCGTTGTTAACATTTAGCTGGTTATCTCTTCATCTTCCTCCTTCAGTTTCGTCTTTTCACTTCCCTTCTTTTTTTTCTTTTTCTTTTTTCTCTTCTTCTTATCTGTTGTTTAGAGTCTTTAGACTACAGCTGCACCCCCTTGGTCCTTTTGTTTTGTGTGGTTCTTGTAATCTTATTTTGTGTGTACTGACACCACATGTGTAGACTAGACATTGATATTTGAAACAAGTTTGAAATTTCAATTACATCTTTTATTTCAAATTTTCAACTACTGTCACTCACTAGTTTTATATTTTTATTAATAGGCTAATATATGAGCTAGAGATAAACATTAAGTGAAATGTGTTTAGTGGTGTCTAAAAGTTGGTAAGCTAAAACTTAATGTTTTACTATTATTTAATTTTTTAATTAATATGACCAGGTATAAAATTATTTATTTATTTAATTTTATAATTATTAATTAAATTATTGATGACGTCATCAGTTTGACCTTCGATCGGACCTCGATCTAACTAGAAAACCGATAATCAGTCCATTTTTCTATTTTTTCACCGTATCGGTTTTTAAAACCATGCTTTTTTCTCACATTTGATGATTCTATCGTCACATTGTGTAGTTCCAACATCATATGTGACAGTTCTTTTCTCACATTTGGTGGTTCCCGTACTTTTTTCTCACACTTGACGGTTCTATCCTCACATTGTGCGGTTCCAACATCACATCTGACAGTTCTTTTGTCACATTAGATGGTTCCCTTACTTTTTTCTCACACTTGACAATTCCATCCTCATATTGTGCAATTCCAACATCACATATGACAGTTCTTTTCTCATATTTTGTGGTTCCTTTACTTTTTTTTCACATTTGACGGTTTTATCCTCACAAGGTGCAGTTCCAACATCACATGTGACAGTTCTTTTGTCACATTAGGCGGTTCCCTTACTTTTTTCTCACACTTGACGGTTCCATCATTACATTGTGCAGTTTCAACATCACATGTGACAATTCTTTTCTCACATTTGGTGGTTCTCTTACTTTTTTCTCACATTTGACGATTCCATCCCCACATTGTGCAGTTTCAATATCACATGTGACAATTCTTTTGTCACATTTGGTGGTTTCCTTACTTTTTTTTTTTCACATTTAACAGTTTCATCCTCACATTGTGCAATTCCAACATCACATGTGACAATTCTTTTCTCACATTTGGTGGTTCCCTTACTTTTTTCTCACATTTGACGGTTTCATCCTCACATTGTGTAGTTCCAACATCACATGTAACAGTTCTTTTCTCACATTTGGTGGTTCCCTTACTTTTTTTCTTACATTTGACGATTCCATTTTCACATTGTGCAATTACAACATCACATGTGTCAGTTTTTTTGTCACATTTGGTGGTTCCCTTATTTTTTTTCTCACATTTGACGATTCCATTCTCACATTGTGCAGTTTTAATATCACATTTGACAATTCTTTTCTCACATTTGGTGGTTCACTTATTTTTTTTCTCACATTCGACGGTTCCATTAACACATTGTGTAGTTCCAATATCACATTTGACAATTCTTTTGTCACATATAGTGGTTCATTTATTTTATTTTTTTTCTCAAATTTGATGATTCCATTGTTATATTAAGTAGTACCAACATCGCATTTGTTCTATTTTTGTCACATGTGACAGTTCTTTTCTCACATTTGGTGGTTCCCTTACTTTTTTTTCTCACATTTGATGATTTCATCCTCACATTGTGCAGTTCCAACATCACATATAACAGTTCTTTTCTCACATTTGGCGGTTCCCTTACTTTTTTCTCACATTTGATGGTTCTATTGTCACATTAAGTAGTACCAACATCGCATCTGACTCTATTTTTGTCACATTCAGTGGTACCCTATTTTTTTATTCTCAAATTTGATTGTTCCATTATTACATTGGGTAGTACCAGCATTACTTCTGACCGTACTTTTGTCACATTCGGTGGTACCCTATTTTTTTCCTTACAATTGATAGTTCAATCATCACATTAAGCACTACCAATATCACATCTGACCATAATTTTACGTTTGGGCTTATCACTAAGGTCACTTTTTTACTTATTAATAACCGCTCATCACAATAGTAATTTTTTCAAAGTTATTAAAAAATTTAGATCTAAAATCGAAAACCAAAAAAAAAAAAACATTCCATGAAATTAGTCCAACCACAACAATTACTCTTGTTCACAAAAAAAAAAAAAAAAAAAAAAAAAAAAAAAAAAATCATTTGGAATTATCTTGGTTTCTTCTACAAATATTTGAATATACCAATTAACTTCCTACGTATCTCCCTTGGTAGCTTCCATCACATTCAGGGGCATACCTCCCTATAAAATAACATAGTTGAGGTCATTTTCTTGATGTTTATATTTTTATTATTTATATATGATGGTGAACCAAAAATTAGACTATCTCCAATTCGTCCATAATGTCGTCCAAGACCAGAAAGGTCATCCAAGTGCAAGAAGGTCGTCTAGTATGGAGTCACCTGGACGACCGCCAAACACTTAGAAATTTTTAGAGTAAATCTATATCCAAAAGCTTATGATTCGAACCACATTCTACTATTTTGAAATAGGAGCAAAATTCTTATTCATCGCTCTAACTTCCCACTAAGTTCTTAACTTCTAATGGCAGTTGTAAAAGTTAAGTCTGAACCTTCTAACTTCCATCCATATTGAGGAAGTTACTAAACAAGTAACCACTCCAAAGCGAACTATAAAAGGACTCAGCCATATGAAATCAATGTAAGTTTTTCACCACTTATAAAGTTGGAATTCCTGAGTTCAAGAGAGAAAACTAACTTAAGCATCGAAGGGTTCTTGGCCAGTTCACCCTGGTCACTTTTGATCTTGTGCTTCTTTCTTTCAGGCATTCCAAGCAATCTCAAGCCCATTAAAGTCCGGAGCATTTAGCCTACTGATTTTTTGTGCATCATCAATATATACTATAAAACCGAAGATGTATAACCTTATGTGCTCTCTAATTGTTCTTATGCAACATCTGCAACTTAATCAAAGTTGTATGTTTATTGTGGTGTCTAAGGTTGGAAATAGGGTGACTATACAATTAGCAAGTTATGCAAAAAATTCAATACAAAGATTGTTGACAATTTTAAAATTTTCAGTAAACACTTGAATTGAAACTACAGATCCAGTATAAAATAGTCATCAATCAAGGCTACTACACCAAGTTTTATATTTTTTAGGCATTTTTATTAGATCCACGTGTGCAGAAGTGTTAAATGACTGTGTCCAACACGAGTATAACCACCCCAACTAAAGTGTCTATGCAGTTTTGTTTCATAAAATTATCATTATATTTAGACCCATCTAAAACAAAATAAACATCCCAAAAAATTTCCACAGTAACAAAAATTACCAATAAAAAAGCTAAAAACAATTAAGCACAATTGACCGATTTTACCAAAAACGAACAACCCAATCCTTTTTTAAAAAAATTATCAAAATAATTTTGTCATTGAGAGTTTAGCATATCGACCACAATGATAAGTGTGAGCCTCATTTGAGTTAGCAGAGCCTCCACTAGCTAAGTCTGAGAGAGCCCTAATAGCAATGAAATGTTTTCATTGTTGAAGACTTATCGGTGCCACAAAGCACTTATCTCTCTCTCTCTCTCTCTCTCTCTCTCTCTCTCTCTCTCTCTCAGGGTTTCGCAAAATTTATACAAATTCGTCATTCTAAAGTCATTTGGTATTTGTTCCTATAAAATATTGGAATGTGTAATTTGAACATAATTGGCTATTAAAAGGTCAATTTTCATCTCTATACTTTGTTCATTCATATAGGTGGCTGATAGTAGCCTTCACTAACTCCTCAGTGTAAGTAAGACCTATTTACTAGGATTTGAGACTAAGCCATATAATTTATGGCATTGTCTTCTTTTAGTTGCTTCTCTCTCTCTCTCTCTCTCTCTCTCTCTCTCTCTCTATATATATATATATATATATATATAAAATGGTTGGCTTGGTAACACTTGGATTCTTGTAATGGTCAAGGCATACCTCCTTCTAAAACGACATAGTTGAGGTCACTTTCTTGATGTTTATAATTTTCTAATAAATATTAATGTGTGAGATTAATATCAATATACTAATTAGTTAATTAATTATTTATTTATTTATTTAGTTCATTAGTTTTACATATTTATATATTTTAAGTTAAGCCTGGTAACAACTTAGTGCATCAGTATGGTGGTAATTCGGTATATTTTTTGCCAACCAACTCTGGTTCGAATCCTAGCACTTCATGCCTGCAATTTTATTTTTTTGAATTTTCAATTTTCAGTCCATAAGTTGAAAAGCCCACAAGATCCTACGCCCAAGAAAAACCCTAGTTCATCCCAAATCTTCTTTCCTTCAATGTCGGTGATAATAGCCACCGATTTTCCTCTCTTTCTCTGCCCTTTTGTTCGAAGTCTCCACCGTTTCTTGTCACCAAAATCTCAGTACGTCTCATCCTTATTTTTTAGTTTTCCATCTGGGTTTTTTGCCTTTTGGCTTTTGTATTGCTGAATTGTTATTAATCTTGTTTTGTTTTTGTTTTCCTTTCGGTTTCGCAGGGCTGCTAGGAACAAAACCCTTAAGCTTCTATTCCTTTTGTTTTTGTTTTCATAGCAGGTGAGAGAATGTTAATTTAATATACTTGAACTATTAATCTTTTATATACTACTGATTTCAATTTGGTTTCCTTTTCTTTATTTTTTCTAGCTGGATTTTCTTTTTAATTGCCGTTTGGTAACCATCGTTTTTAATTTTGTTTTGTTGTTGGTTTCCTTTTGTACAATAGTATAAAATAGTGTTGATTTATACTTTCTATGGTTATGTATTAATTTTTTTAGGAATAATATATTGGTCCACATGGATCGATACAAAGATGTTTACAGTGGATCATGATACATGAATAATATACTAAAATGATCATTTGTGTAGTTTCTAATATACTTCTAACTTTATTATTATTATGAGATAATTTTTGCTTCTTTCAATCTTTGGAAGTTCCAGCTCTTGAATTTCGGACTTCTTTGGAAGTTCCAGCTCTTGAATTTTGAACTTTTATTTTTTTATTTTTTTATTTTTTTATGGGTAAGCTATTGTTATATACATGCATCTGATAGGTCATAAATCAATATCACATTCCATAATACTCCAGAGAAAGTTGGTGATCTAAACTTTTCCCCCAAGTTTTTTTTTTAAAGGGAAGCTTATAATCTTTGGGGTCAAATCCCAAAATGTTATTAAATTTTGATTAGAAGATCTTTCTTTTTATGTTTGGGTTCCATCTAGTACAACCCCTGCTGGGCACTTTAGAGCTGTTTGAAATTTCATTATTTTCTGTGACAAGTGACAGCTGCATTTCAATATTTAGATTTGGTACTCGTCCATTTCAAAGTTCCGACATGACTATTAGTTTAACTAGCATTTCATGGTGTTTCCACTAAAAACATACATGGTTTAATTCCCTTTTCCCACTATTATCGAATCATAAAAATAAAAAATGTTCCAGCAACCTTGTGAAGCTTTCTTTGTAATTAACTAGGGGTGTCAATGTTCAACCCAACCCGCGAACACAACACGAACCCGACACGGGTTTTTTCGGGTTAGGGTTGGACTTTAATGGGTTTGGGTCATAAATGAGTCAACCCGAAAGCGACACGATAAAAAACGTGTCATAAGCGGGTCAACCCGCGTAACCTGCAATAGACACGTTTGACACGCCAATTTATTTGTGTCAACTCGAAATGACCCATTTAACACAACCCGTTTAACTCGTATAACAAATAAATATTTATTTTATTTTAGATTTGTCAAATACCTTTTATATCCAACATATATTTTAAATTTAAAAAGAAAAGTGAGTAATTACAAAAATTTACAAGGTATATAATTGGAAATTGAAACTTTACAGACCCTAGAACTACTAATACTTTTTTTTTTTTTTGGCATAGAACTTGTACAAATGAAATTGGATGAGCTTGTGGAAGATGTTATGAATTTGGACATCAACAAAAAATCTTTGGATGATAATCGTGGTCATAGTCAGGATTAGTCTACTGTTTACTTAAATTCTTTCAATATTGATACTTAGCATTTGGCGAGTTCCAAGGATATTATATTTTTGTTGAATTATGTTATTTTATTTTTGTTAAACTTTGTTATTTTGAATTTGGGTTGAAGTGTATGCACTTCTTTTGGAGTGTAAAGAATTTATTTTCTAGATGAATATTATATTTTTGTTGAACTATATTATTTTGAATGTGAGTTGAAGACTTGAAGTGTATGCACTGCTTTTTGGGATGTAAAAAAAATTATTTCTAGATGAATGTTATATTTAATATTATGCAGGTTGAAATGGGTTGTGTTACATTCATGTCAACCCAACCCGACTCGTTTATTAAGCGTGTCAAATGGGTTGGGTCAGGTCAACCCGCCTTATTAACAGGTCGGGTTAGGGTTGAAGGATCATGACACGATTATTAAATGGGTCGGGTTAGGGTTGAGCCATTTAGTCGAATACCCCTACCTCGACACGACACGAACCCAACACGCTAACCCGAATTGACACCCCTATAATTAACTTATAGTTGCACCTATGCCTTTGAGATTCCAAAACCATGATTATTCTGTATCTCAAAGAGTCAAGAAGCAGAGGGATTTTTTATAAAAGGAGTCAAGAAGCCTTTTTTTTTTCTTATAAATTGCCACTCAAAAGGGTATTGAGTTTGTTGAAGATTAGGCACAAGGGGATTTGTTACATCATCTTTTGCAAGTATAAAAAATTAAACATGAACCAATAGCAAGGGGAGAGGTATCTGCCTAAATATTGGCTGCCCCAATCTCCCACCTTTTTTGCCTCCAATCGCTTTGAAAATCTGAATGGCCGGATTGTCAGCCTCTCATCTTTTGTTAAAAAATCATTTTATGAATCCTGTGTATTCAGTATTCATCACTTGTTATGGTATATGAGGTAATGGAAGGGTGACATATCAATAAGCCCCTGCAAAAAAGGAAAAGAAATGTTTAGCTTCTCTTATTTATGTTCTTAATCAAGAAAAGAGAGAATGACAAAACAAAACAAAAAAAGAAATCTTGGAGTGGAGGATTACCAGTAAAAGCATGGGTTCATTGACTATCATCTAATGCAAGGGAAGGTCCAACTTTAACTGGTTTTAAACTTTTTAGAACCCGTCGTCCATACTCAAATGCAAAAACAATGAGACCAAAAAGGTATAACAGGAAAATATTCAGTCTTGATAGAACGTAAAGCACAATAGTGATATTGCTTCCTCCCTTTGTGTTTATTCTGATTAATGTCACCCTTGGCCCTATCCACCCTGCAGGAAAAAAAAAAAAGAAGCAACATGTATCAACACATGATTTCAAAATAGAATGTAGAATTTTATATTGCATATGTGATTTGGTTATTGTTAGTTTGTTACTTATGATTTAAGTAACAGCAGTGTTTTGGTTAGTAGTTAGATTCATCAAAAGTTGTTCAACTAGTCTATTGAGGTTAATTTTATGAGATACAACAACAAAAAGTCTCATTTTATGAAAATGTTACTTATTAATAGCCCAACATTCAATATCATAAAACATAGCTCGTCTTAGTTCCACTTGGTTACACCCTGAAGCTATGATGGATAAGCTCTTATTATGGTATACTCCGAGCAATAACCCTGGTTAGCAGTTGAGCTAGTTTTATTACAGCATACTGAAATCTAGAATTATAGTTATAGTTAAGAAATTCCGGTGCAGTGAATTTCCTGACATTAGGTTATATTTCCAGATCACTTTATCCACAATATTGATATGCAATGGCTGTAGGGCTAAAACTAGAATGTACTTCTAACTTTCTAAGTGCTATAAGGAATTATTGGGCACTCCTACAGCACTATACTTCCTATTTACATGCATATCTGTTCTACTCCTATCTGTGAACTCACATGCAAGGCCCTATTTTATGTAAGTAGGGATTGTGGTGCTCTGATAGTATTGGATAATGACTCCTGAGCTTCATGATGTCAATCCAATCAAAGGAAGAAAGAGAGGGTTTTGTCTTCAATGTGGAATACTTACCAGACTTTTTCTTTGGCAAATTAGACCATTCATTAGGATTGATACTCACTTCTGATGCCTTGATTAATTCAAGAATTGCTTGATTGACCTGAAATTTAAGGGAAAAGAAAAGTTTTTAGGTTCTGCTCTCCTTGTAAACTATGGTCCAATCAAGTCACGGTCATAGATTTCAAGAAGCACTAATAATAATAATAATTATTATTATTATTAAGCACCGATTATTTAAATCCTTTCGTCTTAGATTTTCACCATGCCATAATCCAATGAGCTGCTTATTGTAATCAAATCAATTATAGATGAAAAATGTACCTCTTCGGTCCTCTCATGGCTCACTAGATGACCTCCATGAAGTTCTATTATTCTAGCAACCGGATGCAGCTTCTCTGCAAGTCTCCTTGCATAATATATTTGAGCAATTATATCATGCCTACACATTCACAAACAAAGTCTTGAGTGGAAATCCTGAATCAATGAAATTAAATGGTAAAATGTTCTAAAATTTATCCTTTCTGAAGCTTTAAAAATTGAGTTTGCAAGATATGCTTATTACTCATTGTACAAAAGAATATTATCTTGATACATATCACAGAACATAACAACTATGCTCAAGTGCAATAAGAAATAGAGTTGAGAAAAGATTTTGTGACCAAGCACTGTTTAATTAATACAGAAAATATGCCTGAAACAAGAAATCCAGCTGAACGGATCAATTCAATTTCTGTTCGAGTCATTTTATGGGTCCAGCAAGCATTAAGTTGACCCTCAAAACCATAGTTAGACTGCATTCCAGTTGCTGATATACCTTTTACATATTCCTGCAGCACACAGGTTGTAGGTCAAGTTAGGGACATCTTAATGTAAAGTCTATGAACAATTAATTGAGAATGATTTTCCGTTAATAGAAAATCCAATTCTATGTTTAACCTCAATACTTCTAGGTGATGTTTTCAAAAAATTACAACAAATAGTTAAAGGAACGCAATTGAGAAGTGATAAGCTTTTAACATTTCTTACTTGATATAAGATTGCTCTTCTTGTGTTAGGTCCAATACATTCTTCAAGATATTCCTGCAGATTGTAGATAAAGCGAAATTGTACGAGTTAACCACAAAAAGAATGGAAGTGTATTTCTAGTTTAGAATAAGTGAAAATAAACCAGTGCAAAAAAAAATTGTAAAACGAATATCAAGATTATCTTCCACTAAATGTTCAAATAAAACAGTTTTTTTCACCAGTTGAACATCCAAATACATAAATAGCAAAACTCTGGACAGAACTGAGAGCATCTTTTACCTCTGAGTAGTGGGTGTCCAAGTCAACAGCTGCCCGTTGCTTAGGAGATTTGGCCCGTAAGAAATGGATTGCAACGAATAAAGTTTTTAGATCAAGCTGCAAGAAACAAAATAATTTGAGCATCTTTTTGAGGAATAAGTTACTTGCAAAATTAAGTTACCGAACATAATAAATTTATATCATTGAGAATTTTACAATAATTTATCGCTACAATAATTTATATAGTTTTCTTATTAAAACATAAGAAAACTATGAATATCAAATAGAACAAGGGTGATAATGTCCCCAGGTAAGTCTTCAACCCAAACCTGAAGTTCTAGCCCAACCCGAGATTTCTTTGCCAAAGCATCGGCAACCTTATTACAATTTCGTTTCACATGGCAGTAGTGATCCAGGCAATCAATGGTGGACTGTCAAGCCCTTCGGTGTAAAGATTAATTTGTCAAATATATAAGAACCGAAACTCAAACAAAACAATAATAGCATAAACCCACAAAGTTTAGAGAAATAATATAAACCCATATCAGCGTTAATCATATGTAAAGAGAGAACCTAAAGATTGTGGGTGGTTCAGCTGATTTAGAATGGCAGAAAAGAAGCGCCGCCGAGTCGTACGGGAAGAGTTAAAGCGCCGCCGATTTGAGGATGGATTGGAAGAGACGAAACTAGAGAGCAGCGCCGACGAGTTGGATTGGATGAGAAGAAGCGCCGCCGATTTGAGGTTATGGGTGTGTGGCTACGACTGCAGCTGTCTGGTTCTTGTATGGTTTTAGCTATGATTTGGGTTTTTTTTTTTAAATAACTATAAAACCCAAACTATATTATTAGTTAGGCAACGTTTGAAACTAATTTGGTTTCTAACAATTCGAGTCCAGAGGACTCGATTTTGGGGAGCTGAGATGTCCACGTAGGCCTGAAAATCGAGTTCATTGGACTCGGTTTCTGTACATGGAAATCGAGTCTAATGGACTCGGTTTTCGTTCATGGAAATCGAGCCCAAAGTACTCGGTTTTCGTTCATGGAACTCGAGTCTACTGGACTCAATTTACTAGTCTCATCCCACTGCAGCATTTGACGTTCCTCCTTTGGCCTGTGAATGGTTGAGTCTACCCAAAGAGTTGTTCGAGGTGATCCAAGGGAGTGAGTGTTCATGAGGGGGAGAGAGTTGCCTGGGCATGGGATTCATGTTTGGTGAAGAGAGTCCCCCATTGGTGAGAGTGATAGTTGGTGTTATGGAGTTTTGGTTTGATGAGGGGGCCATGCTTATGACTCGGTATGCTCTGTTTTGTGGAGAGTAAAACAGAGCATGTGAGTGTTATGGACTCTCTTCCTTGGTGATTTCATGCATGCTATCCAAACTAGTAGTATTGTATTCTATAATCTAAGGCTAAACTAAAGCTCTACTCTCGTCTCTATTGATATTGCCATGGATTTGATGCTATGCTCATGGAAACACACACGGAGGAGGATCAAAGAGTTACCTGCGGATCTGTTACCATGTTCTCTTCCTAGCAAACAAAGGTCCATTCTGTCACGAAAACGCAGAAGAACTATGAATGATTTTCATGACTGAGGTATTGGTGGAAATCTTACTTCGACTGCCTTTAACATCTTTGTTTCAATGCAAGTCCGTATCGAAGCGTTGGTTGTCTTTAATCTCTACTTCTTATTTTGCTTAACTGCTTTGTTAGCCACCACTCTTCTCATTTTCTTAATCTCTACTCACATGCTCTGTTTTGTGGAGAGTAAAACAGAGCATGTGTTCATGTGTGTTCTCTTCCTTGGTGATTTCATGTCCTGGACGAAGAAAACCGAGTACTTTGGGCTCGATTTCCATGAACGAAAACCGAGTCCATCAGACTCGATTTCCATGTACAGAAACCGAGTCCATTAGACTCGATTTCCATGTACAGAAACCAAGTCCAATGAACTCAATTTCCAGGCCTACATGGACATCTCAGCTCCCCAAAATCGAGTCCTCTGGACTCGAATTGTTAGAAACCAAATTAGTTTCAAACGTTGCCTAACTAATAATATAATTTAGGTTTTATAGTTATTTTTTTTAAAAACCCCTGTGATTTGAGGGTTTTGTTTAGAGAGGCAAACTGAGACAGAGCAAGTAAAGGTAAGTGAAGCAAACGTGAGAGAGAAAAGTTTGATGAATGTTATAATTTTTGGTATATATATAAAACCTGTTTAACCGGTAACCCAAACCATTAAAATTACATCAACGGTCAAGATTAAAACAATATTAAATAAAGGGTTCAAATTTAGGGGTACCGTACTCCCTTTTCGGGGGGTACGGTAGAACGACCCATTATTCAAATGTATGGAACATTGTCGTACAAAGCTGGATATTTTGGAATAGGAATTTATTCGGACATGTAGGGAACAATATTGGCAGCTGGCAGGCTGCATGAAAATTTAGAATGGCTGGAGATGCAGGTTGCTAACCCCACAAAATATCGTTTCAACGAGGGAGACTCGGATTGAACTAAATTATATATATATATGGGAGACTCGGATTGAACTAAATTTTATATATATATAAAGAAACCCATTTAACTTGAGATACAATTATATGTAGGGTATATGAGCAGTGCCAATATAGCTTATTGTTTGTAAATCTTAATGATTATAAGGAGGGTTTATTCTTGAAATATGAAATGATAGAAAGCCATTCTAAACCACTTTACCTACCTTTATCTTTTTTCCTTTTAGAGATAATTACAACATATTGTTAACTCTGCAATTCGAACCATTTTCCTCCTAGACCCCCAAGCACTTTAAGCATGGGGAGGTGCTAATTCAACTACAAGGCCTTTAGCACTTCTTTACCTACCTTGTGCTACATTCATCAAATTATGCATGATTACCTATTATAATCCGATTCCAAAATCTCAAGCTCCATTTATTTTCCTTTTACATCCCATAATTAAATTTTATGCATTGTGCAAGTGGCAACTTTAGTTAGCTATACTACTAAGCTTGATTCTTGACAAATTATGGGAATACATAAATAAATAAATAAAGCATCTCATATAAGCCCTGTAAAATGGATAGATTGATCATACAACCACTTGTACTTTGAGGGTCTTTAATATCTCATCATCTATCTCAAATTGCATGGGCTTCTTGTCTCTTCCAATCTTGACATACCCACGAAATGCTCCTTTAGGTCTTTAGTAAAGTCTGTGGTGTGGGCCAATCTTGACATACCCACGAAATGCTTCTTGTTTGTTGCATGTACGGACAGAGCATGTGATGTAGAACAATTCCGCGACATTAGCAAGTGCGCAACTTCAAAAATGCAATAAAAATGGCATAGATTAGCAGATTAGGGGCTTAGTCTCTCCATGAGGTCCACTCTTTCTCTTAGCCTTTTCCATTAGAACAATGTTTAGTCACTTTCCTAAATTAGGGTTCCTTTTCCTATACCTTGCTTTGGTCACACCCTTCGGGGTGGGAAAATTTCTATTTTTCTTTTCTTCTTCGTGTGTGATATAAATTGTGCATGCTGCATGTTGTAAGGTAGTTATGCACTTCGTGTGATGGACATATTTGGTTAGGGAGGCAACCTCTCCTTAATCATGGATGGTTTTGACCTTAGAGTGTGGATATGCATTCAAGGTTTGTGCTGTAGATGCATACTCATGCTTTATTGGATGCATGACCTACCAAGTGTGATCACCCTTATCCATGTCAGTTAGTGACATCGATTTCCCCATGTATGCGACACGCATCATGTGTTTGATACTTTGGTAAGCCTCAGCATACCTTAGTTCGAGCATATTAATGCATGTCATATACATAGGCATGAAAAACCCGCCAATGTGCCGTAGCGCACCAAACGTGAAACTCTGCTAGATTTTCCCCTTGAAAATGTGGCATCTTCTTGCCATATTCTCACCGCGAAAGTTTTGGTGAGAATAGTGTTTTGTGTGCTACAGTGCACCTAATCCAAACTGCTGTTGAATTTTTGCCATGAAAATAAGGCAAAATGTTGTCGGATTTTCATCGTGGACCTCATTTCATTAATAGAGGTCGTACTTATTGCACAAGTGTTTCATTGTAAGATCTAAAAAGGTTTTTTTTTTTTTTTTTTTTTTTTATGGGAATCTAAAAAGATAATTGGTCTGTTTGTAACTTAGGGCATTCTCATCTAGAAATGCAAGGCACAAAAAAAATACAAAATGGATGGCATTTGGTGCAAAAAAATTTACCAACTGCATAAAACTTACTTTTGTGTATTTTATTCTCTCTCTCTCTCTCTCTCTCTAGTTTTTTTATTTTCCTCCCTATAGTTTTTATTTTTTATTTTTTTTGGTAATATGATGTGATGATGTGTGAAATTAGTAGGTTGTATGCTTTGAACTTCAACGGTGGATTGGTGACCTGAAAAAGAAAGAAAGAGATTATCAAAGGTGACCGAGGTGAACCAGCCAAGGACCCTTCAACAGCTAAGTCAGATTTCTCTCTAGGACTCAAGTATAATGAGTGAATGAATAGTAATGCATACCTTTGTCTAGCAAAGTTGGGTCCTTTTTAAAGAGAATTTGGAATGGGTCTACTTATTAGGAATCGCTAACGTCGTGAGAGATGTGTGGACTTAATGGGGAGAGTGGAGCGAATTTCAGGGAATTCACCTCAAGTATCGGAATAGTGGATCGTGGTGCAACTATTCTTGGTTTGCATAAAACACCTTAAAATCTACTAAGTGTTTGTTGGTCATCTATACCCTCTTGTGGTGTAGACGACTGATCTTCCTTAGACCACTTCTTGCCTTGATTTTGAATATTGTTCTCCTCTTTTCCTTTTGATGACTATCTTGGACGACTCTTTTGGACGAATCATATTTTTATAAATTACCCATCAGTTGCCCCCTTGTCCGTAAGTCGTCCATATATTCATCAAATATGCTCTGTGTTATTTCTCGTTTTTTTGAAACATGTGCTTTTCTCTCTCCTTTTTTTTTTTTACATGGCACTCCTCAATTCGTTGATAGCTTGAACACGAGGCATCATGAGATATGCTGATATTACTTGGCGTACATGCTACCACGTGGTTGTCAGTGAGTGGTTGATGGGTCACGTCACTTCATTCCTCAAGCGGATTGGACACGTGGCATTCTCTGATTGGCTCGTGGCACTTCGGT
Organism: Notholithocarpus densiflorus; assembly: GCA_030021035.2. NCBI lineage: Eukaryota > Viridiplantae > Streptophyta > Magnoliopsida > Fagales > Fagaceae > Notholithocarpus > Notholithocarpus densiflorus. The sequence continues at coordinate 1,709,553 of JARYZH020000040.1, forward strand.
GACCCACTTGGTCGCCTATAAATAGCTCAATCTCTAGCTTGCCCTCCTCACTTTCTCATATTTTCTCATTTGACATTTTTGCTCCGGTTCGTCATTCGCGCTTTGTCTAGGATTCCACTTCCGTCCTTAGTCTTCTTCGTCTAGCATCAGGCGCAATCTCCTCCTTGTTTGTAGGTTTTCTTAGAATTTACATTGGTTGAAATTTTAGTTTCTTCGTTTAGTGATAGAAGTGCCGACGATAGTGATAGCAATAGTGATAGTAATGACAGCAGTAGTGGTACAAGTGTTAGTAGTAAGGGAAAATATCAAATTCCTAAAAACATTTATACTCGTCTTCCTACCCCTAGAGAACCTACCCCTAGAGAATAGTGCTGCTCTCCAAATTCTCCAGTGATTGGTGTATATGAGGCTTATCTTTTAGGGGGTCTTAGATTCCCTTTAAATACTTTTGCAAGAGAGGTCCTCCATAGACTAGGTGTTGCCCCAAACCAACTTAACCCAAATGGTTGGAGAATCATTGTAGCAATGCAAGTGTTGCGGAGGGAGGCTTTTGAAGGGAATCGTCCTCTTACGGTGAACGAGTTCTTTTACTGTTACAAACCCATTGAGATAAAAAAAAAAAAACCCTTCTTGGTTTTTATCAGTTTTCTACAAGGGGTTCTAGTTGTAGGATGATAAGATTTCTTCCAACATCTGATAGAGAGTGGAAGAAAGAGTTTTTCTTCATTTTTGGGCTGGTGACCCCATCGAAGTTGGTAGGGATTCGTTCCCTCCCTTGGTTTGTGCCTAGGGTCATCTTTGTTCTTAGAGTGTGTAACTTTCTTTTAGCTCATTCTAATTCTTTATATCCTCGTCTAACTCTATCTCACTTTTTGAGGTCACTGATCCACCGTTAAAGTTCGAAGCACACAGCCTACTGATTTCACACATTATCATGATGTATTCTAAAATGAAAAATGGGATAGCAAATATATTGTTAATTGGTTGCTTAAATATATAAATATATATATATTTATATAAATAGCTTTATGATGCAAAATAATGGAAACTTGCAAAACCGAATGGAATGCTCTACTACATATGTATATCAGTATATATATAGATAGTTACACACAAATCAAAGCAGAAAACACAAGTCGTACAACATAAAGCTGATTTTTTTTTTTTTTTTTTTTTTTGGTCTGAGGGGGATTTTTATCCAAATTCTCATCGTGGAAATAACTAAAGAAAACCATTGAGTTATAATACTCTTTACCAATATAAAACTGATTAGGGTCACCCATATTATTGATATTTATATAAATCATCTTGCGTTTATTGCTAGCCTCCCAGTCAGCCGTTCACAAAAAATTACAAATTGAAGGAAATATCATAAATTGCCACATCATAATGCTGATTGGGTTGATGGCGTTTTCCTAATTTGTATAAATTATCATGCTTTTCCTGCCGAACCAAATAGATGCATCTTCTCTGCAACCACAGCTTTCATGGCCTCCTTTGCAGATGCCATAACATAGACTAAATCTTTGCTGGGGTTGTTCAATGAGTCCATGTAAGCCTTCCGCACTTCAGTGTTCACATTGAACTTTCTGACGCCCCGCTCTATACAACCCTGTATGCAGTAGTCAAGCAAGCTCATATGATGTTAATCAACCTCAAAGCCATTCACCAACGTTAGTTATATTACATAAGAACATGTTTTGTTCTCGAATTGGTAACAAAACCTTCAAAAAAGCCAATAAATTCTAAAAATTTGTATTTTATAAATAATTGTACCTTGATAAGTTCCTTTGACAAGCCAGAAGCTCCATGAAGCACCAGAAAAACTCCTTTCTTCAAACACAAAGCGCGCAAATCCTAAATGTAGAAGGAAGCTAGAATCAGTAAAAAGCTAATATGGATGAGGTGGAGGCATGAATCAAAAGACTAAGCAGAAGACAGCCTTTTCAATATACATTTTTTATGATGTTCTTAGTTTGAGAGGTAAAAGGAGATTCAGCATTATTGAGTTGTAAGGATGTTATTCCTGACACACTAGATAATCTGGCCCAGTGGCCATAATATTACACAAAATAACCACGAATCTCAAAGCTTTAAGTTGAAGCCAAAAATTTTAGCAGGTGAGAAGGACTAATGTGAGATCAATATTTTTAACAGCATATTCCTTAACCATTTAAATTTACAAATTAAATTTCAAATCAACAGCATAGTCCATATAACATAAAATAATTCTAGAACATAAAAAGTAAAAACTTAGAAACCTTAATGTAACTTTATCCCAAAAAAAAAAAAAAAAAAAAAAAAAAAAAAAAAAAAAAACGAAGAAGAAGAAAGAAACCTTAATGTAACAAAATATATGGTAAGTTTTTAAGTATCCAACCAAATGCTGCCTTCCTTTTGTAAAGTTACATTAATTACACAGAAGTCAGTAAATTTTTTAATCCTAATTGAATTACTAAACTATATGATGTCAAAAAAGTATTTATATATACTTTACCTTGAGCAAATCAAGTCTAAGATTTGGGCCACTTGCAGGGTATTTTCCATGGACATTTCCAACACACACTGCCAAAGCATCTATGCCAGTCTCATAAATGAATTGTTGAGCCTGAAATTCATGAGGCCGGTTATTGGCAACATTATGTGCGAAAAAGAAAAGCTGACTTTAGCCAATTCAAAACAGAAGTAACCTGATTAACATCAGTCAGTCTTGCTTCATAATCTTCCACAGTCAAGTCATCTTCTGTTCCTGACAACCTCCCTAATTCAGCTTCCACTAGCATATCTTTTGAGTGAGCCAAGAATGATATGAACTTTGTATATGATACATTGTCCTTGAATGAAAGATGTGAACCATCTACCATAACTGAATCAAATCCCTGGCACGGTTGGGTTCAAAAAATGAAATTGACTCTTTAGTTATTATTTATTGAAGATAAATAGAATGCAATCTGACCACATAGAATTCTCAGCAGTAAATCAAATGGAAGGTACTCTACGGTGACAGAAAGACATATGGCTTTGATATTAAATAAAAAAAGACAACTAACCAACTCAAGAGCTTCAACCAGATCTTGCTTTGAAGTTCCATGATCAAAGTGAACAGTGATGGGGACCTGCAATTCATGTATTAGCATTTACTCCAAAACATCTGTACATCTTACCTTAAGTATAAAGAAGTAAAAGAGTCTGGCAATGTAAACCCCTAAGAAAAATTGAATTGGGTTGCAGTACAAGAACAGGCTCATGAGATGTTTAGTGACCTGGTATTTGGTTATTAGAGAATCATTTGGTTGATTGAACTACTATGTGGTTACATCATGGATAGCATTTTCTCAAAAATTTGTAGTCTCCAAGTATAATAGTGTAAGTTTCCTTTCAATTGCCTGAAAAGGTAAGCCAAACACCAAATCACATAAAGCTTGTGTTATTACTATGTCACTATTTAATCCTTCATATTCTCCATATATTCTCGGTATTCTTTTCCTGCATAAAAAATTGCTTATTCTTTGTTCTTTTTTTCCTTTCATTTTTTCGGTATAAATTATTTTACTAACCATAAGAAACAAACACATCCAATATCTCTTTGTTATAACACAAGATCTAGTAACTAAATATCATCAGCAATAGTTTAACGAATTCTAACCTCAAAAAGTAGGAAGGATGTCTTCAGAGAAAAACTAAAATTCTAACCCATACATATTTTTTAACCAAACAAGGAATGAGATCAAGAGATTAACAAAATCCAATTATTTATAGACAAAAGAGATGCACTTCTTCAGGTAGAACAAAATAAATTCAGCACAAAGTTTTGTTTCTGGTAAGGGTTTTTGGGAGGAATAAATTCAGCACTTTTTGAATGACTAATTTTCAATGCTCAAGTTGCATAACAGCTGTATAAAATATATGTCACATCTAAGCTAAACAGAGGCATATAAACACATACTAAGCCAAAACAGGGCTTTTTACCAAACAATAGCATTCGCCTATTGAGTATATCAAGTGCTTGATAGAAACTCGTGCAAACAACGCTGGCCTTTCTGTGCTTTTCACCCTGAATGTGCAAACAAGTTATCTTTGTTTCTCTTTCAACCTTTCAGTGCTTTTTTTTTTTTTGCCCCTCATTTTTTTTCCTAAACTTATTTGCTTTCTACTTAAGTCAAGTGTATGAAATGGCACTTACACTGGCTTGTTCAGCAGCAGAGACACAACAGGCAACCAAAGGAATTCCCCCTTGCTTTAAGGCACCAGGATGAATCTGAAAAGGAACAGAATCAAGTCAGAAAATTTCCCTAAATCATGATTCTTCCAAAGAATTTCATCAATCATATCACCAGTGCAGACAATGGTCAATAGAGCAAGATTTTAGTACTGAGGGATAAGATTAAAAGACAAGTGTTGAAAGAAATAATGCAAAATATTAACTAATATAAGTTTTTTTTAAAAATTAAAAAAAAAAAAAAAAAAAAAACCTTAATTTTATACAAAAATAATGTAAATGTATGCTGTTAATTGAGATAAAATTAAATTTTTTCCGTCATAAACAATTCACATCAAGATTCAAAAATCCACCTTGATACAAGTTCATTTAAAATTCAATTGAGACTCAATATAATATAATTATGCTTAAGTTTCTCAGTAATCTCAAGCAAATATAGGTAAATATTTCATACAATTAAAAAATAAATAAATAAACAATACATAATCATTGACATATATTAACTTTAAAATATTAATTTAAGTATAAGAAATTTACATGTGTTATTTGAATAGTTAAGAGTAAATTGAGAAAATAAATCAACATAAAGAAATGAAAAATATAATCGTTAAATCCAAATACAACCTAAAAATAGAATAAAAATTGACAACACATGTCCATGCTTCAATTTGGAAACTCAATAGTCTTATCACAAATTATGGATAAAATCATGGCAGATGTCATTTATGAGTCTCCATGGCTATAATATCAATCTTCTAAATAGACTACTTCCAACCTGTAATATGGCAGGACTTTGTTCTTCCTCTGCAGCCGCAACAACTGCCTCAGCTCCTTCCAAATTATAAACGTTGAATGCTCCAACAGCATATCCACCTTTTTCTGCATTCTGCATATAGAGCAAATTTTGAGTATCAGTGGAAAAAAGTATCAAGATATCTTAAATTTTTTTTTTTGATAAATATTTTATTGATCCCAAAAAAAAGAAAAAAGAGTCACCCAAGTATACAGGATGTATATGACTGGGGACCAATATAATCAAGCACACAAATTACAAAAATCCATCAAATCAAAAACCAAACATAGAGAATAACATCCTATGAAATCTTTATATATTATTTTAATGGACATTACAGAAAGAAGTTCTTTTGTAGATGAAAGTCTAAGGGGATGAGCCCAAGATTTCACAACTTCGGCCAGCGCTTTACTGTCACCAACATTACCTATAAAGCAGATTTTCAAATTGTCAGACTCAAAATAAAATTTTCAACAAAAGATTATATAACCGAAACAATATAAGAACATATATTCACCCGGGAAAACAATGTATGGAACTCCAGGATGTCTACTTTCAGGACCCAGCTGCCACAAGGGAACACCAGCCAATGCTTGTCCAACTATCTTGGCACATTTTGCTTCAAGGGCTTTTGTAGCAAGATCTGATGAGGTAATTCCACCCTAAAAGAGAGTAATAACGTTTTCAGTATGTAGCATTTGAATTTTAGTACTTTGAAATTAGTCCACAAGCTCAAATTGTTTTAATAAAGCTTCCACAATGTGCCAAGATCAACATAAAGTACCATTGTTTGCCATGTCAAAAAGGTAAAAAGGAGGAGTATTGTTTATTATAAAAGTACCTTTGCAAGAATGTAACGAGGTTTTATAGTGATCTGCCTAACAATTTCCACCAGTGCTGAGCTCACTTTGAAATTGATCTCCAAACTCTCAGAAGGAGCTGCAAATGGAAAATGAATTGACACATGAGAAAAGGGGAGGCAGGAAAAAAAAATACTGCTGTTCCAACCGTTTTTTTGAATACAGACATTTAACAACTGCTCTAGTGGACATTATCCATAAAGAACTTTATATTGTTCAGAGAATTCAATATACACATAGCTAAGCAACATATCCAGGAAAAAAAAGAGTCGAACTTTTTCCAGTGATGAGCTCCCGACTGGTCAGTATTAGAGTGTCCTTATGAGCCCTAAGAAAACAATCTGCCATGGCTGCTGTTCTACTGATTTCCTCTTCCCTCTCTTCTACAGACCTCATTGCAAGTTTATCAACAGAAACCTGTTTCATTACAAAGTTGGCTATTCAGTCTTTTATATGAAAAGCTATAATTATCACAAATCCACAACTAAAAGAGAAACTTAGTATTTGGGTAACCTCAATACTTCTTAAGATCTGGCCACATTGTTGTCTGAGCTCTTCCACCTGTGGAGGGAGCACCAACCAAGTAGAGATATCAAAATATTGGATAAAAGAAAGAAACAGAAATCTCCATTATTCATCATTTCTACCTGTTTAGTTGTTTTTGGAACATATGACCCCACAACTATTAGACCACCATTCTTTTCTTTGTTTATTCCTAGATCCTTTGGCAAAATTGGGGCTTTAGGGATAATTCCAATGCGAGTAGAAACAAAACTAGCAGCAGTACGGCATAGGAAACGTTTTCCCTTCAATTCTGCCTGTCAGTTTAACATAGCTTATTAAAACAAATACTAGCTTTTGAGGAAAACATGCTGGAAAGTAATCACAATTATACTAATTTAAAAACAGAAATATTATAGCGATAGCAGGACACTTGCCTTGATCATTCCAGCTGCAAATACAGCCATGTCTCTTTCACTAGCTGCATTAACTATACATGTCGACCCCTGTTCATGAAATAAACCAGAAACAAATTAGTCAAAACCTAGCATTTCATTGTCAAAAGAAAACACACACACACACCTGGCACAAGTGCGGCTAACAGTTGCTAACAGTTTTGTGTCATATAAACTTAGTAATTAAGCTGTTAAGATGCATTACGCATGATACCTGCAAATAGATATACATTACATGACTTGACTATACCTAAACCTTATTACTAAGACCTGCCTCATAAAAGCTTTCAACAATAACCATGTTTAATAGTTGTTAGTTTAAAATATGAAACTCTGGAGTAACATGTGGTACTTTTGTTCAGCTAGAGAGTGAGATATTGGATGTCTTAGTGCATTGCAACACTGTAGTACTTAGGACTCAGGCAAAAAGAAATAAAACCAATTTATGGCTAGATAATGGAGTAGAAGAGTCAAAACTGTATGATTTGAATTACTAACATAGTAAGGCGGGACTTACGAGGCAAAAAACAAACTGGAGAATGAACAATGGATAGACAAAAGGAATTGCTAAGCCCAAGTACGATCCATGAAATTTTGCATCATAAACAGGACCTGACTAATTCACCTTATAGACTTTTAACCCCTTGAAAAATGGAATAAGTGGAAATTTTTTGTTTTGGAAGAATACAAAATGCTGACTAATGACTTTAATTATAAAAAGAGAAGGCTATGTTGCTGATAAACACTTCTCATAAAATTAGTCACAAAAATATCAATGTTTTTATTTTTTATTGTTAGGTTACACATATACACCCAATGGGTCTTGAACCCACAACCTCTGTCAAAATGTTTTTCACCCCTTTTTTTGGGGCAATCAAGTAATTTCTTTGACCTTATTGACAAAGATAGCAAGGAATGGAAGAGGGACCTAGTCAACCAATGCTTTCTCCCACAGGATGCCGATTCAATCCTAAGCATACCCTTGAGCGTCACCGGGGCAAGGGATAGAGTGATATGGGCCGAAAACAAGAATGGAAGATTCATAGTAAAAAGCGCGTACAGACTAGCACAGGAGGTCCAAGGGGACAAGCAGGCGGCAGAAGGATCAAACCAGTCAACTATGAAACAAACATGGAGAAGACTGTGGCAAATGAATGTCCCAAACAAATTAAAGCACTTTGCGTGGAAAGTGTGTAAGAACATCCTAGCAACGAAGGAAAACTTATGGCGGAGGAATATCACAAAGGATAACACATGTGAGATTTGCAAGAAGCAGGTGGAGTCCATAGGCCACTTATTTTGGTTCTGTGACCATGCAAAAGAAGTGTGGTCCTCATGCAAACTCTCCCTTCCGTTCGAGATTCATCCTTCGTGGGATTATATGGATGTTATATGGCACTTACAAAAGTGGAGGAGTCACGGCCAGGTTTATTGGAGCGGATGATCATGATTAGCTGGGGGATATGGAAAGATAGGAATGATTTTCGACACGGGGGTAGGCTTCGGAGTGGACAAGCAGTGACGAGAAGCTCGCTTTGTTTGCTTGAGGAAATCCAGTTGGCGAATGAAAGACCGATGGCTAATGTGGAAAGGAACCACGTAGTAAAGTGGGCCCCACCACAGGCGGGTTGCTATAAGGTGAATGTTGACAGAGCGGTGTTTTCTAAAAAGAAGCAAGTTGGGGTGGGAGCGGTTGTAAGGGATGGCGCAGGTCAGGTGATAGCTGCGCTTAGTAGGAAGCTATACTCCCCGCTGGGGCCACTGGAAACAGAGGCTAAGGCTATGGAGATAGGAGTCACTTTTGCAATGGAGATAGGGGTTAGAGACGTAACTTTTGAGGGTGACTTGCTGGAGATATGCAATGCTATCCACGGCCTTACTGTAGCCGCTCCTTCGGTCCAAAATGTAGTCACAGGAATTCTGAAGCGTGCTCAAGATTTTTGTACCTTTGGTTTTTCCCACACCAAAAGACTAGGGAATAGACCGGCCCACGTTCTGGCCCAGCATGCAGTTAACGTGGATGATTTTGTAGTATGGCTTGAGGAATGCCCAGGATGTATTGAACGTGCATGCATGCATGATGTACTATCCAATTCCAATTATGTATAAAATATTGTGAGCTTTCCCATAAAAAATAAAAAAATAATGTAATTTCTTTGAGTAACACACTTCTGTAATTTCTTCTCACATTTACTTTTAATTAACAAACTGACTTTCAAATAGCTAGGTCCTATGATACATTGAAAAATCAAATGTCGTTTACTACATTAGCGAGATAAAGATAAAGTAGCACTAGGATAATAGCTGATATGTTCTTTTTCTTTTCACTATGTTAAGCTCTAAACAAAGATCTGCTCATTTGTAACAAATGATGACAAGACAAGCTTCACAGATATTCTAATTAGCTTCAATATTCATAGTCATTCCCCTCTGGAGTAGCTAAAGTGCATGTTTCTCCTACAAAGGAAAGGTCCTGGAAAGGGCAATCTAGATAAGTTCCTAACCTACTGGCTCCTGTCTCCTGCCACTAAATTTAAAAACCATATACAGCTATGATAATCCCCACATAGCTAGAGGTTCCTATTAAATCCACCACATTGGTAGGGTTGTTAGAGTTGGAAATCAGGAGCAACTGAGGTTGGATTATGTTAATTCAAATTGGTAGGACCACTAAGATAAGTGATTAAATTATCTTTTGCAAATTTTCTTCAACAAACAGTTTTTATTATATTGCTTATTTGGTGGCGGGTGGGAGGGGGGGGGGGGGGGGAAGGGTTCACTTTACAGGATTATATAATAAGAAGAGAAGGATGAAATCTCTTTATCTTAAGCAACATATGCATCTCTTCAACACTGAGTCACTGATTAGTTCTTTTTGGGTCCAATTCCCAATGCCACAACCTTATCCTCTACTAGGGGTCTATATGAACTGAGCCAAGCTTGTCTCAACCAAGGGCTCAACTCAGCTCACCTATTAAGCAGAATGACCCAAGCTCAAGTTCATGCCAAAGCTAATTTAATATAACAATATAAACTCAAGCATTAAGATCTGTTACAATTATGGTTAAATGATTAAATTCTCAATTTTCTGATAGCTTAAAATTTTGGGACGATAATTTATCATAGTATCAAAGCAAGTGATCCTAAATTCAAACCTTGTCTCCACCCTGTCCTATTTATTACAAGGGAGTTTGGGTCCACACATAAGAAGAGTGTTAGATTTATGGTTAAATAACTAAATTCACAATTTCCTTAAAAGCTTAAGCTTTTGGGAAAATTGATAATTTATCAACATGATTGGCTTCTAGGCTCATGTACCAGCTCAAGGGCAACTTGCACTAACAGATTTTTTTTTTTTTTGATAAGTAACTTGCTATAACAGATTTGAGGAGGAAAAGCTTTAAAGAGGTTTAGTTATTTGAGTGTTGTCGCTGATCCTTAACATGGGACTTACGATTTACATTGCATTCAAAAGTGAGAGCGGCTAAGAGGGTTTTATCTATATGTCTTCCCTCTCATTAGATCTCAATATTGAGGTGCAGGAAACCCAAATTGATGAAAAGCAAGAGAGGATGGAAGGGCAACAAGTCTTCCCTCTTCCCTCTTTCTGATCTTCTGGTGTGGGCCTGTATGGGAGGGTAGAATTGAGATCTGGACTGGTTTAAAAAATTCCGAATGTCAGGGTGAGGATAGGAACCTCAAGGCTCATTGAGCCGCTCGTGAGCTTGACAAGCTTACAGAGCCCTTCATATTTCTGATCAAGCTGAGCTTGAGCAGGGTAAATCTCAGTCAGCTTGGCTAGTCTGGAGCCCTGGCTCATACCAACTTTTGGTTGGATTGGGACCTCCAACCCAAGCTAAAATCTGTCTATATTCATCCCAAATCACCCCATTCAATGAACTGCAATTTGTAGATTGGATACAACCTGCTTGAGTGAAAAAAGTATCAGGAAATGGATCAAGCCTCATTGTTGTCCATCTAATTTGGAATGAAGCAATAAGGCAAAGATGCTGTAGCTGTTGACTGGCCTAAAAATGAAGGTGGGCTGAATTTGAGAACTTGGTGGAACTCACTCCATTATACTTATCAAAAGGGCCAACAATATTGCCACTGTCCATGGAGAATTTATTAATCCACAAATGATGTACCAGAAATTTCTCTAGATTTTATTTTCTTATCCCTATCTTTATAGAGCAGCCAATGAAGAAGAAAACCTCTGCAATACATGAGAACCACCAACTTTGCAGAATTTTGATGGAATTTCTTAAACCATTGTCTCCCTCCCTTTTGTTGAATCTATCATTTTCTTTATTTCGTTCACCAAATAGAAACATTTTCTTCCTCTTCCCGTCTAATTTACCTTTCAGACTTTTATAGCAACTTTGTCCAATAAAAGAAGTTCTAGAAGCTTCAACCATATTTAATGGACATAGTGGGGCAGAACATGATAATGTATTATTCTATCCTAATCACTGGTTCCTATCATATAAAATAGATGGAGTTTATTGTGTAATCACTCGTTCTTATCAAACCCAATACATAAACTGTCTATTCTTTTAATAGAAGCTGCAACAAAATATGGCTGTTGATATTGATATTTCCCAGCCAATAATAGGCAGAGGCACTTAGACTCGGCTGCATTTATATCCTGTTTTACCCAGACACTTCACATTCATGTGATTGTATCAACATGATATGACATTCATAAGGGTATGGTACTAAAAACTCAAAATGGTGGAAAATATTTGGAAATATATCTATATATATATCCAACACTGGATACTTACCAGCATGTAACATTCATACCCAATTCTATGTACCAAATGTTATTTCTATGGTATGGAAAATAAACAAACTAAAGCAGGTATTCTTCAAATAACGTTTATTTGATCCATTTAACAATCTCAGGATGCTCCAGCTAATTGTTATAGACTGGTGTCACATGTGTTAGTTGGCTGGGAAAACTACAGATCATCTACTTCTTCATTGCGCTGTTGATAGAGAACTTAAAAGTATGGTGTCTTCTCTTTTTGGGGTTCACTAGGTTATGCCAAAGGGTGTTGTGGAGCTCTTAGCAAGTTGGCAAGGAAGGCAATGTAGACGTAGTAATATAGAGATTTGAAAGGTAATCCCTCATTGTCAAATGTGGTGCATCTAGAGGGACAGAAATGCTAAAAAATTTGACGGATGTGAAAAATCTGTTCTTGACCTAAATATTTTTTAAGGTTTTATTTCTCAAATCTTTATTTGAGTGGATAAATTCTTCAGGTCTATTCTCTTTTGCCAATTTTCCTGAGATGCTTGATAGCTTACTTTAGAGCTTAATGCTGGTGTATACATCCTGTTTACATGACTTGTGCCCCTTTGCTCTTCTTATTGAAATATTTACTTACAAAAAATATATATAATACTTTTGATCCATAAAATGATAGTATCCCACTTAATTCAGGTCCAAATTTTATAGAAGAGAAGTGATAAACATATCTACCGAAAAACATTCTAGCCTAGATGTATTTTTACCCCTCAATTGACATTATTGACAAATTACACAACCACTTCCGAAGATATAGAAGCATATATTATGACAACTACTTAATGAGGGAAATCACTTCAACCACACAACTAATTTGTTAGTGTACGTATGTATTTCTGCAGTTTACGTGCTTGTGTTCACAATATTATGTACCTTTGGAAGATTGCAAAGACGCTCAAAAACAGCATCTGGTCCACCTTTCCTTAACAGTTGTATAGAAATAGATGTTACTTTACTGGCTGGTATGCGGCCACCTGTTTTCTCCTCCACCCACTATATTTAGACAAAAAAAGTTGCAAATTTACGAGAAATCTACTAGTGTTAAGAGTTTGTATAAACGATTACCCATTTTGAACAATCAAAGAAAAATTTTGACCTCACGGAGGTTTGAAGCTTTGTAGCCAAAAGCAGCATCTTTAGCAAACTCTGTGTCCCCTGCAGGGACAAGCCTACAGACACCATGATCCATGTTATATTTTTGCATCTAATAATGACTGAACAAACCTTTCAACACAAAAAGGGAAACCTTACTTGTCAGAATCTGCAACATAGTGTACATCTTCAATAGTGTAACGCCCTCCTTGAAGAAAAAATGGGCAAATGATCCATGCATCCATCTCCCCTAATACTGAAACAGCAGCATCAGCTTCCTAAAAAAAAGGCAGTCCTATGTCATGATGTGAATTGAAATTATTCAGTCTCAATAGCATTGACTCCACAGTAGAATTCTATTTTAAGTTCTTATCCTTGCCTCCGGAAAATGACCACGTAACGTTGAATCCCCTCTCAAAACTACCATATAATCAATGTTCTCAACTGACGTAGCTGCAGTATGTAGGTTTCTGCAGATATCTTTTATCAATGCACTGGCCTGTAAAAAGATGATTTCAAACTCAGTGGCCAGGAACAAGCAGATAGTATTGAGACACTTCTTATAGCAGAAAGTTGCGTTCTAATAAGGACTATTTTTATTAACGGATGAGAAACAATCTTAAAAGAATTGGCATGTGTATAAAAACAAGATCTTTACCTTTTCAGAACTCAGTGATCTGGAGTTGGTCAAAATGAAAAAACATTTAGGAATTTTTCTGAACTGGGCAATAAGTGATTCAATAGTCCTGCAATGAAAAATGTGCAAATTATAATAACTGTAAATTCATCTTTTGGAAGGTTTTTTCCATGACTCAAGGAAAGCTTTAGTCACGTCTACGCTATACCCGAAAGGACTAGTCACAATTAGGGCTTACTGTAATCACTTATATGGCCCATATCAACCTAGTATACACCTGATGTGGGGCACATGCCCCTACAACAGTTTCACAAACAAAATCTACACACAAATCTATACAAACCAGGAATTACAGTTGTCTTTAGCTACAAATAAAACAGTACACAGGGTTTATTTAACATGTGCAATGAGATGAATAACACTAGTTATTCAACAAAAATGCAGCAGCTTTGCTTTATGGCTTTATGTCTAAAAATAACTAGTTTTATAGAAATGTGTTTCATACTATCTGGTATCTAGATCAAATCTTTACCTAAGAAACTATAAAACAAAGAACAATTAAAAACACTCACCATTCTGTTAAAACCTCAATATCATGAACAGTTTGTGTTCCAGTTGGATCGTCATCCAGAACAACCAAAATCTTTGAATTGTTCTGATTTAGTCTTTGTATGTCATCAATGGGATCTAGTGGCCACTCAGATGGAAGAGATTTTAAGACAACTTCTTTCTTAGGAACAGGAAGTTTTCCTTCGACAATAACACCTGTGAGTGTCTCATAAACCTGTGGAAATATAAATATTGCATTTAAACCTGCAATTTCTGGATTTGAACCATTAGATCACCTTTTTACACTTAAAAAGCCTCCCACCTTGTGCACTTAGATTTTAATATAGTTAGAAAACTGGGGGAGGAGGGAAAAAAGAAGAAAAAGTTTCAGTATTCAAATTTATGGAGGGTTTTAATCGATTATAAATGTATTTGAGCTTGAAATCTAAGGATTTCTTCATGCTATTACATAACCACATTCTAGTTTGAAATTAAATTTCAAACACAACTAGCAGAGAGACACAAAAAATGAAGAACAAGCAATCGAGTAACCATAACAGGCTCAACAACCTAGAAAAAGTAGGGTTCTGATCTGGTAGCAGTTAGAGATTTAATTGACCCAAGAAAAAGAAGGGGGGAAAAGGACAAAAGAAGATTCAGATAAATCATATCAGAAACAGGTTCAATTAGAATCTAATTTAATTTTTCAATAAGTTATAAAGTAATTTTATTAGGGAAAAAGAAAAAGAAAAAAGGAGATTCAATGACCTACCAAAAGGAGTACCAAGAGACTATCATAAGTCACTCAACATAATTACTTACTTCAGATCATGTGGGAAATTAAGGCTATTTCAATTATTCAGTTACAACAGCATGGGTTAATGATAGACCATCTTTAACAGGTAGTTGGAACACTCTTTCCAAATCTGATATTTTGTATTAATCCTTACGCAATCAACATAAGCTGGAACCATAGGTCAAAAATCAAAAGGCTTCTTGCTGGTAAAAGCAAATAGCAGAAAGGCTTACTGTTTGAATCTTTGAAATACTCAATTGATCATAAATTTAGCCTGACACATTAGATTGACTATGTTTCTTCAGCTTAAATCAAAAGATTGGCATTACTTGCTCTTACCTTAACCACACCAGAATCATCTTGCCGGCCCCAGCCTGCAGCAGAACCTGTTCAATAGTAAAATTATGAGTAATACTCCATTGTCCCATATTATTTACTAATAAGTTTGCATTTCCAGTTTATGCTATATATATGGTAGCAAGTGCCATCTTTTGCCACCTCCCTCTTTCTGCAGAAAAGTTCTGCCACAATCAGAAGTGTTGAAGCTAGTTTTGAAATCTCTGCATCTCTAAATTTATCTAAATGAAAAAGATTCATGTTTGGTGACTTGAAAAGTGAATTTTCCCTATGAAAGGAAAATATTATTGGCTTAGGTGAATCGGCCAAAGATATTCATCTAAGATACAAGAAGCTTGGTTAAGAAAATCATGAGAAAGTTTTTGAGAAACAGGAAAAAGTCTAAGTGCCTAATTGACTTAGATGCGAACAGGCCATAAGAGGAAGATTGCAAAGTCAGTTCACTGGACAGTCATATATCTAAAGCAAAAAGGAATGATTGAAGGGACCAGTCAAGAGGGAGAGCAAAGAGGGCGGGGAACAGATAAAAGATGTAATTTTAGCTGCAAGAAAATTTCTGCATAGTTGATGAGAAAAAGAGGTAATTTATAAATATCCATCTTAAACTATCACTCAAGTTTCAATCTACCCCTAATTTTAAAATTGAGAAATCAACTCTCTAGTGTCATTAAAACTTCAAGTAGACCGCATCCATTCCAATTACTGTGCCACCCAAACAACCAAAAGAATAACTAAGATTAAACACTAAAGCTCTCTTCAGTTTCTCCTTTTTATGCTCTTTATTTTAATGTTAATTTGAAGGAAATTGGAACAGCAGGAGGCTCTTTGCAAATTTGGGCAACATTACTGGGTAGCCAAGTCACAGGTCAAATGCTTTGTCCTGCAAGACTGCTCCAGGTTTTCACACTGATCTTATCTATAGTTTAGTATGCAATTTAGTTTCCACTGATTTAGGTGATGAAGAACCTAAAATAGAGACTTTACGATATTATAAAAATTTAGAAGATTATGCAGCACCTGACAGGAACAGCTGGTGTGCCACTGTGGCAATATGAAGGGGAACTTTATGGGAGGAACATTCACGAGAAACAATTCCCTGTAGATGATAATAACCATTATTTCTTTAAACTCATGAGGAAATATTCATATACATTGTTTCCACTAAAAAAAGTTGTAGGTGGATTTTAGTCTGACCAGGTCCTTCACAAAGATGTCAAGTGCAGAGTATGGTGTATAATCACCATCCAGCATGTGTGGAACACGGTTTTCAAACATCCTGTAATAGAAGAACTTAATGAAGCTCAATCTACATAGTTGTAAATGAAACACTTATTCCAAAACATAGATGCATGCAGCTCCTCTTAATACAAAACATAGATGAATAAAAATGGACAATCACAACCTGAAGAAAATAAGGTTTAGGTGTTAATTAGTCAGCCTCCACCTTAGAATATATTTATATTAGGTTTATAACATAATTACACAAATACCCTTATCAATATGCTAATAGAACAAGTAACCAAAAAAAAACTCTAACACAGTAAAATCTCACAAGCGCAAAACAACATTCTTAAGCCAATAAGGAATGATGAATTTAATCATTTAACTATTATTCTAACACACGTGCGCCGCACTCCCCCTCAACAAGTGGGCCTAATATGTGAAAATTTTTATTTTAAGTTGAAGTTAGAGTGGAGACAGTTTTTTGACTCTGGACGTCCAGCTTTGGTACCATGATAAATTAAGCCAGTCCTAAAAGCTTAAGCTGATAAGAAATTGTGAATTTAATCACTTAACAATTATTCTAATAGTATATACAATCTTCACTCATATAAAGAACCTTAAAGCTTACATCCTTGATTCCACCCACTCAATTTTCTAACTCCCAAAACAAGGAAAAACATTCCAAATATCTACATAAGCTGAAACTAAATCCAAAAAAGAATGTAAATTAACAAAAGCCTAAATTGACAACGTACTAGGTCTGCCACAATACAACCACAAACCATAGTATTACCAAATAAGCATGATTTTGATATCTTAACATTGCCCCACATAAAAGGAGGATGGAACCAAGTTGGTTCTACCATTCCAAGAAGCTTTGAACTGTAGGTCTATGGAGGGACCTACCTGTGGAGCTAGCACTGATTTTGCAAATTTTTATCCATGCCCTCTGCATCATTGCCAGAACCTACATTGGTTAGTTCTCACCAAATACTGATGCTTATAGGGGTAGAAGTTTGAAGAAGTTTAGTTGACTGAATCCCTAAATCTAGAATGATAGGACACTGCCTTGAATGATGAAATTAGAATATTGTGCAACTCCACCACGTAAAGCCTTTTAAGACAGTAAAACATTTTATGCTATTTCTTGCACCATACTGACAATAGAGGGTAATTATACTTGTATTACAATGTTTTGGTTTACATCACAATCTGTTGTTGGAAGTTTTCCTTTTTATTGTTGGACTTGCATTACAATTATTATCATGGTTGTCAGCTGTTTAGAAAGATTATTTATGGGAAAATGTTATCATTAACTTCAATAAAAATTGAAAGAAAAATCTGGATGAGGGACTTTTGTGAAGAAAAAGGGAAACTAAGAAAAATTAAGAAGGAATCTGCATATCATCCCACAGCTCATTAGAAAGTTTGAGACTTGTTAAAGCATCTTGCCCAAAAGCTTAAGCGAGTATGTGGAGAAGCCTAACTAGTACATAATTTCACAACCAAGACCATACCCAACCAATGTGGAACTTATCTCTTTACACCCCCTATCATGTGATGGCCCAAAAAAAAAAAAAAAGGAAGGGACAATCCAATATGACTAATATTCTCCAACCAACTGAACAGACCAAAGATAGTTATAACCAAACAAGTGAAGCATGTGGAGTCCAAGAACAACAAACCAGTCTCCAATGTCATGTCAAAAAACTGCTTGTAAGTGGAGAGCGCAACCAGTGAATAAAATCATACTAAGACCATCATATCCTCCAAAGGAAATTTCTCTCACAAGATTGTTAGATACTCATTAGAAAACAGTGCTCACACTTAAGCAAACACAGAAGATTAAATCAAATGAGACTAAGGTTGAAACTAAGATTTCAGCAGTCATAACTAGAACAATACAGAGTTGCATACCAGGATGTCCCCCCACTTTTTGTGATGACATCAAACAACATTCTTGTATTAATTCCCAGTCGAGCTCCAAATGCCATTGCTTCCGCTCCTGAGGCTATATGAACTCCAGCAAGCAATTGATTAACCATCTTTACACCGCTACAAAACCAAAAAAAATAGTTCGTAATAAAAATTGACGTCCCCAGCATAACCAAATTACCGTGCCTCATGAAAATGAATAGACAAATTACCTTTTTTTTATTAGCATATATAAGGATGCATGTGTCCGTGGACTTATTATTAGATGAATGAAAATTTAATGTACGGAGAAATATTGACCAATATGAGTCAGAAGTACCTTCCAGCCCCGCAACCTCCTCTGATAATATAAAGCTTCTCACTCAATGCTGTACAAAAAATCAGTCAAGTATTACTCACAAAGTGAATCACTACACCCCCAATGAATTTCAAAAATATGCTTAGTACCTGCAAGAACTAAACCGGTACTCTTAAGAGCTTCATCTGTACCAGAAGCCATTATCTGAAAAGAATAACTTAGTGAAATTTCAGCCAACAAAAACCAAAGAGCTATTTTAGTAAAAGAAAAGGCGGTATTTTCACACCGTAAGCGTTCCCATGGCAGCCCTCTTAACACCACCAGAAACAGGAGCATCCACCAATTTCAAATTCTTGCCGTCATCTAAGACATTTGGAGATTGATCAATATATGATCACATTCTGAAAGTAAATTGTAAAAGCGTCGCATGGAAAGATCTAAGAAGAAAAGAGAAACCAAAGAAAAAAGAATTCTCAAAAGATCATCATAAAATAAACACACTCAGCACTCATATAGAAGGAAATTATAAGATTACCCTTCAATCAGCAGTCTTCCCCTTTTCCTAAACATAGGAACGAAAGTGAAATAATAATATAGTATCATTCCAACATATAAAGTTAGCCAATTATATCCCAAAAAAATTCAAGTTTTTATCCCAAACGTATCTGTGTCATATTCTGCATATACATACATATCAGCCTAAGATGCATGTCAGATAAGGTGTAGCAGATACTGTGAAATACCCATGCTTCCTATGGGAGTAGGGATGAAATTTATTTTGGTAGTGAAATTCAAACAAATTTAACTTTCCCACAATGGATTGTCAAAGTGATAATACAAGCAGTCCAACATTTACCCCCTTAGAGAGAGAGAGAGAAAGAGAAAGCAGTAACAATTATGGTAGTTAAAAAACCAATTGGTCTTTTCTTTTGTGAAAATTTTACATGGTAAGATTAAGTATAAGAGAAAATTTTAATGCATCTTTCATAAATCATATACTATTTTTGTAGATGTAATTTGATGTTCTCATTGTCCAACACAGACAAAAATTATAATAAGGGATAGTATGAGGGGGAAAAATACTAATAACTGACATTAAATCATTGCATGATCAGGACAAATGAAATATAATCAAGATTTTGAGCAGTCTTAGAAAAAACCGTTGCCATGATAATGAGATACAATAAAACTGAAGAAATTTTCTGGTTAAGGAAAAAAAAAATAACAAATGTTAGAGTAGTGAATTCTGCATAAAAGAGCAACAGTGAACATGCCACATATAAAACAACATACTTATCAAACATAAAACAACGTACTTATCAAACGCTGCTCTAGTTGGCTCACAAATCCAGGAGAAACAGTAGATGAAAGGATAATAGATGCTCCAGATGGAAGTGCTACAGAACACATAAAATAAGGTTAGTACTGCTATGAAATAAGATGATATACTGAAAAGTTTTGTCTACCTGAAACTGCGCCAAGATCTCCATATATAACACTCTCAGCTTGAGCTTCGTTTGTGACCATGATTATAAGTACATCAACATCTGGAATAGAAAACGTGTCACAAGAAAATAAGTTCTTTCTCCTTAAAAAGAATTTGAAAATAACTGCAAATTTTTCTCATAAACATCTAACAGTAGATTGACATATCTGATTTCCTATTTTGGCAGTTATAAGACTGACTAGAATTAACTAGTGCAACAGAAAATGTGGATTACGCTCTTTAGGCTAAAGCTAATGTGTAATCATATATACATCAATTTTTGCTCTTAGAAGTGTTGGTACAAACATAATTATTCTGGCAAGCTTGTGCCTATGTAGATCATATATGTAACTTATGTTACGTGATGGAAAAAATATTTTTGAGGTTCCAATAACAAAAAAGTAGTAGCTATATGATAGGCTGCTGCTTTATAGGGTAAGATCCCAAGGCCAGGGCCTCTCCCAATGATAATAAAAATGGGCTTATGCCCCATTTATGGACTTCTTTCGTTTTTTGTTTCAAAGGTAAAATCAAACCTAACAGAGATATGATCTGAAAGTGTTTGGAGAGAAAAACCAATCATAATAGAAAGTAAAAATTATTATTGTACTTGAGCATGAAATTTACATTCTCAAAAAAATTCATTGTAGCCATAGAAAGATCACACTGAAAATTTTTCTATCAATTCTTTATTCATTCATTTGTTCACTCATTTATGGCTTATATTGGTATAAATTTCCATATGTCTCCAATTACCTTTACTTGCTTCTACTGGAGAGTTGCAAACCAAGCCACCAGCTTCGGAAAATCGAGTCAATGTTGGCTTATACGCCTGCACTCAAAGAAATGTGCAAAAATACATTAATTATAATGGTATTTTAAATGATCACCTCAATTTGCAACATAAGTTTACTTTCTAGACAAAAAACAAAAAATATAACAAAATTTAAAAAAATTACATGAATGCACAATCATGTGCAGACATACACAGCTCATATGCACAACACATGGACACATCAGGCTGTTACAAAACAACATGAGGCTCAATCAGTTCTAGCTACAAAATAATGATGGTGCAAATGGGTTAACAAATTTATCCTTACATATAAAGTTCACCAATTATATGATAGTTAATTATTATAATATATTCTGACTAACATTTGTATGAGTCTAGAAAAGGAAAAACTACTTTAGCACTTCATGCCTCCAAGAAATATACAAATGAGTCGTAAATGAATTTTTTAAATCATCTAAGTTCACTAGTTTTAGGGGCAATCACCTCTTCACACCCTCAAGATGGAAAATAAAAGGGGTTTGAAAGATAATTTATATCTTTTGACACATCGATTTCATTACCTCAAGAGAAATAACAGAATGAAGCCATTTTGGTTTAATTTAGCTCCTAGAGAATTTATAAAATAGTATAATGCAGTTCGACATTTAACTTCTGGTAAACTTCATGACTGCTATTCAATAAATTCCAAATCCATTTCACTACTTATTTCTCAAATTTCAAATAACTACATCATAAAACCTCAAACTTCATTAGACAAATACATTTAAAGCAAGAAAGATCACAAACAGAGAAAGTTAAGAATAAACTTTGGGAAGGAAAGCAATTACTAATCATTACAGTTTCCCTTTTCAAACAAGTAATTTAATTGTTGAAGTATAATGCAATAAGAATTGAACATAGAGAATTACATCATAACCAAGGACACAAAAGTTTGATCTCAGCAGGTGAGTTGCCATGCCAAATCCCATTGCTCCAAGACCAATGAAACCAATTCGGTTCACTGTACTAGATTTGCAAGCAATTTGGTTTGCCAGTTGCTCGGGATTGTACATTTCCGCATTTGCTGCATCGGTAATACCCACTCCAAGGACTTTTTCCCAAACCTGCTCAGAGTTATACAATTCAGAGACAACAAAATCGTATTGACATATGACAAGGCATAACTCAAAAACATTTTTTGAAACTTCTCCTGAAAGAAAGTCACAAACACTTGCTGCAGAAAATTTTGCAAACAGAACTGTGTGGGGATAACCTTTGCTAATGTGGCACTATCATCATCTCCAAAAACATGTGAAGACCCTGAAAGAGGAAATGTGTGAAGTCTATAAGAATGAACTAGATTGCTTCCAAACATCAGAATTTAAACTAAAATATAAAGTATTTTCAAAATGATACCAAGAATAAGTTGTTGATGAGCAACTGCCAATAGTGGAAGAGGAAAAGTAAGTGATTTGGCAACATCCAAAATAGTTCCCTTCAATATGGAAATTCTATTAGTCTCATGTACCGTAACAATAAAACATTAAATGGAACCAATAAGATGACTGAACATTTAAAAACAACTAGCTGAGTTCCCGCACAATGTGCAGTGCAACTCATTTTAGTTTTCTCCAATATTTTAATAAGATTTAGTTTAACTAATTGGCATCTCAATTTCTAATAGAGACATTCAGATTTAGATCTCTCACCCTCAACTATCAATATATATATAAAAAAAAAAAAAAAATCAATAACTTTCTTTGTAAAAAAAGGGTAATCTTTAGTTATTTTATGGACATAATATAAAGACACTAAGAATAATGTAGTGATTTGATCATAGTATATATATATATATGTGTGTGTGTGTTTTTAAATTGAAAATTGCATGATATATTGGATCATATAAATAGGCATGTTTCATGCCTACAAAAAATGCAAATATCCTTCAATTATTTTTTTTACATTTTGGATTTTGTGTTAGTAAAGTTATTTATTTTTTTCCTGGACATTGTTTCAATAGTTGCAAAGACAACTAAAATTTTAGTAAGAATACCATATTTCAAATCAATTGTTCCTCACATTAAAAAAAAAAAAAAAATCAATTGTTTCTCGTATAAATCTTAGAAAAATGATATTAAAATTTCATTATGCTTAAAATAATTAATATAACAAAATAAACATATTCATTCTATTAGTTATCTTTCTAATTACATAAAATAAATAACACAACGTTAGTTACACACACATCACATGTCACTGAAAGGAATCAAGAAATTTAAAAGGTTAAGATTAATTTTTAGTGAATTCACAAATGTTTAATTTTTTTTTTTTTTTTGGTTTGTGTCAATTTTTGTCAAAGCAACTAAACATGAGGAATAATGTCATATTGTATATCTAATATTATTATTCCAACTAAAAATTATTTCTTAAAATAAAGTTTATAAAATAATCTTATAAATTCATTTAATATATATAATTAATGCACAACTACAGATAATTAGTATATATATATTTACTCTATTAGCTGATTCAATGAACTAATAATTTGATATAAATGCAAACTCTTTGAAGTAGAAGCCTAAATAAAAAGAACTTCAAGGAATGCGCCACTTGGCACAACCCTATGCTCTCCAACATGAGGTCTCTAATTTTATATATATATATATTGATTTGAGTCTAAAATTATACTTTGGATAATAAATCTTTCCTGCAATATCAGTACATGACCAATATTGCCACGTTTTAAATGACAAGCAGTTATATGTAACATACAGAAGCCAAATTTTCAACTTGACATCAAAATCATAATCTTAAGAACACAAAGATTCAAAAATTCGTAAGTATGCCATATTGCTATATATTCTTTCAGTTCAATAAACAATAACTACATATGGATATCATTCTCAAAATCATTTTCTTCTTTTAATGATCCATATTTTGGAAATACATATACATATCAATTAAACTTGACAAGCCTTATCTGAACCATTTAGATTATCACTTTTCCTATTTAAAATACATATTAGCCAAAAAGTATCCATTTTCAGACCCCAAGTGTGAGAGTGGCTAGAAACTAAAGTTCCACTTAACAAAGAAGTCTACTCAGCAGCAAGGAGACAATATTGAAACAGTGCATTAATATTTGTCTTTACCAACTGGATCTTCAGGATGAAACACATTATCTATGTAACTGAAACTAACAAGTTTCATTTAAGATAATTTTTCATTAAACTCATGGGTAGTGGCTCCCCACTAACCTCCACCATGCACATATTGCTCATCCTGTATAAACTGTTTTTAAAAAGAAATTTAGTACATAATTTTTATGAATATGTGACTCCTATGCCTCCCCACAACTCCAATCGCATCAACAATCTTTCTTGTCCATTTGATGCACTTTGTGCCATTACTACCGTTTTTGATTCTTTAAATTTTCAAACTATTGATTTCTGTCTTCCAGAAAGCACTCCATTAGTCCATTGATGCAATCAACCGTGCCACTCCATCTCTTGTGAACACAATTGACATCATATAGTTTATATTTATTAATTCAACAATTAACTTAAATTCTTCAATTCAGTAATTTTTACATTAGTTGTTTGTTAATTATTGTTCGAGAACTACTAGCTCTAAATATATGATATCCATTTATAATTCTGGGGCCATCCACTTTGTTTCCCATACTTTATCTGACTAGAAATTTCTTTTATGACACAAACAAGTTTTTGGACAGATTTATGATGTTAGAATAATGATATGTAGATGTGTTCTGAATCTTAGACTCAAATTGAAATCCATACATCAGTAAATCTATTTCCAACATACATCAGAAACTATTATCTATATTTAAAACTTGGTTGGTTGAGGAGTTTGGCTACCTGACACAGGACAACCAGAACAAAACTGAAATAACGGAAAAATAAAGGAATATGACCTAGGAGTCAGCACCTAGGTCTTGCTTGGAGTCAGCACCTAGGCCTTGCTTGGAGTCAGCACCAAGCGGGAAACCACTAGGAGTCAGCACCAAGCGGGAAACCATTAGGAGTCAGCACCTAGGGTAGACCTGGAGTCAGCATCAGACCAAAGAAAGACCAAACGGCCATTGTTTTCATTCATCAAAAATATCAACTATCTCCTCAAGGAGTACAATAGGTTGCTTATAAAGGATTACTAAACCCTAGTTCTAATTGACTAGGAAACCCTAATTGCCTTATTACAAAAATACCCTTGCTTCTAAATTAAAATACTAATAACCCAATAAACTAATAGGACCTAAAATATAAAAATACAATTGACTAGCAAACATAAATAATACTAAATAATAATTTTCTTGCATCTCCCGCATCATTCTCCTCTGGTTGGAGAAAACTCGACCTCGAGTTTTAAAGCATTGAAGGATTAGGATGCTAACAAATAACACTTGCTTCAAGTCTGAAATCACCTTAGGGAGCACAGGGAAAAGAAAAACCTTGAATTCCACCACATTAAACGTATTTGGAATAACAAAATTAATGTGTGGAATCGGGATAATCTCTTCTTGAACCTTATGAACCATAGGAAGCACTGTGGTTTTAACCTTTTCGACTTCACCAAGATGTAGATCTTCAAGGATTGTTAAAGCAAAACTTGTCGAGTCATGTACGTCTGTGTCAACATTAAGCTTTGGTGTTGTTGGAGGATTCTCCACGACCAAGATATCACCATCAATGTTGTCTTCTATGGGGGTAGCAATAAGTTCATTGTGATCAATAATCCTTGGTTTCCTAATTGAATCGAGTTGAGCCTCCATTTGCTTCCTCTTAGCAATCCTGTCTTGAATATCTTTCATGAGCTTTACAGTTAATTCCGTTACTTCCCTGGTAGATAATTCCTTGGTAGATTGTGCAAAAGTGCGCTGAGGACATGAAATAGGATGAGAATGAGAATTCATCGTATTTGCTTCAACTTGAAAAGTACCACACTGAGATTGGGATAGATACTTAGCTCCATAGTATGGTGACAAATACTCATCATAAAGCTTTTCTTTCATATCTTCCCACACACTAATGGCAGGTTCATAATCCATATAACGGAAATATTCAAGATTCTCCCAAAACCTTTGTGCTTTACCTCTTAACTTCAACTTGGCATACCTAACCTTTTTGTTATCTGCAAAGTTTGCTTGCTCAAAGAATTGCTCCATCCCATTCAGCCAGTTGACAAAATCTCGTGGATAAGTTTCATAACCATCAAAATAAGGTGCTTCTAATATTACCATGATTCTCTAACTAAGACTATTCTCTCAAATTTAAGGCCCAATATATGCAATAGGCTCACAGCAACAATACTTACTTTCTGTCTTTTTTTTTTTTTTTTTTTTTTTTGAAATACAATGAAAAGAGCTACAGTTTAAAATTAAAGTCTGCTAAGCCCAACTCCAAACATGTAAAACACCGAAGCTAAATAAACTACTAGAAGCAAAAGAAACTAAAAGAAAAAACAAGCGGCGGAGCAAGCACGAAGTGGCACTGGAGTCAACGGCGGAGCGGCGGTATGGGCTCACTGGCGTTCACGATCAGCGGTGCTCGAGGTGCAGATCAGAGCTCGCACGTCAGATCGCGGTGATGGGACCGGCGAAGCATGAAGCGGCATGGTGAGAGCGGTGTTGACGGCGAGTCGGCGCAGGTGGTTCTCGGCGGCGCGAATCCAGTATTGACATCGGCGGCTCTTGTGGGCTTCAAACTCCTCTGTTTCTAGTCTGGTGGTTGGTAGTTGTTGGGTTCCGCGACGGTGGGTGTTGATTTTATGGGTTTTGGCGGTTGGTGAGTGATGGGTCTTGCGTGGGTCTTTTTTTTTTTTTTTTTTTTTTGTGGTGATTTTTTTTCTAGTTCTGGATTGACTGCGGGATGCTTCAGACAGATCGATGTTTGCTCTGATACCAAAACTGACGCAGGACAACCAGAACAAAACTGAAATAACGGAAAAATAAAGGGATATGACCTAGGAGTCAGCACTTAGGCCTTGCTTGGAGTCAGCACTAAGCGAGGAAACCACTAGGAGTCAGCACCTAGGGTAGACCTGGAGTTAGCACCAGACCAAAAAAAGACCAAATGGCCATTGTTTTCATTAATCAAAAATATCAACTATCTCCTCAAGGAGTACAATAGGCTGCTTATAAAGGATTATTAAATCCTAGTTCTAATTGGCTAGGAAACCCTAATTGCCTTATTACAAAAATACCCTTGCTTCTAAATTAAAATACTAATAGCCTAATAAACTACTAAGACCTAAAACATAAAAATACAATTGACTTGCAAACATAAATAATACTAAATAAAAATCTTCTTGCGTCTCCCGCATCACTACCCGTATGGTATAAACATATGGGTGTCTATTCGTCATCGGTGTCATCTAGCACTGCCAATAAGGGTTGAAAATGTTGGAAATGTCCACTCACAAGACTATCATGTCATCTATGGGCCACATGTTTGACCATAATCTATTTGATAACCACCTCCCCCCCACCTAAAACACACACACTTATTTTTTCTCAATTTTCTCTCTCTCTCTCTCTCTCTCTCTCTCTATATATATATATAAGACAAAACTTAGGTGCAGTATCTTAGTTCCCCTCTTAAATTTAAACCATGTGTATAAATATACAACTCAACAAACAGGCGTTAAAACATAATGCTCCGTCACTTTGCTTCTTTTTTTTTACTGGCCTGCTATGGAGAACCAAATAAAGTCAGTTTCAGATTTCAGATCTGCCCCACCAAACTTCTTCCGCTAAGTCTCCTCCTTCAAAGACGTGATCAGGTTTTTAATGTTTCTTTGGCTTTTTATTCTTTGGCTTTTTAAGATTCCAGATCTGCCCCACCAATTTTGTTTAATATTTCTTTGGCTTTTTATTCAAATCCTCTTCTCTTTATTACTTACCCAGCAGTGGCAATCCTCACTTCCTCTCTCAAAGAAAGTTTCTTCTCATTATTGATCAACAACTAATCATAGGAAATAAGGGGCAAGGCCATTAACCAAAAATTCAGGCCATGGATCGATAAGGTGAACCCAGATCAATGGAAACACAATGAGAGAGAGTGATTGAGAGTTGTTCCTTTCAACTGACCACCACAAACCCCTCTGCAGCCGCCATGCCCCGCCGTCTTGTTCATTCTCTTAGCCTGGTTCTCTATAAAAGCATGAGGTTTCATGTGGGTGAAAAGTGAAACCACTCTGCCTCCACACATGGTGGCCAGAATCAATGTGAGGCATGGTTGTGAAGGGGTCTTGCCAGAAATTTGTTGAGTTTTAGCCAAAACTTCTATTTGAAATCTGTTTGTTTCTTGGGAAAATAAGGGTGAAAGTGTTTGAAGTTATGTGGTTTTCACACATGTGAGGGAAAGATGATAGAAAGTAGGGGAAAAGAAAAGAAAAAAAAAAAAAAAAAAAAAGACGGCAATTCCTTGTAACGCCGTTTATTGAGTTGTATATTTTATACACATGACTTAAATTTAAGAAGAGAACCTAAGGTACTGTACCTAAATTTTGCCTTATTTATATATATATATATATATATATATATATATAAATTCCAGATTACTTTATAACCCTTTTACTTCAGTTTGTATGTAAATATAAAAGATAAAAATCCTACATGTCAGTTTGGCCCTATTCTATGGTGCACCGTGTATTTGTTGCATATTAAGTTGTCAAACTCATGCCTTCCAATTACATACTTTTCAAATTGAGGTTTAGAGCTCCAAGGATTGGGGTGGACTGGATCTTAGTGAAATTTCAGAGATTTATCTATGTGTTGTTTACAAGTTGGAATTTCCTAGAGAAATTTGTTTTTTCAAGATTTTAATAGTAAGCTGTATTTGATGTTCAAATGTATTAAGGTCCTGTACATGCTTGGTTTAATGGAATTCTACGGTTTATTATAGTTCCCATTGGCGCTTTATTTAAGTCTAAAGAGTATGGATTTTAGGTTGTAATAGAAACCAAACCAGTCAGACCAAATTGTAAAGTTGGTTCGGCTTAGTTCTTCTGGTCTCTTTCCATTTTTCTTTCAAATAAGTAGTGCATTTGAAGTTAACTAATGGTCTAAAAATTAATTCTTCCATAAGCTTGATGAAGAAATGGACATATTAATCAACTTTGAACTTGTAAAGAGCAAAAAAATTTGACAATATAAAATTGGCTTAATATATACAATGATATAATTCTACAGGATAAATATGACAAAGCATTAAAAACAACATCACCACACACATTTAATTGAAACTGAAGCCACATACAACCAGAAAATAGGATCAGAAAAACTATTTATCACGATATATCTTACCAATTTTTGAACAAAAGTGCTCAGAAAATGATGTTTGGTATTGCCCTGTAACAATTTGGGAACATGATTCTTGAAAACCCTGAAAAAAAAAAAAAAAACCAGCATCTCACAGCCCACCCCCAGAATACAAAGGAATAAAAAACTGCATGAATGGAGATTTTATTCTAATTGTTTCATAGGACATAACAATAAATGCATTCATTCAAATTACCAAAGGATCAATATAAGAAACCCTCATGAACCACCTCAAAGTAAAGGAAAAGCTAAAAGTGTCAATGAAATTCTTTAAATCATCAAAATAATCACAATAATTAATTGGTATAAAAATGTAGCATTAATAAAGAATGCTTTAGTACCTTGATGTATCAACGGTTTCTAGTAAACTCACTAGCATTCTGATGTATCAAAGGATTTCTGTTAAACTTATTAGCACTCTGACATATCAAAGGGTAGGGCAAACTTATCTATCTATATAATATATGAGGCCAGATCTACCGTAAAGTAACACAAATTTAAGAGCCATTTTATGAATAAGCTATGCATCCTACATCCCAAAGCTGTGAAAAGTTAGGATACTTTAGCTAAAGTAAGGAGATGACAGCACAAAGTTCCTAGCAAAATGATTGGAAAGGCAATCTTAGGAGGAAGGATGCCCTGGTTTGAGAGGGAGGGGAGGAATAGAACAACTTTGACTATGTCACACTTTTTGCATTTGATATTATCATTTTCTGTGGAGCTGAGATAAGGCACATGTACAAAAGAAGAACCTTAGAAGTACACAGGTTGTATACCCTAAGATTCTTTACGTTGTCACAAAGCTAACGCTTTAAAAAATCATAGTGTAGAAGATATACTCGGGCCCAAAGGCATCCAACAAAATAATGAACCCACAAACTATGATTCAATCCCTAAAGTAGAGACTACTACTTGGTGCTCAAATGTCCTTCTATTCCACTCCCCCCAAGTAACCCACATAAAACTCCCAGGAACTGCATTCCATGCTCTATTTCTTCATCGCCACCCTTGTAACACACCCTTCACTATCTTAGGCATCACCCATCTTAAACTAACACTAATAATATGAAGTTCCATAATTTCATTGCCACTGCAATGAGGCAATTAATGATCGAAAATTTTCTAGTTTTTACACATAACACACCAATTTCACAGCACCATACCCCTTTCCACCAAGTTATCTATAGTAAGGATTTTCCCCCAAGTTCCAGACCATACCCAAAAAAAAAACAATCAAGTAGGGGTTTTTACCTGTTAAATAGCCTTCCAAGGAAAATCCAAGCAACTAACACCCAACTCCCAATCATGAGCAGCTCACACGAATATAGGATTCCAATGGATTTCTCCATTTCTCAACTAAATGCAATATGATACCATAGCCTCTTTGTTTACAGCTAATTGAAACAATACAGGATATGAGGATGTTTAAGTCCTGTCAGAGATCCACATATCCTCCCCAAATCTAACCCTTCTTCCATCACCTAGACCAAAGCCAACAAATCTATAGAAGGAATTCTAACCTGTTTTAATTCCTTCCAAAAAACCATAAGAATGTTGGAAAGATAGGATTCAAGATGAGGAAATCAGCTTAAAGATATGGGTGGCCCCTATTGATGAAAAGACGAAGGAGAGTCACCTGAGATGGTTTTGTCATGTACAAAGGAGACCAACTAATGCATCAGTTAAAAAGAGTAAGATGATTCCAGTTGAAGAAATGATTAAGGGTAATGGAAGACCAAAAATAACATTAGTTGAAATAGTATAAAAAAAAAATGACATGTCAATTAAGTTATCAATTGAGGAAGAAACAGAGGGTATGACTTCAAATATAGTAGAATGGAGAAAAGAATACATGTGGCCAATCCTTACTAATCTGTTGAGGATCCATAGATGGTCCCAAGAAATTTGGGATTGAGGCTTTGTTGTTGTTGTTGTTGTTGTTGTTGTTGTATTTTCCCCCCACCAACTTCCTCTAAAGTAAATCACTCTTTTGGCTGAAATGCCAAAGCCATTTTCCCAATAATGCCTAATTAAATGTAGTCATCTTCTTAATCCATAACCCTCTTTATGTAAAGGCAAACTAGCAATGCCCCAATCTACAAGATGAATCTTATTCTCCTCCCCCAACAAAGGATTATCATATCATTGAAAAAAGACACAAAAAAATAATGAAATAAATAAAAAAACCAAATGGGATATAATCAGGATATCTCCATGACTCCCCACAACTGTAAACCCCATCAGATGAACATCCTCTATTTCCCTATTGATCATCTTACTCAACACCTCCATAACTAGAATGAAAAGAAGAGGGGATTAGGGATCCCCATAACACAATGTTATATATTATCCTTAAAAAATTTTCAATCCCTAAAGACATGTTTCAAGTTCTTGCACATATAGCTTGAGATTCAAAAGCCCAATAAAAATTCATAATAAGAACCAGCTACATGAATATACAGCATCTCATTCTTAAGCTTGCTTCTAATTTGGACTTCAGAACATGAATTTCAGTTATTAAAGAAAGAAATTAAATTAAAAAGTTAGAAGGACTCACCATGAATTTCCAGCAGCATTAGAAATGATGTTGTATATTATCCAGGGATGAATACCAACTTTGACACCAAGAGAAATAGCCTCCAGTGAAGCAACAAGATGAATGCCCTCAAGCAGCTCATTAACCATTTTAATTTTACTGCAATAGAAAACGAAACCATGATTTAAAAAGACATTTTATACACCATCAACTACCATAATAAAACCTCTAATATCAATTTAGGTCACTATTCTAACAGCTAAATTAAGGAAATTTCGTTTAGCAACTAACAAGCATGTTAAGCATATTTTTAACTTTTTTACTATAAAAATTTACATTGGCTATCCAAATTATTAGTAAAACCATTAGATTAAGCCAATACAATTTTACAGCAGTATTGATTATGAAAAGAAGGTTTGCAAGCAAAGAAGAAAACACACCTTCCAGCACCAACTTTGCCCTCAAAAACGTAAAGCTTTTCACACATTGCTGCTCACAAAACACACTCACAGATGATATATTAACATTTAAAATAAAAGGTACATATATAAGGGTTCACAAAACAATATTCTAATACAACCATATTAGACCAAGAATGGATCTACCAGAGAGAAAAGGCCGAGCCCTTGCAATGGCATCTGACCTTCCTGATGAAGTAATCTGAATAGTTCAAAAAACATCAGAACCCTTACTGTTATGGACTAGCTGATAACAAGAACAAAAATTGATCTTTACATTTACAAATAATCAATATGGGAAAAAAGAAGATATAATGTTAAGACAGACATAAAATTACCATGACTTTTCCATCTAACAGCTCAGACATTCCCCTAGAGACATATACATCTACAAGATAAGCTGTCTCACAATCATCTGCAAGATAAATATAGAGGCAGATGCAAGCAAAAATTTCAATATCAGTGCTATATGTCCCAGAAGGAAAGCAACCATCAAGATCATAAATAGAAGATTGGTACATAATAGAAACCTTCAGTTCCTGAGCTAACTTGGTTTCATGCTTGGGAATTAGGAGTGACGCCCTAATTTCTTACTAATTGAAAATAAAATTTTTAAACGGAAAGAAATTACATAGGTAAAGAATAGAAATCTGACATCCAAATTTCATTTCCCAATTATGGAACATTCCTTTGACATATGAGCATGAATCACATGAAACATAAACCTAAAATCACATTGATTGCTGACAAAGGATAAATTATCTACTGTGTGTGTGTGAGAGAGACAGAGAGAGTTCCTCATTTGCAAACCAAATAAACAAATGTACGATATGTCAAATATACAAAAACAACAAATGTTTACTTGTGTGTACATGCCATAAGGTTCACACATCTGGTGATTCTTTAATGGATTGCCACCCCTTAAAAACAGTCCACTATATATCTTTCTTTTCTACTATAGCAGATAATGTGTTCTTTACATGAGCTTCAGTAATATTGACTTAAGAAACAAAAGTTCAGATTTTATAATGGTGTCTTCTCCGCAACCGAATTGAACATAAATATTACTCATAAGAACGCATTTTCCAGAGAACCAAAGTAGTACAAAGGAAAAAATATCAAGGTGTAAATTGCCTGTGAGGCGCTTTTCCAGGTTCTGGACATAGGAAGGTAATATGGTTGAGTGGAGAATGATGACAGCATCCTTGGGCAACCCTGCATATACATAAAGTTACATATTTTGTATATCAACCAAGAGACTGGTGATTATATTACACATTATGTGGAGAAGCTTCCTAGAGACCTTTCAAAGCGCCCTCGTTACCAAAAATTACATCATTCATTTGATCCGCATGAGATATTAACACAATCAAAGCTCCAACACCTGCAAGGAAAAATTGAGCAGGAAAAGCATCAGGCAGACATTTCTAAGACACGAAACATACATTTTCATGATTTCCATATGTCAAGGATTCAAAACTCATTAAACAAAGTATAATAACGATGGTGATGCTGAGATTGGGTTCATCTGTAAACTTAGAATTGATAGGAATATAGTCAAATTCATGAAACTTTTGGTGGTATAAAGATATTTTAAAAAAACAATTGCAGATAATAGTGTAACACATGATATAACCTTATTGGTTCAATTGATGGCTTCTAATAGGAAGCCCTCAAGGTATAACCTGATAAACTAAATTGGAGCAAAAGGTACATGCCATCATACTTAATCTAAAGTTCATAGAGTATCGGAGTTTGAAGAAGGGAAACAAGCAGCCCTCAACCCATAACAGATAGAGGATTTATTTCATCACGTAGTTTGAGCTCCTAGAATGTGACACCCTTGGGTTTTCTATTCGATTGTATCAAACGGCCCAATGAAATGGGATTTCCTGATTGAGCTGCATCATTCTAGGGCAAGCAGATCATTTTCTGATGAAGAGGATTAGCTTCAAGAGAATAATTCCCAGTTCTAGCAGAGCGGTCAGTTCTTGCAGAGTAGAACCATGCAATACCAGACAAGAGATAAAGCTTCCATAGAAGACTTTTTTTCTGGAAAGCCAATTCATTTGGGATCAGGTAGACATTGTTTCCTATTAAATATCAGTCCTGTCTTTGTGCCTTCACATCAAGAATTTTATGTGGTTTATTATTTGTTCTATACGCTCTAAAGTTAAATTCAATCATCACTTGGTAGCACTCATTTTTCGTTTTAGTATTCTTGATAAATTACCACTAGTCCCAAAAGTTTAAGCTGTTAGGAAAAGGTGAAATTCAATCATTAACCAATATTCTAACTCCCCCCCCCCCCCTGTAGACTCTACCTTAATAAGTGTGACCCAACATGTGGGATTTTTTACAATAGTAGCTAGAGTGAAGACATGGTTCAATGTAAGACCACTTGTTTTGATACCATAACAAATTAACACTAGCACTAAAAGCTTAAGTTGTTTTGAATCTATAAATTTAACTATTATTCAAACCATCCTTCTTTACTAATGCTGAAAGACAAGAATAAAATAATTTAGAGAAATGAAAGCAAGAAAGAGAAAGAACACAAGGGTTACGTGATTTAGCTTGACGACTTACATCCATGAGATAAAAACCCTAGGGGCAA
Organism: Notholithocarpus densiflorus; assembly: GCA_030021035.2. Lineage (NCBI taxonomy): Eukaryota > Viridiplantae > Streptophyta > Magnoliopsida > Fagales > Fagaceae > Notholithocarpus > Notholithocarpus densiflorus. The sequence goes on from JARYZH020000040.1 coordinate 1,744,292, forward strand.
CATCTTTACTGCATTCTCAATTGTCAATTACAATGAACCTTACAATATATTGGGTCTCTTGGGCCATTACATTAACATAAACCCAATATCTTTAACAACTAACACTTGTCTTCTCAAATTGGTCCTTTGAACCGTATCAAAAATTTCCCAATTGACCACTAAAGGTTTTGTAATTTTTTCCTATAACATACTTAAAATTACTTTGACCACTTCTTAGTAGGCGTCAATAGAATTTAAGATTTTCTTACCGAGAACATAATTTAATTGACTTCAGCAAAGGTTTGTGTGTGTGTGTGTGAGTGTGTGTTTCCTCAAAAAATGATAATAAATAATAAAGAACTTTTGCTACTATTCAATAATAAATGAACTTTGTCCCTCGTCATATGTAGCATATCCCATTATTCAAGGTTGGAAATGAGAATATTTCACTATAAATATTGAAACTGACAAGTGGCAAGGTAAAACAAGACTTTCAAGTCATAGGTAGAATCAAGACGCCATCATCCTCTGTTCAGAAAACAGAAACAAATACAGAATATACTAACTGTGGATATTGTCAGTCATGTGCAGCTCAGTTGATTATAATTACCCAACAAAAAAAATAGGCATCTAGCCAAACATAGATCATCACAGACATGCATTAATATGATTGTTTTACCTCTCCCTGCCTCCATAGGACTAGGACATCTTATTCCCCCAAGTTTCAAAAACTCAGTTATCAAAGGATCATATATCTGCAAATGGAGAAATTACAATGAAACATTAAGTTAATTACCCCAACATAAAATTATCTTTTCACAGGATGACATATCAAACTGATTACCAAGTACATACATAGTGCATAATGAAAAAGAGACAAAAACTAGATAGCCTTTTCTTTTAGCCTTAAGATTACCTTTTTAATAAATTTTGCCTTAAATAAGTTAAAAATTAACTAACATACATGACTCAGAAATTTCAAGAAAAATGCACATTTATCAGTCCATTTGCCCATTTTTATTACTTATTATTAAAAGAACATTACCCCATGTTGGCCCAGAGAAACCAAGGGCCTAGGGTGTGACATCTATTGCAGTCCCAACCATCAACAATTTTGCATCAAGTGGCAATTCTCAAGAATGTAACCCACACTCATTTTATTTGATAACCAAGTCAAATTATTACTGTGAGTTAACCACTCATCACATTGTTCACTACCTGAAAGGATCAAGGGCTCAATCGTTTGTTGCTAGAACACTAATTAAAATATAGACCTCCTTGTTCTTGCAATCTAATGTTTTCATCGTTTAAGATATTCAATTGGAGTTCTTGTTCATGATTCAAACATGCTAAACAGTTTGTTTTCTATTAGTAATAGAAATTCATTTAAAAGGAGCAAAATAAAGTGGTATCCTAGTACACAGGATGTATACAAAAGAATAGCAAAGACAAAAAAAAAAAAAAAAAAACAGAGATAGAAAACTTAGCGACTAAACTCCATGAAAGTAGCCATGGAGAAAATATAGGAATTGGAAGTCAACTCTTATAGCGTCTTTAGAAAGAGAAATTTAAGATAGCAAGGGTAACTCCTTTCCCTCAAAAGTACGGTGATTCACCACATGAGGCATGAAGGAGCTATAATCCAAACTTCCCCACTCCTAAGATTGCTCAACTTCCCCTTCCAAGATTCCAATGTAGCATCTACTGAATTGGGCATTACTCAAGTGACACCAAACAAACAAAACAGTAGCAACTACCCAACATCAATTCCTGTTGCCCTGAATCTCTAATTACCTGTTGCCAATATTTTCCTTAGTGTTGTAGTCCATGTGAAAAGAGGCTTACTATATCAACTTGCAACTCTGGGTGGGGTTCTAACTCTCCAAGGCTTACTCTATCAACTACAAGGCGTAGTATATAAAAAACAAGGCTTAGTAAATCAATCACTTGAACGCATTATGATGTTTTACGCAAGGATTTAATATTTTACTGATTAAAAAGTAACAATAAATTTAAGTTTCCCACACCTAATCATTGAGATACAAAAAGTTAGTTAGATTGATTGATTATAATCCTGTTTAGATGCCCATTTACTCGTTAATTACATGGGAAATACCACATTCTAAGTTGTTCCTCACTTTATAGAAACTTGAAGCAACCCATACAAACAACCAACAAAGAAGAATTTTTTTTTTATTTTGTTTATCATCGTTATAGCAATTGATGGAACAAAGCAACTGTTGAAGTCTAAAATGCTAATTGCATCATAAAGGTGGGACAAGCAAAAATCTAGCAAGTTCCCAAGAAGTCAGCACATTGTTAGATGCTTAACCTTGCCTCCAATCCAATTGGTTGAAACCCTCATCCCCCTTTAGGTTAGCAAATTGTAAAGGCCAGTTGGTAAGAGCAAATTAGTAGTTCGATAACATATAAATTTTCTTTCCTCCTTTTTTTACAAAAGAGTTCATAACTAAATAACTAGACTAAGAATCTCGATTGAGTAATATCATAGATTTTGAGGATTAAATATTTCCATTTGGTTACAATTTTTTACATGGGATACACAACTACCAAAATCGATAGTTTAGAAACAGACCAATTCATTCAGTTCAACACTGAAAAAATGCCATTTTCAGTCCATTAGACCCTCTAAAGTTTCTTAGAATTGAAGCAAATTAAACCAGTCCATTCAACTTTTTACTTTACCAGAGAGAACCAATTCAAATATCATCATCATATTTGTTCATTTCAAATAATCAAACTTTATAAGTTTTTTTTTCCAAAACCATTAATCTTATATTTTCATATTGTAATTATAGATAAATTATTTTTGTGTTTTTTTTTTTTTTTTTGGTCAACAAACAAAAATACAAAAACCAATCCACAGCAAAAACCTGCTACTCATACAGCAAAGGGACCATACCATTCCTAAATACAGAGCATGCCCTGTTCTAATACAAGTTGAATCAAAAATTCAAATTACTACACATATTTCTATTACAAAGAGAATTATTAACATCCTTACAAATAATTAGAGACTAATTACTTGTTCAATACACTTATAGTTTTAATTCATTCATTATGGTATCATTGGTTGAACTTGAATCAATTCCAGAAACCATGTTTCTGTCTAGCATTGGCATAACTTTTTTTATAAATATAAAAGGAAGTAGCGCCCCAGTCTTTGGCCAGTTTATTAAACTCCTTGCCCATGCGACACCCTGGTCACCCCCGAACTGATAGTGTGATGGATGAAATTTGGAACCTCTAGATTTAGAGCAGGTACTTCAAGTCCATTGAGCCAACCACGTGGGCATAGGCCGTTTTAGTTGTACATAAATTGCCTAATCATCATCATCATCATCATCATCATCATCGTGTGTATATATATATATATAGTTGACACTTCAAATACACGTAAGTGGGCTGGTTTTCTCCAACGGAATAAGAAATGACAGCTATTGATCACCCATGCATTATGCATATATCACGGAACATAACAAATACAATAAAATAAATCTACCTATACATAATTTTTCCCAATTCAAATGTAAAAATAAACAATAAAAATCATATTGCTCCAATCATAACTCACCACCTAAAATAAAAAGTTATAAAAACAAAAAAGAAAATTCGAGCGCCTAATATTGCTCTAACAGACAACAATATATTTTCTATAAAAAAAAAGCAAATAACAGTGTGGTCATTTTGACCACTTAGGCACAGAAATGAAGAACAAGAAATAGAATAAATTCAAGAACGAAACCAGAGAATTCAATTTACTTCTCTAACATTTTTTCCAGACAACTAATCCATCGACCAAGAAAGAAAGCAAAAAAGAAAGAAAGAGGGAACCTCGAATGCCTGGACAGCGTAGCCAGAGCGGAGAAGAGAAGCGGCCAAGTCGAGGCTGAGGTCGTCCAAGTTCACGAAACCAACGACTCCTTGATGATTAGACGCCATTGTTGCAAATAGAGAGCTCTCTGTTTTTATTTTTTATTTTTTTCAGTCTGTGATTTTACTTTCTTTTCTTTTCTTTACAAGAAATGGAAACTATTTCAACTCTCAACTTTCAAGTTTATATTATAGACTGAGTGAGAGAGACATATATAAATCAAATGGAGACGTATAGCTTTCTCCACAAAAAAATTAAATAAATAAATAAATAAATGGGGGACGTACATATATAACATAATATTCGCCCGTAGCCACGTTTTAAAATTGCGGACACTGTCTACTCTCGAGAGTTAGGACTTTTTTTTTTTTTTTTGACAGTAAAACGATAGAAGTATATTAAATCTTAAAAAAGAATACAACGATTTAGCACCTGAAGGTTGTACAATTAGAAGAACCAACTCAGTGGCTATCAACCTCAGGGAAAAACCAAAAAATAAAAAGTATAAAAAAGTGTAGAGACTATTTAAAAATTTAATAAAAAAATGCAAAAGGAACCAACTTTTTTTTACAAGCCAAGCAATTATTGTAAGTAAAAAAATTAATGTCAACGGTTAAATAAGAACTAATAAAAATTTATTATATTAATAATTTATAAAAATATTGTAAAATAATTATGATTGTAAAGATAAAATTCCAAACTAGCTTTTTTTTATAAACAATTTTTCTACATTTTTTTTCATGTTTTCTTTTTATAAGCTTTTTACTTTTTTCCATAAAGCTTTTTACTTTTTGTATCGACATTAATCTTTACCAACTTCTAGTATATCACCTAAAATATAATAGGCAAGATAATTTGTGGATACAGTATTAGAACTACAGACTCACTTTTTATCAATAGCTGGCTTCAATTTTTCTAATTTTTATTTTATTTTTTCCATGTTTTTTTTATAATAAACTTTTTACTTTTTGCATTAAGCTTTTCACTTTTTCCATTGACATTAATCATTACCCAACTTTTAGTATATCACCTAATATATGATACGAATATATGAATATATATCTTCTCAAAAAATATATATATATATATATATGAATATATATATATATATATAATTTTATGTTAGATTACCTAGCAAAAAAAAAAATTTATGTTAGATTACAAAAGATTTTTATCAATTGAGCTAACTGGAACCCACTATAATATAATATTAGAATTTCACAATAGAATTTTTTTTTTTTTTTTTTTTTTTGAGAAACCACAATAGGTTGTTTGATTCATCAAATGTTGTCAATATTATAATCTTACACTTATATTTTTTTTTTCTTGATAAAAATCTTACACTTATATTTAATTTGTTAAATACACAACAAGTTACAGTATTAATTTCAAGCCAAAAATCTTGTATTTTAGTGTTATCGTGTCCTTTTTCTTTTTTTTCTTTTTTTCAAGATAACCAAAATTCAAATCGTTTTTCCCTACTTATGACTTTCGAATTATCCTCAAAAGGAAAAGGAAAAATATAATTTCAAGAATCCATTATTCAATAAATCCATCATTCCAAAAGTGTTTTAGGACTCCACGGAACAAACAACAGTGAATGGTCAAAGATGGAGGAAAAGAAAATTAAAGGAAATTAAATTTTTTTTTTTTTTTTGAAACTAGAAAATGAAAGGAATTAAAAGATGTTTTAACTTTTAAGAAATATTGTATTTATTCCAAGGATTTAGTGGGAGTGAAATACAGTTTTGCTCCCAGAAGTGAAAGAAAATTTATTCCTTCAAAAAAATGGAGATAATATGTCAATGTTATCACATATTGAGAAATTGGATATTTCTTTCTGTTGTATTCATCCTTTTATAAATTCTCAAACACATTAATAAAGTGCTTTTTTCCATTTTATTACATTCTTTAATGATTTATATACCACATAAATCCTCACATTAATAATCCTAATCACAAAATTTAAGATACTCATCATTGATTGGAGAGCTCCATTTATCTTTATTTAAAACTAGCATACTGTTATTCACAAGAAGATTTTAATTTTTAATACGAATTATAAATTATTTTTAATAAATTCTTTATTATACAACTGTGTGGTTTTTATGAATTCTTTTTTAATAAATTTTTAAAATAAACTAACTAAATTGCAGCAGTATAATATTATAATCTTACACTAGGAATAGTAAAATATTTTTCTTAAAAAAAAGGAATAGTAAAATACGTTTCTCAAAAAAAGGAAAAATGTAAAATACACTTATTCATTAATTAATGTACTTCCCCGCAAGTACAGCTGTGACAGGCAGTGCGACTATGTATAATTGTTATGTTAATCCGCGCATACGTGGTGCTGACGGTGAATAGCTACCAAAAGAAGTATCTTGTATCTTGGATCTTGGATCATTGAAATTTGATAGTTTTTATTTTTCTTTCTTTCCTTTTTTTGTCCTTATCCTGACACGACAAAAATGAATGAAGAGAGGACACTGAAAAGGAAAACATGACGAAACTTCCTTTTGCTATTGTTTTACTATTGTTTTATGAGGGGGTAATATTAGAAATTAATGGTGGGGACGTATAAATTAATAGACAATTTAGTTACAATATCTTAGTGTTGCTCTTTAGATTCTGTTCTTAAAATTCAGTTACGTGATTATTTAACTGAAAAATACACTTTTATACTATGAAAAAAAAATCTACATGGCAGAATCTTAAGAATGAAATCTAAGAAATAGCACATAAGTACTGTGTCTAAGTCTTGCCCTAAATTAATTTAATTTGGTGTTATAATTTGTCATGTGGTAAGTTGTGATTAATAAGCACGTTTTTACCAATTATAACTTGTCACGTGTCAAATTATGGCAAAAAATTGTGTTAATTTATGTGTCTTTACTATCACTCAAATATAAATTTTAAATCTCAAATTTTTGGGCCACCAAGTAGGCCTAGTCTATTCCCAAAAAACAAAAGTAGGCCAAGTCTATTCTTAAAAAAAAAAAAAAACAAAAGTAGCCTAAGCTGTACTATGTAAGATGGAGTTGGTGGCACCAGGGCCCTCTTGGATCCTACTTTACTGCCAATAGATGGTGGATGTTGGATTGAGATCAGGTATTTGGTGCAATACTCTTTAATGGCTGAGATGAAAAGTTTTAAAAAAATAACTTTTATTCTTAATCATTAAATAAATAAAATTATTGTTATCAAAAAATTAAGAAATAAATAAAATTATAAAAAATTAAGTGAAAAAGTGGAAGTGGTGAAAAAATTTTGTGAGTGATGAGGGGGTATTTTCATCTCTAGGTATTGCACTTAATTCTAATTTCAAGATGTTTGTTGTTGATTATATTTCACTACTTGTTTTGAAAGTGTACGTATCTATGATTGCAATATTTTAAAATTTTATGCTCTATTGTTTCGTTATAAAGCATTTTATATAACAAAATGTTTTTATCTTTGCAGGTAATTAAAATGTTTACATTTTCGATGTTTGCTTACATTCATGAAAATGCTTTGAAAAAATTTTTATGGTGTCTGATGCACTGTAAAATGAAAATATTTTACTATATCACAACCTAATTCACCGTAAAATGAATTTTTATTAATTATTTTAGAAAATGCAAAGTCTATAAATACAAATAAATGTCAAGAACTTGTATTACTCAGAAAAGATATAAGTAATTACCCAATAAAATAAAAAATAAAAAATCTTAAGAATAGTCTTGATCAAAATCTAATACAAATGAGTGAAAATTTCAAAGTTACATTTTTCACCCCATTTTGATCCCTTAGAGCTTCAAAAATGATTCATGCTACCCTGTTTTGTTAGTAGAAATGTTACTAGGTTTTAAATTTATAAATTACATGAAAATGTAATAATTAATGAGTATGTAAGTGTAACTATTATTGAAGTGCCTAAGATCAAAGTGTGTAGAATCTACAACTAAAATTCTACTCCCTCCGTCCCACTTTTTTTGTCATGTTTGAAAAGTCAAACTTTTTAAGGGAACATCATTTATTGTCTTATCTACCTTTTAAAAATGTATAAGTTTCCAAAACTACCCTTAAAAAAATTTATCAAAAAATTGAATTAGTAAATTAATAGGGGTATAATAGGAACATTAGTAAATTAATGACTTTTATTTTAAAAAACAGAACAATATTTTGAGACATCTCAAAATGGAATAGAGGACAAAAAAAGTGGGACGGAGGGAGTATTTATTTGCTAACATTTCAAAGTGACTTTAAAATTTAATAGGGCCGATGGTGCTTCTCAAACTCTAATGCATGGGCGGTGCTAGATGTATTTCAGGGGTTCAAATGAACCCCGACTTTTAATTAAAAAAATATTATATATAATATTTTTTTTACCTGTTTAATCTATCATTAAAAATATTTTTGCACACCGTGACTTAAATCTTGCACACCTTGATCGCATATGATATTAACTTTATAACAAAAAATTATTATAACATGATAACAATACACATACATGTATCAAATCCTCTGTATTTTCTTATTATTAAATTATATTAAGTTATATTATATTTACAATATACATGCACATATTCACACAAATTACTTTATAACAAAAATAATAATAATAATGCACATATCAAACACATACGCACAACTAACAAACACTCAATCTTTACTCTTAAAATCAGATATATCAAGATAGTCAAATAGAGAAGAGAGATTAGATTAGATTCACGAGAGAGATTCAAGCATTTGATTAGTTAAGTAGACACTTAGTGTATTATTAATGTATGGATGTATGTGGTTGTGTTAGTCAATAATTCATACAATGTAAGTGGGATGAGTTTTGCCATTTAGTTTAAAATATTTTTATAAAAACAATGACAAATAGATAGTGACAATTGCATAAAAATAAAAATGTTATACAAACTTAATAAAATAAAATGGTCATATTTATTCACATTAACAATAAATAATAACGATTGATAATGAATTATCATGTGATAATTTCAAAATATGAAAACTCATAAAAGAATATTGTAACATTTTATGTATTTGCAACTCTTTTTTTTTGTCGATAACTAAATATATTTAAGTTTTTTTTTTATTAAATTTTGTTTAATTTAACTTTCTAAATAACCCCCTAAAAAAAATTATGAAGCCATCACCGCTCTAATGGCATCTCCAACACAATTTCCTAATGGTTTCTTGATGTCTGCTGCCAAGAGCATTGGTGTATGGATGGTGGGTTTTTTCAAGGGAGATTGTTGAAAGGTGTAGGTAAAAAAGATAAATAAATTATGTACTGATGTGACTTTTTTTTACCTTTATAATTTTTAAGTATTACATGCTCTCCTGTCCGTTAGAGATAAAAATGGGAAAGAATAAAATAATTTTTTTAAAAAAATTTGTGGCTTTCCTGGTCTTACTTCCTACACCCGTAAACATTTATATCTATGGAATGACCACCATACTAAGGTGAACAAATAATAAAATCATTTTTAAAGAAAGGGGAACCATACCCTAGTTTGTTTACACTAACATGGTAGTTACTCAACTGATACAAACTAGTAGGGAGTGTATCTACCATCAAGTTAGATTCTTTTGTGGATTTCAGTTAGCTCAACTGGTAAAATTTCTGATGATTGTATAAAAGATCTGGAGTTCAATCTTTGTCTATACCAAAAAACTGATTGGTGTCTTGGTCTAATTATAAAGAGCTTTCATCATAAGCGGACGCCATAAGTTGAAACTCTTTCTTAAAAAATAAAAAAAAAATTAGATTCTTTTCATTAGCATGATTGATGGACAATGACTATTTTGTAATTTATTTATTTTAATTATAGAGATAACAAAGCAATTAAAACTGAATCTAAAACATTCTGTTTTGTTTAAATGATGTCATTAATTTGCGCTTGAGTTTGACATTGTTGCCCAACAGAAAAAGAAGTCAAAACGACTATAAATGCATGCCAAAATGAACAAGCGGGTGGGACGCCACCACATCAGACCATTGTGTCAAGTTGTAACAGGTTTTAAACTCTGCTATAGAAGCAATGAAGATTAGTACAAGTACGACTATCATATTTATATGGCATTTATGGTACCTTAATAATTATAAAATAAAATAAAAATGTGTAAATGTAGTTTTAGTTTTTACATTTTGACTTTTTTCTATTTTAATCTCTATATTTTATTTTTACCATTTTTAGTCCCTAAACCAATTAACACGGGATATTTAAGTTCTTGAACCACCATTCCGTCATTAAACTAACGGAGAAACTGGACGTAGTTGACGTGGGCATTAAAATATTATTAAAAAAATTATTTGGCATTTTTTAAATGCCAAAATTTTTAAAAAAAATTAATTACTCAATTTTCTTTTCATTATTTGTGTTCTTCCCGTGTTCTTCCCTGTAACCAATCTCCAACAAAAAACAAACCCTAAACCCAGATCCTAACCAAATCCCAAACTCATATCCCCAGTAAAGCAAACCTTAGCATTCAAACCCATAAATTTTCTTGACAAACAAACACAAAAAAAACCCACTGGAAAAAAAAAAACCCCAAATCACCACCACCAAATCAAAGAACATGAAAATCAAACCCAAGCAAAAGAATAGAAACCCAGCAACCAAACCCCAAACCCATCAATCACATCTCCACGATCATCGGCGTCGAAGATCTTCTTCGCACCGTGTTGGATCGCAAACAAATACCCAACAGTTTTTCTAACATAAGAATCATAAGGAAGAAAATCCACAACACGAAAACCTAACTGTGCTTGTTGTTCCAAAGACAAAAAAATCGCACCTTTGAGGGACCAATCTGATGGCGTTTTGGAATTACCGATGGTGAGGACTTGCCGGCCTCTGATCTTGACGAGGTTTCGGAGCAAATTGGTTGGGTAATTGGAGACCGAAACGACGATCCAACGTTCTGTTCGAAAATTAACGTAAGGGGACTTGTCAGCAATGGGTGAAATTGAATTCCAATTAACGTTGGGGAATTGGATCTTCTCGAGGTTTTTGGCCTGGGTTTCGAAGCAGAGGAGAGCGGCAGTGTCGCCGACATTTCGGAGGAAGAAGAGGGCAACGACGGTGGCGATGAGGAGGAGGACGGTGATGATCTTGTAAAGGTTGTCGGAAAACCATGTTGAGAAATCGAGAGCTTTGGCCTCAGAGAAGCGGTTTTGTAAAGTATTTCTAAGCTTGGATTTCGAACCTTTCGGTGATTTCGGGGCTGAACTAGAACGGTCTTGGACCAACATTACTCATTGTCACTCACTTTAGCTCTGAATCTGAAACACTAGTAGAGTATCAGATATCTCTCTCTCTCTCTTGCTCTCTCTCTCTCTCTCTGTAACACATAAACACTGTGCAAGATTTAGTTCCTAATCAGAACATTTGGTTGCTGGGTTTCTATTCTTTTGCTTGGGTTTGATCTTCATGTTCTTTGATTTGGTGGTGGTGATTTGGGGTTTTTTTTTTCCAATGGTTGTTTGTTTGCCAAGAAAATTTATTGGTTTGAAGGCTAAGGTTTGCTTTACTGGGGATATGGGTTTGGGATTTGGTTAGGATCTGGGTTTAGGGTTTGTTTTTTGCTAGAGATTGATTACAGGGAAGAACACAAATAATGAAAAGAAAATTGAGTAATTAATTTTTTTTTAAAATTTTGGCATTTAAAAAATGCCAAATAATTTTTTTAATAATATTTTAATGCCCACGTCAGCCACATCTAGTTTCTCTGTTAGTTTGGTGACGGAATAGTGATTCAAGAACTTAAATGTCCTGCGTTAATTGGTTTAGGGACTAAAAGTGGTAAAAATAAAATGTAGGGACTAAAATGAAAAAAAAAATCAAAATGTAAGGACTAAAAGTGCATTTACGCCATAAAAAAATTGTGAAAGTTATATTTATGGTATATATACACGAACTTGTTATGACTTGGACATTGTTGTTACACAGAGAAAAGGCAGTCAAGACTCAAGAGACCACTATAAATGCATGCCAAAGAGAACAATTATGAGTAGAAAAGCCACCACTTCAAATTATTAACCATTCTGTCCTTCTAGGAACACAAAAATTGGCTTTGGAATTTGCAGAAGAGATACGTCCATGACATTTTCACAACATTTTTACAATAAATCACAGTTTGTTAGTTGTTATTGGTTCTAATTTGAACCTACTACTGAAATTACTTTTCTACTCTACCAATAACAACCTATAACAACTTGGCATATAAAATTTGTTATGAAAATGATATGAAAATTTTGTGAACATATCATTTCTCTTTGCAAAAACATTCACATACATGCCATGTGCATCAGCAAAGCCAGTGCGTGTGGAATGAAACGTAGGGTATGAAAAGATTTTGTGAGGTGTGAATCTCGAAAGTATATTTGAAAGAATATCTAAGGAAAACGTTATATTCACGACATTTTTACAATACTTTCACAACAAAATCATAAGTAGTAGGTTGTTATTGAGTGGGTAAAAAAGTAATTTTAGTGGTAGATTTAAATTAGAACCGATAATAACTTAACACATATAACTTGTTGTGAAAATGTTATAAAAATATTGTAGACGTAACACTTCTCAATATCTAAAGATGATGAAATAGATTTATGAAGCCTTCAAAACAGAATCCAAACTGAAATGTAACAAACTAACGACCAGTAATACTAACAAAGAGTAGCAAACTTAAATAAACGACACGTAGATTTCAAGACTATATTCAATTAATGACTTGTAGCATGAAATGTTGTTGGGATATAATAAGTTCAGAGATGAGGAGTTGACCATACATCAAGGGGATCATTTACAACTACAAGGATCTGATGCGTATTGTCGTTTAGGAGAATCCTTACTCGAAGCAACCTGTCATATAATTTATCCATAAATCTTCTTCTTCTTCTTCTCTTTTTTTGGTTGAGAATCATCTATAAATATAATTGAGTTGATCATTTAAATAAATAAAAAAAAAAGAGGCTGTAACACGTGGGAGGGGAGGAACCGAGTATGGAGTAGGAACTGTGAGCCCAGCCTAAGGAGGAAAAAGGGCCACACACACATCAGATCCTGGCCCGACCCGCGGGCCTGAGCCCAAGGAGGAAAGATAAAGAAGCTGACCCCCCAAGGAGCCCAAGAAGCAAGCATCCCTCATGAATTCTCAAGCAAGCCGACGGTGTTGCAAGACAAGAAACCAAGGGAGGAGAAAGAGACAAGGGAGTAAAGAAGAAAAGAAATATCTAGATAAAGTAGCCATCACCTCCGCATTTAATGTACTGTACCAACTTAGATGACCACATTAATGAAGGAGTGACCCTTGAACTTTGGTCTCACAGTTTGCAACACAGTTTACTACCTCCAGCATAGCTTTGATGGGACAAGCATTCAGAGGAAGGTCCTTGGCTGTACAAGCGAAGGGCTAGGATGAAATCCTAAGGACTATATAAAGTAAAGGAATACCTCCAAGACAGAAAATGAAACCTGAAAGAAAATGACAGAAACTGAAGAACAGGACTTTGTATTAAACACCTAAACCTTTTTTTTATGTATATTACCTCCTCGGCCAAACCCGAGGAAGTGTTACTTCTCTACCGTTGTGTTTCTTTTGTTATCTTTGAAGCCCTAACTCCATTGACCCTATAGCTGGATCATAATTACGCATTAAAATTGACATTGCAAGCTCATACTCTAACAAATTAATTGCACTGGGCCTAAAGAATCTGACTCCACTATTCTGAGTGGGCTTTGCATTTTTGGGCTCCTACAACTCGTAAGGAAACAATTAATAGTAGTGACGATGAGGTGACCTTATATAGGTGGAGTCCAAATCTTCTGTACCACTTTTTGTGAACAAGACAGTTATCTTGATTTTTGCATTATAAATGTATTACTTGGTACTAAAACATTACTTAAAATTAAATAACCGTTAGAAAAAAGTCGGTTATTTTTTCATTTTTACATAAAAAGTTCTCTTAAAATAATTTACTAAGTGTACTTTAAAGGCATACGTTAGTAAAACCTTTCAAATACATATACATATGTTGTTAGAAATTCTTTTTTTTTAATTTAAAATTTTAGCTACCCAATTTTTTTTAATATGAACTTTTATATCAGCTTTCTATCATTTTCTTCTTTTGCATTTGAATATTCAATTTTATTGCCTCTCCATAAACCCATGCTATAAATGAATTTTCTCACAGTTTTCAAGACATACACAATCAAAATTAGACTTTCATGATTTTTAGGACATACATCTCTATAATTGAGAAATACAAGTTGTGGAAATCGTTATTGAAGTTCCTAAAAATTATATTTTCAAGATTTTGTGCATGTCAAAAGGGAAGGGAATAACTATTTAATTCCACAATCATAATTAATTGAGTAATTATTGGGTACTCCGGGAGTACCATAAATGTGTACTCTCCCCTCTCACATAACTGTGGTCTCACTAATTAAATGTATGGTGGGACCCACAATTCATGTGAGAGGGAAGAGTACACATTTATGATACTCCCGAAATATTCAATAATTTTCCTAATTAATTAATTAATGGTTGAGTCATACGATCATATCTCCTAATTAGTAATTGATGAAGTGAAGATCACCGTACAAAAAGACGAATGGCTTTTATTGAACAATAATGGTGGGAACTTCATAGGAAATTACCCAGAAAGTTCATATATGCCGCTCAAAAGAAAAGAACAAACGAAAACGAACAAAAATGAATTTGGGTCCTTCACGGAAAACAAAAAAGCTTCAAAGAACACAATTTTCAATTTTTATAACATGTGAAAAGTCTTATAATTCAACTAATTGACATCTTCTAATATTTTTAATAAAGATATTTATGATTTATATTCCCTTCCCCCAACTATTAAATTTTTAAGAAAATCTACATGGCATAATTAGACTTCCCTCGAGGTTCATTTATAAGAGAGAATAAAATCCCCTTTAATCTTAGTGAAGCTAAATAAAGTAATTAACCTACTTTCACCTCTTTAGACTTGGAAGTTGGAACGTAAAAATGTCTTATAAACAGCAGTGAAGACGGCAACGAGTTTTTAATCTACAGGAGGGAACAAGCCCCTTGGCGTAAAAGCAATAGTCAAGGGATTTCTTTTGGGGGTGGGGGGAATGCCTTTCGCTATATACTAGTCTTAAACTTGCACTATGTATGGTGCCTTTTTTTCATATTTTTTTATGAGTCCGAATTTGGTAAGGACAAGATGAAAAACTCATATTTTACACAATTTAATTGAAAATCGTCATATCATTTTTTTTTACTTAAAACTCAATAGATCTTACCACACATAATAACATCTCAATAAATTTACAGTTAACTTGGATTTACAAATGGGTATTAAAATTAATTGAGTGTGAGTGTGCATATTTTTTAATATGTAATATGATAATGTAGCATGTTGAAATTAGAAGGGTAAAACTTGGGGTTTACACCACATTCTTATAGAATTTAATATCTTTTTTTATTGGTAAGAATTTGTCACCAAAACAAACCATACAAATAGATGATAGAAAACTAATCTTAAGTACATGAGATATCATTTAGTTGTGTTTAAAGTTGTGGGGTCAAAGAATTTGGCCACCCCGGCCCACTTTATACTAAGCCTAAGGCCCACGCCGAGAAAGAAGAAATGCCCGAGAACGAACGAAGAAAGTCCGAATTACTAAGAAGTATTGTCCTCGGCGAACTGAAATCATAGAAGGGAAGAGCGGCACACCATCAAAGGCAGCCTCGTAGAACATCCCAATAAAAGGACAAGTACAGTGGGTCAGCCATGGGAGCTTGGTGGAGGGGCAATTCAAGGAGAAACTGTCACCTCTACATTAAATGCCCACAACTAACGTTCTGGCCGCATTAATGAGAAAATGACCCCCGAACAGTGCTGCTTTGGTTGCTACAACTCACGGAAGGTTTGGGACGGCGGCTGATGGGACAAGCACTTGAGAAGTGACTTGCATGATCCACAAATGGAGAGTCAGGATCAACTGAAAGGGGATATATAATGTAAGAAATCCTCCAGAAAAGGGGGGAGGAGGTTGGGAGCAGAAAATACTGTAGTAACTGGTATCATCTTTGTAACCTTTTGTAACCAAGCACTGAGGAAATAATAAGAACAAATAGCTTCCCAAACAAGTGCCGAGAACAGAATTTCATACTTAAAGCCCACTTTCATGTTACTTAGTTTACCCATAACCATGTTTATTCGTTGTTATCCTTACTAAAGCCTAGTTCTTAAACTCATTCTCTACAAATTTATTGTATTGGGCTAGTTGGGCTTGAGTCCACTCATCCAATAGTAGAAGTGCTCAAAACCCCATCCCTACAAAAGTAATTACAATAATTAAAACAAATGTTTTTTTTTCTTTATTTACAATATGAATAAAAATGATTAAAAAGTAAGCCCCATTAGTTTTTTTCTTAATTTTCAATCGCAACTCCAATTGACGTTAATATTCAGTCATAAATTAGTAAGCCCCCATTATCGGTTTTGGTAAGTTTCTCCAATCTAGATATACTCGTTTTTTCCCATCTTTTCCTCATGAAACGTTTTTCCAAAACTCTTCTTGCACGTAGTACTGGTAAGTAATTTCCAAATATAGTTATTTAGTGTTATAATCCCTCTCCCTAAACTTTTTTTTTTGTTTTGTTATTAGCATTGTCATCTATGACTTCCCATAATAGCTTGTTACAATCCAAAAGATGGATCCAGGCTGATGCGGTGGAGAATGTCCTTGATCAACTTGGTTCTTGATAAGAAGGAAAACTTACACATGAATGACAGGCAACTAGTGTAACTAAGTATGCATGTGGATGCTTGGGATTTTTGATTTGGGTATAACATCAAAGAATGGGTATAACATCAAAGAATGTGGGATTTTTGATTTGGGTATAACATCAAAGAATGTGGGATTTTTTATATATGATATTTTATTGTTGTTCTGGATTATTGGCTTGGCGATTTTATGTTATGAGATTTCATTTTGCTTTGTATTAGCTGTTTTGAGTTGCTAGAAATGGATGAATACGGTAGTTTTTTTAGGATTCTTAATGTTCCATATCTGATTTTGGTAGATTGATGATGATTATGGTTTGGTAAGTGTGAGTGTGAGTACTGAGTAGAGATATTAAGATGGTTTGTGATATTGTACTGGTGGATTTTGTTGTGCTCTTAATGTTTCACATCTGATTCGGGTTGATTGATGCGATGATGATGACACTTTGGTGAGTGAGGATTTTATTTTCCTGTGAGAGTATATGCTTTAGGGTACATGGGTCATGGTGTTTCAGATTTGTGGAGAAATATATTAGTATAGAGTTTGTTTAATTGGGATTGGGCACTTAAAAAGTATTAAGAATTGTTGTGTAACGAGTGTGGTTTTAGAAGTGTTGTGCTGCATTTTTTGTTAGAATGATGGATTTATGAAATTGCATTTAGCCATAGAAATCTCTTTTAGCCAGTCAATTGTTTCTTCCGTATAACTCGGGGGAAGTTCTTGTCCTAGTTTTATGTTCTGTTGCACAAAACCAGAAACAGAGCACACAAAAAGGATTTCTTGTGGTCATTTTAATGAGAAATTGTTAGTTTGGTTTTGAGATGCTCAAAAATGAATTTATTGTTTTCTTTATCAGTGGGATTAAGCTACATGTCAAATGAAGTATTTATGCATAATCATGTTCTATTGTTATAATTCTAAGTATTTTAAGTTTTGATATAAATGTTAGTTTGGGAATTTTCTGTGTGCAGGGAAGTTTACATTTTTTTTTTCCTAATTTTATGGAGTCACATAGAAACACGGAGTTACGTAGAGACCTACCATATTTCATGGGTATCATGAATGGGGATATAGAAATTGACTCACAACTTTTGGGAACGTCTCAAAATACTCCTAGTTTCTTATTTGCTATCATGATGATTGAGAAATTGTTTTAATAAAAAAAAAAAAATGTATAAGTATAATTTGGGGTAAAAAAAAATAACGTGTTAACACTAGACGATTATTTGCTATCATGTGGCGGCGGCAGTGGCGGTGGAAGAGTCAGTGGCGGCGGCGGCGGTGGTGGCGGTAGTGGTAGCGATAGTGATTGCGGTGGCGGTGGGAGAGTCGGTGGTGGTAGCGGTAGCGGTTGTGGGTGGTTGTGATTGTTGTTTATTGTAATGGATATATTATTTTATTGTAGTGGATATATTATTTTATTGTAGTAGATATATTATTTTATTGTGTTGAAAGCTAAAATAGATACATTGCTGCAGCATATGTGCGGGTAAAATAGATAAAGTAACTTTTTGTGGTGCCAAATAGCTAAATTTTTAGTTCCACTGCTGTGGATGCTCTAAGAGGGTGTTTGATAGAGTAGTTTGAGAATTGTTATTTGGATTTTTTTGAAATACGTGTGGGTGAAAAAGTGTGTAATATTGTTTAAAATGTGAAAATGTGAGTTTGGACTCACTCACCAAACAGGCCCTTAATATTTTAGCATTCAGCTATAGTGAGGTGTTATTGATAATAGTTCATTGTAGCTAGATTGTAAACAAAAAAAATATTTTTTTATTCCTTCTCTGATCTCTTTCACTATTCTCTTCTTTCTTTTTCTCTCACAGGTCTAACTTCTTCTCTCTTTTCTTCTTTCTTTTTCTTTCACCGGTCTTACTTCTTCTCTCTTTTCTTCTTTCACCGGCTTCAACAACTGAAAAATCACGGTGGTAGTGGTGGTGCTGTGGTGGTGTTGAAGTTTTAAAGGGTTTTTTTTTTTTTTGGGATGTAACTTGTGATTCTAATGGTGGTTGTTTTGGCTAGTCGTGTTGGTATTTTTTAATGGGTTTTGTGGTGGGTTGGTGATGATGGTGGTTGTTGTGGTGGTGGTTTTGTTTTGGGTTTTTTTGCCGTGGGTTGTGGCTGCCACAATGGTGGTGGTGGGGGCTACTGGTGGTTGTTTTGGGTTTTTTGCAGTGGGTTGTGGTTGCCACGGTGGTGTTGGTGGTGGTGAACGTGGCTAGTGGCTGGCGAAAGTTCCAATTTGTGGGTTTTTGTTGGTTCCAGTTTGTGTTTTTTTTTTTCCTCCAGTGGTGGTGGCCGGTTGCAAGGGTTTTGGGATTGTGTTTTGGTTTTGGTTTTGGTTTTTGTTTTTTTTTTTTGTTTGTTTTTTTTTTTTTGTTTGTTTTTTTGTTTGTTTTTTTTTGTGGTTGGGGTTGAGGTTGTGGGCGGTGGCTGTGGCTGTGGCTGTGGCTGTGGCTATGGGCGGTGGTGGCAGTGGGTGTTGGCAATGGCAATGGGTTTGTTGGTAGTGGAAGGGATGAGATTGAGAATAAAAAATAATAAAAATAATAATATTTTAATGAAGTGGTAAAAAATATAAAATTTTTGATGTTGGATGTATTGTAAAGTGAGTTGTTAAAATTGATAAAATAGGTTTTTGAGATGCTAAATGCTAAGTTTTTTGAAATCTTTTTAGAGAATGCTCTAAAGGTGGTGATGCATGTCAAGATACTACTCATATGTCATGCATCCTTCACCTATCGGTGTATGTATGGTTTTAAAAATCAGATTGAACCCAACTAGTTTAACCAAAATCTAGAGCCTAAATTGGCCAGGTAAATTTGCCAAAATCGAGGCAAGGACGGACCCACAGGGGGGCCAAGGGGGCCCCCTTGGCCAAAGAAAAAAAAGGAAAAAAAAAAAATTTGGGCCCCCCCTATCCCAAAGAAAAAAAAAAAAATTATTAATTATATATATATATATATATATATATTATTTGTAGAGTTGTGCCTCACTCTTCCAAAAACTTAGAGTCCCTCCCTTTTAATTTGGCTAGCCCAACTAGCAACTACTCAACTCAAAAACTCAACAAAATCAAAATTTTAAAATTTTAAAATAAAAAATTTCAATCAGCAAAGTATTAGAGTACTAGCATTAGGTGTTTTAAATGGTAAATATTTAGTATTTAGAACACCAAATACCAAAAACACTACTGTACGAGACATTTCAAATGCTATATTAAAGTAGCAAAAGTAAGTTTTGGTTTGTGAAAATAAATGTTTTTTGCAACAGTTGGTGCTCTTAAGAAACAATATTATTTTGTATTTTTTTTGTCTTTGTTGATAAATGATTGCATCTTAATGTATTAAGAAACAATGATTTTGTGTATTGATCTTGGTTAATAGTTTGTTAGTATTATATGGATACCTATTTGAATTTTTTTCGTCTTATACTTTGGCCTCTTAGTTTGAAATCCTAAGGGGCCATTTGGTAACGTTGTTTGTATTTTTTGAAAATATATGTGGGTGAAAAAGTATGTAAAAATGCATGTAATATTGTTTAAATACTAAAAATACGTTGTTAAAGTACTATACCAAACGGGGCCTAAGTTTGCCTTGAATCAATAGTTCAACTGTGGGCCTAAGTCTGCCTTGAATCAATAGTTCAACTGTTAAAAAGGAAACAAAACCATATTTCGATTATTTGACGGTTTTGGTTTTTAAAACCACGAGTGTGTGTTCTTGGATAATGGAAACATCCAATCCATGAAGGCGAGTGATGGGTTGGATAAGGAATTGTTGATAATGTGGCTCTCTTGTGTATGTCCAAGTCCAGGGCGATGCAAACATATGCACTGGGCTCCTAGAGCATATACCAAGAGTGTCATTCGACTCATTTCACAAGTGTCCATCATGCCCACCTTCATCGAGATGCGTTGTTGACCCATCAATGTGCATTCTGCTCACCCATGTACAACACTTCCGATACGTTGGTGGTGCAACAAATGTTAAAAATTGCCAGATGATGTGTGAACATCATGTGAACAAATGCGAAACTTTTCCCCTTTGAAAATAAGGCAAAATATCACAAAACTTTCATCTGTGGAAACAATAAAAGAAAAGAAAAAAATTTGGGTAGTGTGTTGTGGAAACAATAAAATAAAAGAAAAAGATTTGGGTAGTGTGTATAGATGAAAGAATAAAGGAGAGATTTTTCAATGTGGAAACAATATAGTATATAGGTCAACAGTGACTCTCCATTTTATTCTTACAAAATTTTATCAATGCTGCTTATTTTTGTACAACATTTTAAATTACCGAGAGCAGTTCATATCTTTTTATGTAAAATATAAAAATTTCTATCTATTTTAGTTTAGAAACTTACTTTTTCTATTTTACATATTTACTTTACAAAACTTCCTATATCGTATTATTTATTTTACACTACATTTCATTAAAATATATTTTTTTTCTTCATTTTTTTTAATTGTTTATTTTTCTTCACACATATCAATCTACTCTTCTTCTTTTTTTTGGAATACATAAAAAAAGAATAAAAAACTAAATGCAATTTGAATAATATGTAAGTTAATGTAATAACTTTGCAAATTTATACTTCTTTAGTTTGACTAATGTGACTGATTTTAAGGCTTAAATATGTAAAATTCAACAATTTTTTTTTTTTTTTTCTATTTTGCATTGTCTTATGCAAATGCTCCATCCTCACCTTTATTTTTTTAATTCCAAATTTTAACCTCTGATTTCGTCATACTCATATAATGCGCCTTTAACTAATAAAGAAAAAAAAAAAAAAGGACCTTCTCCAACAGCTACACTTTTTCACAAAAATAATTCAACATAGCTAAAACATAAAAAAAAAAAAAAATAATAATAATAATATAAGGTAACACGCGCGTTGATGTTTTCCTTTTTGTTGGTGGGAACGAATCTTCTTCAACTTCATTTTATAAACACAAGAAAATGTGACCTGTGCTACGTTTTCCTATTTAAAATTTGATATGAGAAAAACAAAAATTATTGCTTAATAATATATCTGACTCACTCTCAACGAAATTCACTAAAATAATGATCTGCAAAAGCCGTTGCACATACTAGTATTTAACTAGAAAAAAGGAAAAACAACTTGTATTAAAATGTATGGTGTCCAAAAAACCAAAGGCTTACTCTCAAAATTGAAATATAAAAAATTTCAGGCATTGATCTTAAAATGAGATGTATTGTTCGTAAATGATCAAAAGTTATGAGTTAAAAGAAGCCAAAAGAAAAGGTTCAAAGAATTGTAATAATTTTCTTGTGAGAGGTCATATATGTTCATTTCTATAATTGAGATAGACCACTTGACTTAGTACTAGTTGTGTATGATTTGATTGAATTGATCATTGAAACTTCACTCTAGACTAATGACTATTCCACATTTGATATACATACATAACACACAAGTCTAATGTTCAATGAATGCTTATTTCATTTGTGTGATTGTACATGTTCAAATGTGATGTGTGTGTGCTCAACCATATGTGGATCAAACCAAAAAAAAATTTGTTCTTTTTGTTTGTTTTTGGAGGTGATTTGTATCACCCATGTTTTTCAAAGTTTTTCAAGTGAAAAACATTTTTTCTGGGTGTTTTCATGAGTAATTTCACGAGTAAGGCTTACCCGCGAAAAATTTCGCGAGTAAAGCTCAATCGTGAAGTTTGGACAGAGAGTTTCGCAGGTAAGGCTTACCCGCGAAAATTCCCAGCTTCCTGCGAAAATTACCAAATCAGCTTTTTAAAGGACATTTCGTAGGACATTTGTTTTAAACTTCTCCCATCTTTTTCCAAACCCTTATTTTAATGCTTCAACATCTAATTTCAAGTGTTTTACATTCCATAAACATCTCTAAGGTAATCTTTAACTCTTTTCATTGATTTTGATCCTTAGATTATGTTTTTGGGGGGTTTTATGTTCATAGTTGGGATTTTCTCAAATTGGAGTTAGAAAACTTAATTTTTGTCAATCTTTTGGATTGGGTTTTGTTTTAAATGTTGATTTGCTTTGGATGTTGGCCCCTTGTGGCAAAAATGACATATATTTAGGCAAGATTTTCATATGTTCATGCATTGTTTAACATACATGTGTAGTGTGTACACTCTAAGTGTTTGATAAAATGCCCAAATTGCATTTTTTCATTGTTTTGGACTCTGATGAGTACTAATTTTTGTGGATTACCATGATTATGCATGTTTATCATGTTTTGATCATTGATTGCGAGTTTTACACACTTTGCCCTGTGAGTGCCTTGCTCATGCATTTGTCATGCATCTCACATGCACACTAGATGCACCTTGCTGCCCACACTCTAACATTTGACATGTTTTGCATTTACTCATGCTAGTTAAGTCTTTTTAGACCTTTTAGCACATATAACATGTTCTTGTGTCTATGTCATGCCTTGGTCTATACTTTGTTTCATCATCCTTTGCATGTTATGTTTACTTTATGCTTTGTAGCATTCTTTGTTTTTGTATTTTGTTTGAGCTTCATTTTCTCATTCATTTTGCACCCCTCATGCATCATACCCTTGCTCATATCTTCTTTTCTTTCTCTTCTTCCTCTTGACTCATTTGTCTATTTATGACAAAAAGGAGGAGAGTATACTAGAGAGTATACTGGAGTGTATCGTCATTTCTATATGACTCATGTGCACATTCTTAGGGGGAGAAATTCTACCTCGTGCACATTCGTAGGGAGAGAAAGCCATAGGGGAGATGCATATGCTAAGGGGGAGAAGACAACTTTTATGAGAAAACCTTGTTTCACTTTGTTTTACCTTATGCTTGTTTTCTCGTTGTTTTATAGTGCTTTGAGTTATGTTTAGTATCTATGCTTTATTGCTCTCATCGCATTTTGTTTATGTGTTGGACATGCATACATCCTTATGCTATTGTGCTTTATTGGTTGCATGTTTGGATGATCATTTGCTTTGCTATATGATCATTGTAGTCATTTTTATATGAGTGTCATGTGTTTGATCAAGTTGTTCATATGTTTCACATTATGTATACTTGATCGCTTTTTACTTGTTACATTATACCTGTTCTTTTATCACTTGATTTACCTTGAGGGTCTAATGTGTTTTGTGCAAGTGTTTCAGGTTATAGGTATTTTATTCCAAGTTCATCACAAGTTTTAGATTTAGGTGTGAGTGAGTTTTGCTATTGTTTCCAAAATCATGTTTAAGTTTAGAGTCTGTTATAGGGTGTTTTGTCACGGAATAGCTAAATGGGGAGATTGTAAAGTTGTGATTTACAACTATATTTTATGTTGGCTTTATTCCATGACAAAAAGTGTTGTAATTGCTTTAATTTTTTTCCTTGTATTTTGTGGGATTTTATTGTATTGGGTTTAGTATTAAGTTGGTGAAGAATCGAGCATGAAATGAAGAATCAGTGCATTTTCGCGACTAGCTCGCAAGAAGTTTGCGAGAAGGGTTCCCGCGAAAAGGGCACGTGAGAAGCACATGTTGGAAGCTGAAGAGTCATGCCAGCCTGGAGAATTTTGCGAGTGTCTCGCGGCTAAGGCCTTCTCGCGAGAGACCCGCGAAACTCTCTGCCTGGAGGATTTTTAAGAGTGACTTTCTTACCCTTTACCCATACTATATATATCCTCATTACCCACAAACGTATGAAAGGCTATTCAAAGAGAAAAACCCTAGATAGGTTTTCTACAACACACACCCTTATCTTTTTGAGAGAGAGCTACTCATCCTTAGTGAGAAATCATTTTAGTCTCTTCTCCTTCCCTCTCCCATTGTCATACATTGATAGGAGATTTGTACCTAAACACAACCCACACCTTTTCAGAGTGTAGTGTGTGTTTTGGAGCATGGGAAGTTTTGGGGATTTGCCAAAAGCCGGTGAGACTTGGCGGATGCAATCGGGCATATTGCGGGATCTGCAAAAGATAATGTCCCGCAAATACATTTCTATGAGGTGTCTATTCCTGCTTCGAGTCATGCATTTGTTTTTAGATGGAATCATTCATAAAATTGATATGGAGTGAAGCAGACTATCCCATCAACCTCTCCAATAATTGCCATGGCAAGTTCCAATAGTACATATTGGTCTTGTTTCCCACTAGTGAAGTAGCCATGGTGATTATCCCAGACTTGCAATTAAAGCCAATGAAGACAAGATGGTAGACAAAGGCCCTTTGCATATGTTTGGAGGAGAGGAGGGAGGGGAACATAACATATTTTGAGATGGACATATTTCATGTATTTGATATTCGCATTATTCCACTTAATGTAAGTCTTACATGACTGTAGGGTCTACATAAACACACATTATGAGAAAATAATATATATATATATATTTATATATATATCATATACATAAGATAATTATTGACCTATTTTATCACCTTAGAAAGAGAATATATAAATAGCCTTTTATATCAAGTGTTGGCCTAGCAAAAAGAATATTTTCCACTACATATTATGATATTATCTATAACTAACTTATTATAACCCATGCATATGCATGAATATATTTAAAAATAAAAATAATTAAATGTATATTTAAATTCTTATTTAAGTTTAATACTGCTGATGGTCATTTTTAGATTTGTAAGGATATTATTTAGTAGGGTATTCAAATTATTAATTCCTGATGACCTGTCAGGCACCCAACCATTTTTGCAATGTTCTTTGTATTCCCGCATAGCCTTGGAAAGGATATCAATTGTGCAATAAATAATTGTCAATGTGGGCACCAATATAATTGTATAATTATTTTTTTTCACAGGTGAGAAGATTTTGAAAGCTCAGATTTGTGTGAATACACAAGAACTTGTTTAGACCCAAAAAAAAATTACGGCTAGATTACTTTTACTCTAACTTATCTAAGTGCGGAACAAGAGTAAATGAAGCGCAATAAACTGATAACTACCCTAGTGCACAATCATTAAATATCAATAATAAAATGAAAGCTAAAAAAGTAGGGAAGAAAGATGCAAACACAAGATAACACCGCGATGTATTATCGAAGAGGAAACCGAAGAACTCGGCAAAAAACCTCTCTGCCGCCTTCCAAACGGTAAATCGATCCACTAGAGAATAAGTTGGAGTACACGAATAACAAACGACCCTCCAAGCCTAGTCCACCCAATGTACTTGAGCCCTCCAAGCTTCTGCTATCAATGGACTTTTTGGAGTAATGTCTTCTCTAGCTTTGCAGATCCCGCAATACGCCCGATTGCATCCGCCAAGTCTCACCGGCTTTTGGCAAATCCCCAAAACTTCCCATGCTCCAAAACACACACTACACTTTGAAAAGGTATGGGTTGTGTTTAGGTACAAATCTCTTATCAATGTATGACAATGGGAGAGGGAAGGAGAAGAGACTAGAATGATTTCTCACTAAGGATGAGTAGCTCTCTCTCAAAAAGATGGGGGTGTGTGTTGTAGAAAACCTATCTAGGGTTTTTCTCTTTGAATAGCCTTTCATACGTTTGTGGGTAATGAGGGTGTATATAGTATGGGTAAAGGGTAAGAAAGTCACTCTTAAAAATCCTTCAGGCAGAGAGTTTCGCGGGTATCTCGCGAGAAGGCCTTACCCGCGAGACACTCGCAAAATTCTCCAGGCTGGCATGACTCTTCAGCTTCCAACATGTGCTTCTCACGTGCCCTTTTCGCGGGAACCCTTCTCGCGAACTTCTTGCGAGCTAGTCGCGAAAATGCACTGATTCTTCATTTCATGCTCGATTCTTCACCAACTTAATACTAAACCCAATACAATAAAATCTCACAAAATACAAGGAAAAAAATTAAAGCAATTACAACACTTTTTGTCATGGAATAAAGCCAACATAAAATATAGTTGTAAATCACAACTTTACAATCTCCCCATTTAGCTATTCCGTGACAAAACACCCTATAACAGACTCTAAACTTAAACATGATTTTGGAAACAATAGCAAAACTCACTCACACCTAAATCTAAAACTTGTGATGAACTTGGAACAAAATACCTATAACCTGAAACACTTGCACAAAACACATTAGACCCTCAAGGTAAATCAAGTGATAAAAGAACAGGTATAATGTAACAAGTAAAAAGCGATCAAGTATACATAATGTGAAACATATGAACAACTTGATCAAACACATGACACTCATATAAAAATGACTACAATGATCATATAGCAAAGCAAATGATCATCCAAACATGCAACCAATAAAGCACAATAGCATAAGGATGTATGCATGTCCAACACATAAACAAAATGCGATGAGAGCAATAAAGCATAGATACTAAACATAACTCAAAGCACTATAAAACAACGAGAAAACAAGCATAAGGTAAAACAAAGTGAAACAAGGTTTTCTCATAAAAGTTGTCTTCTCCCCCTTAGTATATGCATCTCCCCTATGGCTTTCTCTCCCTACGAATGTGCACGAGGTAGAATTTCTCCTCCTAAGAATGTGTACATGAGTCATATAGAAATGACGATACACTCCGGTATACTCTCTAGTATACTCTCCTCCTTTTTGTCATAAATAGACAAATGAGTCAAGAGGAAGAAGAGAAAGAAAAGAAGATATGAGCAAGGGTATGATGCATGAGGGGTGCAAAATGAATGAGAAAATGAAGCTCAAACAAAATACAAAAACAAAGAATGCTACAAAGCATAAAGTAAACATAACATGCAAAGGATGATGAAACAAAGTATAGACCAAGGCATGACATAGACACAAGAACATGTTATATGTGCTAAAAGGTATAAAAAGACTTAACTAACATGAGTAAATGCAAAACATGTCAAATGTTAGAGTGTGGGCAGCAAGGTGCATCTAGTGTGCATGTGAGATGCATGACCAATGCATGAGCAAGGCACTCACAGGGCAAAGTGTGTAAAACACGCAATCAATGATCAAAACATGATAAACATGCATAATCATGGTAATCCACAAAAATTAGTACTCATCAGAGTCCAAAACAATGAAAAAATGCAATTTGGGCATTTTATCAAACACTTAGAGTGTACACACTACACATGTATGTTAAACAATGCATGAACATATGAAAATCTTGCCTAAATATATGTCATTTTTGCCACAAGGGGCCAACATCCAAAGCAAATCAACATTTAAAACAAAACCCAATCCAAAAGATTGACAAAAATTAAGTTTTCTAACTCCAATTTGAAAAAATCCCAACTATGAACATAAAACCCCCCAAAAACATAATCTAAGGATCAAAATCAATGAAAAGAGTTAAAGATTACCTTAGAGATGTTTATGGAATGTAAAACACTTGAAATTAGATGTTGAAGCATTAAAATAAGGGTTTGGAAAAAGATGGGAGAAGTTTAAAACAAATGTCCTACAAAATGTCCTTTAAAAAGCTGATTTGGTAATTTTCGCGGGAAGCTGGGAATTTTCGCGGGTAAGCCTTACCTGCGAAACTCTCTGTCCAAACTTCGCGATTGAGCTTTACTCGCGAAATTTTTCGCGGGTAAGCCTTACTCGTGAAATTACTCATGAAAACACCCAGAAAAAATGTTTTTCACTTGAAAAACTTTGAAAAACATGGGTGATACAAATCACCTCCAAAAACAAACAAAAAGAACAAATTTTTTTTTGGTTTGATCCACATATGGTTGAGCACACACACATCACATTTGAACATGTACAATCACACAAATGAAATAAGCATTCATTGAACATTAGACTTGTGTGTTGTGTATGTATATCAAATGTGGAATAGTCATTAGTCTAGAGTGAAGTTTCAATGATCAATTCAATCAAATCATACACAACTAGTACTAAGTCAAGTGGTCTATCTCAATTATAGAAATGAACATATATGACCTCTCACAAGAAAATTATTACAATTCTTTGAACCTTTTCTTTTGGCTTCTTTTAACTCATAACTTTTGATCATTTACGAACAATACATTTCATTTTAAGATCAATGCTTGAAATTTTTTATATTTCAATTTTGAGAGTAAGCCTTTGGTTTTTTTGGCACCATACATTTTAATACAAGTTGTTTTTTCTTTTTTCTAGTTAAATACTAGTACGTGCAACGGCTTTTGTAGATCATTATCTTTTTTCTTACATTTTCCATCTTATTCACTGACTCACTCCCAACGAAATTCTAGTCCCAAAAAATAAACAAACCATTTCTTCCAATTATTCTCTCCTGGGTAATGCTTCTAGAAGCAGATGATTTTAGTTTTTTAGTTTAAAAATGGGCGGTTCATTTTGGACTCAAGTAGTGGCAACTGTGAAGTTCACACCTATTCCTGATCTATTCAGCCACTTTTTATTTTTATTTTTATTTTTTTATAGTAGAAAAAGATAAGATATTTGTCGGTAAAGACAACAACTGAGTAACAGACAATGTCCAAAGCAAGTCAAATTGTCAAAAAGGTCCAGCAGGCAGCAACATATAAGTTTTTAACAAATTGTCAACGCGGTGGCCAGAAACCGCGTTGTCATGTTAGACACTAGCAGATGGCTCACAGATATGGCCTTAAAAACCATGCAACATATTTAATTCTTACTGACAACATTGCACTATCTGTCTTTCTGATACAACAATAAACTATATACTCCTATATACTATACATAACCGCTTTCACACTTTCTCTCTCTCAAGATTTGAACTTTGTTCCTCTCTCTAAATTCCAAATCAATGCTGGGTCTTGCTTCAAGCTCCAAGTAGGTGATTACCATCACTCACTCTAAGCTGAACATTCTTTTTTACCATCTTTAGTGAGTTGGTCTGTCTTTCTTTATAGTTTGCTCTTCTGCAGAATCTACACCATTAAATTTGAATTACCATGCAGCTTGTTTTGAACCATTTATTGCTGTTTTTATGCTTCGCTGCATCCATATATGGTTATACTGTCTCTGGTCTCAACTCTGATGGGATAACTTTGTTGGCACTCCTGAGGCACTGGACATCTGTGCCTCCTTCCATAACCTCAAGCTGGAATGCGTCTGATTCCTCTCCTTGCTCATGGGCAGGAGTGCAGTGTGACAATGCTCACAATGTGATGTCCCTTAACCTCTCTAGTCAGGCAATTTTAGGTCGGTTAGGACCTGAAATTGGGCACCTTAGTCAATTGCAAATCCTTGTTTTGAGTTCTAACAATTTCTTTGGTGTCATACCTAAAGAGTTAGGCAACTGTAGTGTTCTTGAGCAATTGGACCTGTCTGTAAACAACTTTAGTGGAGAAATACCTGATAGATTTGAAAACTTGCAGAGTTTACTGTCATTGAGCCTTTATGAAAATATGCTGATTGGTGAAATACCCGAATCCGTGTTTCGGATTCCACACTTGGAATATGTGTATCTAAACAATAACAATTTCAATGGCTCAATTCCTGCAAATGTTGGAAACATGAGTGAGGTGTTGAGTCTACGGTTATATGGTAATCAGTTATCGGGGATGATTCCTTCATCTATTGGAAATTGTAGTAAACTGGAGGAACTTTATTTGAATCAGAATCAACTGGTGGGTATTTTGCCTGAGAGTCTAAACAATCTTGAGAACCTTGCTTATTTATCAGTCAGCCAAAATAGTCTTGAGGGTAGAATTCCTTTGGGTTTGGGCAATTGCAAGAGTTTATACTTCTTGGATTTATCGTTCAATGGTTTTAGTGGAGGTATTCCACCAGGCTTGGGCAATTGTAGTGACTTAACATACTTCGCTGCTGCGAGTAGCAACTTAACGGGCAATATCCCATCTTCCTTTGGTCTACTATATAAGCTTTCACGACTTCACCTTCCTGAAAACCATTTGTCTGGAAAAATACCGCC
Source organism: Notholithocarpus densiflorus (assembly GCA_030021035.2). Classification (NCBI taxonomy): domain Eukaryota; kingdom Viridiplantae; phylum Streptophyta; class Magnoliopsida; order Fagales; family Fagaceae; genus Notholithocarpus; species Notholithocarpus densiflorus. Next base: position 1,774,767 of record JARYZH020000040.1, read on the forward strand.
TGAACTTGGGAAGTGCAAGTCCTTGGAAGGCCTACTATTGTATACAAACCAACTTGAGGGGGAAATTCCCAGTGAATTAGGGATGCTGACTGAATTGCAGGACATTGAATTGTTTAACAACCGTTTAATGGGTGAAATTCCCATTAGCATTTGGAAGATTCCGAGTCTCCAGTATCTTCATGTGTATAATAACAGCCTTTCCGGGGAACTACCTCTGGAGATGACTGAGCTCAAACAACTTAAAAACATTTCATTGTATGACAACCAATTCTCTGGAGTTATACCTGAAAGTTTGGGGATTAATAGCAGCTTAGTACAGTTGGACTTTACGAATAATAAGTTCACTGGTAAAATTCCTCCAAATCTTTGCTTTGGAAAGCAATTAAGTGTGCTGAATATGGGTCAAAATCAACTTCAAGGTAGCATACCTTCTGATGTAGGAAGCTGTTCAACTCTGCGAAGATTAATCCTCAAACAAAACAACTTCACAGGGGTTCTTCCAGAATTTGCCAAAAATACAAAGCTTTTATTCATGGACATAAGTGAAAATAATATTGGTGGAGCAGTTCCATCAAGCCTGGGAAATTGCACCAACCTCACTTCCATTATTTTGTCCAAGAATATGTTTACAGAGTTTATACCCCCAGAGCTAGGAAACCTCGTGAATCTGCAGACATTGAATTTGGCTGAAAACAAATTGGAAGGTCCTTTGCCATCTCAGCTATCAAATTGTGTCAAATTAGAGAGATTTGATGTGGGTTTCAATCTATTGAATGGCTCAATTCCATCTAGTTTGAGGAGCTGGACAGGTTTATCCGCATTGATTTTGAGAGAGAATCGTTTTATTGGGGGTGTCCCATTGTTCTTGTCGGAATTTAAAAAGCTCTCAGAGCTACAACTTGGTGGAAATTTTTTCGGAGGAGAGATTCCTTCGTTTATTGGGGCACTGCAGGATCTATTCTATGCATTGAATCTCAGCAGTAATGGGTTGACAGGTGAAGTACCTTTAGAGCTTGGAAAATTGAACAGGCTTCTGCAGCTGGATGTGTCTCATAACAATTTGACAGGAACTTTGATAGCTCTAGAGGAAATGCAGTCATTAGTTGGGGTCAATATTTCATACAATCACTTCACAGGTCCTGTCCCACAAACACTAATGAAGTTTCTGAACTCATCTCCATCATCATTCTTAGGCAACCCCAGCCTTTGTGTCAGTTGTCTTCTATCTGGTGGCTTAACCTGCACCGGAAACAGCAATTTCAAGCCTTGTGACCTTCAATCAAGCAATAAAAAAGGTCTTAGTAGATTAGAAGTCGCAATGATAGCCCTTGGATCCTCACTAGCTCTTGTTTTTATGCTTCTCGGATTGGTTCTTGTGTTTCTTTTCTGCAGAAGACCAAAGCAGGAAGCTGACACCTCTGCTCAAGAGGGATCATCTTCCCTGCTTAAAAAACTAATGGAGGCTACAGCAAATCTAGATGACCGGTATTTAATTGGGCGAGGAGCCCATGGAGCTGTTTATAAGGCCTCATTGAGCCCAGACAAAGTTTTTGCTGTGAAGAAGATTGCATTTTCTGGGAATAAAGGAGGAAACCTAAGTATGGCTAGAGAAATTCAAACTGTTGGGAAGATTAGGCACCGGAATTTGGTGAGACTGGAAGACTTTTGGTTACGAAAGGACTATGGTTTAATCTTGTATAGGTACATGCAAAATGGGAGCCTTCATGATGTTTTACATGAAGTGAATCCACCACCAACACTAGAGTGGGGTGTCCGCTACAAGATAGCAGTTGGAACAGCACATGGATTGACATATCTCCATTTTGACTGTGATCCTCCTATAGTACACCGTGATATCAAGCCAAATAACATACTTTTAGACTCAGAGATGGAGCCTCATATTGCTGATTTTGGTATCGCCAAGCTTCTGGATCAGTCCTATGCTTCAACCCCATCCATCTCAGTTGCGGGTACATTTGGTTATATTGCACCAGGTAATTCTTCTGCATTTATTGTTGTTTAGCCTATTTCTATTTTTAGATTTTTAAATTGAATGATTTGTGTACCATGGCTTTACAGAAAATGCATACACAACAACAAAGAGTAAGGAGTCTGATGTGTATAGTTATGGGGTTGTTTTGCTCGAGCTGTTAACCCGAAAGAAGGCATTGGATCAATCATTCATGGAGGAAATGGATATTGTGAGTTGGGTCAGGTCTGTCTGGAGCAATACAGGAGAAATTGAAAAAATTGTTGATTCAGGCCTTATGGAGGAATTTTTGCATTCAGATATCATGGAACAAGTTATTGATGTGTTTGTGGTGGCTTTGAGATGCACTGAAAAGGAGCCAAGCAAGAGACCTACAATGAGAGATGTTGTCAGACAATTATTAGATGCCAGTACCCCCATGAGAAGTAAAAAGAAACAACCTATTTAACAACCTATTTAAGTTTCTAACTTGGTTGTGCCTGTTGGCAAAAAAATTATTGTTTTTAATTGTTCTAGATTTAGTTCCGTTGGAGAGTATTGTACACTTGATTATGTAATTATTATGCACTTTTGAAGAAGATGAGTCAAAACACTCTCAAATGTGGATACTAATTCGCGTATGTTCACAGTTCACATGCTCGCGTGCATGCACAAACATACCAAATGTTAATCTGAGGAGCCTTAAAATTGAGACATGGACTTCTGCAAATATATTTACATAGATTTCTACCACTAATGCTAATTGTAACTATGATATAAAGAAACTCAGTGCTGCTTTTAGTACGTTCACATTGTTTATCTTCCTTGATTCAAAGAGACAGGAAATTCATTATTTTTACTTGTAAAAGAAAAAATAAAAATAAATAGACTTCGGTTTGAAATATTTGTCTTATTAATCTGACTATATCGGTTGGATTCTGATTTTTCATGTCAATCTCGAAATGGGTTGAGTTCTTTGAACGAGGGCTTATATGGTTGGTTTCTTTCAACAATAAAGAAAGAAAGAAAAAAAAAAAAAAAAAAAAGAGAGAAGAGAATTGCAAGATTATTTGCTCTCTTTCCTGCACTCTACTCTCTATTTAATGGTTAATGGCGAAGCTAAGAATTTTTGTCAGCAAAACCAAGTTATATATATATATATATATATAATCATACATAAAATATGTAATCTGCAATAGATTTAACTTATGTTATTGTTTATATATAACAAAAGCACGTACATTAAAGTTTGTCTTTATATTAGTCAAAACAACTATTTTTTCTTCTACATCTAGTCAATTTGTAAACTATGAATTATCTTTTAAATCATACTGCAGATCAGAATTTTTGTCAGCGGGACCAAGTTATATATATATATATATATATATATATATATATATATATATATATATATGATGCTAAATATAACTCATGGGGGAGCGGCATTTCCTATGCCGAGCGGCTTCTTAAGGGGTTGAACTATGAGGAGTTCAACATTACTCGCCTCATGCTTTCCCTTATTATTCAGGTTCATGTTCAATCTCTTTTCTTCTCTTTTTTCTTTTTTGTTTGTCATGACTTTTAATGTGGGAAATTGTAACAGTAGGGACCTGTTGCTGGTGAGCCCATTGATCCTCTACATCTCCCTTGGACGGTCTATGCTTATGGCCCTGATGGCTTTACTCGGGAGCATGCCGTGCCCCGTAATCCTAATGTCATGGGCTATCCTTTCCCTCCCAACACTTGGGCGATGAGTTCTTTCTCCTTTTGTCCTTCTTTTTTTTTGCCAAATTTCTCTATTTGTTTTAGTCACTAACCCTTCCTTTTTTGAACTGCAACTCACTATCCAAGAGCATGAGAAGTTGGTGTGGCTAGCTGGGAATCTCAAATTAGAGGAGACCAACTACTCAAGGGAGCTATATGGTCCTAGAGAAGTGGCCCATCCAGGTGGTGGTGATGATGATGATGATGATGATGGTGAGGAGGAGGACTCGGAGGCAACTCCTAGCTATCGATCAAGGAAGAGGCGGCACCATTGATTACCTGCAGTTCAAGACACATATAGGCATATAACACACATCTTTTTTCTTTCTTTCTTTTTTATGGATTTTTATTCCCTTTAGCAGAGATTTTGGATTAAGATTTAGACGAAAGATTGTATTTAAGAACATTTTTTTTTACATTTATGCCTTTGATTGGGAACTTAGCACTTAATCATAAATTGTATATTTCTATACAACTTTGCTTCTTTAATGCTTGCAATCTTGTGCTTGGAATGTGTTTTGGATGATCCTTTAGGCTATAGGAACCCTTAGGAATGGCTTGGAGTGAAAAAATCTGCTCAAAATAGGGGAACATGGGCTTCTGCCAAACGCCATGCATACGTGGGGATGGGCCTGCGTACGCAAATTTGACTTTGCGTACGCAGGGTTGACCTTGCGTACGTGGGCCGCGAATCAAAAAAACCTTAATTGGATTCCAAAACCCTCACCTACGTAGTCATTTGAGTCCAAAACCCTCACCTACGTATTTCCAACCTAGAGAACACTTTTTTGAGGTCTCCTAATAGTAGAAAACTTTCCTCTTGATGTCTCCACTTGGATTAGAAAGCTTGTTCCCGATTTCAAGGATTCCATTACTCCCTATGGTCTTTATTGCAATATATATATATATATATATATATATATATATATATATATATATATAAAATCATACATAAAATATGTAATCTGCAATACTATTTAACTTATGTTATTATTTATATATAACAAAAGTATGTACATTAAAGTTTATCTTTATATTAGTAAAAAAACAACTATTTTTTCTTCTACATGTAGTCAATTTGTAAACTGTGAATTATCTTTTAAATCATACTGATTAGAATTTAAACATTTCAAATCAAGATTTTTTGTTAAATAAATTAGAGATCAAACAGTTAGACTATATAATAGTTTTAAAAATCAAGAAACATGTAAAAATATAATCAGTTTAAAATAATTTAGATAATAATAAGGGATAATTACAATAAACCCACCTGAGGTTTGGCCCGTTTGCGCTTTGCCTACCCGTGGTTTAAAACTTTACACTTTGTCCACCTATACTTCAATATGTTACCCCCCCGTTACCCACCTCACCCTCAGACGTTAGAAAAACACATTTTTATTCTAAATTAGAACATAACACGGATCAAACAACACGAACTCACTCTCTTTTCCTCCCGAGCCTTAGAAACGTGAAAATCCCTGTAGACTCCCCATTCTGCATCTGATATTGACATAGTGTTGCAAGTGTAAACCTAGACAAGCAACGGGTTGTTCGAGGGACTAAAATCCTGGTAAGAAATCAGTCATTGTTTGGGTTTTTACTTTGGGCTTGTAGTTGTTTTATTGTTTTTTGAGTAATCAATCAATGGTCAATGTTACATGTAATGGAATGAGAATATTGGTTGTATTTATTGATGTTTATGATAAATGTGACCACCTGTTCTTTGGATTTGTGTTTGTTTATGGGCATTTTGTCTGTCGTGGTCATTGTGTCTCACAATGGACCCAAGTTTCTATTGGGTTTAAATTTTAGTGTTTGCAAGTGTTATTTAGTACAACAGAATCAAAAGCAAAGCAAAAAATGTGGTCCCTCTGTGTGTGTTGCATCCCAAAAGCAAAACAGAAACATGCAAGTGTTTACTCTTTTATTGTTTACAATTCTTTAATTGTTAATTATATACGTGTCAAATGGTAATTTGTTATTGCAGATAGATGATGAGGAAGTGAAATTGGAGGTACATTATGAGGGTGCTTTTCTGTGAAACCTTAGTTTAGAATACTTTGGTGGGAAAGTTGAAATAGTGTATAGGGATCTTGATAGGCTTAGTTATTTTGAAATAAAAGGTATATGTGAGGAATTGGGGATTGATGAACCGTGTAGGGTTCATTATTTAGGTCCTGGGGGCAACTTGGAGCAAGACTTGAGGCTCATACAAGATTATCAAGATGTGGTGCCCATGTGCAAGCCTAATGAGGGAGGGCCAAGAGACACCATCATACTGTATGTGGAGAGTGGTAATGCTCCACTTGCAGTTGAAGTTCCTGATGGTGGAGGGGTTGGTGTAGAAGCTGGTGTAGGGGCTGCTGTAGGGGGTGGTGCAGGAGCTACTACAAGGGGTGATGGTCTGGAGGAGGAGTTTGAATGGTTGAATGAAGGTTTGGAAGGAGAAGACTTTGCTGATGACATTTTTGGTGAGTCTTCTCCACCTCACATAGTGCCATATGAGCCTAACACTGTTCCAACCACTGATACACCTTATCCAAACACTAATACACCTCAGCCAAACACAGATGCACCTGGCCCAAGCAATGTTCCTCCTCCAAACATAGATTTAGATGAAGAGTGGGCTGAACCAGCTTTAGAGGATGATATTTCCATATGAGCCATATGAGCCTAACACTGTTCCAACCACTGATACACCTCATCCAAACACTAATACACCTCAGCCAAACACAAATGCACCTGGCCCAAGCAATGTTCCTCCTCCAAACATAGATTTAGATGAAGAGTGGGCTGAACTAGCTTTAGAGGATGATATTGCAAGTGTGGATGGTTCTTATGATGAGCAGGGGCTTGGCAATTTGGAGTTCAATGAGGGGACTGATATGGAAAATGTTAGGTTGGTAAAAGGGATGAAATTCCCAAACTACCAGGTGTTTAGGAAGGCTTTGAGGGAGTATGTGATTCAGCATCACATTGATGTTAAGTGGAAGTTGAATGAGAAGAAGAAGATTTCTGTACATTGTAAGAACAATTGTGGATGGAGGTGTTATGCCTCAATGGTGACTGGGGAGTGCACATTTGAGATCAAGACACTTTATCCTGAGTGTACCTGCCCCTTAACATTTAAAAATGGGCAAGTTACATCAGCCTATGTGGCAAAGAGGTATTTGGAGGATTTTGGTAAGAATCCTAATTGGGAGGTCTCAGGTGTTAAGCACCATGTGATGCAGAAGATTTCAGTTGATTTAAGTATTAGTCAGGTGTATAGATTAAGGAAGGCAGCTAGGGGACTGATTACTGGGAATGAAGAGGCTCAGTATGACCTACTTAGAGATTATGCAAAAATGATATTAAGGACAAATGTAGGAAGTAGGGTGATTCTGCAAACAGAGATGGCAAATGAGAATGCAGAACCCAACTTTAAAAGGATGTATATTAGGTACAATGCTCAGAAGGTTGGCTTTTTAGGTGGTTGTAGACCCTTTGTTAGGCTGGATGGATGCCATTTGAAGGGTAGGTTTGGTGGGCAATTATTGTCCGCCACTGCCAAGGATGGAAATGACAATATATTCCCAATGGTAATGGCTGTGGTTGAGCAAGAGAACAAGGATAGCTGAATCTGTTTCTTGGAGCAATTTGCAGATGACATTGGCAGGCCAGAGGAGCTCAATATGGTATTCATCAGTGACAAGCAAAAGGTATTATCATCATGACTTCATTACATGCTTACCTTTTTACATGCTTACTTGATTGCAGGGCCTTCTACTTGCAATGGAGACTCTATTCCCAACTGTGGAGCACAGGTATTGTGTGAAGCACATATACAATAACTTCAAGGTTAACCACAAGGGCATGGAGTTGAAGAGTGTACTGTGGAGGTGTGCTGGCACAACATCAGCCAGGGAATTTGAGAGGGGGATGGACCATCTTAAGAGTTTAGATGAAGAAGCTTGGAAGTACCTGGTTGATATAGAGCCTGCATAGTGGACCAGATCCCACTTTTCTTTAAGAGCTTTAACAGATTGTATGGTAAACAATCTGAGTGAGAGTTTTAACTTTATGATTGTGAAGGCTAGAGACAAGTCCATCTTATCAATGCTGGAGTGGATTAGAGTTAGGCTTATGAGCAGGCTGTATATAAAGAAGATTGGCATAGAAAAGTATGGTGGCAAGTTGTGTCCAAGCATACAAAAAAAGTTGGAGCAGTTAAAATTAGAGTGTAAGGGTTTCTGTGCAATGCCATATGGGAGGTTTGTGTATGAGGTTGACAATGAGAGGGAAAGGCATGTGGTGGACTTGGTAAGGAGGACATGCAACGGGAATCCCCTGCAAGCATGGAGTTGCAGCCATTTTTGTGAATCGTGAGAAACTAGAAGACTACACCCATTTATGCTACTACAAGGATGCTTATGTGGAGACATATAAGACACCCATACCTCCCATGCCTAGCCAGTCTGAGTGGATGTCAAGTGGCCAACCCAAGCCTGTTGCACCTATTGTCTATAAGCCACTAGGCAGGCCACCCATGAAGAGGAAGAGAGATGCTGATAAGCCCAACCCTTATAAAAGCATCCGCATCAGATGTGGCAAAAATTATGCCATTTTGCCACATTAAACACTTACTTTATTATTTTAGCATATCATTTTACAACATCTCATTTATCAGATGTTTTATCATTCAATTCTATACATTAAAATAATATTTACTACACATTAAAATAATATATTATCCCCTCCCCCATTATCATCAACAACAGCAACAACATCAACGGCACAACCACCAGCCACAAATATCCACTGCGGCAACAACACCGACAGCCACCACCGGCCATCACCCCACAGCCCACCACCACCCAGATCAACTGAACCACCACCTGCCGCCTACAATTTAAAAAACAAACACAAATACCCACCATCACCACCACTACAACCCACCTCTACTGCAAACCAACCACCACAATTACTCACCAATATCAGATCAACCCAAATTGCAGCAAAAAAAAAAAAAAAAAAAAAAAAAAAAAACCCACAACCAAAGAGAGGCAGAGTGAAAGGCGGACAGAGAGGAGAGGGAAGAGGGTGAGATCGACGGCGGCCTCGGGGTGAGATCGGCGAGATCGAGCCTGGCTGAGTGATATTGACAGCGGCTGGGCGAGATCAGCGGTGGCGGCTTTAAAGGGTGAGAGAGATCGGCGCACGTTTCCAAGAAGCTGTCCTCCAAGCCCTTACCGGCGGAGCGCGCTGTCGTCGTCGAAGCTACGCCGTCGTCGCTGTTAGTGAACATCCCGGACTGGTCAAAGATCTTGAGAGACGAGTACAGAGATAATACAGGGAGAAGAGAGAGGGAACCGTGAGAGAGAAGAGAAGAGAGAGGAGAGAGAAGAGAATAAAAAACTATAAAAAATTTTGCAACATCTGTCCGTACTGTCTCATATTTGAGACGATACTGTAGCCGTGTTGCATAATTTTTGGGATTTGGAACATTTGATAAACCTCCATTTTTGTGTTTGGTGTGGCAAATGTGCCAAATATTTGGCATTTGGCACATTTACCACATCTGATGCGGATGCTCTAAAGTGTCTAGAGCAAACAGGCCAGTGAGATGTAGAAGGTGTCAAAAGGAAGGGCACAATGCAAAGGGATGCAAGGCTAATGTCACTGGTGAGACACCATGGGAGAGGAGGCAGAGATTGCAGGGAAGTGAAAGGCCTTCTACACACAGACAAGGATCCTAAGCCCTATCTTCATCACAGGCCCCCCATCTTCATCATAGACCCAATCCTCAGCTCAGCCTCACCAACACATCAGCCTTACACTATGGCCTCATCCTTATCCAACCAGGCAGTAGGGTCACAGCCACAAGCTCCATGGTCACAGAACCCAAGTCAGTGGTACTCTTCAGATTTCAGGTACATAGTTAGAGGAGCTCCTTGGTTCTCTTCAAGCCAGCCAGCACCACACACCCCTGCAGACACATGGGACAGTAGAGCACCATCATCACAGGTACTATAGTGTTAGGTTTGATTTTTTATTCATAAAACTGTGATTTTGGTAGCTAACATGTGAATTCTTGTACTTTATAGCCTACAAGACCACCTGCTACAAGAGGAGCTGCTTTGAGAGGAAAAGGCGATGCAGCTAGGGCTCAGAAATGTAGAACAAGAGGTGGAAAGGCCAGCTGTGGTGGGAGAGGCAGGGGCAGGGGCAATAAATGAGGACTACGTCAAGATACTTTTGTTGTTATGTATTAGGGTTATGTAGTGTTAAGGTTTTATGTAGTTTGTAGACAATGACAGGGCAGACAATGGCAAGACACTTTTTTATATAGTTGTTCAAACACTTTTTGTATTTTTGTAAGTTTTGTAAACATTAGGCAGCTGCAACTGTTTTGGTTGTTGTACCAAATGCCTTATATTTACTGGTGGTTGATGAAAGACTATTCAATGCCACCTTAAAATATGTATACAATTTCCCAACTTAATGACAGGTGTTCAGAATTATTATTCTGATTATTGCAGTTTGTTATATGAGTTATTATTATATGAGTTTGTTTATGTGTGTAGGGTGTATGTGTTGAATAGCAGGTGTATGTGTGCATTTGTTGTCTTTTCTTGGAAGTTGACAGATTGTCATGCACTTTAAATTCACTTTCAACACAATTGTCTTCACACAATGCACTTTATGCACAAACCAACACAGCTCACAACATCCAACAAAACACCAACACCAACAGCTCACAGCTCACAAGTAGCCAATTCACTTTAAACAAAAATACCAACAGCTTCTAACATAAATAACACTTTGTCTTAAAAAGGCTTATATTATTAAGTGGCTTCAAGCCAACAGCATCTACCACCTTACATAGTTCTCATTCTCAAAAAATTCTTTCATAGTTCTATTACAATACAATTGAGGACTACCTTATATTACAACCCATCAGGCAGACTCAATCTCATCATTCCAACATTCTCACTTGAGCCAAAATATGAAAATAACATAACCAAAATTAAAAAAAAAAAACCATGACAGAATTAGTGCAATTTTGCACTTTCTCTCTTGCTCTAAAGCTCTCACTGCTATCTCCTTGGCTTGAACAGAGGAAGCTCGAAACTTTCTCTCCCTCTCAGTGGCTTTTGCTGCCCTATCTTGAGCAATTTCTGCCATTTGGGTAGCTTCTCTTTCCCTTTCATGTGCAAGTTGCAACTCACTCCGCAGTAAATCCAGCTTTTGTTGCACCAAATGGGCAGCTTCATTCCCACGCATACAAGTGGGATTATCAATCCATTTAAAGAAAGGGCACTTGGGACCAACCTATTCATAAATTGAATTGAACACATCACATTCCAATCTCACGTGAATCAATTAGATTAAGTAAAAAGTATACTTATCTTATATCGGCTACAACCCAGAAACCTTATCCCAAAATTATCCACTGTCAGACTTGTTCTTAGCATACAAGTCTCATATGTACACATATGCCCACTTGAACCTGAGTAATTTCCACTTGAAGAAGACATCGATTATCAACTTCCTGTGAATCAAAGCTACCATCAAAACTTGAAACCCCAGCTCAGAACCATAAAGCAGAAATGTTGTACCCAGTGATGATCTATCTTCGAATATTCAATGCCTCAAGACAACCCAAAGTCAGAACCTCATCCTCACACGAAAGCACGATCAGAAAAATCAAAACCCCAGCTCAGTACAAGGGATTTTTGCGTTTCTAGGGCTCGGGAGGAAAAGAATGTGAGTTCGTGTTGTTTGATCCGCGTTATGTTCTAATTTAGAATAAAAATGTGTTTTTCTAACGTTTGAGGGTGAGGTGGGTAACGGGGGGGTAACGGATTAAAGTATAGGTGGGCAAAGTGTAAAGTTTTAAACCACGGGTAGGCAAAGCGCAAACGGGCCAAACCTCAGGTGGGTTTACTGTAATTATCCCTAATAATAATAACCTTATATATATATATATATATATATATATATATAGACACACACACACACACATAAATCAATACAAAAAAAATATAATAATAATATATAAATAAACTTAAAAAATAAAAAACTCTTATTTTTCATACAAAGGATATCATTCCACGTGCATTCCCCTTGTTTGCGTCTATTAAGACATGTAGGGTCTGTTTGGAATCCGTTTATTTTGCTGAAACTGAAAACTTTTTGCTGAAAGTCTTGTAGCTAAAGGTAAAAATTAGTTAAAATAGTACAATGGAACTCATGAATAGTACCACAAAGTGCAGTAGGACCCATGAATAGTAGCAAAAATAATCTGAATAGTAAAATAAGTTGGCAAAAATAATCCTTGCCAAACGGAGCTGTAGTCCCCAAAAATACTATAAGGAAAATGTTAACGGAATAACGGGTTTAGGAACTATTTTTAGAAATATTTTTATGGAAAAATGATAAAGCAATTAATTTTTTTGATAGCTTTTTATATTTTCTCATGAAAGTAGTGTCGAAGGTTTTCTAATCTTAATTTATTAACAATTGCCCTAAGGCACCCGTTAACATGACACATACTATAATATTAAGTTAGTCACTATAATATATATATATATATATAAATATTTTTTTCGAGAGAGAATAATGGCCTGATTGGTAGGAGGATTTTTGTTTTTATTTTCAAAACAGTATAAAAACAATTTTCAAAAAATTGAACTTGAAACAAGTTTTCAGATAATAACTTTTATATTTTACGTGTTTGACTCCCACTTTTAAGAACAATTTTCAAAATACTAAAAATAAAAATAATTGTTTGGGAGACCATTTCTATTTTTGAGATTTAAAAAAAAAATGTTTACAAAAAGTAACATATAGAATCTATAGATTACCTTTTTTTTATGGATAATGATAAGGGAATAGAACTCATCATGTTTTTTTTTAATTTTTAATTTTTTTTTAATGATGAGTTTCAAATTTGAAGTGTGAGAATTCTTTTTGTGATAGTGATAAACTCCTAAATTTAAGAGATAAAAGAGTTTAGACAAATATGTGGAGTCCATTGTTTTCAATTTATTTACAATTATGTCTTTAAAAACATTTTCTATATCCTGAAAACACCCTTTAAACCGTTTTCAAAATTCTGTTTTAAATCAAGAAAATATGATACAATTTTTTGAAACTGTATTTAGAAAATATTAGCCAAACAATAAATTCAAGTGTGGGACCTACCATTTAATGGATTGCAAAACAAAAAACTATATTTAAATTCTCTTACCAAACCGCCCCTAATATTTTTTGGATTTTTTTTTTGAAAGAAAATCAAATATTCATTCATTCATGTTTAAACAATCCTGATACAAGGCTTCTATAACCGGGGAAGGAGAATCCTCCATCCAATACAATTCATTGTCAACATTTCTAGCGTATTTTGCCAAAATATGGGCAACCTGGTTTCCCCCTCTTCTAATACAACTTATATCAGCAAATTGCAAACCACGAATGCTGCATTTGATGTCCTCATATACATGTCCCAGCAACGAAAGATTGCCTGAAGTGCTTGCTACTGCTTTCATGACAGCAACATTGTCACCCTCTATTATCATCTCAGTAAAACTTGACTCCACAGCGAATTCAAGAGCTTTTCGACACATCAACGCCTCCGCTTCTTCACTACAGCTGATCGAGGGCCCTTTGACAGACATTGCCGCCATTACTTCACCTGCAGAATTTTGGATTACTGCTCCAAATCCCGATCTCTAAATTCCAGCAAATACTGCGGCATCGAAGTTAAGCTTGTACAATGGTGAAGGGGGTGGTTTCCATCTTTGTCCGGTCTGTGGCGTTGTGTGTGGAATATTCATTTGAGTTTCAACATTTCTATACTCATCTAAATACTCCAATGCTCTCTGATTCAGCCACTTTGGGTCCCTTATCTGTCCTCCATGTATAGTTGCATTTCTTTGATTTCAAATAAACCAAGCTTGAACAAGGAACGCCTCCATCTCAGCTGCTAAAAACATGTCCAAAACATACTCAAAAGAAGCCATAATGTTTGATGGTAAAATACATGTGTGTCACATAGAAAACATACGCAGCAGAAAAATAACGGATCTACTTCATTCGCAATTGATAACATGTACTATGTAAATTTCAGAATATAAGAACAAGAGAGTGTACCTTGGTGTGGTGAATTTCAAAAAAAAGATTGTAAGTTCTTGAGAACACTTTTAATCTTCACTTCAAATCCACTAACGCCCAAGATGTGTGGTCTTTCAATCAGTTTCTATGAATGTGTTCAAGAGAGAATTCAAGAGTGTCCAACACTCACATACAAACCATTTCATGTTCTTACAAAATTTCTGTATGTTTCTCTCCTAATAACTGATTATCTAATTGGGCTAGCCTTTTGGGTTTTTCCAATTGAGTTTTAGTATGTGGCTTGGAGTGGGACCAAAAGGGAACAAATAAGACACTAGCTTCAATGGGCCTTGGGCTTTTCTGTTAACTCTTGACAAGTCCAAAATTACCATTAATTATATTTAATACCACTATATAAATATAATTGCACTCTAGGCCTTATTAATAAATTATATCCCAAGACTTTATTGTGTATGCAACCATTTCATAAAATATTCGTAATAATACAAAGTCATTAATGTAAACTGCCACTTTGTATATTACTACATCTTAATCCTTGAGTATCTGGTTTAATCCTTTATGTTATTCATCATATATTTATGAAATCCAATTCCATAAATATATACTTTAGTAACTATTTACTAAAGTAGTTAGGCCTAACATTCTGAATAACAAACCCATTAAACTTATCTCAAGGGAATATTTTGTATTTCCGTTAAGAGACTATGAATTCCATCTTGAGAATATATGTTCCATCAACACTAAATGTGGCTGCCCAACATACTGAGGTTTTGACCGTTACTTTAGAAACCTACACTTCATGATCAGATCCATTATTCTCTCAGGATTAAGAGTTCATGTAAATAGAAATCGTGAGATTTATTATTCAATTGACAGTCGTTAGGAGAATAATAAATCTCACAGCGGTCCAGTTCAATATGTCTTAACTCTTAAAACATATCAACTAGAAGTCTCCACTTCCATGATCAAGACAAATCATCTTAGTTGATATGTTATAGTCTTCGCAGATGAAACGCCCAATTTCATCATCAACTACGAACTACAATTCTGAGTTTACAAAGAACTTGTGATTTATATCTTCTGTGACTTTTCACATAAATCACATACTATACATCTCATGGACTATATGATAATGTCTAAATATTCATGTTACCATTATTTTAGATAATAATAAAACAACTTTATTAAACACAATATTAAGTCATACATAATGTCATACTTAATATCATACATAGCATCATACAATAGGATTTAAGGGCAATAATCCTAACAATCTCACACTTGCCCTAAAGACTATTGTGCATTAATTTAACTTCCATTTCCTCCAAATGTGACTCGAAAGTCCTTTGAGGCAAGGCTTTGGTAAATGGATCTGCTAGATTATTTGCACTTTCAATCTTTGCTACCACCACATCTCCACGAGAAATAATATCTCGAATGATGTGGTACTTCCTCTCAATGTGCTTTCCTTTCTTGTGATTCCTTAGATCTTTAGATTGTGCAACTGCTCCACTATTATCACAAAATAATGTAATTGGAACTTGCTCCATTCTCATTACACCAAGGTCAGAAAGGAATTTCTTGAGCTAGACAGCTTCTTTTGCTACTTTAGAAGTAGCAACATACTCTGCCTCTATGGTGGAGTCTGCAATACAAGATTGCTTAATACTCCTCCAACATATGGCTCTACCTCCCAAGGTGAAAACACATCCTGATGTGGACTTTCTGAAATCTAGATCCGATTGAAAATCTGAATCTGTATAGCCAATGGGAATCAAATCCTCACACCGGTAAACAAGCATATAATCTCTCGTTCTCCGTAGATACTTGAGAATATACTTTACAGTTTGCCAATGTTTTGGTCCTGGATTTGATTGATATCGGCTAACCATGCCAACTAAATAACAGATATCTAGTCTAGTACAAAGCATGACATACATGAGACTTCCCACTGTAGAAGCATAAGGAATTTGTTTCATCATATCTATTTCCTCTTGAGTCTTAGGCCTTTGGTTATCAGACAGAGGAACTCCATGTCTGAAAGGAAGCAATCCTTTCTTAGAGTTTTGCATGCTAAACCGTTCTAGAACTTTATCTATATATCTAGCTTGTGACAAGCCTAACATCTTATTCTTGCGATCTCGCCAAAACTTGATCCCTAGAATAAAGTTAGCCTCACCCAAGTCCTTCATATCAAATTGGCTTGGCAACCAAACCTTTACCAATGACATTACCCCTACATCATTTCCAATGAGTAGAATATCATCAACATAAAGCACTAGGAATATTACTACTTTATCTTGATGTCTTTTGTACACATATGGTTCATCAAAATTTTGTTCAAAACCAAATGACTTGATTGCTTAATCAAATCTAATGTTCCATGACCTAGATGTTTGCTTCAGTCCATAAATGGACATTTTCAACTTGCATACCATATGCTCTTGGTTCTTTGCTATGAAACCTTCTGGTTGCATCATATATATTTCCTCTTCAAGATTGCCATTGAGAAATGCAGTCTTGACATCTATTTGCCAAATCTCATAATCATAATGAGCAGAAATGGATAAGAGAATTCTGATAGATTTAAGCATTTCTACTGGTGAAAAGGTTTCCTCATAATCAATACTTTCTTTTTGAGTATACCCTTTCGCCACTAGCCTTACTTTTAAGGTTTCAACCTTTCCATCTATCCTTCTTTTCCTCTTGTAAACCCATTTGCAACCAACAGGTTTAATGCTGTTAGGCGCATTTACAAGATCCCAAACATGATTGGAATACATTGAATCTAATTCAGATTTCATAGCTTGGACCCAATGATGTGCATCTATATCATTCATTGCCTCTTCATAAGTGTAGGGATCTGATTCAGCCTCTTCTGAGATAGTTTCATAAGTTTCTCCCAAACTTATAAATCTTATAGGAGGCTGAACAATTCTCCCACTACGACGAGGCACCTGTGTACTAGACATCTCATTAGTAGTATCTTGTGGTGTATCTAATACAGTCACATCATCCCTAGTTTCATCCATTGGTTGTTCAATTACAGGTTCATTTATTTCAGCCAATACAACTCTACTTCTAGGAGTATTAATCATTCATATAGTCATTTTCCAAGAATTTGGCATTTGTGCTAACAAATACTTTATTATTTTTATGACTATAGAATAAACCTCCAACAGTTCCTTTTCGATATTATACAAAGAAAACCACTTCTCTTTTAGGCTGTAACTTGTCAGACTTTCCTTTCAACATATGTGCTGGGCAACCCCAAATATGGAGATGTCTCATATTAGGTTTACGCCCATTCCACAACTCTACAGGTGTTTTAAGAACAGACTTCGAAGGTACTAAATTTAGAAGACTGTGAGAGACCGCGCCCCCGGCCCCCTTTTTTAGGAGTGTTGGGCCAAACCCATGTGAATGGGTGGAGTCGTGTTATTGGCTCTCAAAATAGAGGTTCGACTAGTTATATTTTTCCCTTTAGATTAAGGGTTTTACAATGGAGTCGCCACTTATTTAATTATTGGGATAAATAAGAAAACCAAAATTGAAATATTCCTCATTTTATTAATTTGCAATTGAACTTACATTGATCATAGAAAATTACATGGATTTGGTCCTAGATACAATCTAAGATAAAGTACATGACTTTGTTTCCTAGTTACAATCTAAAAATCGAAAATTACATGGATAAGCATTTGATCTACTAACCCTTGATCTAAGCTCGGAGGCTATGTTACAAGGTGGGAAGGTGTTAGGCACCCACCTTACCCGGTGAAACCGGTCTTCTAGACTATGGTGGCCAACATTCATATCATATCATCCAATATGTCAATCAATTTACATGTTAAATTTAATGTGTGTGTATGTGATAAACCCTAATTCAATTTATTAAGTATTGCATTTGGATTGAAAAATAAATTCTAGTGAATGTGTGTGGATGGTGATAACCTAGATTCAAGGATTTGAAAGAATTATTAAACAAACATTTTTTCATATTTTTTATTTGGATTTAAGATTAAATCTAGTGATATGCATGAACATGTGATGAACAACCAAGAACATGGGAAGAACACATAAGAACAATTAAGAACATTCAAACATATTCAAGGGAATTATCATGTTTTAATCTTAAATTCTCATCATGACAACATAAACAAAAAGTTAGGGAAGGGGATTATACCTTCATGCAAGATCCATATGGTGGAGGAGGGGATTCTTGATGGAGGACCTAAGGGTGGAGGAAAAGAAGAGTTAAGAGAGGGAGAGTGAGTCTCACTCAATATCTTGAGTCTCAGGAAGACCAAAATATGACAAGATTACTCAACTTCACTAGAACTCAAGAGAAGAGAAGAGAGGGGGTTTTTTTTTGTGTTTTGGAATGAAGGAGATGGAGGGTTTATATAGTAGTGGTGGAGGAAATATGAATGGAAGACCATTTAATAAGGGTTGACAAAGAATCATGAACCTAGACCTCATTTTAGCTTTGGGAAAAATTTGGTGCATTAAATAGAGAGATTGGTGGGAGTGAGGAACAAGTCAAAATTCGGTTTTCCCGTAGCTGCTGTAACAGCTTGTAAAGCCAATTTCGAAAAATCATATCGAACTCAATTCTGATCGAAATTGCCTAGTTCTTATGCTCAAATTGAAGCCCCGGATGTCTAGTTTCTGGGAAAAGTAACCTCATTCACAGATTCAAAATATTCTGAGAGATATCGATGAAATGGTGAGCAGAGGTCATTTGTTAGAAAATGGTTTCAGCACAATTAGTATTAATAGGTCCCAAATTAGCTCTCAATTAACATTAAATGACTCCAATCACTCCCATTTCAGACTTAATTGGTTTCAAATTTACTCTAATTAAAATATAATTGCATAAATTACTCATTGAATAATTAATGTTTAACTATCTAATTAATTAGGTGTATGCAACCTCACCATAAAATGTAGTCCTAACCAATCAAATTATGACACATTATTAATCTCAAATTGATTATAATTATAACCAATTGGAATAAATTGTTCATAATCACATATAGTTGGACTCAATTTGTAATAGTGCATCTCGGCCATTAAAACTTGATTTGATGATAGCTTTTAATCTGATGGTCCGATTAGGGCTTATGACCAGTCGATTTGATCGTTACAACATCAAGATCATTTTGGTAAAATGAGATTAAAGATGTAATGACCCGAATCAAGATGCATATTCCTAAGGTGAAATTACCCTTTCACCCTTCATGTAAGGTTAAATGTGGGTTGCAAAATAGGGTGTCAACAAAGATACATTGCAATATTTAAAGCATATCCCCAAAAAGAGATAGGTAGTTGAATAACTTATCATGGACCTAACCATATCTAAAAGAGTCCTATTCCTTCTTTCTGCTACACCATTTTGTTATGGAGTTCTAGGTGCAGTCAATTGGGATACAATCCCATTTTCAGTTAAGTAATCCTTGAAAACCCCAAGAAGGTATTCACCACCACGATCAGATCGAATGACCTTTAAGCGTTTACCCAATTGATTCTCAACTTCAGCCTTAAACTCTTTGAACTTTTCAAAAGTTTCGGACTTTTGTTTCATTAGGTACACATAACCAAATCTAGATTAATTATCAGTGAATGTAATGAAATACTCATAGCCACCTCTTGCTTAGATTGACATAGGACCACATACAACTGAATGTACTAATTCTAGCAAATCTTGGGCTTTCCTACCTTTTGCATTAAAAGGTTGTTTGGTCATTTTACCTTCCAAACAAAATTCACAAACTGGAAATTCATCAAAGTCCATGTGCTCTAAGAGACCATCTTTGATCAGTCTTTGAATTCTATTTGAATTAATATGATCCAAACGTAAATGCCAAAGATATGCTTCACTAGTAGAGAAAACTTTCTCTTTAATAATTTTACATGAGAGTCATTATCTAATTCAGAATTATATAATTTATGCTTATAAGGAGTTAAAATATAAAGACCATCAACAATATTGCCAGAACAGATAAACATTTTACTCTTCTTTATTAAAACATTGTCTTTAAGGATAACACAATATCCATGTTTACCTAAATAAGTTGCAGAAATTAAATTCATACGAACATTAGGTACATACAGACAGTCTTCCAATATTAAAACTCTAGACTCAATACATAAATTATAAACACCAACAGTTACAACCGGAATCCTGCTCCCATCAGCCAAAGTAAGAAACAATTCCCTTTCATTAAGCTTTCTAGTCTCCTGAAACCCCTGCAAAGAATTGCAGATATGATTAGTACAACCTGAATTCACATACCAGGAATCTGTGGGTTTTTGTACTAAACATATTTCAAGAAGGAATGTACTTTTCATACCCTTATTATTGGCAGCCTTGAATTTTGGGCAATTCCTCTTCCAATGTCCTTTCTCACCACAATGGAAACACTTTCCTTTGATCTTCTTTCTTTTGTCGGCAACCCCTAAGGCAATTTGTTTACCCTCTTTCTTGGTGAAGTCCTTCTTCTTCTTCTTCTTCTTCTTACCATTGCCTTTCGACTTAGGTTGAGAAGTAGAAGCTTCAGTCATATTGGCATAAACACTAGAAGTACCAAGAATGCCTTCCGCCGCTACCAATTAATTAATTAATTCAGACAAAGAATAAATCTTTTTGTTCATATTGTAATTAAGTCTGAATTCCTTGAATGATTCCGGTAGTGACTGGAGTATCATATCCACTTGGGATTTTCCATCAATATCGGCACCTAAAACTTCCAATGTATTCAGATTAGAGATCATTGTAAGACAATGCTCTCTCACTGAACTGTCTTCAGCCATTTTGATATTATAAATTTGCTTCATGGTTTTTTGTCTTGCAGAACGGCCTTACTCACCAAACATCTCCTTCAAACTTAGCATAATGTCTGAAGCTAGTTCTACATCTTGCATTTGATGCTGTAGAACATTTGAGATAGATACTAGGATGTAGCACTTGGCCATATCATTAGATTTCTGCCAACGATCATATCGTTGTTTTTCCTCAAGAGGAGCATCTAATGAAGGAAAGCTAGGACATGGTTTAGTAAGCACATATTTGTGCTCTTCAGCTGTGAGAACTATGTCCAAATTTCTTTTCCAGTCAACATAGTTGGATCCAGTTAGTTTGTTTTGATTAAGAATAGTAACAAGTGGGCTAAATGATGCTATGTTCAAATCTGAAAACAATAAACATGAATATAATAAGTAAAATGAATATTATCAATTTAGCATATAAACATATAGTATGAAACCTTAATAAAACCATAATATAATATATGCAATGACAACCCAATCCCATACTAAATATCCCTCAGCATAGAGTGAACATTAAATACTATGATTGATTGAGAACTATTCTCATTATTAGTGCTATCATGATAACTCTTATCAAACACTAATAATATGCCGCTATATATTTGGCCTCTAAATAATGATAGTAAGAACTCAGCATAGAGGATACTATAATACTTAGTCTAGTGTATACCATTGTCTAGAATAATGTGTAGCCACATTTCATCCCCTTAACAGGCTTATTTTGTAGTACCATGATACAAAACACCCTCCGCATGGAATGCAAAGCTTGAAGCTAAGACAAGGTGTTTGATCAAACCACTATAAACCAAGAAATTCAATCTTGTAGGGCCATGAAATAAATACTCTCCGCATGGAATGCTAAGCTCGAGGCAAAGAAAAAGTATATATTTCACACTACTATGAACTAACAATGGAGGCCGTGAGATCCAACCCTTGTATCTCTCTTCCATTAGATGTTTTAAAAGAAAGGTTTTTAATTTTGAAACATGCATAATCTAATTACACATAGCCTTGCTCTTTATAAATGTGAAAACACTTAGAAAAAAAAAAATTCTGATTTTCCTTCTTTCGATTGATCGAATGTGCCCCTCGATCGGTCGAAAAAATTAAAAAAATTCGAACCTGACCATCTGCCTGGCTCGATGATTGAAAAATAAAATTCGATCGATCGACTAGCAATCGAATCAATCAGATTGGCCCCTATTTCACTCAATTGATTGAAAGAAATTTTTGATTGATCGAAACTCGTGAATTCGAATTTCCAAAACTTTTCTAAGGTAATTTTCTACGGTTTTTCATGAACAAACAAGCATCATATGAACATGATAGACAAAGATTGATATCAAAACTGAATTTTATTGATGCTATAACCTTAAAGTTCAATTTAACATACTTAAATTCAAATTTAAACAATATCATAACATCAATATCAGTTTTGATCAAAATATAGTTTCAACAACCATGTAGAAAATTAAATGCATAATCTTCTAACAACATGAAACTATAATCTCTAATTCCAAAACTCACAAAACATGCTATACAGATTCGAAATTGAAGACCGCTTTGATACCATTTGATGGTAAAATAGATGTGTGTGTCACATACAAAACATACGCAGCGGAAAAACAACGGATCTACTTGATTCGCAATTGATAACATGTACTATGTAAATTTCAGAATATAAGAATAAGAGAGTGTACCTTGGTGTGGTGAATTTCAAAACAAAGATTGCAAGTTCTTGAGAACACTTTTAATTTTCACTCCAATTCCACTAACGCCCAAGATGTGTGGTTTCTCAATAAATTTCTATGAATCTGTTCAAGAGAGAATTTAAGAGTGTCCAACACTCACATACAAACCATTTCATGTTCTTACAAAATTTATGTATATTTCTCTCCTAATAACTGATTATCTAATTGGGTTAGCCTTTTAGGTCTTTCTAATTGGGTTTTAGTATGTGGTTTGGAGTGGGACCAAAAAGGAACAAATAAGACACTAGCTCCAATGGGCCTTGGGCTTTTCTGTCAACTCTTGAAAAGTCCAAAGTTACCATTAATTATATTTAATACCACTATATAAATATAATTGCACTCTAGGCCTTATTAATAAATTATATCCCAAAACTTTATTGTGCATGCAACCCCTTCATAAAATATTCGTAGTAATACAAAGTCATTAATATAGACTGCCACTTTGTAGATTACTACATATTAATCCTTGAGTACCCGGTTTAATCCTTTATGTTATTCATCATATATTTATGAAATCCAATTCCATAAATATATACTTTAGTAACTATTTACTAAAGTAGTTAGGCCTAACATTCTGAATAACAAACTCATTAAACTTATCTCAAAGGAATATTTTGTATCTCCGTTAAGAGATTATGAATTCCATCTTGAGATTATATGTTCCATCAACACTAAATGTGCCTGCCCAACATACTGAGGTTTTGACCGTTACTTTAGATCTCACTCCTGATATATCAAAACAACCTACACTTCATGATCAGGTCCATTATTCTCTCAGGATTAAGAGTTCATGTAAATAGAAATCATGAGATTTATTATTCAATTGACAGTCGTTAGGAGAATAATAAATCTCACAGTGGTCCAGTTCAATATGTCTTAACTCTTAAAACATATCAACATATCAACTAGAAGTTTCCACTTCCATGATCAAGACAAATCATCTTAGTTGATATGTTATAGTCTTCGCAGATGAAACGCCTAATTTCATTACCGACTACGGACTACAATTCTGAGTTTACAAAGAACTTGTGATTTATATCTTCTGTGACTTTTCACATAAATCACATACTATGTATCTCATGGACTATATGATAATGTCCGAATATTCATGTTACTATTATTTTAGATAATAATAAAACAACTTTATTAAACACAATATTAAGTCATACATAATGTCATACTTAATGTCATACATAGCATCATATAAACCCTATAACAACATATATTTTCTCTATTTAAACTTATCCTTAATTTAGTAAAAATTAAAAACTCCGAACTTTAGGTCAAAATCAAATTGAACATTGTGCTTTTAATTTAAAATTATAAACTCTTAAACTTTGAGAAATGCCCGTATCGATCCTTTTGCTTTCATCAAATTAATGCTCTAAATGAATAATAAAACCAATTTTTTTAAACTGAAACTTTTTTTTTCAAATCATTTTAAATTATACTAATTTATTTTTTTCCTCTCTCTCCGGAAAATTCTACCAATCCTTTTTTTTTTTTTTTTTCTTTATGATCTTTTATTTAATTCTTTAAAATGGTAAATTTTGATAGTTCACAAAATTTCATAATTTTGCAAATTGCATAGAAAGATATCCCAACAATGGAACTCTTAGAGCATTAGCATCGGTATGTGCAAAAGTTTCCTTCTATTTTACAATAAAACCTACCTTTTCTAGTTTACACGATCAATTTGCAAAAACACTCGCATCAGACTATCTATAATACACCCTCTTTTATTAAAATAATACATTTTCACATTTTATTATTATTTCCCTTACCCATACACGGCCCCACCACCTTACCTCACTTCTCTGAAACACTCTCTCTCTTTCTTTTTCTCCTTCTTCTTTCTACTTGCTTCTTTCTTCTTCTCCTTCTTTCTTTTTCTACGTTTTTCTTCTTCAGCATCTTCTTTCTTTCTTTCTTCTTCTTCTTCTTCTTCTTCTTTTTCTTTTGCTATTCTTTCTTTCTTCTTCTTCTTCTTCTTTTTCATTTCTTAAAAAACATTCTCTCTTTCTCCCCCCTCTTTCTCTATCAAATCAGTGCTTTCTTCAAATTTGAAAAGAAATCTCTTTACCAAGCTTCCATGGCTCAATACATTCACACTCTCTCTCTCATGGCGGCGGCAAGCTTGGGTTTTGGGTTGATTTGTATTTTGCCAAATGAGTTTTCTATTGTGTTTTATTTTGAGTTGATTTTAAGTTGGGTTTGTGATGATTTTCATTAATTTTAGGTTGATTGTATTTGGATTAAATTGATGTTGTAATGGGTTGGTTGTGGTGGCGGTGGTGGTGGTTAGTTAGTTGTGATGGTCGGCTTCTTCTTCTTCTTCTTCTTCTTGGCATTGAAGAGTGGGTGAGAGAGAGTCTGACAAGGCAAGGGAGAGGAGAGAGAAAATAATAAAAAATAATAGATAGAAGAGCTACAGTAACCGTGCATATATGCACAGTTACTGTAGCAATTGTGCATAAATGCACAATTTTACACCCACTGATGTGGGTGTTTTTTTGTTCAAAATGTGTAAAATGAGCAACTTTTTCTATTTTGCAAGACTTTACACATACTGATGCTAATGCTCTTAGAATGGGTTGCCACCAAGAAGGTAGGCTGGTGATTAAAACCTGACTTGGGGAGCTCTTATGAATGGATAATGACCACTTATTGAAACTCTCAAGCTAGTTTAATGGCGGTGGTTGTGTTGCATTTTGATTTATGGTTGAGAGGTTTGTTTAGGGGTTTGTCTGGCATAGGAAGAACATGGATTAGGAGAATTGTTAGGGGATGCTGAAGATAAAGAGAGAGAGAAAAAAAAAGTAAATAAATACATTTTCGATTTATTTTCATTAAATTTCAATTTAAAATTATTTCTTTGTTAAAATGCATCACGTGTGTGCAAGGGATCTGGATCCTCTAGATTTCCTAAAGAACTTTATCACATAGAGTCCTTAAAATCCTTACCTTTTCCTTCTAATATAAGACTAATAAGATTCCAGATGATGCTATGTCAGCATTTCACTAAGTAAACTATTAAAATAATAATTTTTTAATAAAATACTATTTTGGTCCTTAAATTTTATAAAGAAATTGTTTTTCATCTTTAAACTTTAAGAAGTTCATTTTTCGTCCTTAAACTATTGAAAACTTCATCTTTCGTTCCTAAACTATTGAAGATATTTTATTTATGTCCTTAAACTTTCCCAAAAATTTGGTTTTCATCCATATACTATTGAAAAAAGTTCTACTTTCATTCCTATTTTTGTTTCTAAACTATTGAAAAAACTCTTTACAAAGTTTAGAGACGAAAAAAGAACTTTTTAAAGTTTAGAGATGAACAACGAATTTTTGGTAAAGTTCAGAAACCAAAATAATATTTTACTCTAAATTTTTTAATAAAAAAACTCAGCTAATTGCTAATGTTGATGTATACATCTCTAGAGGAAAAAATAAAAATAAAAATAAAAATAAAAACAAAAACCCAAAAGTCTTTCCCTTCCTGCCAAAACTCATGGTCTGCATTCCTCCATGATTCACCATCGATAGATTTGTAGGAGTAAAGTATGTATGCATCATATCACACATACATAACGATGAATCAACTCTATTTTCATAGCAATTTCATAACAAAATATAGGTGACAAGTTATTATTGGTTTTAATTTGAACCCACCACTTAAATTACTTTTTTACCCTTCAATAACAGCCAGCAACAACTTGTCATTTATGATTTTTTGTGAAAGTGTTGTGAAAATGTTTTGAACATAACCTTTCTCTTTTGTTAGAGGTTTTTCCCCTTTGCAGACATCATTGTTAATGATGCAAAGCAGTTAAGCCTCGATTTTTTAATTTTTCTATTAAAAATTTATTATTTTAATGAGTTAATTAGTGGAATGCTTACATGGCATCATTTGAACCTTTATATTAGAAATGAAAAGTCAAGATTTTAAGAACTCTATGTGATAGTGTTCCTTAGGAAATTTAGAAGATCCGAATCTAATATTCTTTATATTTTAGATTTTTTTTTTCTAAATATAAAAATTAATAATTATGATACTTATTAATAGGAATTTATTGTGAATATGCTTGTTTATGAAGTCATAATATCATTTAAAGAATATATGATATGACAATATTCTAATGGATTAAGTAAAAAAAAAAAAAAAAAAATATTCTAATGGATGGTGTGAATATAATAAATCTTTCTCTTTTCTTCTGTATATATTAAGAGGATTCAGAAAGTTAGTTATTGCTTTTTTTCCTGTCAAAAATACCCCTAAATTAATTAACCAACAACTTAAAAATGAGGTTAAAATAGTAAATTGGAAAAAGAAAGTTAGTTATTGCTTTTTTTTTATTTTATTTTTATTTTTTATACAAGATAGAAATTCTACTCTAGCATAATCTATGTGTATATGTGTGTGAAGCTCTCTTTTGGAGATTTGAACCCCGGCCCTTGCCCCCCACACCCCACAAGCACTTATACTTATGGAGTGACTATCGCACCAAGGGTGTGCGGTGGTTATTGCTTTTTTTACTGTCAAAAATACCTTTATCTAAAACTTAAAAATGAGGTTAAAATAGTAAATTGACAAAAATAATAAATTCCTACTTTTACGTTGAAATGCTTTCCTGCTTCTAATAAACTCCTACTTTTACGTTGATTTAAATTCCTACTTCTACTCACTAACTCCCTACAAAATAGGATTACTCTTTTATTAGTTTTAAAACTCTTCAAATCTACAAAACTAAAAAAAAAATCTACAAAACTCACCTCACGTATTCATTTCTTTTTTTACGTCATCACGATGTATTTGTTTCTTTTGTCCTTTTTTTTTTTTTTTTTTAAATTTCATTAAACCCTTAATTATTATTATTATTATTATTATTATTATTATTATTATTTTTTTGTGATTGGAAAAAGTAGAAATCCCAAATTATTAATTTTTACCCAAAAAATAGAAGAGCCTCTGAGCGCGTGCTCAGAGGCTAGTTATATATTAAGAGGATACCTAGATTTAGTTACTTGTCTCTAAATTCTGTAATACACCCCTAATAATTATTAATCATTATTTCAAACCAACAAACAAGTGAGGGTAAATAAGTAAATTGATCTTCATATATTTAATAAACATTTAAATATATATATATTTTACCTTCTCAAAAAAAAAAAAAAAAAAAAAATACAAATACACGTTTGAATTCCCACTATCCCATGTTTATCTCCCATAAGAGCAATTACATCAGCTTGTGCATAAGATTCCGTTTATTTTACACTTAAAACCTACTTTTTCTATTTTACACCATCACATTTACGAAACATACACATCAGTTTATCTATTTTACAAGATATTTCAATAAAATATTCTTTCTTCTCAAATTTTTTATTATTTCTCTCAACTACCAATACGCTCTCTCTCTCTACCCATTATTTCTGATTTGTGGCCCTCTCTCTATACCCATCTCAAACCCCTCACTCCTCAAACAAGACCTCTGAGCTCAGACTCGTTTCTCTTATCCTCTAGAACCTTCTCCATCTCCATCCATCTCTATCTCCAAACAAGACCCACGAGCACCGATCTCCATCTCCATCTCCATCTCCAAACAAGACCCATGAGCACCGATCTCCAGCAAGCTTCACTCCTCAAACAAGACCCAATCTCCAAACAAGCACCGATCTCCAGCAAGACCCATCTCTCTACCCATCTCTATACCAACACAGATCAACTCTCCCTCTCGGTCAGATCTCCCTAGCTCCGATCAGGCAAGACCCATCTCGGTCAAGCTCCGTTCAAGCAAGTCCCACGAGCTCCGATCGTTCCACAAGCACCGATCAAGACCCACGAGCTCCAGTCAAGCACCGATCAAGCACCGATCAGTCTCTCCGTTGGTTTGTCCATGTGGGTTTGTTTGTGTGTGGGTGTGTTTGTGTATCTCTGTGTTGATTTGTCTGTGTGGATGTGTTTGTGTGTGGGTGTGTTTGTGTGCATCTGAGGAAAAAGAAGATGAGGAGAGGAGAAGACTGAGAGTTCGTTGTGCACGGAGAAGAGAGAGAAAAAAATGAGCGAACGGTTAAATTAATAAAATAATAAATACACATGCTACAGTAACCGTGCATATATGCACGGTTACTGTAGCAATTGTGTATTTATACACAAGTTTACACCCACTGATGTGGGTGATTTTTTGCTCAAATTGTGTAAAAGTAATTAGTTTTTCCATTTTGCACATTTATGCACAAGCTGATGTAATTGCTCTGATACTCAACTATCACTCACAACTTTTAAAATTTTTAGCTTCTTCGCATTTGAATTCCCCTATCTCAGCATGAGGAAAATCTTGAACTGTTCACGGTCTTGGCATGGTTCATATGGTGTAGAAGAAACAAATGCCATTTCAACGAGGCAGACCTACCACCAGATAAGCTCCTTAATGCAGTAGAAGTTTCTCTAGTAGAATTCCAAGCAAAACCCAAAATCAGACCTAAGAAAACAAAGGCAGTGGCTCAACGTTGGAACCCACCGATGCGAAACACTTATAAGGTGAACTACGATGGCGCATGCTTTGCGGAGACATATGAAGCTCGAATAGGAGTTGTTGTGAGGAATGATCTGGGCCAGGTTATGGCTTCCTTAGCTGAAAAAATCAATGTTATGAATACCGTTTCGGAGCCCGTTTCGGTTTGTCTATTGGAATGAAATATTTCGGTACTGGTCTATTTCGGTGTACCGTTTCAGACCGTTTCGGATTACCACAAATAAATAAATATAAATATATAAAATATAATATAATGGATTTAATATATTTACTTTTAAAAAAAAATTCTCAAATAAAGTTAGCATTTGGTTATTAAAAAATCATTTGTTGCATTTTTGTAAATAAAGTGAACATGTTAACTAATTATAGCTAAGAACATTCTTGAAATTTAACTTTTCCCATTTCTCAATCCCACCCATGTGAACCTCTTCATCTCTTTATCACCTACTCCATTTATTTTCTTTGTCTCACACACTTCTCAATGTTATTATTCAAGAGTTTCAACTTTCAAAAGTCTGGAGCCTCACCACTCACCAGTGCTCTATCTCGATCTCTCTTCTTTGTTCTATTTTTTGTTTCCTCTAATTCTTTCTTTCTCTGCTGTGTTTGTTTCATTTTGTTCTTCATTATTGTTTTTCATTCTTGTGTTTTTTCTTCCCCGTTTTAAACAGAGACAAAGGCAGTGGAGTTTTTTTTTTTTTTTAATTTCTTTTTAGGGTAAGGCAGTGGGTCGGACATGAAATTCAGGGGAAAAGGCCAAAGATTCATACCGGCCGAATCTTTAATCTCGGCCAGTATTGATCGAAACGGACCGAAACTCCCGAAATAGCCCGAAATGGGCCGAAATTCCACCCGAGGTGGAACAGGGGTGGTTGCTGTTCCGGTTTACTCACCGGTACGAGATATTCTGGCCATTTCGGCCGGAACGGAACGGTATTAATAACAATGGAAAAAATTCCTATGCCATCAACTGTGGAAGCTCTTGAAGCGATGGCAGCAAGAAGGGCAATGATCTTCACCGAGGAGTTGGGCTTGCATTGGGCAATCTTTGAAGGTGACTCGGAGCTAGTTGTCAAGGCTTTACTTGGAGGGTGTTCAGACCTGTCTTGTGTTGGTCATATTGTAAAAATCTGTAAGTCTATAATGGGTTTTTTCCAAACCTACTCTTTCTCTCATGTTAGGCGGCAGAGCAATGGGGTGGCTCATGCTTTAGCTAAAAGAGCTAGGAAGTCTTTTCCCCTATCTATGTGGATGGAATCTATTCCACTGGACATCTCTTACTTAGTTTATGTTGATGTAACACCATAAGTTTTTCTGATTCAATAAAATTTGATCGGTATTTCTTCTCAAAAAAAAAATCTCCCATAAAACACTTTTACACCACATCCTTTTATTTTTTTATTTTTTAATGTTGAATTAAATAAGTAGAACAATTACTAAATTTAAAACACTCCTTCCTTATCTCTATCCCTCAAAATTAGGACATTTATCTCCCACAAAACTCTTTTACACTCACAAGTTTTTTATAAAAAAAAAATTAATTAAAAGATAGTAGAACAATTACTAAATTTAAAACTCTCATTCCTTATCTCTATTCGTTGTAGAACAATTACTAAATTTAAAGAGAAATGCTATGTCCACAACATATTCACAACAAATCCTAAGTGGTGAGTTGTTATTGGTTGTTATGAGTGGACAAAAAAGTAATTTAAGTTGTAAATTCAAATTAGAACCAATAACAACTTACCACCTATAATTTGTTATAAAAATATTGTGGACGTAGCACTCCTCAAATTTAAAACACTCCTTCCCTATTTCTATCCCTATCTCCTTAAAAATAGGGACATACTACGTATCTAACATATCCTTATTTTTCTGAATGCAAGTCAGTTGCCTAAAGAAAACATAAAGAGAAGCCCTCTCTCTTTCGGTCATTTGTTGTCATACAGATGCCCTATTCATAGCCTGGCAAAAGAAGGTTGTGAGTATTACGCCATAGATGGCAAGCAACCGCCCCAAAAAAAATTGAAGAAGGTTTTCTATTATCCTCTCTCTTTTTCAATCTCTTGATTTCTTTTTAAATGATGCTTCAATATTTGATTGTTTGGTTTTGTTGTTTTGGGTAACTGTTGTTTGTTACTATTGGGTTTCACATAGCATTTGTTAATAACATCCATACAGTTTTTTTGTGGTAAATATTTCCAAAATGTATACATATCATTTGCATCATATGAATGGTTCTTCCCTACCAATGTACACCCATAGATCGTGTATATTTTCCCAACTTCTTTTTGAAGGTAATGGCTTATGACTCCTACCCAATTGATATTCAATAACCTTTTTAGTTTTTAAACTTTTATATGTCTTTTAATTATGTGTAAAATAATTTTTGGAATAGAGATGGAGCATTTTTTTTTTTTTTTTTGAGAAACATCATCATGGAATATAATAAATCAAACTAAGGAGGTACATCAACAAAAACTAAATAGGAAATGTCTGGTGGAACAGATTTCACCCAAGCAGAGAGAGGGAAAGACAACCTAGCTCTCCTAGCTAAAGCATGGGCCATAGCATTGCCTTGCAGCCTAGTATGAGAGAAGGAACAAGTTTGTAAGAAACCCAAAATAGACTTACAGTCTTTGACAATATGAATAATGCAAGATCGATCAGAATACTCTCCAGATAAGGCCTTAACCACTATTTCTAAATTACCTTCAATGATAACTCGGTGAAATCCCAATTCCACTGTGAAAATTGTTGCTCTCCTTGCTACCAAAGCCTCCAAAGCTTCTACACTTATGGCATGTGAATCTTTTCAGCTAAGGAAGCCATCACTTCACCCTTTTCATTCCGAACCACAATTCCAATTCCAGCTTCACCTATCTCTGCGAACATAGCCCCATCATAATTAACTTTGTATATGTCCGGTGTTGGTGGTTTCCATCTTGACCAAACAGGTATTGGAGGACGAGATTTGCTTGACGGTTTTGCCTGGAACTCAATCACTAAATTCTGTGCTGCCTCGAAAATCTTCTCAGAGGGGAGACTAGGCTCCTTGAGCCGACATTTATTCCTCATATACCAATGAACCATGCCACCACTGTGAATAATTCCAAGTTTTTTTGCTGCTGTTCGACCACATTGACCAGGTTTGAGAAAGAAGAGAGTTGTGGAAAATCACGTTGATGATCATTGAACCTAGGTCCCCATATAGAATGGATTACATCACATTCCTATAGGGCATGGAGAGTAGATTCCTCAAACTTTCCACAAGCGCTGCATAGAGGAGAGTCTAGAACTTTTCGGCGATGAAGATTCTTCAATGTTGGTAAAGCATTAGAATAGGCCCGCCAGCAGAAAATCTTCTTCTTGTTTGGAATTTTTAATTTCCAAATACCATTCCAGAAAATTTTTGGTGCCACTGAGTTTGAGCTAGAGGCACCCTCCCTGTTTCCCAACTCACAAAGAAGTTGATAACCCATTCTCACCTTGTATAATCCACTTCTACTTTAAGGCCAAACCACACAATCTTCCTGAGGAGTTCTATAGAGCGGGATGGCTTTAATTTTTTGAACTACGAATAGAGCAATTCTCTAGTTAATTTTTCTAAGTTATGAGGCACTGCTTTTGTTGGAATATCCCCTGGAATCCAGTTATCATGGAACAATCGAACTTTATTACCATCTCCAATTCTCCATAACATCCCTTTCTCGACAACAGACCTTGCCTTAAATATGCTTTGCCATGCATATGAGCCTTTTGAGTTCTTTGCATCAAAAACCGATCCTGAAGGAAAAAACTTTGCACTAAACACCTTGTAAAATAATGAGGTTCTATCAATGTGCAGCCTCTACACTCATTTAGCCAACATAGCCTCGTTGAATCCTGCCAAGTCCATGAAGCCCAATCCCCCTTCGGACTCGTGTTTACATAGAGTTTCCCAATTTTTCCAATGAATTTTCCTTTGATCACCACACTCACCCCACCAAAACTTTTGAATTAGCATTTCAATATCATGGCAAAGTCCCACAGGTAGTTTGAAACAACTCATAGTGAAAGTTGGAATAGCCTGAACAACTGCTTTTGGCAAGACTTCTCTTCTTGCTTGAGACAATAGTTTTTCCTTCCACCCCTGTAATTTATTCCAAACACGTTACTTGATATAGTTGAGGCTGGCCTTTTTACTCCTCCCCACAACCGTTGGCAAACCGAGGTATTTTTCATATTCTTTAATCTTCGGGACACCTAGGAAATTAAAAATTTCCTCTTTCTTCTCTTTGGCCATAGCTTTACTAAAAAATAGTGTAGTCTTTCCCTAGTTTATTTGCTGACCTGAGGCCGGTTCATACACCGTTAAGATTTCCTAAATAACTTCTAAATCTGCCATTCTTGCTCGACAATATAACAGTCATCACCGAAGAAAAGATGAGTAATCCAAGGGCCATTTTTACACAAAGAATAACCTAGATAGAATTTTCCTGTGCTGCCTTTTGGATCATTTTGTTCAACCCCTAAGAACATAACAGAAAAATATATGGGGATAGAGGATCTCTCTGTCGAATTCCTCTTGTAAGAACTATTTCTTCTTTAGGCTCACCATTCACCAATATTGAGTAAGATACTATGCTGATACACTAAAAAATCAGGGTTGTCTATGCTTCACAGAAACCTATCTTCATAATTTCAGTAAAGAAACACCATTCCACTTTATCGTATGTCTTACTCATACCAACTTAAGGGTCATGAAATTTGCTTTCCTTGATTTCTGAGTCTTCATGTGGTGGAGTGTTTCAAAAGCCACTAAGATATTATCTGAAATAGTTTTATTTGATTGGAACACACTTTGGGATTCAGAGATAATGTTAGGCAGAACTTTTTTAAGCCTGTTTACAATAACTTTAGAGATAAGTTTGTAAGTAATATTACACAGTACAATAGGTCGAAACTCTGACACTCTAGATGGACTTAAAACTTTGGGAATTAGAGTAATAAAAGTGCGATTAATAGATGAGGGAATATAACCTGCATTCAAACAAGTTAGGATTGCATATGAAACATCCTGTCAGATGCAAGGCCAGAATTGTTAGAAAAATAGAGGAGGTAACCCATCAGGACGCAGAGCTTTTAGCGGTTCCATTTGTTTCTAAGCCTCATCAACTTCATCCTTTATGAACTTTGCAGCTAGCATAGAATTTAACTCCTTTGTGATCATCTCTAGCACTGCTGCTAGGACTTCATCCAAATTTAAAGAGGAGGCCGAGGTGAACAATGTTTGGTAATACGTGACTAAGATGCTGGAAATCTCAGCATCGTCTGAACATAAAACTCCAATAGAATTTTCCAATTCCTTAATCTAGTTTCGACGAAATCTACGGGAAGCACGGCTATGAAAGTATTGTGTATTTTGATCCCCCTCATGCAGCCACAAAGCTTTGGATCTCTGTTTTCACATCTTTTCTTCCTTGATCAGAAGCCCATTAATCTCCAATTTTAAGCGATGAACTTGGTCCATCGAACCTCCATAGATTGCCAACTCCTTAACCCGCTGAAGTTGATCTTTCTTTTCTTTCAAAGCCTGGGTTATATTCCCAAAAGCTACCCGACTCCAACAATTAAGTTTAGTCTGAAAATTTTTTATTTTCCCTTCCACTTGATCAATCGGTCTACCAGGGAAAGCTTTTCCCCAGGTCGATTCTACAATATCTTTACATCCGTCATCTTCCAACCACATTTGTTTGAACCGCCACGATTTCTGTCTTCGTTTTGGAATCCCCATGGGCAAAATAACTAGCGGTTTATGATCCAAAGATCCACTCTCCAGGTGCAAAACCTTTGTTGTTGGAAATTCATGTGCTCAAGTGATTTCATTGAAATCCCCTGCACAACTACGGAGTTGAATACTTATTTTTCAATCTTCGTAACTTCGCCCAAGATTCGTGGCAATTGTTTGTGTTTGTCTCACCATAGAAGCCTGTGAACCTCCTTTCATCCTCTTTCCCCTAGTTCATAGTGGCATCAATATGAATAAGGGAGTAAGTATCAATGGAGAAATCATAATTTGCTTTCCAGAAAACAGCCACACCTCCTCCTCTACTCTCTCTAGAAACTTCAATCAATCCACCAAATTTTTAACGTACCCGAATTTCTTCTAGTCTTGCTTTGTCAAGCCATATTTCGGCTAGGAACACAACTGAAGGATCTTGTGCCCGAATCAAATCTCCAAGCTCCTGATCTATCTGTGGGTTCCAAACCCACGACAATTCCAACATAGAAGATTCATTACTTCTAGCAAGGTTGAATTTCAGCCTCCCCCAATAATATAGTACTTTTCGGGTCATCATAGGAAACTAGCCTTTGCTTATTAAGTAACTCGTGATCAACAATCTCAGTGCCTATCTGTTTCGGTATGGTAGAGGTAAGCACCACCTGTTCTTCTGGAGTTTGAGTTTGTAGCAGCCTCTTCCACTTAAGAGCAGAATAAACTTCAGCCATGTTGTTTGCTTCATTCGAAATTGAGTTATTCTTTGGCACGTAAGGTGCATGCTCCACAGAATTGGCACATGTTTCTAACGGGCTAGCAAGGTTTAGGGTTTTCTCAATATTTTTTCCCGTTGAAGGATCGAAAATCTTTTCTGTTTCCATAATTAACTCTGTCCCGTGATAACCTCCCTTACTTAAATCAAACCTCCTTAACTCATGATCAATCTCCATAATTTTTGTATTGAAGTTCTCCTCCTGAATCATGAAATCCCCCATAATTGGATGCCAATTAATACATTTGAATTTGAAACATCCGTAACTGCTCCCACAAAATTCTTGATATCCAAATTTTGTGTTTGAGATTCTAGGGTATCATCACCGTGAGCTCCACCACGCATCGGTGGTACTGGTATGCCTCATGTTTTGCCATGCTTAGATGGTGTAGGTTTGCTCTGTTGACTACTTCCAGCAACTCGTTCTTTCTTCTTGGCTTCATAATACCCGGGTACTACCATCACTAAGTTTTTATGCATGGGTGAGGGAGAGGCACGAATCCATGGACCATACTGTTGGTCTTCTTGAGTTAACGTACCATTGCTTTCTATCCAAAGATCATAGTCTTTATCAAAGTGGTTTAAGCAACCACACCAATAACAAATATTTGATAAGTGCTTGTATTTGAAAGAAACCCAACCCTTAGAGCCATTCTCCAACGAGAAAATTCTACCTCGACAGAGAGGGAGAGATACATCCACCTAGACTCTAATTCTCATAACACACCCCCTATCAACATCTGTGATAATCGAGTCCTTATTCACCACCCCCACAGCTTCACATAAGTCTTTAACCACTTCACGATTCAAATAGCGAATTGGAATGTCATGGACTTGGACCCATATAGACACTTGATCAAAGACCAAATCTCTTAAGGAATATCAAAACTGGAATATCATATCGTTGGATCATCACCAGGTGTTTATCAAAACTTCATGGTTCTCCCTTAAAAATTTTTTCAACCTCTTCTTCATTGTCGAAAAGAAATAGAATACCATGATCTCCAACATTGCGTACCTTAAAACCATTTACATGTCTCTAAATAGGATTAAACATTCTGACTATAGCCTCAGTATTTAGAGCCCATCTTGTGAGGAACTTTGCTGCTATGGCAAATTTCGATGAACTCCTATCCTTATTCATTTGGAAATCACCACCTACTCTATCATTCAGAGACATGTTTCCCCAATGTTTCATAAGGTTGTCCATGATGAATGAGAAAGATAGCTAACAAAACTCAAAAAGTGTTTCCCAAATACCCCAAAAAAATCAATCCCAACAAAACCTACAAGTAACAGTGTTACTTGAGGAACTCAAGACCTTACGTGAAGGAACGACAATTCTACAGCCTAAGAGAAGGAGGAGCACCACCTTTCTTAGCGACAGAGAAACTTTAGTACCCTCCTGGAGCAAATTGAATGTTAAAGGCTAGGCCTTTTTTAACAGTTTATGAGTTATGATACCTACCCAATTGCTTTTTTGTTTTTGTTTTTGTTTTTTTTGTTGTTTGATAGGTAGTGGATATGACACATACCCAATTAATACTCGATAACATTTTCAATTTTTAAAGTTTTATTTGAGTCCTAATTATGTGTGCAATACATACTAACTTTATATTTTACATCCATTTGTTATGTTACTTACATGGCACTAATCTTATTATTGATATCAGTTTGTAAGATTTTTATAATAAAATTTGTAGTCATTTTAACAATTAGAAAAAAAGCATCTATGCGCAATTATAAATTATACATTACACAATTACTGATAGATAAATTATCAATATATTGCTACAAGACTTGGGATTATCAAGATTTAGGGAATACTATTAAACTGCTTTTATCTTTAATTCTTTGTAGCTCCGTTATTCTATTTGTTTTCAAATATAACTTTCTAATGATTTGAAGGGAAGGGAAAGACACTACCATTTATTTTTTTGGTACAAGCAAAATTTTTCCATCATATATATACATACATATATATATATATATATATATATTTTAGAGAGGTAAAGAAAGAGTTTCAAACTTAAGTGTGTGAACGTCTTCTTTTTTATGGAGTCCAAATTATGAAGGCGGATAAATGATAGAAAAAATTAAGAAAAATTAATTTTGAACCTTATAAGACCAAGGAACATAAATTAGTTAAATTAGCCTATTTGCACGCGCGTCTTCAAAGGCTTTTTTTATTTATTTTATTTTCTCTAAATGTGAATATTTTTCACTCATCCCAATTTGGGATTTATGCCATTTTCAATCACTAAAAGGGGATGTGATAAGAAGTAGGACAAATTAATAAAGTAAAACAACCAATGCACTTTATAAGAACTAGACTGGGTAATGTCAGTAAATATACTAAAATATAAGATTAACTAGCCTCATCGCAAGCGCTCCGCACGTGCATGAGGCTTCTTTTTTTGGGGGGGGGGGTGGTTTAGTGTCATAATTTTCTATTCATCACAATTTGAGGCTTAAGTGTATGTTCAATCATATTATGAATTTGAGAACTCCTGATACAGACATGAGTGTCATTAGGCTAGCCACAAAAAATGAAAACTAAAAAAACATTGAAATCATATGTTCGTGTGTGAATGTGTTCATTTTTTGGAGCTAGCTTAAGGACACTCCTAGCTATATTAGTAGTTCTCAAATTCATAATATGATTGAAGATACATTTAAGCTTCAAATTGGGATGAATAGAAAATTATGACACTAACCCCCCCCCCCCCCAAAAAAAAGAAGCCTCATGCACGCGCTCTACGCGTGGGATGGTAGTATTTAAACTTTTATATATCTATACTATTTATAAAAGAACTCCCCTCTTTAGACTGGACTTTTATGTGGTTTAGAAATACCCCTAAACATTACGTTTAATAGGAAAAAACTTGAAGACAACCTGGTAAAAATGTATATCCAACTTCACTTAAAATGCCTACAAAATAGGATACTCTCCTATTAATCCATGATTTCAAAAAAAACTTATTTAAAATTAAAAGAAATGGAAAATTATGACACAAGACAAAAAAAAAAGAGCCTTATCACACGCGCTAGTATATATATATCATGTAATTTTTTACCCTCATGCATTGATTAGTCATATTCTATTTTGGCATTATAGATTTGTTGAACATGTAATTTTACCCTCGGGCACATATTAAAGAATAATCTATAATATATATTGAACACATTTGAGTTTTGGTTGATCTCATAATATTTTACAACATAAGTTTTGGAGGCCTTACACTTTAACACATCATTATCATATTATATATATTTTTAATTATATTTAAATTATATTTTATATTTAAATCCTCCATTAAAATCTTTCAACAAATAAAAGACTCTTAATAACTATCATAATTGCCTATTAATAACTACCATAATTATAAAATTATATTTAGAAAATAAATAAAAATTTATTATTAATTACGATAATTATCAAATTTCATATTTAAAAAAAAAAGTGAAAAAAATTCATGTATTGTAAAACTTTCTTGTGCATTATATAAGTTATTGACTAGTAAAAATTTAATGATGAGTTGTGATGCACATTTTTCAAAGAAAAAATACATTGGTCAATAATTATTGTTTAAAAAAAATAATTTATTACTTTGTACACACAAATTCATTATTTTTTTCCTGCAATTTTATTGGTATGTGTGCACAATTTGAATTTGTTTGTTTATTTTCTGAAAATTTTATAAAAGCATCATTTATTGAATAATTAAATGCACTTTAATATGTATTCTTACATCACTTGTTAATAAAGGACAATTAATTTTAATATCTCTTTTGGTGGAGAAATTATACAGTACTCTGGTGGATCATGTCACTTGTCCACCATTCCATTAAAAGACTCACAGTTGTTTAAAATTGCTGAGTCAGTAATTAGTTTCTGTTTAAAATTTTTTTCTAACTCAGCAATTTTAAACAGGTGAGAGTCTTTTAGTGGAATGATGGACCACGTCACACCATGAGAACTTTATAATTTCTCCTTTTGGTGGGCTTTTAACTTTTTTGCTCCACTAAAGAGACACAATAAATCTCATCCTCGTCAACCTGTTACTACTACTACAATTTTACTATATTGACCTTAAAAAATCAAAAATTGGCCACACCCTGACACTTGATACAAACCCTCATTTTTTACCCCCCCCCAAAAAAAAAAAACTATCAATTTATCTAAAAAAAATCCATGGTTTCTCTCTTTAAAAAAATCCCTAAATTCATCCTGAAACACCATTGAAAACCCTAGTCAATCCTCCATGCAATAATTAAAATTTAAAGGACCCATAAATTTAAGTATATCTTTAAGATCTTATGCATAAAAGTTTAATTAACTTGGTTCATCTTTAGTGCATGCATGAATTTGGATTTTGATTGGAGACTATTGTTTGCAAATTTTATTTTAGACTTTCAATTGATGATTTTATAATCAAATCATTTTTTTTTTTTTTTGGTGCTAGAAACACCTACTTTTGGATGGCTGATGAGATATATTCTCAGTTGGAGTGCCTCAAGTTGCAAGTAGAGGACATGTTTAATCACATTTAATGTGATTGAAAATTGTTGTGGTACACTAATGCTGAGATGAAAGGAAGTTGTCAACCTCAACAAACTCTTCTTTTGAGGAAAATTGTACCATTTGACTAAAGGGAAGATTCCCTTTGGCACCTAGTTAAGCTTTTTAAAGAGTTTGGTTCATTATAAGATCACAGTAAGGTCATTTGGTCCACATCAAAGGTGTCAATACTGTACTAGAAGCTATTTTAGTTTGGCCAGAAAAATGAAATACTCTAGTACTAGTTAATATAAATATTCCATTTTAAGATTACTGTTATATATACATATATTATTCATCAAATCTCATATAATTTTTAAAAAAACCTTTTTATTTTTATTGATATTATTTTTATTTTTATTTTTATTTTTATTTCATATAATGTCAGCCTAATTATTATAATTATTATAATAATTTTTTCTAGAATTATAATGATAAAGTCAATAAACTCTCGCACCTAGATAATGAAAAGAAAAAAAAAAAAATACAAAGAGACAATAACAAATATGATGTCGAAAATAGTTTATATTCAACTTTCCATATACTGATATACTTCGCCATAACCATAGTGTTCTGCCTTTAAAAAAAACTAAAATAAAACTCTTTGGGAATATGTTTAATAGACGGGTGGTAGTTAGTACTGACTATCTACTCTTCAGTTACGTGGGAAGGCACACAAATTAAGAGATACACATAAAACAAAACAAAGCAAAATGGTAAAAAGAAGTAAATAAAAATAAAGCAAAGAAGAAAAATGACTGATAAAACAAAAAAATTCAAGAAGAAGTAGAAGTAGAAGAGGGCAAACTGCCGATGAGGTGCCCACCTGCAGCGACCTGGGTGGGTTGTTCGTTTCGTTGTTTTTTGTATCGACTGATTTTCTTTTTCTGACCGAAAATCCACCAATATGTTCGATATGGTTTGGTATAGATCGGTATCTTGAGCGGTACATTTTAATGGTGTTTCTGTACCGATTCCTTGGACTGACATGACAAATACCGATTGGTAGTGTACGGTATGAACTTCTTTGGTCTAGATGGCGAATGAAGCTGAGCATCGCATAGACAATTTTGGATACTATTTTGGTATATTATCAGACGTTATATTATATTGAATCTAAACCTGGAGTTCATGGACTGGTTTAGGAACCTCAAGGGGCTCGGTCTGGAACCTTATGAGCCTAACTCAATCATGGGCTTGCCAAGTGCGCCTTATCCATAACTCCCTAATTTTTGCTTGGTCATGAGTGAAGGAAGAGAAAACTAGAGAGATTTTAACCTCCAAGTCACATAGTCAACTTCTTTGTATAGCCTTGATTAAGGCAATGTGGATACTTCTAACTGTAGCGTCCTTTTGTTTCCTGCAGCATGCGTCAATTTTCAACTAACTCACTACTCAAGGCTCCAAGCCAACAACTTTCCTTTTTAATTCTATTAGATCTGAACATTGGAAGATTACTGATTTCTTCTTGGTAGTCTATCAGTGAGGTTATATTTGATTCATGAGAGGTCTTTTCCTCTTTAATATTTCATTTCCACTTAAATCTAATTTCCTTCTCCCTTTCAACTCTAATATTTATAACCCTCCTATCCACTACATTTGAATCCTAAGTGCTCCTAAAGCATCCATTCAGTCCTCCTGTAAGTCTCATATGCATTTCTTAGTTTTCTCTTTTCTTCTTCCTTAGGTGATAGTTCTTGTTGCCCTACCATTATGGGCAAGCTTACTAAATTTGTTGACTCTCCTAAGAACACAGGTGTATTTCAACTCGTTATGGGTATGGTAGATAAACTGGCATTTAGGGCTAAATCTCACGTGTACGACATTATATATACTTACTCCATGACTGAAACCGTATAGGATGCCTACTACCTTAAACCTAGAGACCCTTCCAAGACTTGTAAATTGCCTTGTGACGACCACTCAAGCAACACTCTAGATCACAAACTAGGTTCCTCTTTAAGAATAGTCACACTTATCACCCACTACAACTAAAAATACTACCTAAAAGGATGATGGTTACCTCAAGGATAACAACATATATCGATATTACACTCCACTTGCTTTTGAACTACAATGGGTCTAATAACTACGAAGGTACGTAGGAATCTAGTTGGATGCATGCTGCATGGGTGCATACATGGATTTAAGTTCATTAACTATGAAATTATCCATCTGTTTAGGTTTTTGACTTCGCATGTGCTGCATGTACTCAGCCGAAAAAGGGTCTGTAGACGACTAAATTTCTAGTTCGAAATAAATCAAACAAGTAAAATAGTTTCACAAATGCGAATTTGTATTGATGATTTGTGTGGTACAATTCTCTGAAATTACAAAAGAGTGATCCTCTGATTCGATCTCCTTGAAAGACTTGTTGGTTGGAATTGTGATTTTGACTCGAACACAAAATATCCTTCAATTTGGTTGAGGGATGGATCGAAGATTGCTAAAACGGAATTACAATGAATCTCTGGCTGTGAGCTTGTTAGAAATCCTTTGTTCTTCACGTTCTTCGTGTTCTTCGTATGTTCTTCATCTTCGAAGGTTTATGGTGGAAGTTCTTCGGAGCTTTAGAAGCTTGAATTCGTGGAGCTTCACTGATTGCATGCAAGAACACAAGAAGAAGCAGTTCTTCGACATTTTGAAAGATACATAATCCAAAATCAATCCTAGACATGTTCCTACCCCTCTTAAGGTGTCAAGTTTTCATCTAAACCCATCCTATAGCAAAACTCAATCATCTACATGGCCAAAAACACATTGAAACAGAAGATCAGAGAGGAACTTGAAAATGAGAAAAAATTTCAAAACTTACAGATTCGGTCGTGGGAATGTGATTCTCTGGTTGGTATGTCAATGGTGGAGACCCTACCAACCTTGTTGCTCCACTCCACCGGGCAAGGTGAAATGCATCAGAATATAGGACGTAGGAGGACTTCTTGGCCTTGGGTGCCATTGGAGAAGATGATGAGAGAATGAGAGAAAATGAGAAAGTGAGAGGGCTTGAGAAAATGAAAGAGTTAGAAAGTGAGAGAAAGAAAGAGGAGAAGGAGGTTTTTGTAGAGAGAAACAAAGAGAGTTATGGAGAATATGAAGAGGTGAGGAAGATGAAGAGAATGAAGAAAAAAAAGAAGAAACGGTTGGTATCCATTGGGAAAAATGAAAAGGCAGGAACACACCTGATGGCTAAACTATGTGTAGTTTAGGCCTCACCATTAAACTATGTGTAGTTTAGTCATGAACAGTAAAAAATATATATATATATATATATCTTTCAAAAAAGAGGGACATCTTATGATTACCCCAATTAAGGCACAAAATTATCAAATGACTCATCAGTGAACGGTAAAGGAAGTAGAAGACTCTTCCCCCGATCAGGCACATCAAAAACCATCCCTAGTGGATCAAATACATTAAGAACCATCCTCAGTGATTCAAGCACATCGAAAACATCATCCCTATGAAGGAAGCAGAAGACTCTTCCCCAGCGGATCAAGCACATAAAAAACACTACCCTTAGTAAAGAAGCAGAAGACTCTTCCTCAATATTTCAAGCATCTCAAAAAACACTATCCTCAGTAAGGAAGCAGAAGATTCTTCCTCAAATGGATCAAACCTATCAACCATCATCCCTATAGAGGAAGCAGAAGACTCTTCCTCAATAGTTCAAGCATATCGAGCATCATGCCCATGGAGGAGGCAGAAGATTCTTACCCAAAGTATCCCTAGTAAGGAAGTAGAAGATTCTTCCCTAGTGAGTCCAATACAAAAAAAAAAAAAAATCCCCAGCGAGGAAGTAGAAGATTCTTCCTCAAAGTCCTCAACGAACCATGAAAGAAGTAGAAGATTCTTCCCTAGTGGATCACACATCTACACTATTCTTTAGCGAGTCCTACTCCTCAACTAGTTTCCCATCCCCAAGCAAGTCATAAGAGGTAGAAGATTCCTTCCCATACGCATCTACTCTTCAGCGAGTTTTCACTATCTCCGATGGATCCAACAATCAAGACTACTCGTGCACATATCCTCTGGGAGTTGAACATGCAGGCACAGTAGAAAAGGGTAGAGATAGTGATAGAGAAAGAGACCAAGGTCAACCTGAGGCAAGAGCCTTACCAAAAAAGGTAGAGAAAGAAGTGAAGAAGATAATGTTAGGATTAGTGCCCTTAAATCCTATTGTAAGATGCCATGTATGATAATATGTATGACATTATTTGTGAAATGATGTATGACTTAATATTGTGTTTAATAAAGTTGTTTTATTATTATCTAAAATAATGGTAACATGAATATTCGGACATTATCATATAGTCCATGAGATGCATAGTATGTGATTTAGTCACAGAAGATATAAGTCACAAGTTCTTTATAAACTCAGAATTGTAGTTCGTAGTTGGTGATGAAATTGGACATTTCATCTGCGAAGACTATAACATATCAACTAAGATGATTTGTCTTGATCATGGAAGTGGAGACTTCTAGTTGATGTGTTGATATATTTTAAGAGTTAAAACATGTTGATCTGGACTGCTATGAGATTTATTATTCTCCTAACGACTGTCAAATGAATAATAAATCTCACGACTTCTATTTACATGAACTCTTAATCCTGAGAGAATAATAGACCTGATCATAAA
Organism: Notholithocarpus densiflorus; assembly: GCA_030021035.2. NCBI lineage: Eukaryota > Viridiplantae > Streptophyta > Magnoliopsida > Fagales > Fagaceae > Notholithocarpus > Notholithocarpus densiflorus. The sequence continues at coordinate 1,819,468 of JARYZH020000040.1, forward strand.
GTGTAGGTTGCTTTGATATATCAGGAGTAAGATCTAATGTTACAATCAAAACCTCAGTATGTTGGGTAGCCACATTTAGTGTTGATGGAACATATATTCTCAAGATGGAATTCATAGTCTCTTAACGGAGATACAAAATATTCACTTGAGATAAGTTTAATGGGTTTGTTATTCAGAGAGTTAGGCATAACCACTTTAGTAAGACTAAAGTATATATTTATGGAAATTGGATTTCATAAGTATATGGTGAATAACTTCAAAGGATTAAACCGGGTACTCAAGGATTAAGATGTAGTAGTTCACAAAGTGGCAGTCTTCATTCATGACTTTGTGTTACTACAAATATTTTATGAAAGGGTTGCATGCACAATAAAGTCTTGGGATATAATTTATTAATAAGACATAGAGTGCAATTATATTTATATAGTGGTATTAAATATAATTAATGGTAACTTTGGACTTGTCAAAAGTTGACAGAAAAGCCCTTCCCATTGGAGCTAGTGTCTTATTTGTTCCCTTTTGGTCCCACTCCAAACCACATACTAAAGCCCAATTGGAAAGGCCCAAAAGGCTAGCCCAATTAGATAATCAGTTATATGGAGAAAAACATACAAAATTTTGGTATGAACATGAATTAGTATGTATGTGAGTGTTGAACACTTTTTCATTCTCTCTAGAACACATACATATAACTGATTGAGAGACCACACTTCTTGGGCTTCAAGTGGAATTGGAGTGAAGATTAAAAGTATTCACAAGTACTCTTCATCTTTGGTTTTAAATTTCACCGCATTACGGTACACTCTCTTGTTCATATATTCTGAAATTTACATAGTACATGTTATCAATTGCGAATGAAGTATATCCGTTAATTTTCCGCTACATACATGCATATTTCCATCAGATAAGAGGAACAAGTCATCAGGAGAAGTTTGAGGTAAGAGCCCCGGATAGACACCACAGAAACTATATCCTTTTGTTGTTTGTTGGGTTAGCTCGTAAGAGCACCTTTGTTTTTTGGGTTAGCTCATAAGAGCACCCTTGTTTGTTTGTTTTTTTTTTTTTCTTTTTAAGTAACTCTAGGATAGTGAGTCACTCGCCATTTGCTTGTAAGTGGCAAAAAAGGTTTTGAGATAGTGAACCTATCATTGCTCATTTCCCAAGCAACAAATGTGGGACTTCGGACATACGAATCCCACGCAGCTCTTCGGAGTTGCACCCCGCCCCATGTATGCGTGATGTGTGTCGTGTGCGTGGGTTGAGCCCGAACCGTACGTCAAAACAAAATGTTTTGTCTTTTATTCTTTTGATTCTATTAGTGAAGCTCACGAATCAAAAGAGGGGCATCTGTAGACACCATATTTTGTACTCCTTACGACTCGGGCCCTCGTTCCCCAATGATTCTCGAACTCTAAGGCCCAAGGCCGGTTTAGGGCCTAATCAGATATCAAATTGACTTAAGGAGTGTTAAAATGAAAAATATAACCTTTTAAATAAGCAAAAATTTATTTTTGGAAATAAAATAACCAAAGTGGCCCTCGGCCTGTGTACGTGGGTCGCTACCTACGTACATGGGCCAAAGCATGCGTACGTAGGCACGTTTTTGCGTCCACAGCTAAGGTTTCAAAAGCATAAGAAAGACAAGTTTTCTGCAATAATGGCTGAGGTTTGGAATGAATCCCACATTTTCTAGGAGCCATTTCAAACCCCATTTTCTCAACTATAAAAAAGCCTTACATGGTACATTTTCAAAACATACAGAAATCCCACGGGAAAAACCTAAGATTCACTAGAAAATAGTAAATCAAAAAGGAGTTTTTCACAAAACACCCTCAAGTCAATTTAATTTGATTAGGACCTTTTTTGACCCCAATCCTTTTAGTTTAACATTGCTAATCACTTTCTTATTGGTTTGTGAATAGATTTGACTAAGGGGAATGGTCAAAAACCAAGCCTAGGAGCTTTTTGCTTTAAGGTATTCTTTCTAGCTTTCTTTTATTTTTTGTCTTTCTTTTCTTGTTTTAATCTTGTTTTTAGTTTGGTTTATGTTTATGCATGTTTGCCTAGATCAATATATAGTTTTGTCTAGGTACTGAGCATGCTAGGTTGTTAGAATTAGGTTTTTCTTACTTGTGCTCTATTTTCTGCGTTTTTAGGTTTTCTGAGCAAGGACTTACGTACGCATAATCTTGCCTACGCACGCAGGCTTGATTATGCACACGTAGGCCTGTCTAGCGTGCGTGATGCCGTTGCCTAGAAACCCTAAACTTTTGTTTATTTTGTTTTTGCCTTCACATGTTTGTTCTGTTTAGCCTATTTTTCACATGTTTTAGGCTCTATAGGTTCCTAATTACCTCTTTCACATGTTTGTTTGTTATCACATGTTTAGATTAGGGTTTGTTTTGTTTCCTTGCTTTGATGCCATGCCATTCATTCACATGTCCATGCATTGATGCCATAGGTGTTGTGTTGCTGCAAGGTAAGTAAAGGGTAAGTCATACATTAGAAATGTCCATGCATTTGTGTTTTGGTTTTATTTTGATTGATACGATGAAGCATGCTTAGATGTATGATTAGGGTTTCTTATGTGTTAATGCTTTGCTTTTGATATGTATTGTTTGATGATATGCTTGCTACCATGTTTGGGGTTGCTGCCTTATTTAGATGTATTCTAGGGTTTCTTTTGTGTGTTTGACTCTCTTTTGCTTTGTGGATAGATAAGTATGCTTGTTTAGGGTTAAAGATGTCATGTTGTTTGTTAGATGCATGTTAGTATGTGTGTGAGTTTAGAATGCAAGTATTTAAATAGTTTTTAATAGGGTTAAGACATAGGACACAATGATGGGAGGCCAACCTTAGGGTTGGGCAGTCTTGGGTGCCTAACACCTTCCCAAGAGCGTACCTAAACTTCAAACCCATACTCTAGTAATAAGATCAAAAAGGTCATTCCTCAAAGGGATGCTATATATATGGTTCCTAGACCATTGCAAAAACTAGGTGGCAACTCCAAACCCTTGTGTCCACAATAATATACTAACATAAACATGATATAATATTTACATAAGCCTTAAACATTAATATGATATCATAAATAACTTATGCTAACTCTAATGTATTAAAGAAACAAAAACTATGATTAAGCGAACAAAATAACTTATTACACTGCATAATAAACGTCAATATATGGAATGGATTAAATGCTTTTATCATTATTTAAAATACAATATTCCTACATTGTTCTTTTATACTTTAATGGCTCTTTACTTAAAGTGAAAAAATGTAATGTACATGTGTGTGCAATTTTAAACTTTCGCTTTTCAATGATGAATTTGTTATTTCAACCAATTTCTATGACTATTATGCTATAGTCAAATTCTTTGTCCTCTTGAAATTAAAATAAAATAAATTAAAACTTTCTTTATCCCTTTAATTTTGTATTATTTTAATTCAATAAAAAACATGTTTATGTTATTGTGACATTACTTTATGTTATTATTTTAACATATTTTGAACATTCTATATAATCTTTTCACATTACATTTTAAAGCATTATCCGTGCATCGCGCGGGTGCTTTGCTAGTAATAATTAATAGCCGAAACGTTTGACTTTTTGTTGACCATTCCTCATTGCGCCACATGACTACATAAATTAATGTCACCTATACATTTAAAAACACCAAATAGTTGTGACTTTTCATTTTTCAATAGGCACCTTTTCGGTTAATAGGTATATTTTCATTTAATAGGCACCTTTTCAGCCAATATACACCTTTTGACTTTTTGTTAACCGTTGCTTAGCTTTACCTTTTTTTTTAAAGCTCCCAAATTTTTTCACATCAACATTATTTAAATAAAAAAAATTATAATTTTATATTTCTAAAACCCAACACAAAATCTGATTTTATATTTGTAAAACCCGATACATAAACGCAGGCCCATTCTCCTTCCTCCAAAGTAAAGACCTATGGCCAAAGGCCAAGCCAGCTCCCCAAATCCCCGATCTCCACATTTGACAAACAAAATGCAGACCATTTCTCCTTCCTTCATTGTTTCCCTTCTCCTTCTTCCAAAACAAAGACCCACGGCCAAACCCGCAGACCCCTTCTCCTTCCTCCAAAACAAAAAACAAAAACCCGATGCTAATTGAAAACCAGCATAAGAAACCTCCTTCTCTCCCACTCTGGTCTCTATCTCCAATGATCCAAAAAACCCAATCGTTGCTTTAAGGTACGCTTTTTTTCATCTTTTTTCATCTTCTTAATTTTTTCTCCCTCAACCTCAAGCCTCAAATCTCTCTCTCAATTGAAGTTTTATGTTCTTAACTTTTCGGTCCCAACTCCACCAAATTCGTTTCCCATTTTTCAACTTTGAAAGCATTTGATAGAAGAAGAAGAGAAGAAAGGCAGTGGATCTTATTGTGGGCAAAAGAAAATAAAAATAAAGAGAAGATGAAAGGGATGACAGAGAGTTACGGAGGGCACTATGAGAGAGAACCAAAAAAAAAAAAAATTTGATGGAGAATGTCAAAGAAGAGAAGGGAACGATGATAATTAAGAAAGGAAAAAAAAAAAGACTAGTACTATAACTATAATGCTATGTTTGGATGTTAAGGGAAGGAGGGGGAGTAGAGTAGAGGGAGGGAGAGTAATTTAATTACCTTGTTTGGATTTTTTTTAAGGAATGAGGGAGAGGGGTTTGGAGGGGTTTGAACTCCTTCCAACCCCTCATTTTTAATTCCCCCAAATTGGAGAGATTTGGAGGGAGAGTAGAGCATTAAAATGTTTGACCAAGTGAATTATCAAATTTACCCTTACCATAGTAACAAAATTACAAATGAAAAGACTAATTATTCCCCTCCCCCTTACTTAATTTTAAAAACATCCAAACAAGGTGGAGGATAATCATTCCCCTCTACTCTCATCTCCACTACTCTTCTTCCCTCTACTCCCCTCTACTCTCCTCTCTCTCAAAACTTCCAAACATAGCATAAGAGAAGGAAAACAAAGGATTTGACAGTGAAGAAAAGAAAAACGAGAGAGAAGAAGAAGAAAGAGATGAAAAAAGAGTTATAGTGGGAGAAGATAGTCACGTGGGGAGGGGTAGATTTTTGCAAAAGTGAAAAAGGAAGCTTCTTAGAAGGTGTGTGATATATAAACACCCTTCTATATTTACTAAATTACAAAAATACCAATTTGATTTTTTTGCCTTTAAAAGTTCCAATTTACATCACCTCTAAGATTTCCTTTTTACTATGCATAATAATAATAATAATAATAACTAGTCGCTAATCCGTGCGACGCACGGGAAAGTTCTTAGAAATGCTAAATATTTTTTTTAATCAAATTAAATGCATTTTTAGTCGGGTTGAGAGAAATTTAGTTAACTTAAATGAACCTTTTCGCTTTGGATTTCAAGGAATAACTCACACAAAAAGGAATATACAAATTTCATTAGGATTTGAGTTGGTCAACCAAGGTATATATATATATTTCTTAATCTACCAATAAAGCAAATTATTGCCCATTTGAAACAATTTACAATGTTCATTCTAGGCAGAAGCTTACATACTTTTTGTTGTTGTGATTTACAATTTGAGTAGATGAAAAATAATATGATGTTCTATCACTGGTTATTGCCTTCACAACAAAAGGGGTAAAATTTCAAATCAAAAGATTACATATCACATTTAAAAGAAACACTAACAAAAAGTAAAATATATGACATGCACTAATAACAAATGATCATAATATTCAAAGAGTTTTGTAAATCAACAACAAAATCTTATTAAATTGCTGGGGGCAGCTTCACTAACTATAATTTATCAAAAAAAATAACCTTCTTCATAAAACTTGTTTAAGTTATCATATTAAATATGAGAAAACAGGTGCAAGCATATTGTTGTTGACTCTACACTGTATTAGAAAGAGTCTCTCTTGGATTGCTTCATTCTTCTCTCTGCTCTATAACTAAAGGCCCCCCCCCCCCCCCCCATAAGCTTCCTACCTTGCAAAACTATCAACCATCAATAACACACCCAAAATGATAAAAATCTAAATAGATTAAAATGTTAGATTGAGAAAGAACTTAAATGTTTATTTATAACTGCCAAAATTTTTTAAGGATTTCCAAAACTACTAAAGTTTGTCAGGGTTAACAAATTTTATACACCTATGGGAACCTAATTCCTTTCAATCCAATCAAAGAATTAGATAAACAAACAAAAAGAATAGAAAGATATAATACCTGTTTTCAAAGTTTTCAAGGGCTTTAACTAATTCCTCATACTTATATTCCTTTATCTCCACCTCTACCTCTACTTTCTCCACCACTCCTACACCTTTTAAAATTCCAAAATAACCCAACGACGTCGTTTAATGCAATATCTTTTAACTTAAAGCATGGACACAATAAAAATGAGTGAAAAAGATCATACATTTATGTAAACATTCAAAAATTTGGGAATTTAGATTCAGATTCTGTAATAAGAACAAAACAGTCGGGTATATTATCTTAAAGGTGCTGATTAACACAGAACAGATTGGGTTGCCGAGCTGTTTGGTTTTTCCTTTACAGATGATGTACGGTAGCTGTTTTTCCTTTCTTTCCCACTAACAAAAGTAGTATTGTTTATGAGAAAAGTTTGAGTTGAAGCCAAGAGAAGAATTTTTATAGATACAAAATATTCAAGGGCAGGTTGTATGATGAAAACAAATATTTTACCTTCCATATTTTACCTTCCAACCATTTAAAAGAAATATTTTATCTTCTCACAATGAATTATTGGAAAAACAACTAAAAACAATTATAATGAGTATAACAATCGCAATAAACAATATGTTCCAACCGTTTAAAAGAAATATTTCTTTTATTTTGTATAACAACTTAGCTGAGTTATATATACTTTTTTAAAAAATTTAAAATGAAAATAGTCTAAAAACAAAAGAGTCATTTTTTTTTTGTTTCTCTTTTTTCTTTTATTTAGCAAGTAAACAGAATAATGAACAAATATAGATTCCATAAACAAAACTATCAACAGTAGACAAATAGTGCAATACGTGTATTAGTAGCAAAGCAGTAAATGATCTGATTAATGGTTTTATATTGACTATTTATATATAACTTTATGCAACATGAACTTTTTTAAAATTTTTTTTACAGAAATTGTTAACAAACCTTGAGTCGATGCAGTTAAGTATGCAGCTCTTTATCCAAAAATGAAAGTAGAACCTGCAAAATAAGTATTTTTTTAGTTTTTTTTTTAATTAAAATAATTTGTAAAAAACAGAATAACGAAGATCAATAATAGTGCAGTAAATGACCACCTAAATCAAGTTAATACCTACTCACAAAAACAACAGCGAGAGAATTAACTCCTACATCCTTTGCAACTCCAAGCACGCAAAAAGAAAGTAACATAATATATATTTCTAAACCTAGACATGGATCAATGTATGTCTGTCTGTGTGTAGTACCAAAATGTTCAGTTTCTCAGAGAAAAGAATTACTGGCTTTGCAATCTTTAATAGTCAGAAACTGATTCACATGCTCAGGTGCATTATGATTATAGAGGTACAGAACTACAAAGATTGCAATCTTTAGGAGGCAGCAAACAAATGTGCAAGATCTGGAAGACAACATCGAAAACAGGTCATTCTAAACTTTAGTAGTTGGAAAGAGATTCACATGCTCAGTAGCTAATGTGATATTAGAACTAAAATCAAAAGTCATATCAACAGAGAAACAAAAAAGAAAAAAATAGTTCTTAACAATATCTGAGGACCTTAAACAATCATATATTATGAACATTCTCTGTTAACAAAATGAATTTTTCTTTCAAAAAATCACATGCCCAAACATAAGCCTAAATTTTTGATAAATCCAAAAATAAGCCTAAATTAAAACAAATTCAGATAAAGAACGATATTAAAAACTCCAGCAACCCGAAATTGAAACAAACCCCAGCAGCAACGCAAAACTAAAAAAACCCCCAACAACCGCAGGAACCAAGCCCAGCAAATAGACATGCTAACTATAAACTATTGACTCCTTGAGAAATATGCCAAAGTTCCAAAGATTGGTCATTTAGTTGCATCAATGATTCAAATAAATAAATAAATAAAACAGAAAAGAGAAGAACAAACAATCTATGGAAGAGTATAAAAGAGAAGAAAAAGAATCTGTCCAATACCAGAACAATCTCATAGACAAAACATTCGGCTCCATGTTTCATCCAGTTATGTCAGATCAGCAATTAATGCAGCAATCTCTTCATCAATATCAAAGGGGACCGGACAATAGTGAAGGGCCTCCCGTAGATCTCTCTCTCCAATTCTTTCTACACAACACATTCATAATAGGAAAAAAATGAAATCAAGAGGTAACAAATCAACCTTGCCTAAAATTATTATAAAACCCCATAACTATCTGTAACACACAGCCCATACATATCACTGAATTAATTTTTCAGCCAAAATAAATTAATCATCAGGCCGACTCTTAGGTCTTTCAAAAACACACAAAAAAAAAAAAAAAAAAAAAACTATTAAATCGATACTATCTCCACTATGAAATCCATCGATATTTACAATATTTTCTTACAAAACCTGTACAATTTGAAATCCCTAAATCGATAGAAAACCTAATTGAAGACATATAATTAAAACATAACTTTGAGGCTCTATTCCATTTAAACTAGTTTCAATCTAAATTTTAACCCATATCAATCAAATAAAATTGAAACTTGAAAAAGATCAGATTAGAATTCTTCATACCTGAAAAATCGTCCAACATCAGAAACGGAAAAGGATCCAAATTCTTCAAGTTAGTCCTGAAAATCAAATGCCCAGAAAGGGGGCCAAAAAATAATCAATGCCCAGATGATAAAAACTCAAGAACAAAATAACCATGAATCAAAATTGACATTAGCCAAAGGAGTTGTGGTTGAGAAAAGAAGGAGGGAGCTGCATTGAATGAGAGAGTTAAAGAAGAAGAAGGAGATGGGAGTGAGTTTGAAATAGAGAGAGTTTGATCGAGGGTTTTGTTAGGGCTGAGTTTGCGTTTGAGAGAGAGTTTTGAAATACCTGTGGCTGATTTCTGCGTTTAGGCTTCTCTTGTAGTTGGGTTTTAATAAAAATCGGGTTTGTAATTTGTATTTGATGGGGGGAAAAAAAGATTTATTATCATTTTGGGTTTGTAATTTGTATTTGATGGAAAAAAAAATATTTATTATTATTTATATAAGTATTGCTGACGTGAAAAATTGTGGGAGTTTCAAAAGTTTCGGTTTTATATATATATATAGATAATTATTATTATTATTATTATTATAGAACTAATTTATATATATTAACAATAACCCAAAATAAGTCGACACTGTAATATTCTATAGAAAATGTTGAGGACACAATTTTTTAGTGTTGTGGCGTTGTGGGATTTTTAGTATCCTTAGCATTGCCCATATTCTATTCTAATAGAAAACCGAAATGTGCATCAAAACGGCATTTATAACTTTAAAATGAAACTTCTTAAAAGGTACATGTTATATAAATGACTTACTTATTTAAAAAGAAAAAAAAATACTAATTGTGTTACATTTTTTTTTTTTTTTTGGAGAGGAAAATGTGTTACATTTAGTATTAATATTATTATTATTTCATCTTTCACATGTATTTTCCGTTGGTTTCTAACTATCTGCCATTAGCCTTATTAAAATAATTGGTATGAATTTGTTTCTAAAACAAAAATTGCTATGGAACAGACAATAAAGAACAAAAATTAATGCTAAGGCAACTAGATTTTGCTAATAAATCATTACTCACAAAAAATTAAAAATAATAATTCAAAGGTTTATGTATTATGTTTTCTTTTTAAGCCTACTTATTATATTTATTGTCCCACGATTATAAATTATAAAGAAAATATACTATAAAAAATGCAATTATCTATGAATATATGTTTTAATTTGTAAGTCATTTTATTATGTCAATTTTTTTTCTTTTTTTTCTTTTAGTTATACAATGCTATTCTGATTTGTTTCTAGAAAAATGTTATTTATGGCTATAACTTATTTTAGAATGAATGCAATGTCTATTGGATAGTTTATCAATAATTTTCAAATGGCATCTTACATTGTATTATTAATGTCATCTCCTATTTACGGAAAATTCTTAGGTAGTCCCGGAGTATAGTGAAATGATGCTCCCTCCTCTTACATTCATGGTGGACCCCACCATTAATTTAATGAGCGGACCCTACCATGAATGTGAGAGGAGGGAGCACTATTCTCCATGCTCCGGGAGTACCTAAGAATTACTCCCTATTTACAAGAATTTCATACATTTATGCTAAATATTCCTTTTTTTTAGTTATTATTATGCTAACTATTTCAACTTAAATATAATGATATTCTCTTCTAAACTCATTCTATATTTTTCCCGTGCATTGCATGGGTTTAGTGACTAGTAATAACTAATAGTACTTTTTGTTGACTAGTCCTCATTGCGCTATATGGCTATATAAATTAATGCCACATCTACGTTTAAAAACACAAAAAAATGCGTCTGTTCAAGCAAACTGTTTAAGAACTATTTTTGCAACTATTGGTGTTCAACTGCACTGTTCCACTTGGTAGCTATTAATTTTGCACAGTTACTGATACATTTCACGTTATATTTCTTTAGAAAAAAAAAAAAAAAAACAAAAACAAAAACAAAAAACAAAAAAAAAAACAAACAAAAAAAACAAACAAAAAAAAAAAAAACAAACAAACAAAACAAAACAAAACAAAACAAAACAACAAAAAAACAACAACAACAACAACTTCAGTTCATTTTTCACCCCCTTCTCTATACAGGAAAGTTTTGGGTTTTAACGCAATTTTTCATCTTAGTGTTTCAATTCAAGTTATTGAGTCATATTTTATTCTTTGAAGCAAATTTTGATTCTCTCTAATTCTCTCTTACTAGACTAACTTTTTTAAGATCATTGAGCGAAGCCAGGGGGTGCAAGCATAGAAAGAGGTTTTTGTCCTTTGAAATTATTATTACTTCTTAATTTATGAAGAGAACTTTGCAATGGGTCTATCAAGTTGTAATCAAAGAGATTTTATGTTTTTGCGTAGAGTTTCTGCATTTTGTGATTTCATTTTGCAATTACATTGTATTTGCGTTTGCGTTTAATGAACGTGTTTTGATCGTTTGTTTTAAAAGTCTGGGTTTCAATCTATTTTGTAATTAGCAAAAATTGTCAACATATTGTGGGTTGCGTTAATTGTGCATATTTGGGTTTTACGGTTGTGATAGTTCTACTAGTTTTGATTTGTTTGCCCATGTGGTTATTATTTCGGTGAATCAACATCGTTATTCATGACGTTTGTATTATTGTGCATACATTGTGGGTCTATTTACAAGTCACGTAATATGATTTTTTTTTTTACTCTATTTTCATTTGATTGTGTTTATATAATATGCATTTGATTTTTTATGATTTTGCTTTATCAAATGCAGTTTTAGTTTTGCTAAGAATTTGAGATGGCGACAAAATTGTCAATTTTATATGATTTAGTGGAATGGGTGTTGGATCTGGTGTAGGGGTTGGATCAAATAGACAAAGCCGCTAAGACCTAAATGTTATGGTTTGTGCCATTCTAACTTGCATCTTTATTATTGTTGGTTTTTATTTACTTATTGTAATATATTAATTCATAATAAATAATGGAAACCAGTAGTCTTTGATAGTTCTTCATGCATGAGAAGAGAAGAAAGGCCAACCCTTCACCCTCAAAATTTTTGAAAAAATGCCCGAGCCAAACTGAAAAAATGGGGCTTTTGTAATGTTCTATAAACACAATTGTATTTATATATATATATATAATCTATTTATTGATTCTTTTGTAATACTTATTAAACCAAATGTAAGAACACATTATGATTATTGTAATATATTACTTCATAATATTTATATGTATCTCATTTTTAATGATCTTGTGTGTAAAATTTTGACAATTTCATCATAAGAAATGTTCAAACTACATTTTTCATCTTATATTGGAGATGATTTAGCTTTCAATAGTTGAATTTAGAGAAACTTTTAAACTTGAACATGTAAACATTTGATCTAAAACAATCTCATGTATCGCACGGATTAGCGACTAATAATAACTAATAGTTGAAATGTTTGACTTCTTGTTGACTGTGTTTCAATGCGCCACGTGGTTACAAAAATTAATGACACGTTTACTTTTAAAAACACTAAAACCTTGTGTCTTTTCATTTGGTATAATAAGAGAAACGTTTCAATATTTTCACTTTTTAGTACCGTTTTGTTTTGTCGCCTACAATAAATAAAAAGATGAAATGTTTTGTCTCTCGGGTAGTAGTTACAAAATATCAAACAAACACTTATTTTTGGCTCCTGGTAGTTAAAATTTTTGCACCTTTCATATTCCTTCCCCAAAAAAATACACTTCTTTCTTTTCTCTTTTTTTTCCTATACACTTCTCTCTCTCCCTCTCTCTGATAATTTATTTTTTTGCACTATGATACAATTTCTACATACAAGTTTTCCTCTATTTGCTGAAAATACTCAAGACTCTCCAATGGGATCTGACGACTATCTACAGAATTGGAATAATGTAAGTTGCATGTTTCACTTTTCCTTTTGGTGAAAAACAAGAAAAATAAAAATTAAATAAAGGTTTCTTTTTGTTGTTGCTGTCCTAATTTTCCTAATTCATTTGTAGAACCAAGTGCAGGAATGGTGGACACAACAAGCACGGTTGTGGCCATGTCAACTAAGTTTATCATGATCTGAATTTTTTCTAACCGCTGGTATTTTTTTTTGGTTAATTTGGAATTCTGTTATTAAATTTCTTAAATTCGAGTCCCAATTGAATCACATAACTTCACGTTTAGGATTATTGTCTCCTCTGAATATCAAAGACTGCCACTCCTATAAGAGTCTATCCTCTATTTTGTCTCTCTCTGATTTCTTCTTCTACTTTTTTAATTGAATTTGATCGGTTTGATGTAGATTGTTATTTTAGAATTTCTAGTGATATATATGGGCCCTGAAGCCACATGGTAGATAAAGATGCAGGCTGCAGCCAAGTTATTTTCGAATAATTGTAGCAATTTATCCTTATCAAGTAGCAGTAGTTTTTTTGATAGGGTCAAGTAGCAGTAGTTTGATTTGAATTAAACACATTCTATTTTGTAGAAGAGATTAGGTGATTACGTTGGTTGTCATTACTCATTAGGATGTTGTTTGATTTCTCAATTTAATGTATAGTAAGCCTTATCAATTAATATATTCACTTTTGACATTTGTTATATTTAATAGATCACAAAATTACAAAAAAAGATTGGTTACATTTTTTGGGTCTTCACTGTAAATCAACAGAATTAATAATTTTCTGTTCTAATTTTGTTTCAAGCCCTTTTATTTTGTTATGGTTTTTAGAATTTTAATTTTGATGTCTTTTGTTCTGTAATGAATGTGTTGTTCATTCTATTATGCATGTTTAATTTTTGGTTTTTTTGGTTGGTTCTGTTACGGTTCCATGGTAGGATTTGAGTTTTGTTGTAATTTGGTTTTGTTATGGTTTTATGTGTTGTTAAATCCATAAATCAGACTCATAAGACATTAGTTATGTGCCTTTTGATTTGCAATGATCATTGCCTAATTCAACCAAGTGAAATAGAGTTGGCACTTAATTTTTTACTATGGAGAATTTCGGACTTACAGTCATCTTTTTCTATATCTCACAAATGCCATATTTTTCTTTGAAGTGGCCTTGATAAAAGAAAGTTAGTTGTTGTATATGATGCTGAGTGCCACACATATTATCAGGTTAGAAATGTTTCCTTCCTATTTCAGTTTTGCATTTATATACTTTAATTTTTCACTCATTTTTTTCATAATCTTCACTTGATTATCGATGGGCATCAGTGTAAAAATTTCTTATTTAGCAACTTATTAGAGAACCACCCTCACAAGCTGATTATTTGTCTCATTCCATATTTCCTACATGGATATGTCCATGTAGTGACTTACTTTTTTTTTTTTGAAAGGATGTAGTGACTTACTAAGGTTAGTTCTACCCTATTCTTAATTTACTTTATTTGTACTTCTAATATAATTTATAAGGTTTTGAGTATTGATTGGTCAACTTAACATGTAAAATTTAAATGTGAAAATGTTAAGAAATTGCGACTTGAAAGTGATTGATGTGAACATTTCAATGTTTGAATGGTTATTGATATTCAATTCAATATTGCATTAGGTTGAGACTTGATAGTTAGATGATAATGCCATGTCAAGTAAACGAATGCTCCATTGCATGTATTAGGTTTGTGAGCATGAAAGACACATATTAATTAATAGTTATGCTATGCACAATTCGTTTGATGTTTTCCTACCGTGGGAATGAGCTATTAGTTTACCTACCTATCAACAACAAAAAAAAAAGATCTATCAACTATTAGTAACTATGTGGAAGTGTGGCATGCATTATGCAAATTAGTAAGACATGTTATTTGAATAATGTTAGTCTCATTTGTATAACCTATTTGTTTTTGGTTTTGCATAGTAAGAGCACACAATTACAAAGGCCTAACCTATACATACACTCCAAAAGGACTACCTTAACTATCAGATGTAGGGCGATTTAGGTTGCTTAGATTTTTCTTCTCCAAAAAAAAAAAAAAAAACAAGGGTGTTTAGATTTTGGGCAAATGTTATTTTCATTTACTCAAAATAATTGGTTGAAACTTTTTCAATTAAAATTGTTCACATGCAAGTTTTAAAGAAAAGAGATGAGCTCTAGAAGGAGGATGCTTAGGTAAAGTTTGCTAGGTGGATGACCCTTATAGCATAATAATGTTTTGGGTCTAACTATAGTAGATAGCATGTTTGATCCTAAGGAGTCACTATTATTAGACCTTACCAGTATCAAATTGGTCTATTCAACTTTTGGGTCATTTTTTTAATGGCCTTTCTAAGCATTTGGATTCATTTATATTGATTCATCTTTAATGCAATCACACATTTGTTTTATCTCTATTACTATAAATATATGTGATTTAAATTAAAATATCCCCGTGCATCGCATGGGTTAGCGACTACTCTCTCTCTCTCTCTCTCTCTCTCTATATATATATATATATAATCGAAGTCTTGACTTTTTGTTGACCTCTTTAGAGCTTGCCACATCATCATTATTTATTTTAAACAAAATTATTTATTTTAAAACAAAATTATTTAACTTTTTTTTAATTAACAATATCAATGTCAACTCGAGGAGGACTAATCTTTGACATTAACAGTCAAAGTCCAAACTTAATAAGGAGTGAAACTCTATCTTTCTAACAAGTCCAACTTAAACTCAAACTTTTCTTTAAATTTGTGAAGTTAATCATGAACACTATAAAAGCAATGCAAACCCCAATATTTTTTTTAAACCCAAATCTAAAATCAACGCAAAATCACGCATCTGCAGCAATCTTCAAAGTAACGTAACTTTTCCTTTTATATCACGCATCTGCAATCAGTTCTACCCATCTGTGACTCTATTCTCAATTTCTTCCTCTTTCTGCGTTCCAACTTCAAACTCACTAATCACTATGTTAAAGTTAAGTTTGATTTACTATTCTTTTTCTCCCTTTTCTTTACTCATTAGCCGTTTTTGAAGTAGACAACTGGTCTGCATTGCTTGGACTTGGTAGTGTGACGTGTCAGCTTGTGATAGGTCGGGAATTTTCCCTCTCTACAGGGTCAACTATAAATATTTCATTTAGCATAAATGTGTATGCTTTTTACTTTAAGTAGTTTATCCTTAGTGTTTTTAACTTATTTTTCCATGCATTTTTCACAATTTCACAATTGTATAATAGAGTTTTTCAAAATATGTGTCTAGTCAATAGCGTTCTAATAAGCTTTATTAGGATTTTAATTGAATTGACTAAATGACAATAGTGGAGGCTGATCTCTGGATCAGGAAATAGTGGTGCGTAATACCTTCTAATCCTTGTACCATAACACAAAATTCAGAAATTTTGGTTTGTGTTGGGGATATACACAATGTAATAATAGAAGAATAAGGTTAATACAAAAGACAAACAGAAAATAGATAACTTGGAGGTACAATATCGTTTTCCTTAGACAATGTTTGCCCCCCACACTATCGTTGCTAAAGGGTTATTGCAATTTTGTCCCCAGGATACAACCAAGATGTTGAGTTTTACAGATAGTAATTCTGGAGAATGACCATATGAGTTCTTGTGTTTCTCTCTAACTTACTATTTTGTGGAGTTCTACATAAGCCTCTATTTATACCCATAGGGTTATATTTCATCAAAAGACAAGTATGGAGAGTTAAAATGTTTCATAAAACCGTTCACAATTCTTGAAACCTCTTCAAACTCTCTGAACAGTCATCTGAAAATTCTGCAGAAAATCCTGATTTTCGACTTTTGATCGGTCGAGTGCTCTCTTCAATCGATCGAACATGAATCGAACAGCGATCGAGACATCCAGAGACTCCAGGATTATTTTCTTACCATTTCGATCAATCGAGCCAAAGTTTCGACCGATCGAAAATGCTTAATTTCGAATTTTCACTTAGAAAATTCCAGAACTTGAATTTTCATTTTAACAACTTTATGAAACAATATTCTCCAAACTCAAACAACATTATTATAACCTATCCATGTATATACCTATATATACAATAGTTTGGACTTTGTTTGAGGGTTTAAACATTAATTCTTGGACCTTTAAACAAAGTGATGATTACTATCCTACACTCTAGCCCACAATGCTTATAGCGTATTGTCATGGCCATGTTTTGGATGACTTACAAACTCTTACCCTAAGCACAACTATCTTGACCCAATATGCTTAAGACCATTCATAATGGGCTCTACAAAGTTCTAGCAAATTTGTTTCTCAAAAGTCTCTTTTCCATTTTACCGACCAACATTTTTGAATACGCATTGCAACAAACTCTCTATTTGTTTCTCTATTTTATTTAAATATTACTATTTTCAACCCTAATCAACCCCACAATAGCATAACTACACCAAGACATAGCCCCTTACACCCCAAGAAAGAAAAAAACACATAGAAACCTACATAGCCCTAACCCACCACCATCATCCTTCAACACAATCTCCATGGCAATAAGGCTGAGACAGCAGATTTGGATGTTGTGGGGGCACCTCTCCTTGCGCTTATATCGTTCCTTTTCCTTTCTCATCTTCATCTCTATCTTGCCAATCTCAATTCTCCTAGTCCTCATTTTCAAATGTGCGATCTTCATCCTCATCTTCTTCATTTTCTTCATCTCTCTCTTCCTTTTGGTTTTGAAGCTTGGTATTGTTCAAATCTTTGACCTTTTCATTGTAAAACCACCCACGATCTTAGTCTTGAGAAATCCTCAAGATTGTGGATTGAGCTTTTTGTTTCTAAAATTACCATGTTGCTATCTCGAAAGGGGATCTAGTCTCACCCTAACACATGATGAGAGAAAGGTCGTTGAGAGACAGTGAGAGAGATCTTGGGACTACTTTAGAGGTAATAGTAAATGCCAGGAAAATAATTAAGTTTTTGCTACAATACTTATCATATTTTTGAGTACTATAGCAAAGCAAAAATTTGTTGACCCACTTGTGAGTTCGTTGAAGAAAGAAAAAAGAGTTTTCATTAATAAAATTGAAAAAAAGAGGGGTTTATTGCAAGGAAGTCAATACTATACCAAAGACCATTTTGATTTGATTAGGGGAATGAAATATTTCGGTATTATTCGATTTTGGTGTACTGTTTTGGGATTGAATGAATTTATGATTTGTAGTGAAAATTACAATATAAGTTAGTCTTGAACCAAAAAAAGAATTAAAATAACCATCTTAGTGTTGATTATTTTAAATTTCATTCTATTTCTTAAAAATACAAAAGATTTACGAACCAACATGTAATTTTAGAAAAATGGGAAAAACATTCGTTTAATGTTTTAATCAATTTTTTTTTTTAGTAAGGTTCCATTTCAAAACATAGTATTTAATACACGCAAACCTATCCAAATTTAACACTTAATCATAACCGTCCATCATCACAACCGCTCCGCCAAACCCTAAATACTCTAATTTTACTCTTTCTTCTCCACACCCTTTTGCCGCCTCTCCAAAACTTCTCTACCTAATACAATACCAATGGACTGTTTGGGAAAGTATTTTGATTATATTCAGAGCAGCAATTATATTCTTGGAAAAGTATAGGCATAAAAAGTGGTCAAACGGTCAATCTATGTAGCGGTTGTGGAGTAGTGTTGATGTTGCTTGCACAACCTGATTAAGAGTAGTGGCCGCCAGTGGCCAAGATTGATCTGACTTTCAATCAATTTTCAAAAGAAGATTATACCAATTTGAAATGGATTTTTCGTCCGAAAAGGTTAAAATCAATGCTTCAGTATTTGAACTAGCATGTTTCAAGGGAGATCATCGTACTGATCTGGTGACCAGCACAATATATTTTAGTTGTATTAGCCGGTATGGTATGAAATTGATAACCTTTATTTGTTGAACTCATTATGGATGTTTTAGTTAGAGTAAAAGGAATGGGTACTCACTTTTACCTTTTGCCTAGATGCCTCTTTAAAATTATTTTAATTTTTTTTATGAATCTTTGGAATTCTTCAAAATTTGCTCTATTGAAAATTAGTGAGTCATCAACACCAAAAAAGGGTCTTATTTTAGGGGCTTTCATGGTGCGTCTTGTTCCTTAATTTCCCCATTTTGCTTGGAGTGATTGAATAGAGTAGATAGTTCTTTTGCATATAAGAGTAAAAGGTAAGATAATAAATGATTTCCTTGATGAAGACCCCCTACTAGACGTGATATAACTCTTGCTTTCTCCATGAATAAGAATAAAGTAACACAATCCATAATCCGATCTATCCATATTTCATGAAAGCCCATCATTCTCATCACAGCGTTTAGGAATCACCCTTCTTGATTCAACCTATTGTAAATTTTACTCGTGTCTAATTTTATAGTCATATTATATACCATTTTTTCTTAATTTCTATGGTGATTTCACTCTTTTTTTCATGCCTTTTTACCTTGTATATCACCTTTTTTTCATGGTTAATGACTTGATGGTATTGCCCTAAGACTAATCTATTAACCAAAAGAAAAAAAAAAAAAAAAACACAAATTTGGTTATATATATTTTTTTTGGTTAAAAAAAAATGGGACCCTTATGGTTATATTATACCCCAAGGCAGGGCGTCGGGCCGGATCGAGACCAGCCCGTGCGAGGGGACCAACTCTCACTAAGGATGCCCACCAACAAGAGCCCGCTGGCAGCGGGAATCGAATTTGCACTGATTAGGCGGAGCGAACGAACTTTACCAGCTGAGCCAAGCCCTTGTTGGCAATTTGGTTATATTTATTTAGTCAAACTGCATACAAAATTGGGTTTATTTTATTTTTCTTTTGGGAAAATGGGCCCATACCTATATTTTTTTTCTGTTTCAATCCAAAGAAAAGAACCCAAATCCTCACTGGCAGGCAGTCTCTCACTTACCAAATAAACCACCAATAGAGAGTTTTTAGCCAGAGAGGAAAAATGAAAAACCCTCCACACTAGAGAGAGTAGAGACATTTTTTTCATTGTGAGAGTTGTGATTGAATTGAGAAGGGAAAAAAAATGAGAATCCCACTCTCTCTTGAGTCTATCTCTGTCTACATACAGAGTCACAGAGGAGACGTTACAAATACTTACTCATTTTAACAACTGCCTCTGACTCTCTCTCTCTCTCACTGATCCCCTAAAAAGCTAAAACCCTATTCTCATTTGCTTTAAATTCTTCACTGTCCCCTCTCTTCTCATCTGCCTCGGTTTCTCAGAACAACAAATTTCACTTCAACGCCTCAAGCGGTGGAGGGAGGGAGGGAGGGCGTGAGTGAATCCTCAGACACTGTTTTGTCTTCTGTTTTTTCAGGTATGGGTTTAAGGTTTTTTTTTTTTTTTTTTTGGTTTTTCCTAGAAAAATGTGGGAAAAAAGGGAATTGGGTTTTTTTGATTGTTTGATTCTTGATTATTTTCTTTGTTATTTGGGTCCCTGAAAGAACAGTAATGGCTGAACTCTACTGTGAGAGTCCAAAATGCGGCTTATGAAACCGTTTTTCCCGGGTACCAAATGGGGGTTTTTTTTTTTTTTTTGATTCTTTGAGAACAAAATTTTGATGATATAATGATTTGATAATGAGTTCTGGTTTGTGGGGTTCATTGTAAATGTTATATTTCCTTTCGTTTTTTCTTTTTCAATATGGTTTAGAAAGAATTTGGTAGATATTATACTTGTCAAAAAAAAAGAGAGAGAATTTGGTAGATATTATAATGAGTTTTGCTTCTTCTTTGTCTGCCAATTTGCTTGCTACATTTTATTCACATTCTTGTTGGGTGCTTGAAATTGTGTGTTTTTCAATGCAAGATTATGATCATGTCTACATACATATGAGGCCCTGATAGGGAATATGTTCATTAATTTTTATAATTTGTTAGTGACAATGGGGGAGTGGGAATTTGAACCCTGTGTGTCTTTGTTGGAAACACCAAGATGTGCCAGTTGAGCTACAAGGCTCTTGGCTTATTCTTGTTGTTTCTTAGGATCTTAGTGTTTTGAACACTTTTTCTTGCAGCGCATATTGCGAAAGTTGATTTTGGCAAATCTTATTATAGCCTTGGTCCAATAGAGCTGGGGTGTGTTTGCTGGGTTACATTGTTTTTGCGATGGCAATGCATCGGATATGTTCCTTAGATAAATAAATAAATAAATTAGAAGTGTAAATTAGGGTTGTTTGTCCATCATATTTGTCTTTGAACCTTCCAATTGGAGAGGAACATCTTATTGTTGCGTTCTCATATTTTTGTTAAAGCATGTAGGCTCTTTTGCAGCTGGTCTGTCACAATATTGATTTAAGAGGCTAGAGTTGGGGGTATTGAAATGTTGATGATTCTTCAGAAAATAATTTTGTTATTGATAGGTTTCTTTTCTTGACTGCAAACAAGGAATGAGTTAGTTCTTAGTCATCAGCTTTGTTGAAATGGAGAAAGAAGAATGTAGTTCGATATTTTAAGCAATAGCTCTGCCCTTCCTTTTGAAACACTCAGGACTCTAGACTGCACCATTGGAAATTATGTGGTTATAGAACAACGGAAAGTCCTGAAGCAACCTAACCTTCTTTTTGTTGTTATTCAATAGTTTTTTTTTGATCATTATCGTATGGGAAAAATATGGAAGGCTATTTTTCCTCTTTAGTATAATGTTATCTGCTAAAATGGAGGTTCAACTGTTCAAGAGATTAACATCGAACTTGTCTGTAGATTGATATTAAATATTAGGACTTAATTATGTTGAACTGTTCAGGGATGTTAGGTCTCAAAGACCATGTAAGCATTGACTATTAAGAGCCTTTTGAAATTTAGGCTGTGTTTGGTTCATGTAAAATATTTTCCGGAAAATAAATATTTTCCAGAAATGCTATTTTCGGGAAAGGAAAATATTTTCAAGTGTTTGGTTGCATTCTAAAAAATGCTTTGGAAAATATTTTCTAGTATTTGATTGTGTTGCTGAAAATGCTCTAGAAAACCCATTTTTATCATGTTTCTCACTTTTTCTTAGGATCCAAACATATATTATTACAGAGAATCAAAATATATAAACAATCAAACACACAAAAATCAAAACAAAAAAATCAGAAAAGCAACGAAGCTTGAGAGAGGGACTTAAGTGAGAGAGAGAGAGAGAGAGATCGGCGGCGGCCAGTGGGGGTTTGAGAAATGGGTTTGCGGAATGGGTTCGTCGGAGTGGTGGGTTCGTCAGAGTGGTGGGTTTGACGAATGGGTTTGTCGGAGTGGTGGGTTTGAGGAATGGGTTTTCTGGGTTTCTGGGTTTCGGGAATGGAGGGGAGGACGAAGCTGGAGGGGACGACTCGCCGGTGCTTTGGGCATTGCTCGACGAACGAGCTTGGTCTTGGGTGGGTCGAGGACGAGATCGGTTTTGGGTGGATCGGTCTTGGGTGGTGACGATCTAGATGGCAGTGTCGATGAGCTTCCAGCGGCGACAATGGGTGCGATCTCGCCGGTGTTGGGTGCGACTCGCCGGTGCTTCTGGTGGATCGGTCTTGCTCTTTCTCTCTCTCTTTGCGCGTCTGAAGCTCAATTCGGAAGTAATTTGAAGTGAAAATATGAACGGAAATGATTTTACAGGTGTTTTGGGTTATTTTACGGTTAAAGGGGAAAAGCATTTCAGTTGACTGAATTTACTGGTTCAACCAAACACTCAAGTTTTATGGAAAAGCATTTCCGAAAGTAATTTGAAGCCAAAACAAACACAGCCTTAGTCCCAAAATTTTGGGGTCAGCTATGGATCTTCAATAGATTAGTAAGGATTGACCAAATGTATTTTTTTCCTCCATTCTATTCTATTTGAAGTCATACCTCAATAGATTAGTAAGGATTGACCAAATGTATTTTTTTCCTCCACTCTATTCTATTTGAAGTCATACTCTCCGTTATTTCTTTAATTGACATGCCAATTTATTACTTCTAGTAATGTCATTTTTGGTCTTCCTCTACCCTTTTTTTGTTCTCTCATTTTGGACTAACTCACTCTTTTTTACTAGTGCATTAATCACTCTCCTTTGAACATGACCAAACCATCTTAAGCGACTCTCCCTCATCTTTTCATTAATAGGGGCTACCCCTAACTTTAAGTGGATTTCCTCATTTCGAATCCTATCTTTCATGTATTTCCACTTCTTCATCTTAACATTCTCATTTCAGCTATACTCATTTTATGGGTATGTTGCTTCTTAACAATCCAACATTCGGTACCAACATCAATAAAAACTAGAAAATGAATTGCTCTCTCAATCAATCCCCCACTCCCCCTAGCGGGCTAGGCATACACATTGAGTGTGCATTTGCATGTATGCACTCAACTTGCAACAGTTTCTTGTGAAGTACTTTTAATTGTGTGATAATCTAAAAGCAGCTCATAGAAGAGCATAAAATAAAATACAATTTTTTAATGAGGAAATAATTAGAGAGCCACCGGCTCCCAATTGATCCTGGATTTAGGACGTTCATTCAACTCTTGAATCCATTTGTTTTGTATTTCCTTATAAGTATTTCCTGTTTCCTTCTATTCTTTTGTTTCTTTCATGATGGACGCATGTTAATTATCTGCATATAATTCTATAGACCTCTTTGGAGTTGAAAATTTTTGATCGTTTAGTTATTTTGATTTCAAATGATGAGGCTTTTTACCTGTTGAAATATATATTCATGTTTGACTTTATAGAATATCTCCTTCCTTTTCATGAACATCTAATTCCTGCTTTAAAATGAAGGTGTTAGTGAGGCATCCTGCGTGAGCATTTCCTAGGTGTCAAATTTTTGGACTAATCCATTGTATGGTACAATTTAATGGAAGAGAGTAATAAAAGGGAAACCAAAAAATACGCACAAAAAGAAATAGTTTATTCATCCCCTATATATATATATATATATATATATATATAATTTGCATCATTTTAGTACCCTTTTTCTTAGTTTATGTTCTTTATTTGAGTGGTGCACCATGACTAGAGAGTTTTCTTGTAATTCGTTGATTGATTTTATGGATCATTTGAGTCTTCGATTGTCGCTTTTAGGAAGCTCTTCTTTTAGAGCTTTCGTTAGGCTTTATTTGGTAGGGAGGATAGAAAAGCGAGAGAAAAGAAAATGTTAGGAGGATTGGTAAAAGGAACATTATATTTTCCATTGTAAGTGTTTGTTAGGAGGGAAAGAAAAGTGGAGAAAAATAAAGCAGCTTGTGTTAAATCATTATTGTGTCCTTGTATTGAATTGTTATTAATAAATTAGAGTGATAAGATTGTTGAATTATCTATGTAAGGCATTCTGTCCTATTTTCCTTTAATTTTGGGATGATTAAAAATAGCAGACCTGTACAGAAAATAATGATTCCCTCCTGTTTTTTTCCTTCCTTCTCTACTCTACCAAACAATAGAAAATATCTATACATCTTCTACTTTTCACTCTTAATGAAATCCCTTATTATCACTTATAAAAAAAATCCTTTTTTTTTTTTTTTTTAATTTTTAAAAGAGATTTCCAAGTAAAAGATTAGCTTGCCATCTAATTTGGAGAAACTCCAAAACACCATAAGATGGTTGTAGAGGACCATCTATTGGATACTGTTTTTTGAAGGTGGATGGAAGCTCTGTAGTTTTTCTCAATAGCCAGTTTGTTCCTTTTTTCTCCATGCCACTGTCCTCTTAGTTGGTTTCTTGTGTTTATTATAGTCAGTTCAAGTTTCCCAATGAGCTCTATCTCAAATGCACTACCTCCCCTCCTAAGAATGGGATGTAGGGTGAGGTTGTGGATTCAGCCCCCATTGGCTGCATATGTAGCAAGAAAAAAAGATTATGATTATCAGTTCAAGTATGGGAATTTATAAAGAATTTTTTTGGGTGCATTTTTTAAAAGAAAATGGCCCATATATCACCTTTGAGGGAGCTACAGGTGGTGTTAGCCAATATATATATTTATGCATCTTTGTTTTCTAGTTGCTTGCTAGAGCCAGCTAGATGCCTTGAAGACCAATTTTGAGTTTCAATCTGGTATGTCATAAAGATTGGCAATGAAGCAAAAACATGTGGGATATGTATTTTAGAATTATGTGTAAAGGGTGGATGATTTGTAACCTACTTGGAAATAAATGTATAACAAAACATATTTAGTAAGATTATGAGTAATTTAATTAGTGTGATGAGGCCTGAAATGAACTTGTGGGGTGCTACAGATAAGATAACTGCACTAAGTTCAAAATCTGAATTCTTGGATCTCATTATTTTAAAGTTGGTAATTTATTTTTCTAGGGAGTGCAGACTAATCAGCTTAGTTGATGGTTTTGCCAAGCCTTTTCTGGCCATATTAGGGGTATTCAAGAGCCCATCCCCAGTGCTTGTGTTAGTCAAGCAGTTTGAATACAGATAATCCTCATTGCTTGTCATATGATTGCAGAGACGTTAGATTTTTTTTTTTTTTTTGATAAGTACAGAGATGTTAAAACTTGTAGCTAGAAGAAGTGGTGAGCAAGATTGGTTTTATGATATTAGCTGCAACTATATGAACTGAAAGTTGTTTTGCATGATATGATTTGTTTGAGTGACAAAGAGATGCTTGAGGGGACTGACTCTGTTTGTTATTCTTTGGTTTGCTGGTTTTGATTGGTCTTGGTCTGACATAACTTATAGGTCACTTCTTCTTGGAAACTGAACTTCTGCCTTGGAGGCTTATTGGTAGAATGCTTTTGAGGGTGAGAAAACTTCTGTTTGGTTATCATGGAATATAGCATTCCAAATCTTTGAAGGTGAACATTTGGATTTGGAGAATGTCTACTTCCTCTGTACTAGGGTTGTGACCTGTTTTGGTGCCTTAGTCATAAAATTCTGCACTTGAAATTATTAGATTGTGGAGAATAGAATGGTATCTTTTAGATTAGCTGTTATCATTAATGGATCTAATCTATGTTAGCTTACTTGAGGTTGCAAAATGGCTCACTTTGTGAAATCTGTCTTAGCCTCTTATAACTGCGTAATGGAGGCCAGATAGCAATTATTATGAAATAGATGTCAAAACTTAGTTTTGAACCAACCAAATGTAATTAAGACATTTAGGAAATTGAAAGACTTGCAATATATAAGACTGATTTATTTAGGCGAGAAGAACAGCTATCTAGTTAACAAAGCTTTGCACTGTTTTCGCTTGTGGGTTTATCCTAATATGGTTTCAAGAAAGATAACACTCACTAGAAATCTAGAATTGATTATAGCAAGAAGCTAGCTAGACTAAATGTTTTGTCGAACAATTTTTTCTTTTAACGTTTTAGTTTGTTTGTTTATGCACAACTTGTTAAATCCTCATTTTTACCGGGTACAACTATATTTTAATCAAATTTCATCATATAAACAAAGTGTTCATCCAAAAGCACATTAAATAGACATCAATAATAAAGAGCCAGCAATAGACCATTCTTTGCTCAAGAATTACAAAGTCCAAGTGAATTCTATTCAATTTTGCACAGAAATATAACTTATTAAGGAACCAAGTTCGTATTCATTTTAGATAATAATCTTATGCAAATCAATAAATATGGTAGCTAGCCTTTTCACTTACTACACAAGTCACATTTTGGCAGATGCAACCACGTTCATTTCTAGCTGTGATGAAGACATCATTGACTACAGCTAGACCTTTAGATGTAACTAATAAGGCCAAGGTTGGAAGCCTGACCCTATGAACATTCCCTATACAAAGAACTATAAAGTATGATCTAATGAAGGCTAGAAATTCTTCATACGAAAATTTCCATAATATTGGCCCTGCATGTCAACTCGGTACCTCCTGGCAATCATGTGACTATTAAATCTGCCATGAATGTGCACAAGTGTTTTCCTAAACATCTGAAATGTCTTTAATTATTGCTTTGTGAATGAAGAATTCCCATTCATCCAAAAGTGGTGCTTTTGGGAGGAGTTCCATATACAATCTAAGCCTGGGGCAGGACCAAACGATGAAGCGTTAACATAATCATGAGAGATAGTACATATAATCAAGTGAAAGAACATGTCATGTCTAATCATTAATTAAACGAACCTTGTAATAAAAAACCAATTAATTATGCTTGAAAAACACGTCTTCTTCTCACATAAGGGTAGGTTTTTTTTAATGAAACTTTCAACATATTAAGTTCTTAACCCCATGCATTGCGGAGCTCACATGTCTAGGAGAGAAACGATACAATGTCATATGTATAAGATAATTATTGAACGATAGGACGAAGTGAACATTAAACACTGTCTTCAAGAAGGACGGTCTTCATTTGCTTCCTTCTTTGCCTAGAGGAATTCAAGCAAAGTACGAAACAAACGAGAACAGTGAGAGCCATGAAAATCACAAAAACCTTGGTCTTGAATATGCCCAATGGTGGACCGATATATTCCACTTCTTTTGTAGCCATTATTAAGACCGGTGGAAGAATCATGAAAAGAAAAAAGAAAAGAAAAGCACGCCAACAGACAGCAAAGTCTCCCCATTTCCGATTGCACCTCGTCTCCTCCATTTCAACATTGATACGGGTGCCAACCTGTTCTCTATATAATTTTTTCTCATTCTTTCTTTGTCTACTTCTTTGGTTTTTTTACCACCCCAGCTAATTCAATATGTATAAAATAAAATGCCAAAGTTGTTTATGTTCTTGTAATTAATCTATAATTGTGCAACAACATTGTTCCTAAAATTCTGAGAAAAAACAAATAGGCTGGTATGTAGGGACGTGGCCTATGAAAATACTTGATATCACATTTGTTACCAAGCCACTATATTGTAAGAAAAGTACACTATATTTTCACAATACTTTTACAACAAATCCTAAATAGTAGATTTTTAATAACCTTTAATTGCGGGAAAAAAAGTAATTTAATTGGTAAGTTTAAATTAGAACTAATAATAACTTACTGCTTATAAACTATTATGAAAATATTATAGATCTAGCACTTCTCATATCAAAATTATTTTAATACTTTTTTATTTTTAATAAACAGAAAGTTTACTAATTTTGTTTTTAGAGTTAGAAAGCTTACTATTAATAAAGAAAGAAATGGATGATCGATTGGATACGTTAAAAAGAGTATGTTGCATGTTATGATTCATGAAGCAAAACTTCAATCTCTATTTGATGATCAAACAGCAAATGCAATTAAGAAAACGCCAGCAAGGAGGAGTTGTGGACAGGATCAATGGATTTGGACCAAAGCTGCAAATGGTAATTTCTCAATTCGATCAGTTTATTGGGATTTAACAGCCCATGATAGTGGTGGATCAAATGCAGTGGTGGCTGGTAGTTGGAAAACAAAAATCCATGAAAGACTAAAAATGCTTTTGTGGCGCATAGCCTCTGACGTTTTGCCGACAAAAGAAAAATTGGCGAGGTTCATTCCAAATATTGAGCCGCCCCATGTGTGAAGCACCTTTGGAGTCTGCTCTGCATATCTTTGTTTATTGCCCACTGGCTAGAGGCCTATGGTTTGAATGTAGTGGAGGAATAAGAATTGAGTACCTCAATTTGTCCTCTACAAACCAACTTATTGAGCTGATAATATCACCTCCTTCTAATTGGAACCTAAACTCTCTTGAGAAGACCCAGTTAATTTCTATCTTTGGGTGCAGTGATTGTAGAACAGCTTTGGAAGGCTAGAAATATAGCCTCATTTGAAAGTGCCCAACTATGTCCTGACAGACTAAGGCAAAATATTGTAGCTCGTTGTCTGGGGTTTTCTTTGGCATTTCAGCCAAGCTATCATGGTTTAACCCCAGCTAGGTCTTCCATATGGTCAAATCCTCCACAAGGTACAGTCAAAGTTAACTGTGATGCAACCATTGGCAATAGTTGGTCCTATGTTGTGATTGTTGCTGGGGATTGG
Organism: Notholithocarpus densiflorus; assembly: GCA_030021035.2. Taxonomy (NCBI): domain Eukaryota; kingdom Viridiplantae; phylum Streptophyta; class Magnoliopsida; order Fagales; family Fagaceae; genus Notholithocarpus; species Notholithocarpus densiflorus. Next base: position 1,848,018 of record JARYZH020000040.1, read on the forward strand.
AGAGGGGCATTGGTTTTTGCTCTCTCAAAACTAGTGGAAACCACTATCACTGTCCAAGCAGAAGAGAAAGCAATTAATTGGGCAACCCTTCAGGTGGTGTCTCATGGTATTGAAGTAGCAATTATTGAGAGTGATGCCAAGGTATATAGAGATGCTCTCACTAATCCTAGTTAAGTAGTCCAATGGAGAATTTCAATTCTAACTCAGGATACTTTGAGGCTAAAGTCCTCATGTTGCAGACTAGAGTTTAAGTGGACCCCTAGAGTCCAATAGTGCTGCTCTTGTTTTAGGATCTTGGTCTCTCTATAATAGATTTTCTGGTTGTTTTGTTTTGGGTTCAGCTCCAAAGGTTTTTGTTGATGTTATTGTAAAGGAGCAAAAAACGCATAGCTCATTTGGTAATTTTATTACTTCTGCTTTCATTGATTTTACTATATAAATGAAAGAGTAATGATGATGATGCTCTGAGATCGTCAATGAGTTGTAGGTTCCAAAGCACTCCGATGGATACCTGTGAAATAACAACAAATAGACCAAACATAGAACCCTCCGAAGATCAAGTTAGTGAATGAGAAATCTCTAAGAACTCTATAGTGAGAGAGCTAGGGATTTTTCGCGTACCTAAGAGAAGTGGAGGTCTGGAGTTTATATAGCGGTGAGTGGTGAATCGGAATCCCTTGAATGTAGGGATCTTTCCTTGCGAAGAGGGCTTAGTGAGTAGGGCTTCCAAGATTTCAAGGCCCCTTTCCATGTAAGGGAGATATGGGTGAGTATTGGGTTTTATTTGGTGCGGTGCGCAAGGCATTACCATGTATAGGCATGCGTGGGGACCAAGCAAGGCCATGGTGGACCCGCCGGTTACCCTCCTCGTCGGCCCCTAACGGGTTTCCTGTCGGCCTCCTAGAGGTGTCCTGTTGGCCTTATAGAGCTGTCTATCAAGCGCAACCCGGGGGGTCATCAAATGGTCAAGTCGTCGGCCTAGGACTCCTGTCGGTTTACGTGGAGCTAACGGGTACGTAGGCGCCGCCATCATCCTGGAAGGGCGCATTTGGGGGCTTTAATTTTCTGCCAAAAATACCCCTATCAAGTAATATTAGTGATATTTAAATATAAACCTTACAAATGGATGTGTGAACTTTCATATTTTATAAATAAAATTATTACTCCTTTTTTTGGAGAAGAAGTAAAAGCTTACTAATAATAAAGAAAGAAATGGATGTTTGATTAAATACGTAATGCTAAATATTTGGTTCCAAAAATAAAATAAAAAATCTTGCAAGACTAATTGTATTATGTCATGCTTCTAATAATTTTTTTTTTTTTTTTTTAATTTTAAACTTTGGGTGTTTTATAAGGAAAGAAAAAAGAATGTGTTGCAAGTCGTGATTTCTTTTTTATAGAGTTTCAACTTATAGTGTCTGCCTATGATGATTGTGTTCTTTATTTTCAGACTCTAGACATTTTATTCAACCATCAGAAACTTTATCAGTTAAGCTAATTACTGGAACTCACTTGCAAGTCATAATTAATGGAACATAAAGTAAAACACCTAAAATGGAACGGAAGAATTTTTATTACTAAACGTTTTTTCTTTTTGAGAAACAATTTTTATTTCTAAATTGAAAGGCTAGTAGCTGTTCAAAACCTAGCTGGTATATAAAATAAGAACTTGGCTTAAAACACATAGCTCACTAATTTTATTGTATTAAAAGATGCTATTATCTTTTGATGTGAGGTCAAGGTGGCAGGATATGTTGTAGCGCCAATATTGGATGTTCTTAAGGAGAATCTTTGTGGTTATCCATGGTAGCAGGATTAGTGTCGAGTTTTTGATCACTTTGATGTATTATCCAGTGTATTCACAGAATGGGTTTACATCTTCACATAATGGGTTTGCCATTTGTTTGATCTGCCTTTTACCTTTTCTACAAGTTAGATGAAGTACTTTTGCATTTCCTTTTCTCCAATATATTAGTCTCATCTTTTTCTATTTGTTCTCTTTTAAATATGCAATTTTGCTTAATATTGTTGGGTGCACAGGTTGGTTTTGCCATGGAGAGCTCTGATGATGAAAAGGATGGAGCCCCTGGGAATTACATTCCAAAAGAACTGACTCATGGTGTGGCGTCTAATGGTGCAAAATTTGTAGATGAAGTACTTAATGGTCAAAATGAACGTTGTTTGGAAAATTTTCGCATGGATAAGCATGTGTTTTACAAGCTGTGTGATATTTTGCAAGCAAAAGGCTTGCTACGTCACACAAATCGAATAAAGATTGAGGAGCAATTAGCCATTTTCATGTTCATAGTTGGCCATAATCTAAGGACACGAGCTGTCCAAGAGTTATTCCGATATTCAGGAGAAACCATCAGTCGCCATTTCAATAATGTTTTGACTGCGATTATGGCGATTTCATTAGATTTTTTTCAGCCTCCAGGGTCCGATGTTCCACCTGAGATCATGGAAGATCCAAGATTCTATCCATACTTTCAGGTACCTGGGTAATTAAGTTAGATCAAGGTCTCATTTCTTGGTAATTATTACTCATTTTTAATTCTTTTCTGCTAGGATTGTGTGGGAGCAGTTGATGGTATCCATATTCCAGTGATGGTAGGTGTAGATGAGCAAGGACCTTTCCGCAATAAGAATGGCATGCTTTCACAAAATGTTCTAGCAGCTTTTTCATTTGATCTCAAGTTCCATTATGTTCTAGCTGGCTGGGAAGGCTCAGCATCAGATTTGCAAGTCCTGAATTCAGCACTAACAAGGCGAAGCAAGCTGCCGGTCCCTGAAGGTATTCTGCATATTTGGAAAGTCATGCTTACTCAGACGTTTTTACATCCAGTTAAAATGGCATTTATGATTTGTCTAAATTAGCATTGGGAAAGGATCTGCTAGTACATATTTGGTATCTTTTTTTAAATTGTTATTTCAAGAAATGTATTATACTGTCTGAACTCCTTGAAGTTCTTACTTTGACTACTGTATATGAAATTTTGATGCTGCAGGAAAGTACTACCTTGTAGACAACAAATATGCAAATATGCCAGGTTTCATTGCCCCATATCATGGTGTTCCCTATTACTTAAAGGAATATCCTAGTGGCTATCATCCACAAGATGCCAGAGAGCTATTTAATCAACGACACTCATTGTTACGAAATGCCAGTGATCGCATATATGGCGCTTTGAAGGCACGATTCCCTATATTGATGTCTGCTCCTCCATACCCATTACAAACACAGGTGAAGTTGGTTGTGGCAGCATGTGCGATACACAATTACATTCGTAGGGAGAAACCAGATGATTGGATTTTTAGAACTTATGATGAAGATACTGCTGTACTACAAATTGAGGAACCATTGCCCCCTATAGAGGTGGAACAGCCTGTGATGCATATGGACACCCAAGCTCTGGACATAGGTATTGAAACTGAGCAACTAGAAATTTCTTCACAGCTGCGAGACTCCATTGCAACTGAGATGTGGAATGACTACATCCGGGATTTATCAGCCATGTAAATTGACTGATTTTGGTTACAGATTCAGGCTAGGGTTGAAATTTTTTCAGGATCTAGAAACAGATGAAAGGTTTTTAATGTGATTTTGATGGTGTACATTGGGCCCTTCTGTTTATACAAAGGAAATATATTGGGTAGAGCATCATACCTTTCAAAGATTGCATAGCATGGTTTCTAGATTTTGAGTTTATAATTAAAAAAAAAAAAAAAAGAACAAAGAGGAAGAAGCAGCAGAAAATGAAAATCAGTTTTGTTGCCTTTTACCCTTGATCAGTCCACTCCTGAAAGAGGCATTCTCCTCTCACCTTGCATATGATATGGCGTGCGAAACTGGACTGTCTCAAATAAGACGTGGTCCCATCAAATGTGAAAGGGGGTTCCTTTGAAAAGGCCTGAACATGGTGCTTTTGTGAACAACTATTTTGTGAGAATGAAATTTTAGTCTTTAACCAAGCCAACACACTGCAGGTGGTTGCTGAACATGGTGTGAATCAAGAATTTTTAAGGGACCAACCAGGTTATTGATATTGAGGGAAAAAAGGCCAAGCTTCTGATTTCATTCTCTAACTCAACTACTAATTGAAGTAATTTTTTCTATTTAACATTTTTCAAAATTGATTTAGTTTGGTCCCTAACATTTTACTACAAATGATATGTTGATAGCGTGGCTGTATTTTTAAATAGTTGATTGCTATGTCATGTTGGACTCCACGTAGAGGTGGGCTGCAATGGTTGATGCTATATAAGTTGTGTTGATGGGCATGTGAAAGTGATGCACCAATCACAATTACAACTTACTACCTTAGGGAAAAAAGTGTACTTACCCATTCTCACACATGGCACAATAGGTAGCAAGTTTTTTATCCTGTGGGCATGTGGAGTGAGACAATGTTTAGCGGTGATTCCTTAAGGGTGTGTTTGATTGGAGATGAAATAGGGATGATAGAAAAGAAAGGAGAGAAATGAGGATTTGGTGTTATTTGGTAAGGAGAGAAAAGAGGGATGATTTTTGGTGGGGCTCAAGCATTTTCTCCCTGGGCTCACCAAAAATTGATCTCTTTGATTTGGAGAAAAAACATGCGTGAAAATATGCTTGTCAACACAGTTATCACAATTCTAGTCTTGCACACTGTTATTGCTTCACACACACTTTTTCATTACTGTTTGACGTGCTAGACTAAAGAGCGGTGGAGAAAAAATGATGGTTTATGTGATAAGGAGATACAATAAATTATAGTTTGTCACTTAAGATAGTTGTGACAAAGTGTGTGCGAATTGCATGATACATAGAATTTTTCAATCAATCTTAGGTTGGTTGGTGAAAGACCTTGGCAATGGATAGGGCAGTCGTTATTGAGATTTTTAGTCTTGTCAAGTAGTACATTTGAGAGTAGATATATGGTGAACCGATACTTGAACATTTGCTTTAAAAGAACAGTCAATAATAACTGCTCCATGGAAGGAGTATATAAAAAAAAAAATTTAATTAATGTTAAAATTAAGAGGGTCTTAGGCTAGCATTTGAATAAGCCTGTGTTTTGTTAAATGAGTATGAGTCTTCTAAAAATTCAGTTCATAAGTTAGAAGAATTCTCTCTTAACTTGGGCTTTTCTCTATTGATTACTTGAATAACAATAACATGAGGTATGCCTTTAATTCTTCACCTGTTTTCCAATTTCTTACCATTCAATCATGTTCTTTGTCAGAGAATTTGAAGAATAAGTCATTACTAATACTGACGTCGATTCCCAGGTTCGTAGGGACCATTAAAAGGAAAAAGAATACTGACAGTCTAAAGAACATTCTCATAAAAGGGATACCATGAATGATGATACTGTAATTTCACCACAGGGAAAGGGAAGTAGCTTAACTTCCACGGGTGATTATTTGAATCAATTAAATAAGAAGCTCATGGTTTCCATTATTTATCAGGTTTAATTTTTTCAATTTGGGATTTTGAATTAGTTCACTCTCCTGATTATTGCAAATTACTTTAAAATTACAATAGTAAAGCATCCGCTCTGTGAGGATTGTTTTTTATTATCAGGTTAAGATATCAATTGGTTTTTGATATAAAATTTTTACCAATTGAGCTATTAAAAGACTAGAACTCACAATTAGGATGACCTTTATCATCAGGTTAAGATATCAATTGGTTTTTGATATAAAAATTTTACCAATTGAGCTATTTAAAAGACTAGAACCCACAATTACTGCATATTTACTAAGACCGTGCTAGGCAATTGTTTCCAACTCTCATTACCTCCCTCCCAAAAAAAAAAAAAAAGACCAACCCTCATAATATAATGAGTAGCTCTAGGACTACAAATTATTTCACAATTTTTTTGCCACAACTCTAACATGGCAGATTGTGAGTTATTAACTATCACTTACACGTAGACCCACTATTTTTTCTTTACCAATCACACTTTGTCACGTGACAGTTGTAGCAAGAAGTTGTGAAAAATCATGTAGTCTTAGACTTTTCCTAATATAATGTATAGCACCTAACGTAAACATCCATTATCACAACCATTTCCAATTGTGATTAGCCAAGAAACTTTAATTTCCATTCATTTCTATTTAAAATTACAATTCATTTATGCCCCATAATGAATGTGCCAGTGAACATATAGGTACTTACATATTCATTGGTCAGCATGAGATTATTGTTGCCCTTACATTTGTCAAAAAGGACACTATAAAGAACTTGGGCTGTTGATCTGTAGGGACTTTTCATTCCATGTCATTAATCATGAGTATTCTTTGGGCATATTATGCTTTTTTCACATGAATTGTAGCTTCAATTTTGAGCTGTAAAGTTTGAAGTGGCCCTACATGAGTGATGGGATCTCATGTTCTATCACTATGCACTGATGGTATCATCTCTTGCCACTCCGCCAGTTCCTAGTGTCGGTGAACTGTGAACACCCTTCTTTGAGATCACTTCTACTCACTTTTTGCCACTTTTGAGTTATATAAATCAATTTTAACGAAAAATGGTGACTATAATGTTTACAATTATAAGGACAAATAAATTCATGCTATAATATTTTCTTTATGATTGTCTTGCAAAAGTTTGGACAAATCAGATCAAAATAATTTAAGGTCAAACAGTTTTGTTGGCATTAAAGAATCAAAAACAATGTTGCTTAATTAATAGCTTTAACATCTTTGTTTGTAAAGTACTGGGGGATGCTTACATCAAGGGTCTGTTTAAATATCGCTTATTGCTGAAAATTGAAAACTAAAAACACTGTAACAAAATAATTTTTAAATGTATGAATAGTATCGTGGGACCTAGTTTTAATGAAAATTTTGCTGAATTAGAAAACTTATGGGTCCCGTGAATAGTACACGAGACCCATTGACAGAGACGCAAACGCGCTGAAATCTCATTTCAACGCAATCCAAACCCTCTCCAAGTACTATGGGCTGGCGTTTGAATCAGTTTTAGAACCTATAAGCATATTTTAGATTTTTATTTTTCTTTTAAGTAGGTAGAATTGAACTTTTAGTTTTAACAATTATCATTGCATACAAGTGGTCTTTATTCTTGTTTGTTATCTAGGATTAGATGTGACAAGTTTGGGTAGACATTTACTAATTTAAATTGGGGGGTGACCAGTGGAATTGACCACTAGACACAAGCCGTTCTCTAAATTGGGTTGCACATTCTTTGTAACACTAAGAAATTATTTGGTATTTTTTGGAGTACCACATTGTTTGTCTAGTGATATGTGGTCATTATTGAGATATCTGGCTACGAAAGTTTTTTTCAGAATATACACTTAAGGAAGAAAATATATTGTCAAATATTTTGTGATAAATCTCACCACAGTCAAGTAAAATACGCAAAAGAGCTCTTAATAAAAAATAAAATTTATTGATACTTAAAACATTAAACACATTTTACTACACACCTCACCACTCTTCAAAATTTCACTCACGAAATCGCTCACTATGCAAGATGTAACGAGACTTCTCAGGTTTGGAAAGGTGTCTCTCCTCCCATGGTGCAACACTACCTCCTCCACCTTGACTGTCACTAATGCTTGTCTACTGTCATGCCTTTTTCTTCGGTTGTACTTCAATTTCAGTTTATTGATATTCATCTAGTTTTCCATCAAAGAAAAAAAAAATTCACTTTTCTGTCTCCTTATATTTGCATTTGCTTTCTAATTTATGCAATACTTATTAGATGCGACACTTGTCAGGTACAACTTTGACATGCGGTAGTAAGCATTAATATAGAAAAAAAAAATTAAGGAGACAACTTCCTAAAATGACTCACCTAAAGGTTGAAAAACATTCAAGGAAAAGTTAAAAAAGCAACACTTTTTTCATCTTGAGGTGACAAGGATGTTGAGTAGTTGCTTTAAGTAATAAGCTTTTAAAATCAGCAGAGATGTTAACAAACAATTTAGACTCAGTTCTAGAAAAAACATGTTTAAGACCACTAGCAATAGTGGTGCTAAATAGCTATATAGTTATTTTTAGCACCACTAAAACTCAAAATGTACCCTGCAATAGTAGAGCTAAAATAATATTTTTTTGCTCCACAGCTACAGTGCTCATCTATTTTTGGCTGTGCACTGTAGCTAGGGCTATCCACGGGTCGGGTTTGTGCCCAACCCGGACTTAACCCGAATGTATCGGGTGGGGAAAAGTTTAACCCGCAACCGACCCAAATAGAGTTTCGGGTCTGCCGGTTCGGGTCATATCGGTTTCGGGTCCATATCGGTCAGTTTCAGGTTTGCTACAGTGGAGCGAAATCTAGCCGAATTTTGGCCAAAATATTGCCAAATCTTGTCAGATCTGGTTGGATCTAACGAGATCTGGTCGATATTTCCCTATATCTATAAAGATCGGGTTGAGATCTTGATGGATCTGGCCGAAATCTCCCTATATCGTCGGACTTAAGAATTTGGACTTACCGATTTTTGGCTGAAACTCGTGATTTCCGACGAGGGAAGAATAGCTCATCAGGCGGGTTGGGTTCGTCGGTTTCTTAGACAGCCAACCCGCAACTCGAACCGATGGTCTTGGGTCCTTGCGTCGGCGACCCGCGTCTAACTGAAACCAAGCTTTGATCGGGCAGTTTCGGGTGAAGATGATCGGGTTTCGGGCGGTTTTTCGAGTCCGGGCGGGTCGTGGACAGCCCTAACTGTAGCTGAAAGGTAAATATATATATATATATATTTTTTTTTTAATTTTGCGTTCATACTACTTTTTTTTTTTTTTATTCTTTCTTCTCCATTTCATTTTCCTCTCTCCGTGTCTCTCTCCTCACTGCCTCTCCATCTTTTCTTTCTTCCTCCACAGACCCATCGCCGATCTGCATGAGCCTAGCCGCCACAGACCCATCGCTGCCGACCCACGCTAACCCATCTTGGCCTCTCTTCTCTATTTTCGGCGTTTCAGCTTGTGTTTTGGCTTTGTGTTTCGAGCTGTGCTTATGTTTCGAGTTGGGTTTTGTTTTGGGCATGGGTTTGGGTTTGGGTTTGTGTTTCGGGCATGGGTTTCGGCCTCTCTCTTGTGTTTCGGGCATGAGTTTCGGTTTGGGTTTGTGTTTCGATCCTTTCTTTTTTTGTTCTTCTTCACTGGTTTTGATGGGCACGGCGAGGTTGTGGCTGTGCAGTGATTTCTATGGCTTTGATGGTGGTTGTGGTTGTGTGTTGGTGGTTGAATGAAATATTATTTTATTGTAGTGTTTATATTATTTTAATGTGTTAAAAGCTAAAATAAAACCACTGCTGTAGGATGAGAAAATGTAAAATAGATAAAATGACTTTTTGTGGTGCTAAAAAGCTAAAAATTTGGCTCCATTGCTGTGGATGCTCTAAGACTCAATTAATGTATATACAATATTAAATAAGTTAAACACTTAAACTTAAATATAATAATATTTTCGTGAACAAGACTCAATTAATGTATATACAATATTTTATGTTTATGTGTATAAATGTTTAATTTAGCAAAAAAAAAAGTGTATAAATGTTTAAAATATACTTATTATATAGACTTGAGATTGTATTACGGTAAATTTGTAAATAAGTTCATACTATGTCAAATTATTATTTATAATTTATTGATGATATAAATGGTCTATTTCGTAATAAAATTATATATATTTTTTAACAACACAAGTTGGTGAATTTGACTTTTATAAGTTTATAAGCAAAAATCATTGCATTTAATTAAATCAAATTATATAATTTCAATCTAAAAAAAATCATATAATTTCAATTATAATTTAATTATTATTAATTATTAGGATAGATTTTTGAAGGGATAAAAAAATATTTAATCATAGTGTTTACTATATATAGGAAAAGAAAAAAAAATCAAATATCTTATAAACAAGTTTGAGCTTGTTTTACAAAAAAAGAACCAAGCATGAATATATAATCTAATTTGGTAATGAAATAGGGCTTGACTTGTGTTTGAAATAAATTTGAATAAACAATTTTGAACTTTTAATACTCGACTTGGTTTGGCTCGGCTTGTCTATTGTCCTAATTTTAAGGATGATAGCCTTAAGGGTGTTAAATTAATTTTTTTTTGCTCAAACTAATTATCAAAATTGAATAAGAACAAAATGATTGGAGGATGGATTGTGGTGGACATAAGAAAATACAAAAATTGTGCCAAGTGGCTGAACTCTAATAAAAAAAATTAAGGAATATGTTATTTTTAGAATATATTAAATGTTTTTATTTTTATTTGTTGAGAATCTAGAATATATTAAATGTGTATTACCTTATTCCACATGAAAAATGAGTTCCATCATAAATTTAATTACTAAGCGACTATTATATGGGGGAGAAAATATATATTTATTATACTTTGTGTAGGGGTATTGGGCCCAAGAGCTCATTATCTCTGTATATATTGGGCCTGAGGCCCAATCCAAGGATGAAAGGTCGTCCGAGGAGGAGTAAACATTGTCAAGGGAGTCCGTGTTAGTAAAAGAGAAAGCTAGTCTTGGTCATAAGGGCCTAGGAGGATGGGCCGAGGATGAAGGCCTCCTCGGCTGACCAAAATTGAGATCCAAAGAGATGGTCTGCCGTTCAGGGGAACGTTCCACGAAATTTTGTTGGTACGGATAAGCATTACAGAAACGTAGGATATGGGGGAGTCCTAAAATATCTATGGAGAAAGTTGCTACCACCGCATTAAATGCTCTGCAGCTAACTCTCTGGCCGCATTAATGTGGAGGTGATACCTGAATAGTGGTTTTCAGCCTTACAGCTACTACATATAGACTTCAGGAAGGTGCTGATGAGACAGGTATCAACACCAACCATCTGGCCAATACGTGGAGGGTAAAGATGAAAGGGGAAGGGAGTATAAAAGGGGAGAGAGGCACTAAGTGAAAGGGATCGAGAATCTAAGAGAAAAACACTGTAGCAATCAAGAACTGAATTTGTAATCAAACTTAAGATATATATATGAACTGACCTCCTCGAACTTTGTCGAGAACGATTTTCTTTAGTTCAAATCAATCTATCTTCCTTTCCATGTCATCTAAATTCATTTTACTTGTTGTCCAACTCATTAAAACCTAGTCTTCCAACCCACTCTCTACAAATTCATTGTTTTGGGCTTTTTGGGCCTAAGTCCATCCATCTTTCGGGCTAGGGACTCAAATCTGGTCCTTACAATTGGCGCCGTTTGTAGGAAATTACTAGTGTTATAGTGAGTCTAATGTTCAACGATGGTAGGTTCAAGTCCACACCAGGCAGAATCTATGGGATCTCAACGTGAAGATCATTTTGTCAATCTCGAGCGAAGAAAGGACCGGGAGGGGAGTATGCATACTACCCATACTAGTAAGAGCCATTCTCGAGGTGGTAGCCACCTCTCTCATGAGAAAAATACCAAAGCCATATAGCTGGAGATTGATCATTTAAAGAGGAAGTTGTGCCACGAACGGAGAAGGCGAACTCCCTCCATTTCTGACTTCTCTTCTAACGATGAAGAGGATGGTAGTTATAGGCAGAGATTAAGGACTCCTCCCAGTGAGTCTTTCTCGTATGATGAGGACTACCACCATGAGCGCAGAAACAGAAGCTCATCTTCCAAAGGCCTGGGGAACAATGCGATAAGCAGAGCGCTCAAACAAATTCCCAAATCACCTTTCACACGCAAGATTGAAGAAAGGAGACTTCCTCAGCGATTCACTCAGCCCACGTTCACCATATACAACGGTCGTACAGATCCTGTGGAGCATGTAAGTCACTTCAACCAAAGAATGGTTGTACACTCCAAGAATAAGGCTTTGATGTGCAAGGTGTTCCCCTCCAGTTTAGGGTCTGTGGCTATGAGGTGGTTTGATGGCCTAGGTGCAGGTTCCATTGATTCCTTCAAGGAGCTCACCCAGGCGTTTGGATCTCGTTTTGTCACGTGCAGTAAAGTTCCTCGGCCCTTGGATTCCCTGTTAGCCATGTCCATGCGAGAAGGGGAGACCCTGAAAACGTACTCGGACAGATACTAGGAGATGTTTAACGAGATTGATAGGGATTTTGATGACATGGCTGTAAGGACCTTCAAGGTTAGCCTGCCCACCGAACATGATTTGAGAAAATCCTTAACCAAGAAGCCGGTAAGGAGTGTGCGTCGGCTTATGGACCGCATTGATGAGTACAAGAGGGTCGAGGAAGACCAACAGCAAGGCAAGGGGAAGGGTAAGGTTATCCCTCAGGAGATGAGGGATTTCAGGTCAGACCGTTACAATAATAACAAACACCGAAGGGATTTTGCTGGACAATCTGGATCAACGGCTCCTTAGGTGGTTAACACTGTGTTCCGAGAACCAGTGCATCAAGTCTTGGAGAAGATCAAGAACGAGCCATACTTTAAATGGCCAAATAAAATGGGAGGAGACCCCTTGAGGCGCAATCAGAGCCTTCATTGCCAATACCACTAGGAGCGGGGACATATCACCGAGGACTGCAGAACTCTGTGGAACCATCTAGAGCAATGGGTCAGAGAAGGAAGGTTACAACATTTTTTGTATCGGCCCAACGGGCAAGGAGACCAATCAAGGTCAGGGGCTCAGGGGAGCGTTTCTTCAAGGCCCCCGTTAGGCATAATTAATGTCATCTTTGCTGCACTTGGAAGAACTAGTTCTCGTCTTTCCAAGGTGATGTCTGTAACTCGGCTATCAGCCGAGGACTCTAATTCTGAGCTGAAGAGGGCTAAAGTAAAGATCCAACCGGCGCTGAGTTTTTCGGGCGAAGACAAGATTGGAACCATCCAGCCACACGATGATACTTTAGTGGTCACCCTCATAATAGGAGGGTATGATGTGAAGAGGGTGATGATAGACCAGGGCAGTGGTGTAGAGATTATGTACCCTGACTTATACAGAAAGCTCAACTTAAAGCCTGAGGATCTGACAGTCTATGATTCACCTTTGGTAAGTTTTGATGGGAAAGTTGTCATCCCAAGGGGTCAAATTAGGTTGCCCGTGTAGGCAGGTTCAGAGGTGGTTGAAGTGGACTTCATTGTGGTGGATGCATACTCTCCCTACACGGCCATTGTGGCCAGACCCTGGCTTCATGCCATAGGGGCCGTTTCTTCAACTTTGCATTTGTAGGTGAAGTATCCATTAGGGGACCGGATTGAGGAGCTTGTGGAGAGTCAATCCATGGCTAGGCAGTGCCTCGTGGCTGCCATTATGCATTAGCCTACAGCTGAGTTCTCGGCCTCTGTTGAGGGGGGCTTAAAGCAGTCAAAGTCTCTAGTGTTACCTGTCAATGGGCCAGCGGAGGAGGCGAAATGTGAGGATTTGGAGAAAATTGTTGTGGGTGATGATCCGGAGAAGTTTTTTCAGGTTGGAGCTCAGTTGCCTCCTCAGGAGAAGGAAGAGTTGATAGAATTTCTCAAGAGGAACGTTGATGTGTTTGCGTGGAGTGTTTACGAAGCTCCGAGGGTGGATCCAAGCTTCATTTGCCATCATTTGAATGTCAATCCATCTGTCACCCCCAAAAAGCAACCACCTCGGCGCTCATCTAAGGATCATTCTGATGCTGTCAAAGACGAGGTGATGAAGCTCAAGCAGGCTAAGGCTATCAAAGAGGTATTCTACCCTGAATGGTTGGCTAATATAATGGTAGTAAAGAAAAAGAATGAAAAGTGGCGAGTGTGTGTAGACTTCACATATTTAAACAAAGCCTGTCCAAAGGACCCCTTTCCCATGCCTCGGATTGATCAACTAGTGGATGCAACTGTAGGCCATCCTCGGATGAGTTTTTTGGATGCCTTTCAAGGGTACCATCAGATACCTTTAGCCTTAGAAGATCAGGAAAAAACAGCTTTTGTCACTCCTATTGGAAACTACCATCACAAGGTGATGCCATTTGGATTGAAAAATGTAGGGTTTATCTATCAGAGGATGATGACTAGAATGTTTGATCCACAATTGGGCAGGAATATTGAAGTCTATATAGACGACATGGTGGTCAAGAGTGAGTTGGAATCTGAGCACGTTAACGACCTCGGGAATATCTTTGAGATCTTGAGGAGGCATAAGCTACGACTCAATGCTTTTAAGTGTTCTTTTGGAGTCGGATCAGGGAAGTTCTCAGGGTACATGGTTACACATCGCGGAATTGAAGTTAACCTTGACCAGATTAAAGTAATCAACAATCCGCAGCCACCTCGGAATCCCAAAGAAGTCCAGAAGCTAACAAAGATGACTGCTGCTCTAAACCAATTCATCTTTCGGTCAGTGGATAGGTGTAGACCTTTCTTTCAATTGTTGAATAAGTGGAAGAGATTTGAATGGACCGAGGAGTGTGTCCTGGCTTTCTAGTAGTTGAAGGAATATCTTTCTTGGCCACCCATTATGTCCAGACCCGAGGTGGATGAGGTTTTGTTTGCCTATATTGTTGTGGCTTCCCATGCGGTAAGCTTGGTACTTGTACGGGTTGATAGTGGTGTATAGAGGCCAGTTTATTATGTGAGCAAGTCACTACATAAGGCCGAGATCCGTTACCTACCCTTGGAGAAGGCCATTTTGGCAGTTGTGCATGCTACGCACAAACCCCCCCACTACTTCCAAGCACACATAGTTGTTGTCCTGACCCAGCTTTCGCTCAGATCTCTACTTCGGGATGCTGATTACACAGGAAGGATTGCCAAGTGGGGTACGATCCTAGGAGCTTTTGATATCAAGTACATGCCTCGCACCTCTGTCAAAGGTCAGGTCCTCGCCGATCTTGTGGCTGAGTTTGCTGAAACCCCACTAGAAGAGAGAGTAGAGAAGCAGAACATGGATGAAAAATTGGTTGGTGCAATCTCCTTACAAGAACCTTTGTCCTGGAAGGTATACGTAGATGGCGCAGCGAACCACAGAGGATCTGGAGTGGGGCTAGTTCTGATATCTCCAGAGAAGATCACAATTGAGAAATCCTTGAGATTGGGTTTCTCGGCCACAAACAATGAGGCTGAGTATGAATTTTTGTTGGAAGGGATGACCATGGTTCAGAAAATGGGTGGAAAAGTAGTGGAAATCTTCTCTGATTCAAGGTTAGTTGTAGGCCAAGTTCAAGGAGATTTGGAAGCCAGAGATCTCAGAATGCAGGAATATTTGAACCAGGTAAGACACAGTTTGAATTTGAGTCTTTTAATTTGTCACAAATCCCTAGAAGTAGAAATACACATGCCGACTCTCTTGCCACGCTAGCAACATCCTCGGCACAAAGTCTACCTTGGGTGATTCTTGTGGAAGACTTGTGTAAACCTACTAATGTAAGGGGGGAGGGGGTTCATGTTCATCAAATAAGGGTGGGTCCTAACTGGATGGACTTTATTATGCTATTCCTTAAGGAAGATGTCTTGCTCAAGAATAAGTCCGAGGCCGACAAGGTACAGAGGAAGGCTCCTCGGTTTTGGCTGTCCGAGGACCAAAAGTTGTACAAGAGATCTTTTTCTGGCCCATATCTACTATGTATACACCCTAAAGCAGTTGAGCTGCTCCTAGAAGAATTACGTGAAGGGATTTGTGGAAGTCATACAGGAGGCAGATCTTTGTCTTACAGGGCCCTCACTCAAGGCTATTGGTGGCCAAATATGCAGAGGGAAGCACAAAAGTATGTGAAGAAGTGTGACCAATACCAAAGATTTGCACCAAACATTCATCAACCGTGAGGAGTCCTTAATCCTCTGTCCAGCCCTTAGCCTTTTGCTCAATGGGGCTTGGACATTGTAGGTCCCTTCCCTAGGGTAGCAGAGAATAAGAGATATTTGTTGGTCGGCACGAATTACTTCACCAAATGGGTTGAAGCTGAACCATTGGCGAATATCAGGGACGTAGATGCCAAGAGATTCGTTTGGAAAAATATTGTCACTCGGTTTGGAATCCCTCGTACCCTCATCTCAGACAATGGACTTCAATTTGATAACAAAACTTTCAGGAGGTATTGCTGTGACCTGGGCATAACGAATAGATATTTCACCTCGGCATATCCACAGGGGAATGGACAGGCTGAAGCTGTCAAGAAGGTCATAGTGAGTGGGCTTAAAAAGAGGCTGGACGACACAAAGGGAAAATGGGTAGAAGGGTTGTCACACGTCCTTTGGACATACCGGACTACACCTCGTAGGTCTACTAGGGAGACCCCCTTTTCAATGACTTATGGAGCCGAGGCTGTTATTCCTCTAGAGATTGGATTCCCAACACTGAAAACGAGTTCTTTCACTCCGAGCAACAATGATGAGCTGTTAGGAAAGAGCCTAGACTTAATTAAAGAGCGAAGAGAAAATGCCATGGTCCAATTAGCCTATTATCAACACAAGCTCAAGCAAGGGTATGATGCCAACATGAAGTTAAGGCCACTGGCGCCTGGAGACTTGGTGTTAAGAAAGGTTCTAGGTACTACAAAGAACCCAGCATGGGGAAAGTTAGGGCCCAATTGGGAAGGGCCATATCACATCACCTCAGTGGCTAGAATAGGTGCGTATCATCTTGAATACCTAGATGAAAATGTTGTACTACGCCCCTGAAATGTAAATAACCTGAAAATGTATTATTATTAATGAAAGTCTTCCTTGTCACATTCTCGTTTATTACATTATCTGTTGAGCTTCATATTATTGTTATTCCAAGTATCAAACAGAACGTTGGTCATGCCTAACTTTTCGGAGCACATATCTTGGGTAAATTAATATGTTAAGTTGCTTTTCTGAGTATTAAACAGAACCTTAGCTATACCTGGTTCCTCGAACCACATACTTTGAGTAAATTAATACTTAGTGACATCTTTCTAAGTATCAAACAGAATCTTGGTCATGCCTGGCTCTTCGGACCACATATCTTAGGTAAATTGATATGTTAAGTCACTTTTCTGAGTATTAAACAAAACCTTAGCTATGCCTGATTCCTCGGATCACATACTTTGGATAAATTAATACTTAATGACATCTTTCTAAGTATCAAACAGAACCTTGGTCATGCCTGGATCCTCGGACCACATACCTTGGGTAAATTGATATGTTAAGTCACTTTTCTAAGTATTAAACAGAACCTTAGCTGTGCTTGGTTCCTCGGACCACATACTTTGGGTAAATTAATACTTAATGACATTTTTCTAAGTATCAAACAAAACCTTGGTCATGCCTGGATCCTCGGACCATATACCTTGGGTAAATTGATATGTTAAGTCGCTTTTCTGAGTATTAAACAAAACCTTAACTATGCCTGGTTCCTCGGACCACATACTTTGGGTAAATTAATACTTAATAACCTCTTTCTAAGTATCAAACAGAATCTTGCTTATGCCTGGATCCTCGGACCACATACCTTGGGTAAATTGATATGTCAAGTCACTTTTCTGAGTATTAAACAAAACATTAGCTATGCTTGGTTCCTCGGACCACATATTTTGGGTAAATTAATACTTAATAACATCTTTCTAAGTATCAAACAGAACCTTGGTCATGCCCGGATCCTCGGACCACATACCTTGGGTAAATTGATATGTTAAGTCACTTTTCTGAGTATTAAACAGAATCTTAGCTATGCCTGGTTCCTTAGACCACATACTTTGGGTAAATTAATACTCCCTGACATCCATCTAAGTATTAAACAGAATCTCAGCTATGCCTGGCTCATCGGACCACATATTTTAGGTAAATTAATACTCCCAATCATTTTATCAAGTGTCAGGGCAAAACTTTAGTTATTTCGGACTCCTTGGACTACATACTTAAGGTAAATTAGTGCTTCTTATTGATTACTTGAATGTAAAAAATGATCAGACGGTAGAGCTGGACGACCCTCCTATTGATGTGGAGCCTGTCCAAACAGTTCATCCCGTCCAAACTGATCCTACTCCCCCTCCAAACAAGATTCCTCGTAAGCCTCATCCGTCAGAACCATCCGAGCGTCCTTCTAACCTGGTGTTGGACGAGAACCACGCATGGAGGACGTTCAAAGGAATAATCACTGATAATGAAGTCAATGAATGCTACAATATGTCAGTGAGAGAGTTTGAATGTTCTGGTATCTATGACCTTTTTAAGGTAAGTTTCATTCGTCCTTGTGTGTTTTCAGTAAGTTTTTCAAAATGAAATATCTAACTTTCTTTCGTCCATACACAGGCTATGTCAAAATTTTACATAGCAACTTGTCAGGCTAAGGAGCTTGCTTCAGAGGCCAAGACTGCCAAGGAGAAGGCTAAGGAGCTGAACAATGAAGTCCTGCTAAAAAAGGGGGAGGTACTTAGGTTGACTGAAGACTTCAATTGTCTGCAAGGAAGTGAGACGAAGCTTAAAAACGAGGTGGAAGAACTTAAGGCCGATAATATCGAAAAAGATACTCGCATCGTCCATCTCGAGGGACAAGTCTCTGGATTTCCCTCGTCCTTGGAGAAAGCACGTGAGGAAGCCATAGCAGCCTTCAAGAAGACTGACGAATACAAGAATCGTCTAGACAGTCACTATGCCGCTGGCTATGAGGACTTTCGCGCTGATGCCAAGGAAACATTTCTTGACTTGGACTTTCATTCCTTCAAGCTTCCCGTTGCTACTGAGAGCTCCTTGCTGCAGACGAGTTCTGAGGACGTCAACATAATGGACGATGCTAATAACGAAGTGACCTAGGACGATCCTAAGTCTGGGGGCAATGCCCCCAGTGGTTTATCCAAGTAATTTTTATATTTTCCTTAAAGAATTCATTTTATCTTTCTTTAAGGTGCCCGTTGTTTTGGGCTTTATTGGAGTACAATTATTTCGTCTAAGCTTATGGACGAGCCTTATATACAATCAGTTATATTGTAACTCAAGGGTTATTTTGGACGTTGGTCGTCCACCCTTTTTTTAAAATTCTATGAATGTTTTCCATTTTCAGCTTTTATAATATTTGAATGTTTGAATCTTTATGTACGAACTTTATTTGCATCGTCCATTTGCCAAATCATTTTTCCTCGTCTTGAGTATATGGTGAATTTTTTCTTACATCACCGAATTTAGACAACCAATTTGGGACGATCATTTACTCGTCCTTAACTAAATTGTCCTCAGTAAAGGCTCGTCCTTGCACTGGATCGTTAGGCTGGTTGGATTTGCCTATGGGCTTGAGTTTTTACACATCTTTCGTTCGTCCATGGTTTAGACGATGCCTTAGGTTCCATCTTGTTTTAAACTTTAGACGGACATACCTTGGATTATTCTTATTACTTTATCCTTTAAGGAAAGCTTATGGATGATACTTCCTTGCGTCCAAGGATTTTATTCGTCCTTTATCCTTTAAGGAAAGCTTATGGACGATACATCCTTGCGTCCAAGGATTCTATTCGTCCTTGATCGTTACACAATTTTTATTCGTCCATGGTTTAGATGATCACTCATTAGGTTTCATCTCGTCTTAAGCTTTAGACGGACATACCTTGGGTTTATTTTCATTGCTTTATCCTTTAAGGAAAGCTTATGGACGATACATCCTTGCGTCCAAGGATTTTATTCGTCCATGATTGTTTGCCTTTCTTGGATCACTCTGAATGAAATTACAAAAAACGTAAGATTCCCATAAAATTACGTATAGACTTAAAAATACAACATATATATATTTGGAAATCCAAACTATGCAAAACATTCGTCCACAGGCATGGCACATGCTAGAGAGCTAGTGCCTTTAGGGAATTAAAAATATTTAATACAACACAACTTCGTCCATGAGCAGCACTAAATACTTAATACATATAAAACACATAGTAGTAGTAGTAAGAAAATATGAGAAAACAACACTAGGCAACACATTACTTCAAACGTCTAAAAATCTCATCCGTGACAATCTCGTCCATGATCACCCTATTGATAATATCTTCTTAGGTGTTCAACATTCCAAAGGTGTTCTAGCTTCCGTCCGTCCAGGGCTTCCAAGTACTAGGATCCTTGCCTCTTGCAATTGATGACCCTATAAGGTCCTTTCCAATTTGGTCCAAGCTTCCCGTGGGCCAGGTTTTTGGTGGCCAAAGAAACCGTTCTAAGGACGAGATCCCCGATGTTGAAGCGCCTGGGTTTCACCATGGCATCATGTTGCTTTGCTATAAGATTTTTGTACCTTGCTGTTCTCTGCTCCGCATCCATCCTCACCTCGTCTATAAGATCGAGGTTTAGACGAAGCTGTTCTTCGTTTTCTTCATCTTAATACTTCATCACCCTGTGGTTTGTCATGTGCACTTCTGCAGGTATAACTGCTTCACTTCCATAGGCTAGTTTAAAAGGAGTTTCCCCAGTGGGGGTTCTCACTGTTGTTCTATAAGCCCACAAAACACCTGGTAATTCATCTGGCCATACTCCTTTTGCCCCTTCAAGCCGAGTCTTGATAATTTTCAACAAGGATCGGTTTGCTATTTCTGCCTGTCCGTTGGCTTATGGGTGGGAGGGTGAGGAGTAATGATTCTTGATTCCCAATTGCTCACAAAAATCCCTGAAAGGTGTATTGTCAAACTGTCGTCCATTGTCAGACACTAGTACCCTAGGTACCCCAAACCTACATACAATGTTCTTTCAGACGAAGTTCTTGACATTCTGTTGTGTAATAGTTGCCAAGGGTTCAGCTTCCACCCACTTAGTGAAATAATCTATTCCCACCACTAAAAACTTCATTTGCCTAATTCCGGTTGGAAAGGGGCCCAAAATATCCAATCCCCATTGTGCAAAAGGCCAAGGGGCCATCATTGGGGTAAGATACTCTGATGGCTGTCTAGGAATATTACTGAAACGTTGACATTGATCACATACCTTAACATATGCTTTAGCATCAGCTTGGATGGTTGGCCAGTAATATCCTGCACGAATGATCTTGTGGACGAGTGATCTAGCTCCTGAGTGGTTACCACATGCTCCTTCATGAACCTCCCTCAACACGTAGTTCGCCTCGTCCGGAGCCAAACACCTTAAGAAGGGCTGGGAGAAGCCTCTTTTGTATAACACTTCGTCCATGAGGGTGTACCTGGCTGATTTAACCCTAAGCTTTCTGGCTTCGTCCTTCCCCTCTAGGAGCCTTCCGTCCTTCAGGTACGATACTATTGGAGTCATCCAATTTTCCTCACCTTCTATCTGCAACATTTCTGGAAAGTCTATGCTTGCC
Source organism: Notholithocarpus densiflorus (assembly GCA_030021035.2). Taxonomy (NCBI): domain Eukaryota; kingdom Viridiplantae; phylum Streptophyta; class Magnoliopsida; order Fagales; family Fagaceae; genus Notholithocarpus; species Notholithocarpus densiflorus. Next base: position 1,869,139 of record JARYZH020000040.1, read on the forward strand.
ATGTATTGTATTTCATCGAACTCGTCCATTGCTTCATTCGCGGAGGCTTCCTTCGCCAGAGTATCAGCTTCCATGTTCTTTTCCCTTGGGATTTGAATGAAATCAGCTTCTTTGAATTTCTTCACAAGGCGTACCACCTTCTTTAAATACTTCTTCATTCTGTCTTCCTTGGCTTCATATGTTTCATTTACTTGGCCTATGACTAGCTGAGAGTCTCCCAAGACTAGTATTGATTCTGCTTCTATAGATTTAGCCAACTCCAACCCTTTAAGAAGGGCTTCATACTCCACTTCATTGTTAGTTGTTTGGTACTGCAAGCGAACCTTGTGCTTTAATTTGTCTCCTTCTGGTGACTCTAGAACAACTCCTATACCTCCAGCATGTAACGTAGATGATCCATCTACATGGACAACCCATTTTTGATTATCTTCTCTTCCGCCTAAGTCCTCATAACTTGGAGTAAACTCTGCTATGAAATCTGCCAAGGCTTGAGCCTTTATTGCATTTCTCAGTTGGTACCGAATGTCAAATTCGCTAAGCTCGACTGCCCATTGAATCAGTCGTCCTGCAGCTTCCATCTTGTTCATTGCCTTCTTGAGCGGATGGTCCGTCATGACATTGATGACATGAACTTGGAAGTAATGTCTTAACTTCCTAGAAACTATTATTAGTGCGAAAGCTAGCTTCTCTATCAGTGGGTATCTTCCTTCTGCTCCTCTGAGTGCTCGGCTAGTGTAATACACAGGCTTTTGCACCTTTTCTTCCTCCCTGATCAACGCTAAACTCACGGCATGTGGGGACACTGCTAAGTACAAATACAGTTCTTCTCCTTGCACGGACGGACTTAACAATGGAGCCGTGGTGAGATATTCCTTTAGATCTTGGAAGGCCCTTTTGACACTCGTCCGTCCATTCGAATGCCTTCCTGAGGACTTTGAAGAAAGGTAAACATTTGTCTGTGGCTTTAGAAACAAACCTGTTCAGAGCGGCAACCCGCCCAGTGAGGGATTGGACTTCCTTGATGTTCTTCGATGATTCCATGCTCAGTATGGCTTGGATCTTGTCTGGATTTGCTTCAATTCCTCTTTGTGAAACCATGAATCCTAGAAACTTCCCTGACGATACTCCAAATGCACATTTACTTGGGTTCAGTTTCATCTTATATCGCCTAAGTTTCTCAAAGGTTTCTTGTAGATCGTCCAAATGACTTCCCTCGTCTAGGCTCTTCATAAGCATGTCGTCAACGTACACCTCCACATTCCGTCCTATCTGTGGACGGAACATGTGATTCACCAACCTTTGATAAGTTGCCCCTGCGTTTTTTAGACCGAAGGGCATCACCTTATAACAAAATAAACCTTGACTGGTAATAAAGGAGGTTTTTTCTTGGTCTACCTCATCCATCTTTATCTGATTATATCCTGAGAAGGCGTCCATGAAGCTCAACAACTGATGGCCAGCTGTAGAATCCACCAATTGGTCTATGCGTGGCAAAGGATAACTATCCTTAGGGCAAGCCTTGTTTAAGTCAGTGAAGTCTACGCACATCCTTCACTTTCCATTTGCCTTCTTCACCATCACCACGTTGGCTAACCAATCCGGGTAATAGACTTCTCGGATAAATTCTGCTGTGGTCAGTTTCTGAACCTCTTCCTTGATAGCCTTATCTCGTTCATGAGCAAACACCCTCTTTTTCTGACGAACATGCTTAGATGAGGGGTATACATTCAATCGATGAGTAATTATACTTGGATCAATTCCTGGCATATCATCATGACTCCACGCGAAAACATTAATACTCTTCCTCAAGAACTGGACGAGGTCTTTTTTCGCCTTCTCTTTCATACTTGTTCCAATTCTAGTGAATTTTTCAAGATCATCTTCTTGCAAAAGAACATCTTCCAATACTTCAGTGGGCTCCGCAACAAACCTTCTTTCCTTAATACTCATTGTTTGCACCTGCTCGTCCAAAGCCATCATAGCTAAATAACATTCTCTAGCTGCCAACTGATCTCCTTGTGCTTGTCCTATCCCACACTCCGTAGGGAACTTGACTAATAAGTGGTAGGTAGACGTTACTGCCTTCCAACTGTTCAGAGTCGGTCTTCCAATAATAGCATTGTATGAGGACGAACAATCCACCACGAGAAAACTGACTTCCTTGGTTATCTGCTGTGGGTATGATCCCACCACTACAGGTAGCGTAATGGTGCCAACAGGCTGCACCTTCATTCCTCCAAACCCTATCAATGGTGAACATACTGGACGAAGTTGATCTCGTCCAAGTCTCATCTGTTGGAAGGCAGGGTAGTACAATATATCTGCTGAACTTCCATTATCCACCAACACTCTCCTGGTTGTATAATCTGCGATGAGTAAAGTTATAACAATGGCATCGTCATGCGGATGATGGATCCTTTCAGCTTCTTCGCCGGTGAATGAGATAGTAGATTCGTCGGTCCCTCTCGTCCTTGGTGATCGTCTAGAGAGTTGACCGTTTTGCACCACTTTGAGATATGTTTTTCTTGACTTGGAAGACTGCCCTGCTGAAGTCCCTCCTATGATAACCCTTATTTCTCCAAGCGGGGGCCGTGATGATTCTTCCATCTTTGCCTTCAACTTTTCATCTTTATGATCTCTTCCAACGAAATGCCTTAACTTTCCTTGTCTAATAAGATTCTCAATCTGCTGCTTCAAGTCGTAACACTCGTCCGTGTCATGGCCATGATCTCTATGGAAGCGGCAGTATTTATTCTTATTGCGCTTGCTAGGATCTCCTTTCATCTTCTCTGGCCACTTCAAGGAAGGATCATCCTTGATCTGCATGAGCACTTGATCTAGAGGGGCATTTAAGGGCGTATATCTATGATTCCTGACTGGGGGGCCCTGCTTCTTGTTATCTCGGTCCTTTCTATCTTCCGTTCGTCCCTTCTTTGGACGAGGACCTTGGTCAGAGTGTCGCACGGGGTTTGCTTCCATCCTTTCAGCTCTCTTCCTCTTCTTAGCTATGATTGCGTCTTCTGCATTCATAAAGTTTTGGGCTGAATGGACGAGTTCAGCCATGGATTGAGGTTCTTTCTCATAAAACTTGTGGATGAATAGGTCTGAGTTAACCCCATTGTGGAAGGCCGCCAAGAGTAGCTTGTCATCTACCTCGTCCACGGTCAGTGCTTCCCTGTTAAAACGAGAGATGAAAGAGCGCAGGCTTTCATTTTCCCCTTGTTCTATAGTCAACAGGCTGGACGAAGAACGTTTGTGTCTCTGCCCTCCAATGAAGTTATTGACAAACAACTTACTTAACTCTTCAAAAGAACCGACGGTGCTTGGAGGTATCTTGCTGAACCACACTCACGCTGGGCCCTTAAGGGTGGTAGGGAAGGCTCTGCACATAATCTTGTCTGGAACCCCTTGGAGATGCATCGTAGTCTTGAAAGTAGCGATATGATCGAAAGGATCACGCGTCCCGTCATATGAATCCAAGGAAGGCATTTTAAACTTTGGGGGCAAAGGATGACCATTGATGGAAGCCGTGAAAGGGGAATCTGTTCGATGAACCAAATCTTCTACGGGATTTGCCCTTCTCATGCTTTCCCTCATCTCATCCATCACCTTTTTCATCTGATCCATCTCCTTCTCCAAATGTGGCACCCTTCGCGAAGTGGTGCCCCTTGATTGACTTTCGGGCTCAGCATTTCCCCCCCTATCTTCTTGACTCTGGGCTTGTCCTTCAGCATATCCTTCACGACGCTGCCTCAGATTGATCTCCCTAGTCAACTCTTGGTTTTGACGAGTCAACTCTGCCATGGCGGCGGCCATGGATTGTATATGTTGGATGGAAGGCGGCTGTGCGACAGGCGCTGATTGGCGATCTCGATGGGGATTGCTAGAAGCATCCCTACTCTCTTGGTGGCCTGGGCTAGTAACCCTTGATCTTGTCCGAACCATACAGCCTTTGGTCGGAAAAGGATAGAATGCAAAAACTCGAAGTTAATGCTTTCCCACAGACGGCGCCAACTGATGCTGCACAGAATCAGTAGGCTGAATGCTTCGGCTTCGGTGGGCTACTAGTGGTTACGAAGGCCTACAAAGATGAACACACTATCAAAGGGGACCGGTGTAGACCGGCCAAACACCCTCCGATGACTAAGTTAGTTTCTTCCAAGGAAAGAGTTTAAACTTTAGAAGAAAATCTCAAAATACACTTCCCTCATTTTGATTCAGACTGGTCCTTTATATAAAGGACCTTGAAGCGGTTATTGGCTTGGTAACTTCCCCAAGATTTGAGGAAATTCTCTTGAGTCCAGACATAACTTCCCCAACGGCTATAGGAGTTACAACCGTTGATGGAAGTTATGTACTTAAGAGGAATCCATGGCGATGAATTCGGGTTGAGTAACCGTTTCAAGGTTTTGGGATTCGAATCTTCCATACTTTCCAGTGAATTTACACTTGAGAGTTTCTAAGTGTTATGTGGTCGTCCATGGACTTCGTGCATGGAAGATTGGTTTTCTGATGGTGTTATGTGAGTCGTCCATGTGCTTTGCCCATGGACGACCCTACTGTTCAGACGTTGTGTGAGTCGTCCATGTGCTTTGTACATGGACGACGCTAATGCTCTGACATTGTGTGAATCGTCCATGTGCTTTGCCCATGGACAATCCCATTGCTCAGACGATCAACAAAAATACTTGGCTCAAGATCATGGATGATCCATATGGATGACTATGAGTTGTAATTTTTTACTATCCCATCAATAATCAAACTTGAGATATATATATATGAACTGACCTCCTCGGACTTTGCTGATGACGATTTTCTTTAGTTCAAATCAGTCCATCTTCCTTTCCTTGTCATCTGAATTCATTTTACTTATTTTCCAACTCATTAAAGCTCATTTTTCCAACCCACTCTCTACAAATTCATTGTTTTGGGCCTAAGTCCATCCATCTTTCGGGCTAGGGACTCAAATGTGATCCTTACACTTTGGATTTGTAATATTCTATAATTATTGCTCCAATTTGAGCTAAATCTAATGGAAATGAGTCTACACATTGCTTGATCAAGAAGACCAGAAAGCTTCTTTCTTTTCTTCTTCTTTTCTCTTTCTCTTTTTCTTCTTTTTTTTTTTTTTTTTTTTTTTTGTTATTTATTAAGTATTTATTAATTTTTGACGCTAAGAAGACAAGAAAGATTGTTAGGCAGAGTTTGAAGACTACGACCCTACCATTAATTAATGGATTTCCTTAAAAGAAAATTGTGGTTTAAAATTTTAAAGCTCTATCATGGGAAATTATTGATGCATGTATAATAAATCCTCATTTCTATTATATAAGAGCATTCACAGTAGTGTAATTATAATGTTATATTGCTAAAATTTAGCTCCACAAACACAAAAAAAAACCCCTACAGCAGTGGAGCCATAGTTAAAATTTTTAGATGAATTGCTACAGTGCACATCTATATAGATGTGCACTGTAGCTTAGAGCAAAAAAAAAAAAAAGTAATTTTTTATTCCAGCCCCTTCTTTTTTTATTCATTCTCTCATTCCCTATCTCTCATTCACTGAAGCTCATCGTCGTACCTGGCAGAGAACATCCATGGTGTTCTGACCAGGACTCTCCGGCAGCAACTTGACCTGAAACTTCTGGACCCCACTCTTCACGTCTTGTTGAGTTTCGACCTTGGGGACAGCCCTCACGATCTTGCTCGAATTCGAAGTCACCGTCAAATCCTTTTCGGAACCGAAACCGATCGACCTCCCATAGTCGCCGAACGTGGGCGCCCACGTCGAAGACTTCGGCGCAGTGCCTCGAGCCCCGTACGGCTCCACCTTGCCACCTTCATACGCATACGCATCGTCATCGCGAATCGAATCGTAGCGCGGAGACTCCTCCGATCGCTTCCCATACGGATTGGACCCCAAATCGGACCGGCTCCGACCAAACCCTCCGTACCTGTCGACGAAATCCCCACCGGCGTGGTCGAATTTCACTGGAGATTTGAGTTTTTTTTTTTTTCTTGCTGTGGACTGGTGGTGGTGGTGGTGGTGGTGGTGGTGTTGGTGGTGGTTGTGGCTGTGGCTGTGGCTGTGGTTGATGGTAGAGTAGTTGTGGACCTGTGGTTGGTGCTGTGGTTATTTTTTTTGAGTAGTAAGATATATTATTTTATTGTAGTGGTTATATTATTTTATTGTGATGTGTATATTATTTTATTGTATTGAAAGTTAAAATAGATTCACTGCTGCAATATGTGTAGGTAAAATAAATAAACTGACTTTTTATGTAACTAAATAACTAAAATTTTGCCTTCACTACTATGAATGCTCTGCGAGACATTGACCATTCACCATAAAACTTTCTACGACCGTAAGTCTGCCTCAAGGGAGATGACAACATTGATAATATTATATTCCTAAGAAAACCTCAAGAGACCTTTTCCAATTTCAATACTATTTCAAAAAAAAAACAAAAACAAAAAGGGAAACACTACAGTACAGTTCATAGGTGATGAGGACAACATCAATCATTTCAAACACAAATCTTACTTCCTAAATCAAAATCCCACACGTTACCACCATCCAATCTGCCCCCAATTTCTTTCTTCCTTTGCAAACACTTGAACTACAATACTCCTCCATTCCATTACATTACATTACTTCTGATCTTGCCACATTTTTACTTGATTATAATAAAGTGTGTCTCACTCACTGTGTTACTCTATCTACAAGAAGGAACACACGCACAAAGTCTCTGTCACAAAGCAAAAGAAAGAAAAAGAAATGCTAGATCCAGCAAATGAAATGCTACCTCCACCTTCATCTCCTACAATCTCCTCCGTTTCCTCTTCCGATCTTGACACTGAGGTATACCCATTTTCCCAAATTCCTTCAAACCCTTTAAATTTTTTTACTTTTTTTTTTTGGGGGTTAATTTCTTTCCATTTTTGGTTCAGTCTACAGGATCATTTTTTCATGACAGAAGCACAACTCTGGGGACTCTAATGGGTGTGAGCTTCCCTGCTATAACTTTCAGAGCCCCATCACAACATGGAGACCCCCACGTAACCGTATCCGTGTCCGTGTCCAGGAAGGCCAAGAAGACAAGAAAAAGCAACGGCGGCGTTCCGCCGCAGATAATGGTGGAGAGGCGGCGGAGGTGGTGGAGGCTGTGTAGGGACGAAGAGGCGAGACCATCTTCGCTTGGAGAGTTTCTTGAGGTGGAGAGGAGGTTTGGGGATGGGGCGTTTTTTGGTGCGGCGGCGGCGGAGCTTGAAGGTGGTGTGGTGGTGGAGCAGCCGCAGCAGAGTCAGAGGAATGGACGGCTGTTGTTTGCTGATGGAAGGGTGCTTCCGCCTGCTCCTGATGATCAGGCTGCATCAACGGCTGGGGCGCTTTGTCGATTCCCGGTTTCACTCACTGGGATCTGTAGTGGCGGTGTAGGGTAGATTTTTTTTAATTTTTTTTTTTTTTTAATTTTTTGTTTTCGTTTTTAAAGGTGGGGTTCTTGGAATTTAGTTATTAGTGTTACTAATTTTTACTATTAATTGAAGATTTAATATTGTCTTTAATTAGTTTTGTCTCTGAAGATAAAAAGCATGGTTTTGGCTTTTGGGGTTTGCTTTTTTGTGCTTCCTTTTTATCCTTTCAACTTTTATAATTTGATATGGGCTAGGTGGTGTTGTCCAATCAACATATAAAAGAATACTAATGTCATCCAATCAGCATATAATTAGATAGAGATGCTTAGATTCAATTTTTTTCAGTAATAACCATATAAAAATTAAATGAATAAGTGCAGTGAAAACTGTGCAAGTACAACTGAAGGGGTAAGCTTTAATTTCCAAAAAAAAAAAAAAAAAACAACTTAAGGGGGTAAGTTTTAATTTCAACTTTCACAATAAGTGATTGTTGAGTCCTCATGATTTTGAATTCGCACTAGTGACTAGCCACTAGCCCAAATTTAAGCAGTACAGATATAGTGGAGATGATAATGGGATTTAGTCTCACGTTCTAGTGAATGAAATATATAATATAGATATGAGATTTGGGCACTTTCACTTAACATGTATATATCCTCTATATTATTTATAAGAGAATTTATATTTTTGGATTGGACTTTTATTTAATTCAAAAATACTCTTAAACTTTATGTTTAACTAGAAAAAAAACTTGAAGAAAACTCGGAAAAAATATGAGAGGTGCTACATCCACAACATTTTTAGAACAAATTACAAGTGGTTAGTTGTTATTGGTTCAAATTTGAACCTAACACTAAAATTACTTTTTTGCCTCAACAATAATAACCAGTAACAACCTGCCACTTAGGATTTGTTGTAAAAATGTTGTGAAAATGTTGTGGACATATCATTTCTCTAAAAATATATTTTCAACTCCACTTAAAATGCCTACAAAATAGGACACTCTTCTATTAATCCAAGTCTTCAAAACAAACTTATCTAAAATTTTAAATTTAAAAAAAGAAAAAGAAAATTATAATACTAGACAAAAAAAATAAAAGCATCATCGCGCACTTTGCATGTGTAATGAGGCTAGTAACTATATAAGCATTTATCTTTAGTTTGAGATTTGGGAGAGTTCCGCACAACCACAAAGGTGTATTTGGAGGAGTTTACTTTATAGAAGTGGGAACATGAAATGGTCCTGCCTTGAAGGGAAAATTATAATGCTAGACAAAAAAAATAAAAGCATCATCACGCACTTTGCATGTGTAATGAGGCTAGTAACTATATAAGCATTTATCTCTAGTTTGAGATTTGTGAGAGTTCCGCACAACCACAAAGGTGTATTTGGAGGAGTTTACTTTATAGAAGTGGGAACATGAAATGGTCCTGCCTTGAAGGGATTTCTTGTCATTTAGAGAGAGAGAGAGAGAGATTTTGGAATTTTTTAAAATCGTACTATTTTTTTAAAAGTACAAATTTTAAACGTCCATTTCTTCTTTCAAGATACAATATTTTTAAACAACCTACTTGAAAATAGTGAAAAATAAATTATATGAAACTGAAGACTAGATAAGGTAAAGACAAAATTACAATTCATACCCTTAAAGTTTTGAGTAATTTTGGTTTTACCTGTCACAATTTCAAAATTTACATCTGTACCCTTAATAGTATGTACTGTATCAACTATCATTTGAAAAAAACAAAGCTCTTCCGTAAATGTAGTTTTGAATTAAGTCACAAGTGCAATGATGGTAACGATGGGAAACAGATCGATAGTAGAGCACTTGCAAAGTGTAAAAGATAAAAGAACATGAAATGAAAAAAGAAAAAGGTGGGGATAGTAAAAAAAAATTATATGAATTATTAAAAATATGCTGATGTGGTTAGGCTCCCAGTAGAGCACTTTTGGTTACTGCCATCATCACCTCCAATTTTAACACGAAGTAACACCAAAATACAAACATGCATGCCGATTGCCGAAAGAAACAACGATAAGCACCAATCCCAAATTCCCCCCATCTCAATATTGAGGAGTATTGTATTGAGTTTTGAGTAGATTCAGTACACCTCTTGTCAAATTCATCCTGTCTTGTTGAGCATAGAATAGAGACTAAACCATTGGAAGGCACTCAAAGAAGTGGTTAGGTACTGTGGTTGGAAATGGCCGTCCCTACTAAAAAAAACACCATGGAAATAGAAAATGAACAAAGTTTAGTTACAAAATTGGTTATAGTTTAAGACTACAACCTTACTCAATATCATTAACATTACTACATATTTTGAAAATCTAACTGTTGGATTAGATGTTCTTTATGCTCTTAATACTCATGTCAAATTTTGTGTCAATCAGATATTATTTACTATATGATCTATAAGCTTATATTTTATACATAATTGTAAACTACAAAAACTTACAATTTATTAATGACATAGTTATTGATCTTTAATTTTCTAGAAATTTGGCAAGCATGTAAGATATAAGAAACAAATGTAATACAATGATGAATTTGTCAAAATTCACCTCCAATAAAAAGATATTGAGTAAGGTTGTAGCGTAAAGTTACAACTAATTTAGGTATCGTTTGGGAGGAGGGAATGGAATGGAATGGAAAGGAATGAAAATAATAATTTTAGAATATTCTTCACTTCTCTTGTTTTGGGAGTTTTAATGGAGGGAATGGAAAGCCCATTCCCTTGTTTGGAAGTTTAAGTGGGGGGGAATGAAATGGGTAGAAAGGAACACTCATTCCTCTTTATTCGCTTAAAACCTCAAATTTTTATTCCCCCCGAAATTGGGAGGAATGGGAGGGAATAGAATTAGATTTAATGATTTTTTTTACTAAAACTCCCAAAATACCCCTATATATTCAACCATTTATTTTAAAATAGAGGTCTGATAGTAATATTGTCATAAAATGATTCCATTCCATTCCCTCCATGTTGCTCCCAAACAAGATTACTTACATTCCATTCATTTTTATTCATTTCCATTCCTTTATTTTAAAACATCCAATCAAGGTTACTTAATTTCATTCCATTTCATTCTTTTCCATTCCTTTCCCTTACTTAAATACATTCCATTCCATTTAATTCCTTTCCATTCCATTCAATTCCTTTCCATTCCCTTATGATCATTCCATTCCATTCCATTCCACTCCCTTATGAACTCCCAAACGGAGCCTAGGCTACAACTAATTTAGGCTACAACCAATTTTGTAACTAAACTTTGTCCATAGAAAATCATCTCCTTACATTGCTGTATTCTCCATATTTGTTATTGGTGGTATGATTACTCCCACTTAAGGACAATCACGATAAGGAAGCCTATCCTGATCTATCTAGAAATCTCTCCGATTACTATTTTTTTTTGTTAGTATATTACAATTAGTTTTTCCATGTATATTTCCTTGATTGAGTTAAAATCAAGGACCCATTACTGTGTCTCTAATGTTAGCCCTGATCAAGCATATTTTTTCATTGTACAAACCCTTAGACCTAAATATTTAGGCCTTTCCCAATGTCAATGATACACATAGAAATATATAATACATACAAACTACCCACTTTATTCTTTTGTGTTCTCTCTCTTTCTTTTCTCTTATCTTCAACATGGTATCAGAGCCACTTCTTTAGAAATTCTCTCTAACATATCACCAACAAGTCAACAACAATAGCACAATTGCTAACTCTTCACTTGACACATAGATTAGTTCCCTGTCTAGAAATTAGTCTACAGACTCAAACCAAAGTTCATTCTTATCCCACATGTATTGTCACACTCCCCCAAAAGCTTCTATGTTGTTTTCCATGTGCCACTTGCATTAGCCACGTACTTGTTGATATTGTATTTTGTCCGCCTTCGATTTGCGTGCCGGACCCCAAAAAATCCAAAAATATTATTTTCTCTCCATGGGGTCATGAGAACATATATAATGGCATGGCCAACACGTTCAGACACCGGAGCACTCAAAGTACCTCTTTCAGCCAAAATGACCAAAACGCCCCTAGTCAAACTTGGGTTGACCGAAAGTCAAACAAAGTCAAAATCCCCTCAAAATATCACTTTTCATTTTTTTTACATCAAACTCGAGCTTCTCGGGGATTTTTAGCAAGTTTGACCAAGTTAACCCGGAGTTGACTCCGAGCGGGCCCTAGAAACCCTAATTTTGATTCGACCGTCAGAATGAGTTGAAACCAATGTCATTGTGAAGATTATCAAATGCTTATTCCAACGACTATTCATAGGTCAAAATCGGAGTTATAACGACCGAGATATCATGAAAACCGGATCAACGCACCAATCGATGCATCACTAACTTCCGGGAGCCATAACTTTCGATCCAACCATTGGATTTTCAAGTTCCATACCCTTTTTGAAACAGGAAGTTAAGATATTTCCAAAGGTATCAAGATCAACCCGATCCAATGCCATTTGAAGATGGCGGCCCTCGAAGGGCCGCCAACGGCCCTACAAAGGCCGTCGCCTCGTAATCCGTGTCAGGGTTATAAAAAGGCCCTAGGCACCCCCAGACAAAAAAAAGGAACTTCTTGGCTTTCTACTCTCTGCTTGGACGTCTTTTACACATTTTTCCTCTCTTCCAAACACAAAATACACACAAAAAAACACATCAAAACCTCTTGATTCCTCTCTTCACCAAAAATACAAGGTATTGTTCCTATACCGAATCTTCTTTTCCTTGGTTCTATACCTTGGGATTTGGGGTTTAGGGGTGTGGATGTAGCTTTTTAGCTACTATCCACACCCCTAACCTTCTAAATCTTTTTCTAGCATTTATCTTGCTCTTTTATGCCTTAATAACATGATTTATTGCTTTTCTTAGCATGCTTCTTGCTTTATCTTGCTCCTAGCATGTTCTTAGTTTATATCCATGTTCTTCTATGCTTGTTTACATGTTTTTTTGTCTTGATCTACATGTTTTATGCTTTATGTCATGCTTTAGATGCTTAAATCTCCTCTTTCCCATGTGTTGATGTTTGAGTCTACATGCTCACATGCTTGATATTATGTCTTCGGCCATGCCTTGCTTAGATCTACATGTTTGTATGCATGTTCTATGCTCTTATGCCTATGTCTATGCCTTCACATGCTTGAATGCTTGGATTTGTGTTCTTCCATGCTTTTATGCTTACATCCACATGCTTAGATGTACTTTTACATGCCTACATGCATATTTCTATGCTTATATGTGTAGATCGGTGTGTTCACATGCTTAGATCGATATTCTCTACATGCTTTATGCCATCATCTATGTGCTTGTGTGCTTAATGCCTTGTTTATGTGCTTAGGCCTAGACCTTGTTTGTCATGCCATGTGCTATTGTAGCCATTTTGTTCCTTTTATCGCATTTTCTTGTGTTTTGGCCTAATGGTTAGGACTCGATCTAGACCCTATGGTCTTTGTCATCATCCATACACCAAGGCCTACATCAAAGGATTTGGATCATCCTATTTGCATGTCTATGCTTGCTTGCTTCTATGCTTTATGCTTGTACTAGCATCTCTTGTTCTAGGCTTTGCCACGCTTGACGCCTTTAGCAGGTTTGTGGTTGTGTGGTTACATCTGACGCCCATGAGGCCTTGTTTAGATGTAACCGCTTGGGATGCATCACCATGATGCCGGTTGCTTCATGCATACCTTTCCCCTTTTCCACTTCGTGCGACGATATGCTTGCCATGCTTGTTTGTGCCACCTGTTGGCTTTCTATGCATCTTTACACGCTTGCTTACATGTCCATGCATGAGTCGTGCTTACTAGTGTGTCGTTCATACTTCAACACAATGAAGTTATGGACATTCGATCCAAACCTACATTTGTCCCCCGCGGACACCACCTTTTGTTTGCTTTCTTGCTTGTTTGCCTTCTCGCTTGTTTGTTTGCTTTTTCTTGTTTCTTTGCTTGCTATGTCTATCATGCTTATTTGCTTTATACCTCTTGTAGACACTTGATTTTGCACCCATGATTTAATCAAGGAGAATGACTAGAGTGACCATCCATGTACCCATGATTGCATTACATGCATTAATTCATTCATTACATATCATAAAAATGATCTTGAGGTTTTAACGGTCACGACGGTGTGTCTGGTTTCCAAATCGGACCGCTGGATTGAAAGATATCACAAGATCAAGTTTTCATGGTCTGCATGCATTATGTGGGGTAAAGCCGTTCACGTGTGATTAATTGAAATTAATTTTGATTGGTTAATGATTAAAATTAATTAAATGAATTTATGTGATTGGTGTAGTATTTTTCTTAAAGTGAGATTTGTTGCATGGAATTAAAACAAATAAGCTGATAATATTTAAAGACCGTGGATAATTAGGCTTTTGGGATAATTGTATTCAAAATAATTATTATAAAAGTCATAATTATCACTTTGGAATGAGGTTTATCATGAAAATAACTCTGAAATTCGTCCAAATACAGTTTTAGAGTTGGAAAACACTTCAAAAACGTGCTAATCAAGTAGCAGATTTTAGATTCACGATCTAAGGCACTTTTGGCATAGCAGAACTCAAAATTCGGACTAGGATATTTCTGGAAAAGTTGTAGAGAATCAAATTTCCCTTCAGCTGTCAAAATTTTAGCTTAATCATAAATTTGAGTAAAGAGATATGATCAAAATACTGAAACTAGTTCTGATCTAAAAAATCAGCTTACTCTTATCCAAATCTCCTTTTTTTTAGGATTTCCCCATACGTTTTTTGCTTATTTTTTAAGCTGATTGGACTTAATTTTTTGCTTAAACCTAGCTTATTTTCTAAGCAATTAATACCTCTATAAATAGAGGATGCCTCCCAACATTCAAGACCCCTTTTGACACTCTTTTACGCTCTAGTAGAGACACTTTTTCACACTTTCATATTTCTAATCTCCCTCTTTGATATTCTTTGAAGCTAGGGTTTTTAGGTTTCAAAGATAATTGCATAAATTTCTTTGAACCCTAATATATCCTCTCAAAAAGAAGAGCGCTCCATGCAAGAGGTTGTTTCTTAACCCTTTTTCTTATGCTTATCTTGTTGTGATGATGCATGTTTATATATATTTTTTTTAGTTTAGTTGTTTCAAATATTCATATCATGGATTATTGTTTTATTTTGTTAAAGCATGTTCTTGATTCTTTTATTATTGTTATGATCTCTTTCTTAGTTTCAAAAATCTGCATGTAATCAATTCTTTTTCTCAAAATAAAAATGGATCTGCATCTTCATTAGATGCAGATCTGAATTTTTCTTCAAATAAGAACGGATCTGCACCTTTATTAGATGCAGATCTGATTTTTTCTTCAAATAAAATCTGATTTGTATCTTTCTTAGATACATATTTGGTTTTTTTTAACATAGCAGATTTTGAAGTAAAGAAAAAGATCATGAATGGTTATGTTTGTTGTGTTTGCTTTATCCATGTAGTATAAATTTGTTTCTTGAATGAAATCCTCTTCATAAAAAAAATCTTTTTCATATTTTCTTTACACATATAAAAACAGATTTGATTTTTTTTAATACATAAATCTGATTTTTTATTATCACAAAACAAATCTGATCTTTTACAAATCAAAAAACCATTTTTTTTAAGTTCTCAAAAACAGATCTGATATTTTTTTCAAATTAAAAGACTTTGTTTTAATTAAATAAAAACATATCTGAATTTTCTCTCCAAAAACCATATTTTTTACACAACAAAAACAGATCTAGTTTTTTTTCTAAACCAAAATCAATTTTTTTTACTCACAACAACAGATCTGAATTTTTTTAAACAAAGAAGAGGATGCATTCATAAATGAATTTGTGTGATTTAGTTTGTTTCATATGTACAACATATCATTCATCTCATGCATAAAAGGGGTACATAGGTTACAAGAGTCTAGAAGACTAGACTCTGTTTGGGTGGAATGGGTGCCTAACACCTTCCCATTCCATAACCTAGCCTCCGAATTTAGTTTCTTTGGATAGGTAGATCTAAGCTTTATCTTTGCTTTTACTTTGGGTAGCTTGTAATTAGGACAAAAAGCCATGTCATTATTTGGTAGTTTGTAACTAGGACCCAAAGCCATGTAATTTTCAATTTTTCAAACACGTATTTTTTTTATTCAATCAACGAAAGGAAACAATCCAGTCATGTATTTTTGTATTTAGTTTTTCTTTTTTTTTTGTATAAAAAATAAGTGGCGACTCCACACCACTTACTAAAAAAGAGAGGTGCCCTAAAAAGCACTCAGAAAATCTCTCTTTTTTGAGAGGCACCTTTGGCGGCCTCTCACACCTCTTTCATATGCTCTTTGCATCTTTTCCTTCCATTGCTTGTCTGTTGATTTCTTGTCTTTGCCTTTGCATGTACACACATGGAGCGAGAACGCATGGAGCTAGGGCACGGTTTCCCAGGTGCAAGCAAAAAGGGCGAAGACGCAAGCATGTAGATATAAGCCAAGCGGCAATGTTCAATAGTTTTAGGGGTCTAGCCTCTCCCGTTTGGTTATGTACTCTTTTAAACCCTTTCCTTCCTCCTTCCCTTCTCTCTTAGATGGTTTGTATTAAGTATATCATGCCATGTACCATTCGTCCTCATCTCTAGAGTATGGCAACTCCTGTTTACTTTTCTGCACCTATATTTTGGGTCATGCTCTAGGGATGTAGGCATTTACTTTCCTACTCTGTGTGCTTGCATTGTGCATGATGCATGTATATATATACCTGCTCGCCCTTTTCGGTGTGATTGTCACAGTCCATGTCACTTAAGGCAAAGCGATGCCTAATTTCCACCGCGAAAGTAAGGTGACATGTCGTCGGATTTTTGCCGTGGAAATCTGGTACTTTGCCCGAATGCCTTAGGAAAGTATAGATTGGGACCACACCCATTCAAAAGCCAAACCTCAAAGCCCCCATGCATGCAAAGCCCTAAAAGCCAATGCCAAAATCATGTTTTCTACTGCCAATCTCCGAAAATTAAGGTTTATCAAAACAAATTACTGTCCTTAGACAGGTGTTGTGGGGTGCCTAATACATTCCCCACACGTAATTTAACTTTCGGACTCAAGAATCAAGATTTTTTTTGCCATCCACATTAGATTAGGAAATATGCCCCTTTTCTTAGCCTAGGATTGGTAATAAAATCAACTAGGAACAGGTGACCAATCACACCTTAGAAAAACCCAATAATTGGTAGCGACTTCACTTACCTTTGGTAATCCCTTAAAATTTGGCCAAGATTCTTGTCACACTTCCAAAGGTAGATACCTTCTTCCACCGAGAGAGAGAGCACCCGAAGCACTGTGCGGACCACATGCACCAATCAATCGAGAGGGCCTCCAATGGGCCCAGTGCATGCGGGAGCGTTGCCACAGCGGGTGGTCGAACGAAGGTCCACGATGGTGGTTTTTTGCTCCGATCGAGGCCGAGCGTTGATAGTACTTGCACGTACGTGTTGGTTTGATGTCACCACACGTTGTTGACTATAACCCATGTGCTTTCATGCACCCCCCAGTGCTATCCTCCATCGGGAACGAGCAAGTGTCAACATCAGGCTTTGCCATGTAAGCCCTAACAACGTCATCAGCCATGTTAGCAACCATGTTAGAGCCATTTCAACAATTTTTCCATGCCAGTACAACACCAGTATTATGCACTTGTCAATTCCTAATTCACAAGAATCACGACCATGTAACTAGAGGAAAAAGTCATTTAAGTTTTATGTATTTCATTCTATTAAAATGAAATCTTCAATTTCTCAATAAAATAAAGATGTATTTCATTTATTTTCTGGCTTCTTATTTTTATGCCTTAATTAAAGAAGTGACGACCCCACAACTTAATAAAAGAAGTGACAACTCCACAATGTAAAGCCCTCATTCTAAGGGGGTAAGAATATTGAGGTTTCCACTATTGAACAATATGCATAAGAGAAGGATAAAATGAGTTAATTGTCATTCAACTGATGTTGAGAGGTGTTTAACACCTTCCCATGTATAATAGAATCCTTAAATTAGTTTGTTTTCTTTTTTCCTCTAGTTTTTGCTTGATTTGATCCACCCTTAGGGTGTGCTTGTTTGGAGGTGAAATAGGGTCGATAGAAAACTTTGGAGAGAAAATGGGAAAAAAAAACTTTTTTGGAATGTGTTTGGTTGGGTGGAGAGGAAGGAAATTAAATAGTGGGGCCCGGGTGTTCTCTCCGGACCCACCAAAAAGTTTTCTCCCCAAAATGGAGAGAAAACTGAAGGGAGAAAATGAGGCTGCTTAACGGACGAAAATACCAATGTGCACTTGCATATTGCCTCTGCCAATTTTTTTTTTCTTCTTTTCTTTTCTTGGGCACGTTGCCTCTACCAATTTTTTTTTTTTTTTGTTTTTTTTTGTTTTCCTTTCCTAGGCATGTTACCTCTCCCAATTTTTTTTTCTTTTCCTTTCCTGGACGTTGCCTTCTTCCTTCCTCTTTCTTTTTTTTTTTTTTTAATTTTTTTTTTTTTTGGATTTCTTGGGCTGTAGGTGTGATAGTTTTTTCTTTTTCTTTCTTTTTTTTTTTTTTTGTTTAACTAGACATGGTTTTTTTTTTTTTTTGGGACATGATTTTTTTTTTTTAATAAATTAGGTGATTGCTTTTTTTTTTTTTTTTTTGATTGTTTGTCACTTTTTTGTTTTAATTAGCCATCATTTTTTAACTATGGTATATAAGTAAATTTATACAAACTCATTTTTTCCATCCTTCCACTTTTCCACTTCTAACCAAACAAAAAGGAGAGAAATTAAAATTTTTTCTATCCTCCCATTTTTCCATCCTCTCACCATGTTCTATCCTCTCACTTTTCCACCCCTCCAACCAAACAAACCCTTAGAGCACTAGCAATGGGGATGTAAAAAAGCACCTATTTTACCTCCTTAAACACTACTTTATCTATTTTACTATCTCATTTTACAACTTACCCAGCATCTCAAATTCTATTTTTACATACAACTCAATAAAATAATATAAATTACATAATCAAATAATATAAAAATTCTATTTCTCTCTCTTCTCTCCCATCTCTCCATTCTACCCAACAACTCTTCCTTACTACTACCCGCCAACATCACCCACAACCCACAACCCATAAAAAAAAAAAAAAAAAAAAAAACTACTAAACCACCACTACAAACCCAACAACCCACCACCATAGACCCAGCAAAACACCAAGACCCACCAAACCCACAGAAGTCGAAGAAGACACGAACCCATCACCGATCTACACCTGGAAGTGAAGGAGAAGGTGAAGGAGAACCCACCGTTGATCTACATCTACCACGACCACGCCGCTCGATCTTGCAATGTGGGCTTGTCCCTTGTGGAACCCAAGAGCTATGGAGTCAGAGAAGAGAGGAGATGGAGAGAAGAAAGGAAGAGTCAGAGAACGAGGAGAGAGAGAGAGAGTGAGAGAGAGAAAGTGAAGAGTGAGTGATGAGAGAGGTGTAGCTTAATTGAAAAGAGAGAAAGAGGAGTTATTTTCAAATAAAATAATATAAATTTTTACATCCTAAGCTATTGTTGGCTCTATTTATGAGAACCAACTGTTCATAGGTTGTAAGAAAAAAATAGATACCCACCCCCAGATGTGGCTGATTTTTGGCTTATTGGTTACTAAAATAGCAACTAAGAAGTTTTTACACCCTCAATACTAGTGTTTTTAAGCTAGAAGATTGCAAAGTGCAAACATATTTAATTAAATACTATCATTATTGACTTATTAATATTATCATTATTAATTAATAGTAGTATTTAATTAATTAGATGAATACGTGGTAAGCTTTTATTGGTAGAGTATAGAGTGGAGCAGGAAAAGTGGGACAGAAGATTTGGACTCGTTAGTGGCAACCCATACACAAAAAGACTTCCCCGAGTCCAAATCCACCTACATTTTCCCGGGCATACAAGGTGTGTGCACGAAACTCAAAAGACATTTCCAGCATGGGGTCAGAGGCAAGAATGGGCTTTGACAACAACGATTTAAGAAACTATTGCATTATCTCCCGTATCTCAGCGGTTATGTAACTATGTACCGAAAAAGGTTATCACATTCATTTTACATTGAGTTTGTTGCCAGACAAAAGCTATAGTAGCAGTTCTGTTCTGAAAATTGTTGCAATATCACATTCATTTTACATTTTACATTGCTGTATTCCTAGTGGGGGCAAAATTGCTTCTCAAGGACAACAAATTCAATTTCGTACTTCAACGCAACAACTTGATATGTTCATACTTCTCTAAATTATGAATTTATCTACTATACTGAAATATCTATTGGATTCACTAACTGATTTTGTTAATTAATTTGAGCAAAATCAAATACTTTATTCAACAATTAGGGGGCATTCAAGATATTGTATGAAGATTGCTCAAATTAGTTAACAAAGTCAGTAAATGCAAACAAAGAGATGTTACAATAAAGTAAATGAATTTCAAAATTTAGAGAAGTAAGAACTTATCAAGTTTTTGAGCTGAGGTACGAAACTAAATCCGCCGTTCTTAAAAAGCGATTTTGCCCCCACTAGGAAATTCTTTTGATGTAGGCCATTACTCTCCAAGATACAAAGATAACTTTGTTAGTGTGCACTCACAAACAGAACTTCAAACTTGTCACAAGATGTCAGAACAAAAATTTTAAGATATAAGATAGGGAGAGAGGTGAAATATCATAGTTCTATTTTATTTGATCGTTTGAAACTAATCATAGATAAAAAATACATATGGTACGAAAGGAGAAGAGCTTGTGTCTAGTGTCCAGTGAATGTGTCTAGTGTCCAGTTTCACTGGACACATTGAAATATGAACACTTGTCTAATTTTGGACATGTGCCCATATTCCAACGTATACAGTGTTGATTCATGATATGCTCTCCATGGAAAAAAAAAATCCCCAATTGAAAGGGTATTTTTCTGAACGTTTGAAATTTTTGAAAAAATTGTATCAAATCTCCTGAAAATTTTCTTGATGAGATTTTGCCGACAGAAGAGGAAATTTGAGGGATTCCAGCCCTTTGATACTGGGGTTGCCAAGGTCATTTCATAGGAAAGGAAATAGATGATATTAGGGGATTTGTTTCAGCTAGGTCTCCACTTGCTGGCTGACCTAATTTTGTCATGGTTGTCGTTGATGACTTGATTCTCACGACCAAAAAAAAAAAAAATGTCATGGGTATGGGCTTTGTCAAACACATAGTTGGACTTTTTAAGTTCTAAAACAATGGGTTTATAAAATTTTGAACATATCCAAGAATTATGTCTCCTTTTATTTATTTATTTTTTTGCGTGGGGTAGCAACACTTGGAAAGTTGGAATGGAAAGAGTCTGTGCTCTGTGGTTTGCAAGTTGAATTTGGGTGCTGTTGTATATAGCATTTGGAAACAGAGGATCATGGTTTCTGTTCCCTCTGAAGGAAGGATCTTTGGCTACTAACTATTAAACGAGAAGTGAAAGCAAGGATTGAGGGCAGTGGTCCTTATCCTGAATCTCATATCAACATCATTCTTCGTTGTAATTTGGGATGCTGTTGTGTTTTTCCTCTGTTGTGAGTCAGCCAAATTTAGTTGCTTCTGTGTTTTGATTTTTTTTTTCCCAGTTTTGTGCAGACCTAGTCTGTGTAGCAATCTGTAATTTTCTCAGGCTTTTAATAAAAATTTCACTCTGATGAAGAAGAAAAAATGATAAAATACCGTTTGTCCAAAAAGATAAAACTGTTAGGAACTTGTGAATATAATCATTCAACCATTATTCTACCCCTTCCTATTTTGATATAATAATAAATTATTGATTATCCTAATATTTTAAGCTATTAGAAGAAGGAAAAAAAAAAAAAAAAAAACGAATTTAACTGTGTAACCATCATTCTAAGTTTCTAACAAAAAATGATGTTTATGAAAAGTTTGTGAGGTTTTACCATATTTGCATTTGTAAGTCGCTGAACTTTAGTGTTATACGGGCAGTGGACCCATTTTGATCATGAATCATGAATCACATTATAATTTTCATTTTGCTCTTCTTTTGAATCAATGATCTACTTGAGTTGCCAGGTCATAAAAAATAGCCACAGATTAGTATGAGATCTGAATATCAAAGTGGAATATATATGAACAAAGAACCTAGACCTGTAAATTTATAGTAAGTCTACAGACACACCAAAATTGACAACAAATTTTATATGGTGAATCACAAAACAATAGTAGGCACATATGAGAATCAATAATAACCTGTCTACTTAACATGTATGAAATTTGTTGTGAAAACTTTTATGTAACTATGTAACATTGCTCATAAATTTAATCACTTTACCCTTTTAACTTTATTACTGGTAATCTCAAAAATAACACCAAAAATAAAAAGAATTGAAGAGAAGAAATAGAGACAAAATACTGCTATATCTCATTTTTCTACATGGTATTTCAACTTTCAATAATAGTCTCTAACGCAGGCTTCCATGATCTCTGCTTTGAGTACCTCTGTAGTGGTTCCTGCTGATGACATGTTGGAGTATTTATTGTTTTGGATTCAGAAGGAAACATGCAAAACTCACTTAGGACTGGGAAGATCTTCCCCAAGTTGTTAAAACTTATATGCTTCAGAGCCTTGGAAGCCTTGTAAGAGAGAGAGCTCATTTCCTCAAATGTTAGTACTGAGTAGAGCAACTCCATGGGAAGGAGAAAGTAGAATTGGCGCAGCTCTAGCTCCTCATCAGCTAAAAGTCCTTGAATCCGATGCCCAACTTTGAGGCTGCTTGATTCACAGACAAATTGACCTGGGTTCTCTAGCATGAGTTCTGCTACCTTTACTGGCCTTGTGTAGACTTGCAATCTTCCATCACTGAATAAGACCTTCACTACCCCACTTGAGATTATGGAAGGAGCACAAGATGTCACATTCCCCATGAGTATGTGTTTGAGAGAGAGAGAGAGAGAGAGAGAGAGAGAGTCTTTAGAGAAATGGTTATCTAAATTTCTCTACAGAGTCAAAGTTAGGAAGATGAGGCATTGAGGTTGATAGTGTATTCTCTTTGATAATGAATGAATTTATGCATGCAAGATGGTAGATGGTGGTTGAGGGGAGGAGAGAGAGTGAATGAGAGATATGGGCCACTCACTGTTATCTGTTAATATTTTAGGAGATCAAAGTGCTCGAATAAAAAGTAAGGTAGGTAGGTGCATGAATTTTCATGCAACACAAAGTAGAAACGAAGTTAACCGAGAATGTGTGTCATGTATTAGTATATTTTCCATTTGAAATGATTTCATTTCACAGCTAATTGTCACTTTAGATAACAAAGTAACGTACTATATATGGTCACATCTTAGAAATTAAATTTTAACTATAAAATAAAGGCGTAAATATACTTTTAGTCCCTACATTTTAATTTTACCACTTTTAGTCTCTAAATCAATTAACGCGTTCTATTTTGATCATTTTTGTTAGCCCATTACCGGAAATTGCTTAGGTGACAGACGGAACTATTAAAATAATAATAAAAATTTTATTTTACTATTAAAAATGCCACGTTAGCTTATAAATTAAAAAAAAAATTATTTATTAATTTTAACTAAATAAAAAAATTTAAAAACAGATAATTTTAAAAATAAATTAAATTAAAAATAAATTCTTTACATTATGTTCTTCCCAGTCATCATGAAGAACATGTTCATGTTCTTCCTCAAATAATATGTTTGGTTGCCGAGAAAATTAAAAAAAATCAAGAACATACCAACACGGAACACGTAAAATCAAAGGGCACAGATCTACAAAATACAAAGATCTTCAAAGATTCAAAACACAAAGAACACAAACCCAAACCCAACCCTCAATCTCTAGCAAACCCAGAACATCACATGAAAAATCAAACCCTCCATACAAACATCAAACCCAGAAACAAACCCATAAATTTCAAACCCAAATTCGAGAAACCCGTAAACAAACCCAGAAATTTTAAACCCACCAATCTAATAGAGACTCACTGATCTGTGAGAGATTGGAGGTAAACCACCGCCGACCTCAATCTCTAGCAAACCCAGAACATCACATGAAAAATCAAACCCTCCATACAAACATCAAACCCAGAAACAAACCCATAAATTTCAAACCCAAATTTGAGAAACTCGTAAACAAACCCATAAATTTTAAACCCACCAATCTAATAGAGACCCACTGATCTGTGAGAGATTGGAGGTAAACCACCGCCGACCTCAGCCCTTCCACTGTCACGCACTTAGCCCCACCGTCCTTCACATCGACACAAGACACAGCCTCAACGTGCAGCTCCTTCACGGGGACCGAGCACTCAGACTCGAGTGAGGCGTCGACGGCGTTGGCAAAGAGGAGGTGGAGGGAGCTAGAGAAGGTGGAGGCGGCGATGAGGGGTTTGTGCGTTGGGGTTTAGGAGGTCTTGAGGGAGGAGATTCAGGAAGGCAGAGAAAATGTGGATTGAGGGGTTAGGGTTAGGGTTTGGGATTAGGGATTGAGGGAGTGGATTTCGAGAGAGGGGGTGTTGGAGTCGAAGTCGAAGAGAGAGAGGACGGCGAAGAATTGCAACCTTCACACCTTTCTTGAAAAAGATCTTGAGCTCCCTGGCCCTTTCCTTCACCTGATGCTCAAACCCAGCCATTTCTTTTTTTGAAACAAAGAGAAAGAGAGATAGAATTCTTTAGACAGAGTGGAAGTGAATTTATTTTTAATTTAATTTAATTAATTTAATTTCTTTTTTAAACTATCTGTTTTTAATTTTTTTTATTTAGTTAAAATTAATAAATATTTTTTTTAATTTATAAGCTGACGTGGCATTTTTAATAGTAAAATAAAATTTTTTATTATTATTTTAATAATTCCGTCTGCTACCTAAGCAATTTCCGGTAGTGGGCTAACGGAAAGGATCAAAATGGAATGCGTTAATTGATTTAGGGACTAAAAGTAGTAAAATTAAAATGTAGGGACTAAAATGGAAAAAGTCAAAATGTAGGGACTAAAAGTGCATTTACGCCTAAAATAAACTCTCAATATTTCAAGTGAAATAATGGGAATTCAGTTCCGCATGTCACTATTTTTTTTTAGAATAATTCGATAGTTATAATTAGTGGGAGGGAGATTCAAATCATAATTCTCTTAATAATGGAGATCAGGCTATGCTATTAAGTTAAAAAAACTCTTAGTATATCGTGTGTCACTTAGAAAACGTACAAATTTCATGCCTCTATACGAATAGTATAATTTTTTATTTTTTATTTTTGGCAATTTCCTGCCCTATTAACTAAAGAGAACTTCAAATGGCAAGAAAAATAGACCACCTGTCACTTGTCTCCCTACTTGACTTATTTCTTTTTTGGCTGAATCTTTCCTACCTGATTTCAATGGTGTGAAATGCTAATGCATAGATGTACATGATACATCAGTCAGTCACACTAGTACTTTGATTCCAATTTGTTTCTTTAATATTTGTTTTCGTTATTTTTTAGAATGTCCAATTTCTTTATTTAGGTGAGCACATGGCGAGGCATGCAGCAACAGTTTGGAAAATGTAGCAGAGCTCTCACTAACGACAACACCAAACAAATTATTGGATATGGTAACAAGCAACTTCTTTCATTTTATTCTATTGAGATGGCCACCTAACATAATATATTAACCTAACTAGAGAGACTCTGAGAGTAAAAAAGAAGCATATATATCAATATATATATATATATATATATATGTCCATGCATATACTGTGTAAGATATGAAAGGAATATCTTGCAGGAAGCATTACATTGTAAAATCTTTGCTAGGTATCAGGTCATTGTCCAATTCTAGTTTGCCAGCTTTCAAAATATTCTGTACTATCTAGCTTACTTATGTTGACATCTATTATGCAAATTCAACCTTTTAATTCATGATTTTACAAAAAAATCGCTAGCTATTTTCTCCTTCCTGATAAACATGTAACGGCTTGATTGATGGTGTCATTGTCTTTTATAATACAAATTTATAAATCAACCATACCAGTTATAATACAATCCACATAGATAAACAGTTCAATTGCATATTTCAATACCAAATCTAAAAGTATTAAATATGAAAGCAGTAAAAGGAAGAAACAAGATTGGTAACGAAGTAAAAATCAAAGAAGAATCTCTTCAATGCATGGAAAAATTGTGGGGGCCTAGTCCTCTAGAAAATTCATATTGGAAAAGCAATTGCCACATTTTACTTACAAAACTTTAGTTCAACTAAACTCTCTATCATAGTATGAGAGACTGTGACCTTAGTTTTATTGAATTAGGCCCAAGTGAAATTAGGTGAAGTCATGTTTATTGCCTCTCAAAATGGATGTTCGACTAATGATATTTGAGCTACTAAATTACTAAATTGAGAGTTGTGCATTAGATTTTCCACTTATTTTAATTATTGAAAAAATTAAGAACACCACAACAATAATTTTATTTTTTTATTGATTGAAAATTTTAATTTACATCTCAATGAATATAATAGGGAACATTACATGGTTTTGATCCTAGATACAATCTAAACAAAATAGCTGACTTGAAGCTATTAGTTATATTCTAAAAATTGTGAAAATTACATTTGGATAAGACTAATCTAACCATTGATCCAAGATCAGAGGCTAATAAGTTACGGAGTGAGAAAGTGTTAGGCACCCACCCCATCTGTTGCAATCAGTCTCCTAGAATATGTGGCCAGCATCATGTCATGCAATTAAATCATCCAAAAATGTCATTAAAAAAATTTAGCATGTCATTCACAGAAAATAAAATCTAGCATTGAGTTAAGGGTTTTGAAAACAGAGTTTTTGGGCATATGAATAGCATATTAACATTTGAACTTAAAATTTAAAAAACTAGTATGCTTGATCCTAATTTAACGCATATCATCAAAAGATAAAAATCATTTTGAGTAATTTGACATCAAACAATCAAAATTTGAAAAAGTCTACTTGCGTGTATAGGGCTTGATGATTGGTTTTAGGGTTGGATGGTTGATCCTAACACTAAGGTTTGTATTTTGGATGAATCAAGCAGAGTTTTGATATGGTTTTTAGGGTTTGGAAATTGAGGGTTTGATCATGTGCTAAATAAAAGAATTACTAGCCACCTAATGAGAAAGCTTTCTACGAATCTTTACTGAAAATTGTGTTCTTTAGGGTCTATTTGGTTATGGAGGGGGGAGGTAGAACAGCTCAAGACCAGTTTTCAGTTTCCTTCACAATATGAAAATTGAAAATAGTTTTTGATTTTTGCCTAAAATAAGTTACCAAACAAGTTTTTTGCCTTAGGAAACAGAAAATTGTTTTTGAAAACAGAAATCTGAGGAAAAAAACAGTTACCAAACATACCCTAAGTGTGGTGGAGTTTTCTTCTCAAGCCCACCATTTAAGAGGAAAATGTTTTCTTCCCAATTTGGAGAGAAAACTAGAAAGAAAATGGGTGTGGTGGAGTTTTCTCCTCCAGCCCACCATTTAAGAGGAAAATGCTTTCTTCATTTGATGTGAAATTATCCATCTACCCTCACCTTTATTTATTAAAGTGGGGAGGGAATGCTTTCTTATTTTTTTTTTTTATAGAAATTTTACTGTGGCTACTACCTCTTTCTTTCCTTTTTGTTGTTGTTGTTGTTATTTTTCTCCTTTCTTCTTGTTTTGCCTTTTCCTAGGTATAGTGCACATGTTGGTTCATGGTTGGCTCTTTTTCTTTCTTTCTTTTCTTTTTTTTTTTTCTTTTTTTTTTTCATATCAAGCGCAACCCTTTTTTTTTTTGCTAGATGTTTTATTAGTTGTGTTAATTTGTAAGTTTGTAGTAATTAAAAAAAAATTAATTTTATATATAGTCTATAAACTATTAATTTTATAAACTCTATATATATATATATATATATATATATATATAGTCATGTTAACAAGTGCGCTTAGGGTAATTGTTAATAAACCATTTTAGGAAAATTTTGATATCACTTTTAAAGTAAATATAAAAAGCCATCAAAACAATTAATTATTTTTTTCTTTTTCCATAAAAAGTTTATAAAAATACTTCTTAAACCAATGCACTTAGGACATTCATTAACATTTCTCCCATATATATAAATATATATATATTTATATATATATATATATATATATATATATTAGAGGGATTAGTCCCAACTAACTAATCAGAATCATGCGTGTGCGGTCTTAAACGTAAGAATGCATATTAACTGTTAAAAGATCTTTTGTCATCATGAGTTTGCCATTTTTAGCCATGAAATGGATTTTTATTTATCTATTTTATTCATTTTTGTTCCCATGATGTTAGAGTAACTAGTAGTTTTTCTTCTTTATTCACGAAGTTGTTTGATCTCCTGTAAAGGGTCAAATAATCAAACAGTGACCATGACAAAAACGGTGGGTGTAACTGACTGAGAAATATTAAATTTGCTTGCGAATGAAGAATCTTTATTTAGAACAACTAAATGATTGGAAGAAACAAACCAGATTCTGACTTTTCTAGTTAAACAAACAAGCCGGAGTTGAGGATAATTGGATTCTGAATAAATTTGGTTGGTAGATCAATGGTAGTTAGCATTGTTGGTAACGAGCGAGTTTGATATATTACAAGTTAGCTTCAAATCTCTGACTATCTTATTTGATTAATGCAGGCAAAATATATATATTGGTGCTCAAGATTCCAGCAGCCAGGGCCAATTGTGATATTTGGTTTGTGCTTTATTTGGTATGTGTTATTGTGTTTCGTTTTGGTCCCCAAAAATGTTCTCTCTGACAAATGTTTTTTACAGGTTATATTTTTTTGTTCGGCAAAAAATTCAGGTCCATAAAGCACTTTCTGTAATCAACAAAAAATAAGCCTAATGGTGTAAAAATCATTTAAAAAAAAAAAAAAAAACTGCAACGTTTTATGAAATGTTATATATTTAACAAAGGAAAAAACAAATTTCTTAATGGAAATCTCTCTCTCTCTCCCTCCCCCACAGACTTCTTGTTGACTGTCGTTGATTAAATATTAAGTTTTTGCCGCATGACCTTTTTTTCCCTAAATCAATCACTATTCCACTTCTTTTTCTTTTTTTTTTTGTATAAATTCCAAATTAGGGGTTGATTTTCCATTTACGCTTTGTTTCTGTAAATTAAAGCTTTTCTTCATATCATTATTTGAAATTACAAGAAATTTTTTATGTGAGCTAGACGAAATAAAATGATTTCTTGACTCAATTTTAGGGTCACAACCTCAAAGAATGTGACAGTTTTTCAAAAATTATTTTTTTAAGAGAAACACTACGTCCATAATATTTTCACAACAAATTTTAGGTGTTAAGTTATTACTGATGGGCAAGAAAATAATTTCAGTAGTGGATTCAAGTTAAAAACCTGCAACAACCTACTACTTAGGATTTATTGTGAAAATGTTGTGAACGTAACACTTTTTTTTAAAAAAAAATATCTATTTTCTAAAAAATATTTTTCCTTTTTCTAGAAAGTAGAAAATGTTTTTCATTGAAATATACATAACGCCAATTAAAACTATACATGATAATTGGCGCATATTGCAAATTAACATGTTAAAACTACTAAATATGCAACTTAGCAGTATGCATGTAAGGTGAATTTGCAATATGTACCTTACTATCAAAAAAATTTATGCTAATTAAAACTATAAATTAGTATAAATTTGGATAGTAAGGTGCATATTGCAAATTAACCAACGCAAAAATGACTCTTTTGCCCTCAAATCCACCTCTTCTTAATTTTCCCTTTGTTGGGTTCTTTTTTTCTTAGGCATGTGGGCTTGGTCGACACAACAAATAGGAAGACAAAAATAAGTTGGGTAATTTTTGGCATTGGACCTTGTGGGCTTTGTTTATAAGTAATTTTATAAGCCCCTAGTTGTGTAAAAAATTCCCTAAACAAAAGGCTACTTATGTTGGAACAAGTGCTCTAAAATATTGTCAAGGCTATTATCAAGTAGTGTCCGGATATTAGATTGAATTTTGGGATACTAGATCTATATTTCCACATATTGTTTTCCAAATGCCAATAACCATATATACCCCTTGTAATTAATTTCTTTGATATTGCTATCAGATTACTACAGGGTGACCCTCTCTCTCCTATCCTCTTTGTTTTAGTTATGAATGTTCTCGGTAAAATGATCTCAAGGGCGATTGAAACTAGAAAGCTTGAAATGACTTAATCCTTAACCAATACAAGGGGAACCATTTGCTGATATCACATATGTTGTTTATTGGCTGTGTTACTCTCATCTTTTGTGATGCAAATTTCGATCCAATCAAATGCTACTAGTACCTATTGGAGGCGTAAAGGACCCAAAAACATTGGCTAATTTTCTGGGTTGTGTTGTAAACTCATCAAACTTTTAAGGAAATACTTGGAATTACCTTTGGAGCACATTTTAAGGCAAAGGAGATATGAGATGGAATTCTAGAAGGAATGGAAACGCGTTAACGAGTTTAAAGGAAATGTAACTATCAAAAGGAGGGTGTCTCACTTTGATTAATAATATGCTCTTTAATTTTTTTTTTAATTGTATGTTTTAATAATTAATTTTTTTTTTAGA
Organism: Notholithocarpus densiflorus; assembly: GCA_030021035.2. Taxonomy (NCBI): domain Eukaryota; kingdom Viridiplantae; phylum Streptophyta; class Magnoliopsida; order Fagales; family Fagaceae; genus Notholithocarpus; species Notholithocarpus densiflorus. Next base: position 1,899,183 of record JARYZH020000040.1, read on the forward strand.
AGATTTTAATAATTAAATTAAAGTTGAGTCTTACCTTTCATGTTTGAGCTATGAGATTAATGTTAAGTTTTACATCGTTCTACAACGCACTTTTGCAATGTCGCACACTAAAAATACATCAATATTATAAACATAGTTTACTCTAACGCTCTGTTTGTTTCGATGGAAAACTTTCTGTAAAGATAGTTTTCCACATTTTCCGGTGTTTGGTATTATAAAAAAAATTATTCAATGGAAAACTATCTTTAGTCAATAAAAAAACTCTTAACAAAAATAAGGCTTATTTTCTATAGGTTGTTTTTCCAAAAAAAAAATTTGGAAAACAATCTCTCCCATGCACTTCATCACTCCTATAAATAATTCTATTCTTTTGTGCGTAGGAAACAAAAATTAATTTCATACTAGGTTGGTCATAGAGCAAAGCTTGTTCAGCAATGGCTGTAACATCCTCGCTTCCATAGTTAGTAATCATAGCTGGCTTTGAATGGGTAACCTTTATCATCACTGGGTGGTAAAATTTTGAGTGCAAAATAAACAATTGCACTTCGAAAAATTTGGGTTCCAGTCTTCCAGAATTAGAAGATTCCTTTATAAGACTGTCACGCCACTCCTTAAAGAGCAACCAGAGGTTTGGCATGAAATTTCGAGTAAAGGTCTAGCCCATGAAAGCCATTAGCCATACTGCTGAGCCACATTAATGGAGGAGCTAATAAAGTCTCTACGGCCACCTAGGGTCCTTATCATTTGAAAAAAGAATTTGTGCTTGCTTTCATGTCTCCTCCAATGGACAGGAAGCACTTTACATCCATTTATTGGGCTATTGACGTGAATTTGTTAAGTGAAGTAGGTTGTAGGGATTAAATCTGAAGAGAATTTTTCAGCTTTAGATGAACGCCAATAACCACCTCTGGTAACAGGACGAGATGATGAGGTATTTTTGAGTGGCTTTAGCCATTGAACGGAATAGGCTGCAGATGGGTTGAGAATCAACTTTTTGTTTATACTGATTACATTAATTGGGTTTAAAAATACACATGGTATATATGTTTTATATTATACAAGAAATGTTATAAAAATTTTGTGCATACCAAATACCAAACAACAAAAAACAATTTCAAGCTCATTTTCAAGGTCATTACCAAACACTGGTAAATGAGATAGTTTTCCGGTAAATACTTTTTAGAAAATGACTTATTTTCTAGAAAACGTTAATGCTGAAACAAACAGAGCGTAAGTAAATTAATAATATTAACACAATTTATTCTAATTCAAATCCATTACAAGTATATCAAAATTTTAAAATATGATTGTAAACACAAAATTTTCCAATTGCAGAAAATCAAACAATTGAAAAGAAATATGGTTTGCAAATATAAATTTGTATTGATGTATAATGAGTATAATCTCTGTTTCAATTCTTTTACAAAAGAATACCCTCTGATTCTATCTTCTTTGAACTTGACTCGAACAAGGACTCTTCTTGACTTTGGTTGGAAGATGGATTGAACGGTCTTCACAACAAATCTCTAGCTTTGAGCTTATTAGAGATTTGTTATTCTTCAAGTCTTCGAACGTGAAGGCTCTTAGGTTGAAGTTCTTCGAGGCTTTAGAGGCTTGATCCGTTGAGCTTCAAAGATTTGGGTTTGTTGAGGTTTATGTAGGCTTTTTAGCTTAATTCCAATAGAACTTCAAAGAACTTGAACAAGAGATCTTCTTGATTTTGATTGGAAGATGGATTGAACGGTCTTCTCAACGAATCTCTAGCCTTGAGCTTGTTAGAGATTTGTTGTTTTTCAAGTTCTTCAAGCCCTTTGAATATTCTTCAAGTTCTTCAAAGATGCTTCAAGTTCTTCAAAGATTCTTGAGACAGAATTTCTCCAGAGCTTGGACCTCTTGAAAACTGAGTGTTGAAAATGAGAGGGGATGTCCTCTATTTATAGTGATTTCAGAGGATAAGCTCCACTATGAATTGATATGCTTGAAAGTATGTAGTAGACTTTCGATTGGCCCAAATTCTTCTTAAAGATAATTATCTCTATTTATCTATTTTGATAAAGATCATATTTTGATAAAGATTATAATCAACAAAGATAAATAATTATCTCTATTTAATTTATTTAATAAAGATAATTATCTACCAATTTTGAATAGAGAATTTATCTTTATTTTATTTATTTATTTATTTTAATAAAGATAATTACCCATAAATTTTGAATAGGAAATTTATCTTTATCTTGTGGGCCAAATGACACGTGGCGAATTTTGATATGCTAATGTGATGCCAATTTGGATGACACATGTCATCATCTAATTTAATTAATTTAATGACATTAATTTAGAATTTGCCACTAAACTTTGATGTGGCATTTTATAATTGGCTTAAAATTTTTCCTCTTACAATGATCTCATTAAAAAATAATTCCCAAATGTTTCAAGAAATTGTAAAATAAGTTTCATTGTGTAAATCAAAAAAAAAAAATTTTAATTCAATACTTACAATGAAGGAAGGAAGATTTAAATCAATTACAAAACTCTTGGCTATTTAATTCAAAATTAGTTTAATCATTTTACAAGTTTCTTTTGATAAATAAAAATTAAAAACTAGTTGTCAAAAAGGCTATGCGTAATGGGTTTTTTCTTCTAAATACCCCCTTCCCCTCCCCAACTTCCCCAAGTGTTTTTTTTTCTCTCTCCTCCTATTGGTTTTCTTAATTCGAAACACGAGAGGAATCTGAAACTAGACTAAAGAAGGACTGGAACTTGTAGGCAATTCTAGAAAAGTCAATGTTTTTTCAAAATATATGTTTGTGGTTTTTTTTTTTTTTTAACCATTTGGGGTGAGTTTGGTTTTCTAGAAGAAAAAAACCCTTTACGCGCATTTCCCACACAAAACATTCACCCTAATATTGGTATGTATATAGAAAGTGTCCTGGAGTCTAGTTTATGCAAATTTCATAGGAACTTAAAGCAAACTTAGCAGTAGAATTAGCTACAACATTATAATTCCTCTTAACCCAACTAAAGAAGCGTCTAGAAAAGGACTTAAGCAAGCACAAAATGTTGTCAGTCATGCTATTAATGGACTAGACAACAGAAAGAGCCTTCCATGATAGGGAGTCAAAACAAATTTTAGCATCTCCTAAAAAAATGACCTAACTCTAAGACTCTCTTTTAGTTAGTTGGACAGCCTAGAAAATGGCTGCTGCTTTAGCTTAGGGGAATTTGGGGGGGGGGGGGGGGGGAGGAGCAAATATTGTGCATTTTGGTCCATATCTTAATTACCTCTCCACTATGGTTATGAGCAACTGTTGCTAGAGCAGCCTTGGAATCTGATAAACCAGCGTCTTGACCTAGTCTAGTGGAGGGGGACCTAAACCGCTTGGGGTGGAGTTGGGGGTTGGGATGCAACAGGAGTTGCTAACATTGAAAACTTCAAGTGTTTTTTATGAACTTGGTGAATGGAGCTATGAATGTCAGTTGGACCACCATGATGAAGAACATGATTACGCAAACGCCAAATTTCATCCAATGTAAAAACCATATTTTGGGGAGACCAACCACTTATCACTTTTGGGACACAACGATTTGGGTGGTTCCAATACTAACTTGACAATGTCTTCATTGGATGCAATATGAGCTTCATCGGCTCTAAATCCCCAACAAGTGGAGTGTCAAAATGGCTCTAGCAATGGTGTATTTTAAGAAGATATGGCAGGTGATTTCTACCTCTTCACCACAAAGAACACAACTGGGGTCTATGACTTCTAATCTTCTTAACATATTTTCACCTATCCTCCATAAAAACATCTTGATCCTTTTGGGGGCATTTAGCTTCCATAGCTTCTTCCATGGTGTCTGAGAGGATGGGGTACTGGCATGTCGCATGATTGTGCGATAAACTAATTTGATAGAGAAAACCCCTTTGAATCTAGCACCTAAAAAACTTTTTTTTTCTTTCTTTGGGACTGAATGGTAGAGGGATTGAGAGTATGGCCTATGCAGACTATGGGTCAAATAATTCTCAGATAAGAGAAACTTTCCAAACATATAGATCACCATTTATGAGTTGTGATAACCATAAGAAGAAGCTAAGTGAAACACTACACTCTTGGCTTAGGTATGAAGCATTGGAGCCAAGGAACCTACAAGTCTTTCCAGACGTTGATTGAAACTTCATCACCTATGAGATAGCAAGTTCTTTTTAAAATAATGACCTTGGTTTATTCAATTGCTCTTTGGGGGGGGGGGGGGGGAGGTGAGGTAGACTTAGGTGGGTTTTTGAATAGCCAATTTTGCCCAACTTTGTATTTGGCCCTATAAATTTGCATGTCCAAACTATCTCTCTTAGACGTGACCATCTAGGCTAGCTTGGCTAATTGAACATTTGTTGAAATCCTTTGCTTTTCTAAATCCCCATGGCATATATACATATCATCTCCATTTGTAACTTGTATTATTTGATTTTTTTTTTTTCAACAAAATTTGGGCTCTAATTTCCCTCCTTTTGTTGTGGGGGGGAAAAACATAGGACCTTTTTTTGTGGCAAAAATGCAAAACACAACCTTTAAGTTTGACCAAAATTCATTTCAGGCTTTTAACTTCACTTTCATTCAATTGAGTCCTCTGACTTTTAACTTTATTCAATTAAGAATTTCCATCACTTTTCGTCCAAATTACTTAACTTAGATTATTTTTTCTTTAATAAAAAATTCCAAAAAACTCAAAAAATTATTTTATAAAAACTAAAAATTTCTAAATTAATCATTTTCAAATGTGAAGAAATAAAATTGTTCATACTACATACTAATAAACCCATCCCAAAAAACAAAATCAACAGCAAAAATTCAACCAAAATTGTCTATAAGTTTCTCCTAACCAAAGCACCTATAACACAAAAATCCAAAGTTAAAAACTTCAAAATCAACCTTAAACCAACCAATAGCGAAAAAATACAAGAACCCAGAGTAACAAAAACCCTAAACTCACAATTCTAGACCAAACCCAATTCCAAAAATCAACCCAAAACATAAACCCACAATTCAAATTCAAACTCAAAAGTTAGATAGTTCCAAACTGCCATGGATAGCCACCACAAGCTACCACTAAGATGGCCTTGACACACACACACACACACACACACACACACACACACACACACACACACACACTCTCTCTCTCTCTCTCTCTCTCTCTCTCTCTCTCTCTTTATAGGAAGACAAAAATAAGTTGGGTAATTTTTCGCATTGGACCTTGTGGGCTTTGTTTATAACTTATAAGTAATTTTATAAGCCCCTAGTTGTGTTAAAAATTCCTAAACAAAAGGCTACTTATGTTGGAACAAGTGCTCTAAAATATTGTCAAGGCTATTATCAAGGAGTGTCCAGATATTAGATTGAATTTTGGGATGCCAGATCTATATTTCCACATATTGTTTTCCAAATGCCAGTAACCATATATACCCCTTGTAGTTAATTTCTTTGATATTGCTATCAGATTACAACTAGGTGACCCTCTTCTCCTATCCTCTTTGTTCTAGTTATAAATGTTCTCGACAAAATGATCTCAAGGGCAATTGAAACTAGAAAGCTTGAAATGACTTAATCCTTAACCAATACAAAAGGAAACATTTGTTGATATCACATATGTTGTTTATTGGCTGTGTTAGAGCATCTCCAGCAGCTTCTCTATATTTTTGTACTGTTTGGACTGTGAACAGTAACATTTACCTTTTACTCACCTACTTTTTCAAAGAGCACTAGCAATGGGGTGTAAAAGCCCCCTACTTTCTATTTTAGCCACTGAACTCATAAAAACATGCTCCATTTGGGTTGCTATTTCTAAAAAATTTGCAACCCAACTACAGTGAGGTTGTATATTTACAACCTCACTGTAGCTGGGTTGCAAACTTGTTTAATTATTTTTATTTCTCACCCGGGCCCATATCTCACTTTACTCTCTAAAGTCTGATATCTCAGCCTCACCTTCTCTCTCTCTCTCCTTTTCTTTTTTCTCTCATCTCTTCCTCTCTCCCTACTCTCTATTTTGTTCTCTCCTTTATCTGTCTCGGTCCATCTCTCTCAGATCGGCGTGGAGGTTGTGGGTTTGTGGGGATCAGCGTGGTGGAGGGTGTGGGTTTGTGGAGATCAGCGTCTGAGGTGGACATCGGCGTTTGTGGTCGAGGTTGAGGTGTGGGTCATGGTGGTTGCTGGGTTGTGGAATCGATGAATCGGTGGTTGGGTTATGGAAATCGATAACTAGGTTGTGGGAAACGGTGGCTGGGTTGTGGGATTCAGTGACTGGGTTGTTGGTATCGGTGAATGGGTTGTGGGAAACAGTGAGTGGGTTGTGTGAGTTTGGGTTTTGGTGGGTCATTTGGTGGTGGAGTTCGGTCTATTTGGGTTTGTGGGTATGGATTTGGCAGTGGTGGTGGTGGTGGTGGTGGTGTTGGATTTTAGGTGGTGGTGGTGGTTGCTGTGCTGTGCTGTGGATGTTTTTATTTTTATTTTTTATTTTATTGGCTATGAGATTGATTTTTGGATTAATTGTGATTGTGATTGTGGCAATGGAGGTGGTTTTGGTTGTGGTGGAGGGTGGGTGTGGTGGTTGGCTATGGTTGGGGTGTGGTGTTTGTAGCTGTGGGTGAAGAGAAAAAAAGACCAAAGGAAAGAGAGTGAGGATTACTTTTATTTTATTTTATTAAGTAATTTATATTATTTTATTGGGTTGTATCTAAAAATAGAAACTAGAATATAGGGTGAGTTGTAAAATGAGTTGGTAAAATAGATAAAGGGATGTTTGAGGATGCAAAATAGACACTTTTTTGCATCCAGGATGCAATGCTCTTACTCTCATCTTTTGTGATGAAAATTTCGATCCAATCAAATGCTTGAGGTGTATTCTAAGTTGCTTTAATAAAGCAGTGTCAGGTTATAGGGTAAATCTGAGCAAATCTAAACTAGTTCCTGTTGGAGGCGTAAAGGACCCAAAAACATTGGCTAATTTTCTGGGTTGTATTGTAAACTCATCAAACTTTCAAGGAAATACTTGGAATTACCTTTGGAGCACATTTTAAGGCAAAGGAGATATGAGATGGAATTCTAGAAGGAATGGAAAAGCGTTAATGAGTTTAAAGAAAAAGCATTAAGGAGGGTTTCTCACTTTGATTAATAATATGCTCTTTAATTTTTTTTAATTGTATGTTTTAATAATTACTTTTTTTTTAGAAGATTTTAATAATTAAATTAAAGTTGAGTCTTCCCTTTCATGTTTGAGCTATGAGATTAATGTTAAGTCATACATCATTCTACAACGCACTTTTGCAATGGCACACACTAGAAATACATCAATATTATAAACATAGTTTACTCTAAGTAAATTAATAATATTAACACAATTTATTCTAATTCAAATCCATTAAAAGTATATCAAAATTTTAAAATATGGTCTCATTAAACAATAATTTCCAAATGTTTCAAGAAATTGTAAAATAAGTTTCATTGTGTAAATCAAAAAAAATTTTTAATTCAATACTTACAATGATGGAAGGAAGATTTAAATCAGTTACAAAACTCTTAGCTATTTAATTCAAAATTAGTTTAATCATTTTACAAGTTTCTTTTGATAAATTAAAATTAAAAACTAGTTGTCAAAAAGGCTATGCGTAACGGGTTTTTTCTTCTAAACCCCCCCCCCCCACTCCCCTCCCCAACTTCCCCAAGCGTTTTTTTTTTTTTTTTTTTTTTTTTGGTCTCTCCTCCTATTGGTTTTCTTAATTCGAAACACAAGAGGAATTTGAAACTAGACAGAAGAAGGACTGGAACTTGTAGGTGATTTTGGAAAAGTCAATGTCTTTTCAAAATATATGTTTGTGGTTTTTTTTTTTTTTTTTTAACCATCTGGGGTGAGTTTGGTTTTCTAGAAGAAAAAAACCCTTTACGCATATTTCCCACACAAAACATTCACCCTAATATTGGTATGTATATAGAAAGTGTTCTGGAGTCTGGTTTATGCAAATTTCATAGGAACTTAAAGCAAACTTAGTAGTAGAATTAGCTGCAACATTATAATTCCTCTGAACCCAACTAAAAAAGCATCTAGAAAAGGACTTAATCAAGCACAGAATGTTGTCAGTCATGCTATTAATGGACCAATCAACAAAAAGAGTCTTCTATGATAGGGAGTCAAAACAAATTTTAGCATCTCCTTAAAAAATGACCTAACTCTAAAGCTCTCTTTTAGTTAGCTGGATAGCCTAGAAAATGGCTGCTACTTTAGCTTAGGGGAGAGGGAGGGGGGGGGGGGAGCAAATATTGTGCATTTTGGTCCATATCTTAATCACCTTTCCACTATGGTTATGAGCAACTGTTGCTAGAGCAGCCTTCGAATCTGATAAACCACCGTCTTGACCTAGTCTAGTGGAGGGGGGACCTAAACCACTTGGGGTGGAGTTAGGGGTTGGGATGCAACAGGAGCTGCTAACATTGAAAACTTCAAGTGTTTGTTATGAACTTGGTGAATGGAGCTTTGAATGTCAGTTGGACCACCATGATGAAGGACATGATTACGCAAACACCAAATTTCATCCAATGTAAAAACCATATTTAGGGAGACCAACTACTTATCACTTTTGGGACACAGCGATTTGGGTGGTTCCAATACTAACTTAACAATGTCTTCATTGGATGCACTATGAGCTTCATCAGCTCTAAATCCCCAACAAGTGGAGTGTCAAAAGGGCTTTAGAAATGGTGCATTTTAAGAAGATATGGCAGGTGATTTCTACCCCTTTACCACAAAGAACACAACTGGGGTCTGTGACTTCTAATCTTCTTAACATATTCTCACTTATCCTCCATAAAAACATCTTGATCCTTTTTGGGGCATTTAGCTTCCATAGCTTTTTCCATGATGTCTGAGAGGATGGGGTACTAGCATGTTGCATGATTATGCGATAAATTGATTTGAAAGAGAAAACCCCTTTGAATCTAGTACCTAAAAAACTTTTTTTGTTTCTTTGGGAATGAATGGTAAAGGGATTGAGAGTATGGCCTATGCAGACTCTAGGTCAAATAATTCTCAGATAAGAGAAACTTTCTGTTAGGACATATGTGAATCATGTTAGGAACATATGTCAATATAGAATTGGCTAATCCTTTAACAAAACTTTACTTGTAATTTGGTAGATCTAGGATGTGTTTAATACTTCAAGGAACAAGGTTTCAAGTCCAAGTGTTAAAGCTATGCAAGTCTGTCTAAGAATCAAGTGAAGAAAAGCTGGATTTTAAAACTCGACAGCTAGCTCAACAAATAGCATCTATCGAGGTTTAAAAGACAGTTTTGCCCGATGCTCGATAGCTGCTCGATAGATACCCTATCTATCGAGATTTATGAAAATTAGATTTTCAGTTCTGATTTTCATCCAATCCGTGTATAAATGTTTAAGCTTTCTTTTCTCACAACCCTAAACATATATAAGGATTATTTTAAGGGCCGTCACAGATGATGCAAGTGAGTGCAACTTAATACAAAGGTTTTTCACAAGCATATTGTGACTAGAGACAATTTGCCCTAGTTCATCTTTCTCTTCAAGAAGCTGCTATGTTTGTACGCCGTAGGATTTTGTAACCAAGTAGCTTCGTGATCTTCATCGTGTTGATGAACTGAAGAACTTTGTAACTAACATCCTTCTCAAGTTGGTGGTTAGTCACGTACTTAGATCCATGCATTAATTGGTTAGTCACGTACTGGAAGGCGTGCATTAAAAAGGAGAGATTGTCATTACAGAACAAGTCCAATTAGGTATTGGGGTAAGGGTTCAACTGTAGGTTGGTATAAGGTACTGAGATTCCTTTACTTGTAACCGCTTGTTATGATAATAGTGAATTCTCAGGAGTGGTGACCTTAAAATCATCCGGTGGGGTTTTTGCCATGTAGGTTTTCCTCATTCGTAAACAAATCACCGTGTCAATTTATTTTTCGCTGCATATTAACTTAGTTGGTGATTTGTTTGTGCTACCACGCTTGTTGCATGTTAATTGGGTTAATTAATTAACTTGGCTAATTAATTGGTTAATTCATCACAATGGGTCAATACATTCTTGGCCTATCACTTTCCAAACATGTAGATCACCATTTATGAGTTGTGATAATCATAAGAAGAAGCTAAGTGAAACACTACACTCTTGGCTTAGGTATGAAGCATTGGAGCCAAGGAACCTACAGGTCTTTCTAGAAGCTGATTGAAACTTCATCACCTATGAGATAGTAGGTTCTTTTTAAAAGAATGACCTTGGTTTTTTCAATTTCTCTTGGGGGGGAGGTAAGGTAGACTTAGGTGGGTTTTTGTATAGCCAATTTTGCCCAACTTTGTATTTGGCCCTAAGAATTTGCATGCCTAAACTATCTCTCTTAGACATGACCATTCAGGCTAGCTTGGCTAATTGAACATTTGTTGAAATCCTTTGCTTTTCTAAATCCCCATGGCATATATACATATCATCTCCATTTGTAACTTGTATTATTCGATTTTTTTTTTCAACAAAATTTGGGCTCTAATTTCCCTCCTTTTGTTGTGGGGGGAAAAAACATAGGACCTTTTTTTGTGGCAAAAATGAAAAACACAACCTTTAAGTTTGACCAAAATTCATTTCAGGCTTTTAACTTCACTTTCATTCAATTGAGTCCTTTGACTTTTAACTTTATTCAATTAAGATTTCCATCACTTTTCGTCCAAATTACTCTATTAACTTAGATTATTTTTTCTTTAATTAAAAATTCAAAAAAACTCAAAAAATTATTTTATAAAAACTAAAAATTTCCAAATTAATCATTTTCAAATGTGAAGAAATAAAATTGTTCATACTGCATACTAATAAACCCATCCCCAAAAACAAAATCAACAACAAAAATTCAACCAAAATTGTCTATAAGTTTCTCCTAACCAAAGCACCTAATCCACAAAAATCCAAAGTTAAAAACTTCAAAATCAACCTTAAACCAACCAATAGCGAAAAAATACAAGAACCCAGAGTAACAAAAACCCTAAACTCACAATTCCAGACCAAACCCAATTCCAAAAATCAACCCAAAACATAAACCCACAATTCAAATTCAAACTCAACTGCCATGGATAGCCACCGCAAGCTACCACTAAGATGGCTTTCACACACATACACACAGTCTCTCTCTCTCTCCTTGTAGCCCACTACTTCTCCCCCCCCCCCCCCCAATCGGTGAGCTTTGTAGCTTCCTCTTCAATAGTCTTCAACCCACATTCCACAAGGTCCCCCTCTAGGCATCAATTTGAGTTGTGAGTGGAAAGTGAGTCGAAGAAAGAGCAAGATTGAGTTAGATTTTCAATCTAAGAGGATGGATTGGAGAAAAAACGTAAAGGAGGGAGGGGGAAGAACCAAATCGATTGGAGTTGGGTTTGAAAAGGGGTCAATTACCATTGGCGGGGACGACCAAAGGAGTGCGTGATTGAGATCCACGACCATGAATCCTATTTGGATGTGAGAAGGGTAGAACTTAAAAGATACAAAATTAATTCCGAACTTTCCGAGAGAGAGAGAGAGAGAGAGAGAGAGAGATTTCAATTTAGGTTTTAGAGAAAAGAAAATCGATTTTTTTATTTAATTTTTTCCAAAAAAGTTTTTATTAATTTTGTTAATTTTTTAATTTAAAAAGTTTAAAAAATACCAAAACTAAGACACAACGATGAAAAACATGAATTAAATAAATTTAAATTTTAAAAACTCAATTGTACAAAAGTAAAACTAGAAATTTAAATCAATTGTATTTCCCCAATTCTTTTCTTTTTTTTCTTTTTTTTTTTCTTTGTTGGGGGAAGATGGGACCCTTAGGTGGCCTCACTACTCCAAACAAATGATATTTTTTGACAAGTGAGGCTGCCTGTTACCTCTCATTTGCAAGAACTCAGCTCATTTTATCCATTAACGGTCGCCACTCCTGTATAGCTCCCGCTACTGCCAACCAACCAAGTATTACTTCTTCTTCTCCTTCTAGTAGCGCAAAATTACGTTTCTTTTCTTGAAATTAGATTTGGGTAATGCTTTGCTTTGCTTGTCTGATAGAAACTTTGGGCTTGCCTAAAATGTTTAACTACTAAAATGAGTGTTTTAGCTTCTGGGCCATGCTTGTGCTCTTGCTTCATATATAGAACCATTCCTTGTGAAGCAATTATCTTTTTAAGTTTATTCTTCCACTTCGTTTAACTTGGTTTGTGTGTGTGTGTGTGTGTGTGTGTGTGTGTGTGTGTGTGTGTATTATGTGAAAAAATACAGCAGGAATGGCTAGTCTTCCCCATGGAAATATGAATTGCAGCATTTTATGCAAAAGAGAAGCGGTTTCCTTCGTGGGTTTGCCTGCTCTTCCATTTTTGCGGCCAAGGGCGAGAGCTTTTGAAGGTTTGGTGAGAGGTCAGTCGGTATTTCTTTGCTTTACCTGAATTTTTGTATTATTAAGAAGCTGGGATTACTCACTCGGATTCTTTGCTTTTGAAAGTGAACAATTTCATGTACTGCATTGTGATAGTTTTTGTTGAGGTTAATGATTTGTTTTCCTTTGTAAGGAAGTGTTTTTGGAATATTTGTGACTTGAGGATTATCTGTTGTGTTTTAGCTAGCTTGTGTCTTTTTCTTTGATTAATTAGAGTTGCTTTTACCTGGAAGATGGAAACATAAGCTGAAAGGTTAAAATAATTGAATGAAGATCAGGCCTAATTTAAGAATTTTGAAAAATAAATTATATATATTTTAAAACACGTGTATTGCTCCTTTTAATCACTCATATGACCAAGATTTACGAAGTAAATATTCAATGTGGAACTAGACAAGTTACAATTGAGGCTTCTTTTAATCAATTATAACACCAAGATCTTCCTAGTTAACATCCAATGTGGGAAACAGGCCCACACAAGACACAATCCTCTAATCCAAACTAATATCTAATTCATTTGGGGTATCACACATATACTGTTTGTCATCTTCTTTACTTATCAAATGTGTACATGATTGGAATCATTTCTCTAATCCATAAACATTGCAACATATTTACTAAAATGGAGATTATTTCTCTACATTTAGACATATCTTGGATAATATTGTTTGGAGAGAAAGGAATGCATGCACTTTTAAGGGATGTGAATTACTGGCTTTAAGGTTGAAGCTGTTGTTCTTGAGGTCTCTTTATGATTGGAAGGCAGATGCTACTTCATTTTCTTTTTTCAATTTGTTGGAATTTCTTGAATTATGAAATTTAGGCACTAGATTGCTTTTGGGTGTTTCTCTTGCATGCATCC